>JAWDJD010000002.1:75662500-76862500 GCA_035047305.1 Bradypodion pumilum | reverse complement strand
GAGTGGTAGCTCCTATGACTTTTCTCCAGTGGACATGGGGGTCTTGCTACGTTGGGTTTGCTGTAGTATAATTATATTTATTGTATTTTTATTGTATTTTTATGACCTAATTATGTAGTGTAGTTTTTTGTATTATGATATTATGCTTATCTGGATTGTTTTCCTTTTTGAATTTATTGTATCTCTGTATTATCCTTTTATTGTTCCTTTGTTGGATTATGTTGTTAGCCGCCTTGAGTTGGCCTCGGCTGAGGAAGGCGGGATATAAATTAAACTGATTGATTGATTGATTGATTGATTGATTGATCTTCCAGTCGCCAAATTCAATGTGTTAACCACTAAGACACTGCAGTCCCTCCTTTCAGGAGGGGGGGGGCTTCAAAAATACCTCTGCCACCCTAGAAGACCTTGATGAGCAACAAGGGTATTTGGGGTTAACGACAGAACATCTCTTTGCAAACTGCCTTGGATCTGAGAAGAGAAAAATACAATTCCATACATTCTGTCCTAAGATAGTAAGTGTGAAATACAAGTTTTCATCACCATGACATCACAAGCATATCTGAATGTTAAAGATAGGGGAGAAATTAAAATTCTCAAAAAATAAACAGAAATGCTCACTGAATTTTATATCACATCTTTTCCAAAATAGCCTTAGACTGGTAGACAGATGAAATGTTCTTATTGCAGAGCAACCACTAATATATGCTCTTTTCTAGCAGTTTTAAAATTGTTCCAATATACAGTACTCAGAAAAACAGGTTTATTCATTCCAAAGATTTCCTTCAGCAAACACATTTTCCTTTCTGAAAACCTATTGGGGGGGGGATTAATTCCTTGTTTTTCAATGTATTCAGGTGTCGTTGTTTGTCTTTATAAGGATTACCCTATTGACAATTAATTTTGATTGTATATCATTATTTGGGTTATTTTCCCCAGAGGCAGAAATGTTTCCAGAGTGGAAATGAGGAATGTCAGTTCTTCTATTGAAGAGACTGGAGTCCCTCTTTATAATAGGAGCTTTGGACAAGCATCAGGTGAGAAACTAATAATGGAATCTTGAAAAATCCTAGCTACTACAAAGGCAATACCTCATTATAATTCTAAAAAGCCATGGGGGTGTGGCTAAGATGGCCGATGAGTAACATCTCGATTTGGATGCTCACACTTATCAAAGTGGTAATTAATGTGAACGAGCAAAAAGGGAAAATTTCAAAGTGGTATTTTTTGCCTACTTGGAAAGTTTGAAGCTGGGCGGTCGAAGTTTGGGAGGTATCCTGGGTGGGAGAGGCGCGCGACGGAAGCCGCAGCTTCTCCTGCCGAGGAGCCGAAAACGGGACCAGCGAGACGGCGGAGATTCGAAGGTGGCAGTAAAATCGGCAAGAAAGTGAGTTTATGCAAGTTAATGCTGAAAGCTAAAGGTAACTGGGGATCTTGTTTTGAAGAGCCCGGACTTGGAAGTGTGTGTGGAAGTGGATAAAAGCAAGTTGTCGTTCCGTTAATGGTGGCGGTCCTGGAAAACGAAAGTGGCTGTGTTTTGGTCAATGGCTTCCTTGCGCTCCAGGAGAACCGTGGCGTGGTTTGGTGATAGTAAAGTGGTTAAAGAAGACTTTGTCTGGGCTTCAGTCTTTGATGGTTCCAGTGCTTTTTGAGGTTAAAATCAAGGAGTGTGGGGAAAGTTTGCCGATCTACAGAGGAAGAAAGGGGGTTTCCCCCTGAAGTCGACGCACCCGCTGGAAAAGGGTGCTTTGATTCGTTCGCTCCAAGAGAAGGATTATTTTTTCTTTACCCCTTCACGGTGTGGATTATAACTAACTCCTTTTTTTTTTTTTGCTATATTGCTCCTCTTCCTTGTTTTATGTTGTACAGCTTGGACTCTGGGTTTTTCTTTTTTGACCTCTCTTCCTTGCGGTTTTGATTCAAGTGATAAAATCTGAGTGACTGTTTCCTTGGAGCTCCTATCTTTGTGCTTTGGAGTGCAAATACCTGGGCTGTTTACTCTGGGGAAACGGGCCTGCTGTGGATTATTTTTTTCGTTTGGGCTGCTTTCCGGTTCCCGCTCTTTTATGGATTACAGCAACTAACTTTTTGCTGGATTTCTTCCTTTCTTCAATCTTCGACAGAACTGTTTGGACAGGCGTTAGTATCGGCTGCAGCGGCATAGGTTTGAGTGGACTGGCTACGATTTTATTTTTTTTATAACGCGCTGCAATATTGGATTTTCTTAGTGGGCGTCACTATGGATAAGGGCACAAGAGGAAAAGAAAAGGAGGAAGAACCAGTGGTGAAGTCTAAGAGGAAAGAAAAAAGCACCAATGGAAGAGGTCCTCAGCCTTCATCACCACCACCTGAACCCTATGATCATACCCAAATTATGGTGGAAATTGGTAAATTGTTTCAGAAATTGGAGAAAAATGAGGACTCAAGGGTGAAAGATAGAAATGAAATGATGAAAAAACAGGATAAGGTGGTACCATCTGTTATGGATTTTTCAAAAAAAAGTGGATTTAAGTTTGCAAAAAATAGAGGGAAATGTGAAATTGGTCCAAAATGAGGTAAATGTTATAAAAAAGGAAATAAAAGGGACTCAGGAGGCGGTGCGGGAGAATAAGCTGAAAGTGGAAGAGCATGAGAAAAGGATTGATGCTGTGGAAGATATGATGAGAAAGCAGAACATTGTGATCAGTCAGGTGGTTGAACGGACGCCAGACCAGCTAAGAGAAAGAGTGGTTCAGTGGTTAAACAGTTTGAACATGGGAAAGGAATTTGTACAGGAATATATTGTAAGTGCATTAAGGGTGGGTTCAAGAAGAGGGAAGGCGGTTCAAAGAAATGTCTTGGTAAAATTTGCAAATTGGGGAGATAAACTTAGAGTAATGGCTTTTTTGAAACAAGCTGGTTCTGGCGCCCTGAAATTTGATGGTTCTGATGTGGAAGTATATAATGATATCTCAATGAAGGAAAGAACTTGGAGATATAAGATGAGACCTGTAACCAAACTGTTGATGAGTAAAGGTATAAGGTATAAGTGGAGATTTCCACAGCAATTGCGGGTTTTTTTATGAGAAAAGAATGCAAGTAATTGATGAAGGAACTGATCCACTGGAGTATCTGAGTCAGTTGGAGCTGGTGAAAGCAGGTTCGGAAGAGTGGGTAACTTTTAAGAAAGATTTGCTGGAATCGGGTGCTATAGGAAGGGAGTATGAGGGGGCAGAGGCTGGTGGTGCTACAGGTGGAACACCGCAGGGAAGAGAAGAAGAGGAGTTGTCATTGATCATGGTGGAGGAGGAGGCAGGTAAGGAGCAATGAGAAATAGATTAATTAAAAAAAACTATCTAAGCATTATACAAGGGAGGGTAGCGCATAGCACTAATCTGTAGGCACATTTGGCATGTCCCCCCTCTCCCCTCTTTGGTTATCGAAGGTGTCTTTTTTCCCCGAAGAAAGCGGGGAGAGAGACATTGTGTGTTTTATGTAGAATTTTGTGTCTTTGGGGGAAGGGGTTGGTGGTGGCACGCCCAATGGAGAGTTTAGAAGCTAGAAAGGAAATAGATTATGGGAAATATTAAAATATTATCCTGGAATGTAAAGGGTACAGGTTCTGTTCTTAAGAGGCGGAGGTTGGAATTGGCTTTGAAGAAAGATAGACCCGATATAGTGTTCTTACAGGAAACGCACCAAAAGTCAAAAGATGCAAACAAACTTTTCTTGGGATGGATACAACACTATGAGATGGCGTTTGGTACTTCAAAAGCGAGAGGAGTGGCAATTATGATTTCTAAAAGATTAGGATTTGAGATAATAAAAAGTGTTGCCAATCAAGAAGGTAGATATCTGATCGTAAGAGGAAAAATAGAAGATGAGGAAATAATGTTGGTAAATATCTATGCTCCAAATGAACATCAAGCGGAGTTCTTAGAAAAGGTTCGGAAAGTTGTGGAGCTAGAAAATGTTGCAAAAATCATTGTGGCTGGAGATTTTAACTTGATAAGGTCAAATTTAGATTGTACGAACTTAGCAAGATGTGGAACTGGTTTGAAAGGGAAGGTTTTAGACAAATGGATGGTTGCGATGGGTTTGAAGGATTCTTGGAGAGAGATCAAGGGCTCGGAAAGGGCATATTCTTTTTTTTCACACGTCCATGGGACCTACTCTAGAATAGACTATGTTCTGCTCACAGAAAATTTGATTAAAAACATTGAGGGAATGGAAATAGGGAATTTTAAGGAATCAGATCATGCTAAAGTACTTTTGGAACTGAGACTACAAAAAGATAATCGAAGAGGAAGAAGTTGGAGGTATGATCCTAATTTATTTAAAGACCAAAAATGTAAAGAACAAATTATGGAAAGTTGGAGGGAAAGTTGGCAGTGGAACGATAATAATGAAGTAAATTTTAATGTTATTTGGGATGCCATGAAGTCGGTTTTTAGAGGGGAGAGCATAAGGTTGGCGAGTATAAAGTATAGAAGGTATAAGGCAGACCAGGCGGAAAAAGAAAAAGAAATAAAGCAATTACAGGAAGACCACTCAAAAAGCAAGGATAATTTTTTTTTTTTGCTAAATTACAAAGACTTAGGGCAGAATTAATGGGTAAGGATACAGATAAAGTTAAAAGAGATTTGATATATCTAAATAGAGAGTATTTTGAATTTAGTAATAGAAATTCAAGATTACTGGCAAGAGCGGCTAAGGCTAAAAAGGAAAAAAGAGAAATTGGGGTGTTGGTCAATAAACAAGGGTTAAGGTGTAATAAGAATAGGGACAAATGTAAAATCGTGAAGGAATTCTACCAAGCATTATATGCAAAAAAAGAGATTGATGTGGAGAGGCTTAAAGGGATCCTGGAGAGGAAGTTAGGGAATGGAGTAAAACAGGAACATCAAGAAAAAATGGAGGAACGGGTTACTGATAAAGAGGTAATTAGTGGTCTGAAGATGGGGAAAGCTCCAGGAGACGATGGATTATCGACAGAGTTTTATAAGGAATTTAAAGATGTTGTGGTTCCAAAGTTAGTGAAGTTATATAATTATATTTTAGATGGAGGACAAATTCCGACTTCATGGTACAGTACCACAATCGTTCTGCTGCCAAAACCGGGAAAGAATTTGGAAAAGGTGGAATCATACAGACCAATTTCTCTTATAAATCAGGATGCCAAGTTCTTCACAGCAATACTGGCTAATCGCTTAAACAGTTTTATGGGGGAATATATAAATGCTGACCAAGTTGGTTTTTTAAAAGGTAGGCACATGGCTGATTTGACTAGAAGGGTATTAGACCTAATTGATAATGTCAATCAAACGAAGGAAAAAGTGGGCTTATTATCTTTAGATATTTTTAAGGCATTTGATTCATTACAATGGTCCTCGATTAAGGAAATAGTCAGAAATTATGGATTCGGGGATAGATTTAGAAGGGTAATTGATCTATTATACCAAAAAGGGAGTGCTAGGATTAGAGTAAATGAAGAGGTTACGGATGAGGTAAAGCTCGAGGCAGGCACCAGGCAGGGATGTCCACTATCTCCTATCCTGTTTATCATGGCAATGGAAATTTTAGCTAAAAATATAAGGGAGGATTCAAGTATAGAAGGGATATTGGGTAATAAAGTGAGTATGTATGCAGATGACACGCTGTTAAAGGTGAAACACCCAGAGGCGGTAATGGATAGGATCAAAGACCAATCAGAGGAATTTGAGGCTATAACTGGATTGATGATAAATTGGGACAAATCAGAAATGATGTTGTGTAATATGGGGGAAAAGGAGATGGGAAAGATAGTGGGGATATCCAATATACAAATCAAAGAAAAGTTGAAATATTTGGGGATAACTATTTCAAACAAATTGGAAGAACTTAAAAGACTGAACTATGACAGCTTGAAAGCAGAATTTAAGAATAAAATACAAAGTTTTCAGAGGCTGAAACTGTCATGGTTTGGGAGGATTGCAATTTGTAAAATGACGTTGCTGCTGAAGATTAATTTTTTATTTGATGCACTTGCAATCCATTTGAAGGAAAAGGAGATTAATGAGTTCCAAAAGATGTTCAATAATTTTTGTAATGGAGGTAAAAAATCTAGACTTCCAAAGAAACTCTGGTACCTGCCTCAGAAAGAAGGGGGTTTGGGTATGCCAAATTTGTTAGCATGCTATCGAGCATTTCAAATTAAGAATGTTGTGAAGATCTTGGCAAGAGAAAAGGCAATCTGGGAGGAATTGGAGATGAAAGATTATAGGAATATTGGTAAAATGATCTTTTTGGGAATTAAGGATAAAACGATAAATACAAGCAATACTATGATGAGAGGACTCATGAGGGTGTGGAAAAGATTAAAGAAAGACCTGGTCCCAGATCCCTCTCCAATCTTGGAATTGGCTGATATGGTGTGTTTTCCGATAAAAATAGACAAGGAAAAAAAGGAAATATTGGATAAAAACGAAGTGTTCCTAGTGAAGGAATGGTTAAGAGTTTGTGAGGACGAAACCAAGAGGGAAAAAAAATTTGAAAAGTTAAAACTGGACTGGTTTCAGAAATTGAAGGTTGATAATTGGAACAAAAAATACAGAAGAGAACTAGGTATAGATAGAGCAAAGACTGAATTGAAGAATTGGTTTTAAAGATTAGAAAAGGTGAGAAAAATATTAAGGGTCTAGTAAGCAAACTCTATACTCTATTAAATAAGGGTAGTGATCCACAGGAAGACTTGAAATTTAAGTGGGAACAAAATTTGAATATAAAAATAGGAAACGATGAATGGAGAAACAAGTGGAAAAAGAGGATAATGAGAACAATGTCAGTAAGAATCAAGGAACATAATTATAAAATGTTGTGGCAATGGTACTTGACACCACTGAGGTTGCATCAGATGGACAATAAAAGGGATAATTTATGTTGGAGATGCAAAGAAATGGTTGGAACTTATGAGCATATGTGGTGGAGTTGCAAAAATATAAATGAATTTTGGAGAAGAATAGAAGGAGAGATTGGGGAAATAATGGGTAAAAAAATTAAGTTGGCGTCAGGTACCATTTTGCTAACAGATGTGGAAGGTATGGGTTTGAACAAGGTGGAAAAAGAATTATTGGAAATTATGTTAACTACAGGTAGACAATGTTTTGCCAGAAATTGGAAAAATGATGTAACTATACAGACTGGAGAGTGGTATAAGGAAATGTGGAGTTTAGCACTGAATGACAAATTGACATGGGAGATAAAAGTAAAAAAGGGATAAATTGAAGGAAAACAGGTTTTGGAATATTTGGAAGCCGTTTGTGGATCATTCTCTTATGGCTAGGGATAGTTCTGGACCTGTACCATCTCAAAGTGGGTTTTGGAGATGATACAGATACTAAACTCTTCGGGCATTGTAAATATTCACTGGGTGATGTGTAATTAGTAAAGAAGCAATAAGCAACTGTAATATTGAAAGCTTTCATGAATGTTATGGCTATAGTAATAACTTACAATGTGGGTATTTAACAGTGTGTGCTCCATGACAAATAATTAGTTTAACTACTATGTATGTGTTATCTTTCATGAGTTTTATGTAATATTGCAATGTATTGTTATTGGTTTTTTTGTATGTTTGTTATTTCTATTTTTTTCTTCTGAAAATAAATAAAAACTTTATTTAAAAAAAGCCATATATGTTGCAGCATTTGCCTTAAATTCAGATCTTTAATTTCAAAGCAAAAAATTAAGAAATTTCTGTTCTGTACCAATATTCCAAATAAACGCTAAAGATAAAGGGTTGTATTTTTTTTAAAAAACTGGTTTTCTTTCATGTGCAGCACACTCATAAACAGCAATTGCCAGGAGCCACTAGGAGCTTTCTTTACACAGACGACCTGCACAATCTTCAAGGCTGTTGAGAAAAAACTGACTGAGGCTTGGAACTTAATGACTATATTATAGGGATAACCAGCTGAAGCCAGACTGTCTAAAAACTCAACTCTGTACTTTTCATTTGAAAAACCGTCAGGCATCAAGAAGGTTGCAGTTGACTTGGAATGGCACCAGGCTCAAACACTACATCACCCCCCCCCCCCAAATACCTGGGAGTTACCCTGGATCAAACTCTCACTTTCAAAACCCACTGCCTTAATACCAAACAGAAGGTTTTTACCAGGAACAATATTCTGAGGAAAATAAGAGGCACAAGATGGGGTGCCCAACTGCACACGCAAAGCATGCAAAACAGGTGGATGTGGCCTTAAATGAAACAGTGAGACTGGTCACAGGATGTTTAAAACCAACTCCAATATAAAAAGTGCATTACTTAGCTAGCAAGAGTGGGTCAAAGCAAGTTCCTCAGAAACATACCTAATATTTGATCACCAATCACCAAAGCAGATACCAAAATCAAGGCATAACTTCCTCGGATCTTCTGCTCCTCAAAACAACCAGCCCCCACAGACTGCTTTAGAACTATGGAAGGTGAGCAAGGAGCTGCCAGATAACCAGGCAGAACCACATGACTTTCTACCACCTGGCCAAGAACAACCATGGCCTGTGTGGAAAGCTTTAAATAGACTGTGTGCTGTGGTAGGAAGATCAAGGGCTAATCTGAAAAAGTGGGGTTTCCCTGTAGATGATAGCCTGTGTGGATGTGGAGAAGTACAAACTATTTCCCCATATGATACAATGCACATGATCTCTCAACATGCACTGAGGAGGACCTTATGTTGGCAAGAGGAAATGCTGTTGATGTGGCCTGCTATTGGGCAAATGTTATCTAGCCCTTTTTAATTGTATTTTGTTTCTAGATGTGTTTGTATGTTATTATATGCTGGTGGTGCATCTGACACTAATAAAGAAAGAAAACACTCTATAACAGAATCTATGCAAGGGTCTTCCGTCTTACAATTTAATATGTTATTTAAGAGCCATGCAGCACTGGAGACATGTAAAAGCAGCAGCAATAGCAACAAAGGAGATCATGAATTGTTTTTATTAGACTTGGGCTGTATTGACTAGATCAGGGATTCTCAACCTGCGGCCCATGGGCTGGATGCAGCCTGCAGCACCATGTGGCCCACCAGGAAGTGCTATTTGGTGGAGGAAGGGCAAAATGGCTGTCTGATGGAACATGACCCAACCACCGACTTAAAAAGGTTGAGAACTCCTGGACTAGATGAACACTTAGAATAATTTTCTGAGTATGCTCATTTTATTATGCTTATGACTAAAGATTTCTAAAAATCTGATTTTTACTTGCAATGGCAACCTCACTGTACCAGCTAAACTTTCTCACACTAGATCAGGTGAAAGGAACTAAAAGATGAATTCATCAAAAAGTGAATTCATCAAAAAAAAAAAACCTGCTTCCTATGTTTGTGGGACAGTCGAACCAGAGACCTCCACTGGAGAAAAACTGACTGGCCACTTCGAGACGCCATAATCCCCGGCGAAAAAGACGTCATTAATATGACCTTGGTTCCAACTGAAAAGGTTTTATTGCCACCTCTTCATATAAAATTGGTGCTTATGAAGCAGTTTGTTAAATCACTGCCAAAAGATGGAGAATGTTTCAAATATCTGTGTTCCAAGTTCCCAAAACGGTCTGAAGCCAAGTTGAAAGAGGGAGTTTTTACTGGCCCCGACATACAAAAACTGTTATCTGATCCCCTTTTTAGAAACAACTAGCATATTGGTGCCCGGCCTTGCCGGGCAGTTTCTTGGGTGTTTTTCTTGTTGTTGTTGGCTTTTTTTTTTGATAGGGGTGGTTTGGGTGGTGGTGTTTTGAATTTGTTGTTTTTGACTTTCTTTAAATTTGTTTATTTATTGTTTATTTTGTTTTAATTCTTTTTGACTGTTTTTACTCTTGTGGCCTCTAGGTGGGGCTGTGCTTAAGAGTGTTTGGTGTTTTTAAAATTGTTTTTGATTGTTTTTACTCTTATGGCCTGAAGGTGGTGCTGTGGTAAGAGTTTTCAGTTGTTGTTTCTTTAATTCAGTTCGTTTTAGTCGGCATGGAGAAAAGACGTCTCCGTAAGTGCTCCCGTTTTTTTTGTTGTGGGTGGGAGGGTTTCATGTTTGTGTGTGAGTGTGAGTGTGTGTGTGTTGGGGGGGGTTGGGAGGGTTTAACGTGACCTTGCCTTGCTGGCCAGGCCACGTTAAATCCTTGTGTTGGGGTGGGAGGAATTCTTTCTTTTATTTTATTTATTTATTTATTTATTTATTTATTTATTTATTTGCAGGGGGCTGGCCGGTGCCTTGCCATAGCCTAGGTTTGGGGGGGAAGAGGGGAGTATCCCTTTCCCCCAAAGCTATGGGCTGGCTTGGGCAGGCCTTCGAGGCTGCGGGGAAAACATAGTTTTTCCCCGTTGCCTCGCCAAAGCATGGGTCGGGGGGAAAAGAGAGGGGTATCCTCTTTCCTCACCCCCCATGCTACGGTGGTGGCTTGTCCTGGTATCCGAGGCTGTAGGGGAATTTTTTTCCCTGCTGTCTTTCCAAAGCTTGGGGAGATAGGGTGTATCCTCCCCCCAAGCTATGGGGCAGTTGTGGGAGACGGAGGCCAAGAATGGTGTTCCGTGCTTGGCCTTTGTCTCCCGTTTTTAAGGTGTTCGTCTTCCTTGGAAGACAGGGGCCAAATCTTTTGGCCTCCGTCCTCCTAGGAAGACGAATTGGTTTCCTCTGGGAAACATTTTCCCTCCCATCGTGGCCTTCTGTGTAGGGAGAAGCACCGGACTGTCCTTTGCCACGTCGCCCGCAGAGACGAAGGACAGTCCGGTGCTTCTCCCTACGCAGAAGGCTGCGACAAGAGGGAAAGACTTTCAAAGACCCAGCCGGAGCTGGCAAAGGGTAAGTGCGGTCGGCGGAGGTTAGGGAGGGGAGGATAGGTGGTGGGGCAAGGGGGCGGCATGGTTACCATGGCCGTGCCTCCCCCCAACCCTCATCGACCGAACTTATCTTTTCCTGGCTCCGGCTGGGTCTTTGAGTCTTTCTCGGGCCGGCACGGTTTGTCTTTTAAAACCGCCACGCCGCAGTTTCCCAGCCTCCTCTGCACTCGCCTCCCTCAGCCTGATTGGCTGAGGGGTTACGCAGTGCAGAGGACTCTGGAAATTGTAGTTCTTTTTTTGTCACATTCGTGGGGCTGCTGCCCCACTGGCAACCACCGGAACCCTGCGGCATTGGGAAGGCAGGGGTTACGGTGAGTGTGGAGGGCTAGGTCGGGAATGGTTGGGCCTGGTGTGGTAGCCTTTGAACGAACCCAATGGTTAAGGCCACTTTTTAAAACTCTAATAGGGTTTTCAAGACAACTGAAATATTTAAGGGGTGGTTTTACCAGTATCACCACCAGTGAGCTTCCATTATTTCATGAGGACTTGAACCTAGGTCTCTAGAGTCCTAGTGCATCTCCCTATCTGTCACACCACATCATACCATGTTAGCTTGAAATGTTAAGCATTTCTTTTATGTATTAGATAAACTTTTGTCCTTTTCCTATTTGATAGTCAAGGTAATTAATTCAGTATTAATTTATTAATTTTAACTCATTAGTCCCAAGCTTTTGCTATATTTAAATCTGTATTTGGACATCTGTATACAACTTGCAGACATATATGTGAATCTGTATGATTAACTTATTGGCAAGAAGTGCACTTTAAACAGTTTAGTTTTTTACTTTACTAATATTCAAAGATAAATATTACCCTGCCCCCTTCTTAAAAGGAAGAAAAGGGAGTGTGGGACTCTTTCAAAGATGTAGTTCACATGTTTTTAGGGAATACTAAAGACCCTCACTACAAAACCATTGTACAACACATGTTGAATGCGTATAAAGCTCAAGGATGCAAGATGAGCTTAAAAGTTCTTACACTCCCATATCACTATTTTCCAGAAAACTGTGGAGCCTACAGTGAAAAGCAGGGTGAAAGATTTCACCAGGATGTCCGTGATATCGAGAGACACTACCAAGGAAGATGGAACATCAATATGCTAGCTGACTACTGTTGGATGCTCAAACGGGAAACAGAAAATGGAAAGCAAAAGCGTGTCCAGAGGAGCATAAAAGGTTTCACAGACAAAAAGAGTGAACACGGAATGTTAAGTATATATTATGGAGAAATTGTTCGTTTAATTATAAGAAATAATATGTTTAGTTCATTGTAATAAAATAGTGACTTTCTCATCACTCTTGTTTTTTAATGCAAAACCCTCATATTTTACAAAAAAAAACTGTACATGATGGGGGGAAATCGAGGTCATTTTTTGATTCAGTGCACTGGAAAACATAAAATTTACCAAAAATATCCCATGCAGATGTTTCCCCCCCTGACCTGTGTTATAGTAACATAAGGAAATAATCATAATCAGCTCAAAAGTTAACATTTAGTACAAATATAAAGGTTCCTAAATAACAGGAGAACTTTTATGAACATATTAAAGTAGATGTTCATTTTCAAAGCTTTTTTCCAGAAATCATAGTCTTCAAATTTAGTATCAACTTCAGTTTCCAGTTCTTAAATCCAATTAACCTAATGATACGCTCCCCTGATAAGACAGAAATAGCTGAAACATTGAGATCTGTAGCTAATTAGTTCACCTTTTTTATTTAAATGACACTACTAATTTGCCAACTTTTCTAGAAAGCTCTTCATAGCTTACAATTTGCTAGAGTACACAATCTCTGAACAACAAAGCTGCCTTAGTGCACCAATTTTTACCAGAAGCTGAAATGTAGGTTGACAGTAAGAGACAAAGTAAGCTTTCTACAAGCAAGTCTCAAAAAGCAACAAAGAGTTCTCCTTGGAATTCCTAGAGAAAGGAACCTAGACAGCTTAGGTCATTAACTGTGTCAGCTAGGGCTTCTAAAAGTTGTAGCCAGAACAATCTAGGTCTCATTGGGAAGTAAGCAGGTGCTCACTTTCTGGGAAGAATAAGTACGGAGACAGAAACATGGAGTGTACACTTATGCACAGAAGATGTTATATACCATTGAGTCACAGCTAATTTATCAAAACTCTAATAGGGTTTTCAAGACAACTGAAATATTTAAGGGGTGGTTTTACCAGTATCACCACCAGTGAGCTTCCATTATTTCATGAAGACTTGAACCTAGGTCTCTAGAGTCCTAGTGCATCTCCCTATCTGTCACACCACATCATACCATATTAGCTTGAAATGTTAAGCATTTCTTTTATGTATTAGATAAACTTTTGTCCTTTTCCTGTTTGGTAGTCAAGGTACAGTGATACCTCATACAACGTCCAAACTTGGTTCCACAAGTTTGGACTTTATAAGGATTTGGACTTTGTATGAGGCATGCAAAATCCTAGCCGCGATGCCTCATACAACGTCATTTCCATAGAGATACATTGTATTGTAACAGCACAGACTTCAGGGCAAACTCAAGGAAACAGACAGGAAACTGACAGAACTTTAAGAAATCATTGTCTAAAGGCTAAGAACATTACAAAAACATGTCAATCAACCCTGATTGTCCAAGAACCTGAAGAATGCTGCAAAAATCCCAGGAATGCTTCTAAAAATTCTGACAAAAAAAACATTAAAAAAATCCAAAATCGTGCTCAAAACCACTCCTAAACACTCTTCGCCTCATGCAAAACCCACAAGAGCAATGCACGCATGTGTCCTGCCTTTTATCCTGCCCAGGCACAATGCAACCTGGGGAAAAACCCAATGCCTCATACAAAGTCGCACGGCTTTGTATGAGGCAACTTTTTTCAAGGAATTAGGCGATGTTGTATGAATCCGATGTTGTATGAAGCGGACTTTGTATGATGTATTACTGTAATTAATTCAGTATTAATGTATTGATTTTAACTCATTAGTCCCACGCTTTTGCTGTATTTAAATCTGTATTTGGACATCTGTATACAACTTGCAGACATATATGTGAATCTGTATGATTAACTTATTGGCAAGAAGTGCACTTTAAACAGTTTAGTTTTTTTACTTTACTAATATTCAAAGATAAATATTACTCTGCCCCCTTCTTAAGCTGAAGCAGAAAGTTATGCAGTCTAAATAAATTCAAGCCAGGGTGATTATTTCTGACAGGCAGGCAGACACCAACTTAGCTGCCATCAGGGGGGGTGGGGTTACAGCCAGGACTCCCGTCCTGGGCCCGGAACTGCAGAGGGCCCACGGGGGTGGGCAGCCCATTTTTTAAAAAATTTGAACTTTTTTAAAATCGCGGTGCGCAGGCATGCCCCGCCAGAGGGCCCCCTCGCCCCTGCCTCGACCCGGATATCTGGGGACAAGGCTTGCCAGCCCCCGAGGGCAGGCCCTGGGGCCGAACGCAGCAGTGGGAAGCCACAGGGCGCACACCTTCAAAGGTGCCGGGGCTCCAGCCGCCGTGCAGCAGCAAGCCGTGGAGTGGGGAGCACGACATCTCAGGCCAGTGCTGACACCGGACGTCCACTTCCCACCCCACTGCCAGCTATGGACCTGCTGGGCAAAACACGCGCCCCACGACTGCCAGGTTAGCCTGATTGACTGCCCGTGGGGGTTGGGGGCAGGAAACAGAGCCGGCGTGGCTGGTTGGGCCCCCCACCCCACCCTTCCTGCAGGTTCAGGCGGGCTGCTGCTGTTCTTTGGCCTGCCCCCTCCCCGCCCAGGCGGGTCCGTCTGTCTGTCTGTCTATCTATCTTCACTAATCCACTCTTCCTTCCTTCCTTTCTCTTTCTTTCTTTCTGCCTTCCTTCCTTTCTTCCATCCTTCCTTCCATTCTTCCTTTCTCCCATCCTTTCTTTCTTTCAGAGCCCTGGTGGCGCAAAGCTGTGGTCATAAGGACTGCAGTGGCTCATGTGGCTAATACACTGACTGTGAGGCGGAAGGTCAGCAGTTCCATTCCCGAATATTGCAGGACGGAATGAGCTCCCATCTTTGTACCAGCTCCTGCCAACCTAGCAGTTTGAAAGCAAGAAATTGCAAGTACGTAAGAACATAACATAAGAACATAAGAACAGCCTTGCTGGAACAGGCCACAGCCCATCCAGTCTAGCATTCTGTCTCACACAGTGGCTCAACATTCGCTTCAGGGTATTCCCAAGCAGATGCCTTCACCTGCTTAGGATTCCCTGGAAATGGCATTGAGAGATATCCTGCCTATCTCTCCAACCCAGAGGTTGTCCTTAAGTATCCATAACTATAGCCATTGATACCCTTGTCCTCCATGAACTTGTCTAATCCTTTCTTAAAGCTGTCAAGACTGACAGCTGTCACCACTTCTTCTGGCAGGGAGTTCCATAGACCAGTGATCCTCTGGGTGAAAAAGTACTTTCTCTTATTTGTCCACACCATGCATGATTTTATAAACTTCAATCAGGTCACCTCTTAGACGCCGTCGTTCAAGAGTGAAAAGGCCCAACCGTTGCAGCCTCAGATGGTAAGGAAGGTGTTCCAGTCCCCTAATCATTCTGGTTGCCCTCCTCTGCACTTTCTCCAACTCCATAATATCCTTCTGGAGGTATGGCGACCAGAACTGTACACAGTATTCCAGATGGAGCCTCACCATAGATTTATAAAGAGGCAAAAAGAGGCAAAATGATACTTGCTGACTTATTTTCTATACCCTTCCTAATGATCCCTAGCATTGAGTTTGCTTTTTTCACTGCTGAGGCACACTGGGTTGACACCTTCATTGAGTTGTCCACCAAGACACCAAGGTCCCTTTCCTGGTTTGTCGCAGAGAGTTCAGACCCCATCAGTTTATAAATGTAATTGGGGTTTTTTGCCCCAACATGCATCACTCTGCACTTACTAATGTTGAAGCTCATTTGCCACTGTTTTGCCCACTCCCCCAGTGTGAAGAGATCCCTCTGGAGCTCCTCACAATCTCTCACAGTTTTCACTACCCTGTATAATTTAGTGTCGTCAGCAAATTTGGCTACCTTGCTTTTTACTCCTACCTCTAGATCATTTATGAAGAGGTTGAAAAGCAGGGGTCCCAGTACTGAACTTTGGGGGACCCCACTCTTTACTTCCCTCCACTTGGAGAAGTGTCCATTTAGTGCTACCCTCTGTTTCCTGTCCCTTAGCCAGTTGCTGATCCAGGACAAGACCTGTCCCTTTATTCCATGACTGGTAAGTTTATTCAAGAGCCTTTGGTGCGGGACCTTGTCAAAAGCCTTCTGAAAGTCCAGATAAACAATGTCAACTGGATCCCCCTTATCCACATGCTTGTTGACACTCTCAAAAAATTCCAACAGATTAGTGAGGCATGATTTGCCCTTGTAAAAGCCATGTTGGCTCTCCTTTAGCAGCGCCTTCTCTTCTATGTGCATATTAATTCTATCTTTTAGGATGGTTTCCATCACTTTACCTGGGACACATGTCAAACTGACGGGTCGGTAATTTCCTGGATCACTCCTGGATCCTTTTTTGAAAATTGGTGTTACATTCGCTACCTTCCAGTCATCAGGCACAAAGCCTGATTTGAGGGAAATATTATATATTTTGGCTAGGAAATATTATATATTTTGGCTCATCTTTAAGTTCCCTGAGAACTCGTGGATGGATGCCATCTGGTCCTGGTGATTTGTTAGTGTTTAGTTTAACAAGACATGCAAGGACCTCCTCCCTGGTTATTTCTATCTGGCTTAATTCTTCGGTTTCCCTCCCTACAAAGATAGGCTCTGTTTTGGGCATGTGGTCTCTGTCTTCTTCAGTGAATACTGAAGCAAAGAATTCATTGAGTCTTTCTGCAATCTCTGTTTCCTCTTTAATAACCCCTTGCCTTCCATTGTCATCTAATGGTCCAATGGCCTTCCTAGTTGGGTTCTTACTTCTAATGTACTTAAAGAAGTCTTTGTTATTTCTCTGAGTATTTTTAGCTATACGCTCCTCTTGTTATAAGTAGATAAATAGGGACCACTTCGGTGGGAAGGTAACAGCATTCCGTGTGCTCCGGTGTCTAGTCATGCCTGCCACATGACCACAGAAACGTCTGCAGAAACAGACAGGCTGGCTTTGGCTTTGAAACAGAGATGAGCACTGTACCCTAGAGTCGGATACGACTGGCTTTCGAGCAAGGGAAACCTTTACCTCTTAATTATGTTTGTGTTGATATAAAAGTCTGTTTTTTTGGGCATAATGTGTGGCACCTTAAAGACTAACTTCTGTATTTTAATGCGAGCTTTTGAGGATCAAGGCCACTGGCTCTTTGGCTGTAATCAGAGATGAGCACTGAACTCCAAAGTTGGATACAACTGGCTTTCAAGAAAGGCTTAAAGACTAACTTCTGTATTTTAATGTGAGCTTTTGTAGATCAAGCCCACTGGCTCTTTGGCTGTAATCAGAGATGAGCACTGAACTCTAATGTTGGATACAACTGGCTTTCAAGCAAGGCTTAAAGACTAATTTCTATATTTTAATGTGAGCTTTTGTAGATCAAAGCCACTGGCTCTTTGGCTGTAATCAGAGATGAGCACTGAACTCTAAAGTTGGATACAACTGCCCATCGATTTCTTTTGGGAAATTGTGTACTCCAGCTGCCGCCGCCACCCCAATGCGAGGAGAGAGAAAAGTGTGTGTGTGTGTGGGGGGGGCAATAGTATTGCTCAGTACGGGGCCCAGAAATTTCTGATGGCGGCCCTGGACACCAACACTAAATATATACTTGACAAACAGGTCTCCTGACAGAAATATTTGTAGCCATCTATGTGCAAATCCTTGAGCCCAACATAAACCAAAACTACCTGACACTACCACAGATGCCTGGGAAGCAGCAGCTGAAGGAGCCTGAGCAAATGAAGATGGAAGCAAAGTCCCTCAAACTGAGTCAGGAAGGGCAAGGTGCAAAAGAATACTCTAAGGTTTTAGAAACTTGCTAGATCTCTTGAAGAATTAGGACAGTATTACACTATCAACCATTTGCAGCCTAACCCAAGCAGGACTCAAGTGTGTGATTTCCACCTTCTAAACTGAGAAGCAGGAGTTGAGCTGGATGTTACATGGCAAGGGTATTGATTACAGCATTGTTCAGCACCAAAATAGCTGACAAACTATACATAAGGAGCTCAAACATCCATGTTGCAGACATCAGTTTTGTCCCTGTATGGAGCACATCAGCAGATGTGAAACAAGCTGACATCGCTGTTAATGAAACAAAATGCATATTGTGACAGGATGCCTCAAACCTAAACCAGTTGAGAAAATATATTCTCTTTTTGGTATCGCTCCACCTAAGATAAGGAGAAATGTAGCAGTGGATACCCAGAGAGCTAAGCAAGAGAATGACCCGGCAGGTCCATAGCTGAATATCTCAATTGATACCTGCCTCAAGTCCACCACTCAGATCCAGATAGAGCTTTATGGCAAGAACAAACATTCCTGAAGCTACGCAAGAGCAAAACCAAATTAGAAGATGGAGGAAAGAGCTCACTGGACAAATGACATTAAAGGAGGATATGGCTAAGGAACGTGACTTCCCCTATATCACTTGGAGGACCCAAAATAGGCTGAGGGTCCCTAAATGTAAGACCAACCTGCTCAAGTGGGGGCTGATGGTGGACAACAACACACTGTGTCAATGTGGAGAGATATAGAAGTTGGCTTATTTGCTGGTCTGTCAATTACTACCAGAAACGTGTACCAAATAGGATTTAAGTGTGGCCAATGACAAAGTCAGGAAGGTGGCTTCATTTTGGCAGTTTAAAGTTTGACCTGGACATGAAAGAAGACCTTGTGGCTTTTCTTCTGTTAATGCATTTTAAAATAGCATTTACCTTTTTTTGCAGCCACATCACACTGTTGACTCATATTCAAAATCCTTCTCACTTATAGTATTACTGAGCCAAGTATCCTCATCTTGTAACTCTGCATTTTGTTTCCCCACCCCAGGTGTAGAACTTTACACTTATCCCTGTTAAATTTCATTCTGCTTTTTCTGCCCAGGGTTCAAGCCTATCAAGATCTTTTTGAAGCTGATTCCTGTCTTCTAAGGTATTAGCTATTCCACTAAATGTAGTGTCATTCACAAATTTGGAAAGTATTCCCTGCACTCCCTCCTCCAAATCATTAATGAAAATGTCGAAGAGCATCAGGCTTAAGACTGGGCCTTGTGGTATCCCACTGCTGACATTGCTGTTGTCAACATTCAGCACACCCTTTCTTATGTAAAGCCTGGTATCCTTTTTCTTACTGATAATGCAGGCACAATAGAAGGCAGCGGTACTGGGCTATTTCCTAGCATTGAATTGTGGACACAGAAGCACAATATCCCACATTCATAAATCAAGGTGTTTCTGGAGAACTTAATTAAGGAGCCTTCTATTCATGAAATACTCCCATGATGAGACAGAAAAAAGAGGCAAAATCTCCTCTTGAAAATGTAATATGAAGGGCTATGGCGGGCATTTGCAACCTATGGTCCATGGGCCGGGTATGGCCCCAGACACCATTCCATCCAGCCTGCGGTGACAACCCCGGAAGCGGACGTGCCCATGCATGTGCAAGTGCACCTACCACCATTGTGTCCAGCACACTCAGCTATCTGGGGGTGAGTAATCCGGCCCATGGCATGGAAACCTTGAGAACCCCTGAGCTATGGGAACTTACATTAAGAAACACTTTAAGCCAGGGATTCTCAACCTGTGGCCCACGGGCCGGATGTGACCCACAGCGCCATTTCATGTGGCCTCCCACCACCTCCACCACACCAGGAAGTAATATGTGGTGGAGGAAGGGCAAAATGACCATCCGGCCCCCGAAGCTGTCTGAGGGAGCATGACCCAGCCCCTGGTATTAAAAGGTTGAGAACTTCTGCTATAAGAGATTGCATGGGCTCCCACAGACACATACCAAGCCTGTGAAAACATGCTAAAAGATGAAGGATTTAAATAGGTTTAAATAAACCCAAACTTTATATGAACAGGATAACTTTCATTTCCTGAGAACTTCATTTGTTTTTGGGGAAGGTGTGCTGGATCCAATTCACCCTCAGTAACTTATAGTGTTTCTGACCATCAAAATTAAGGTTTTCACATTTTAAGATGGGCTTGCAACAAGAAAAACATCTCAAAACAGTCTTTGAGGTAAAATGCCACATTAATATAATACAAACGATTAGCTAGTATTAGATATAAAAAATCTAAGATGTTACAGGATAAAATTGAAAGTGATATAAAGTGGTTACAGGAGGAACATGCAAGGACAAAGGATAGGAAAGTGTTTGATGATTTGCAAAGATTAAAGACAGAATTGACAGGAAAGGATATAGAAAAAGTGAAAAGGGACCTTGTTTACTTAAAAAGAGAATATTTTGAATATAGTAATAAATGTTATTAGCAAGAGCAGCTAAAGAAAAGAGAGAAATTGGAGTCTTGATAAATGAACA
This sequence comes from Bradypodion pumilum, assembly GCA_035047305.1. Taxonomy (NCBI): domain Eukaryota; kingdom Metazoa; phylum Chordata; class Lepidosauria; order Squamata; family Chamaeleonidae; genus Bradypodion; species Bradypodion pumilum. The sequence continues at coordinate 76,842,192 of JAWDJD010000002.1, read as the reverse complement.
AGGGGTGAGATGCAATAAGATTAGAGATAAGTGTAAAATTGTGAAATAATTTTATCAAGCTCTATACACAAAAAAAGAGATAGATATGGATAAACTTAAAAATCAGAGAAGCAAAAAGATAGTGGCATAAAACAGGAACATAAGGAAAAAATGGAAGAACGAATAACAGAAAAAGAGGTAAAAGAGGTAATAGCTAGTATGAAAATGGGTAAAGCACCTGGGGAAGATGGGTTACCTGCTGACTTTTACAAGGAATTTAAAGATATAGTGGTTCCGAAGCTGGTAAAATTGTATAATTATATTTTAGATGGGGGACAAATTCTAACTTCATGGTATAGGACCACGATTGTATTGATGCCAAAATCTGGAAAGGATTTAGAAAAAGTAGAATCTTATAGACCTATTTCACTGATTAACCAAGATGCCAAGATTTTTACAGCAATATTGGCAAATAGGCTAAACAATTTTATGGGCAATTATATAAAAGTAGACCAAGTGGGGTTTCTGAAAGGGAGACATAAGAACATAAGAACATAAGAACATAAGAACAGCCTTGCTGGAACAGGCCACAGCCCATCCAGTCCAGCATTCTGTCTCACACAGTGGCTCACCATTTCCTTCAGGGTATTCCCAAGCAGATGCCTTCACCTGCTTAGGATTCCCTGGAAATGATATTGAGAGATATCCTGCCTATCTCTCCAACCCGGAGGTTGTCCTTAAGTATCCATAATTATAGCCATTGATACTCTTGTCCTCCATGAACTTGTCTAATCCTTTCTTAAAGCTGTCAAGACTGACAGCTGTCACCACTTCTTCTGGCAGGGAGTTCCATAGACCAGTAATCCTCTGGGTGAAAAAATACTTTCTCTTATTTGTTTGAGAACTAGTACCCAAAAGTTTCATCGAGTGTCCCCTAGTTCTAGTGTTATGCGATAGGGAAAACAGTTTTTCCTTATCTACTTTGTCCACACCGTGCATGATTTTATAAACTTCAATCAGGTCACCTCTTAGACGTCGTCGTTCAAGAGTGAAGAGGCCCAACCGTTGCAGCCTCAGATGGTAAGGAAGGTGTTCCAGTCCCCTAATCATTCTGGTTGCCCTCCTCTGCACTTTTTCCAGCTCCATAATATCCTTCTGGAGGTATGGCGACCAGAACTGTACACAGTATTCCAGATGGGGCCTCACCATAGATTTATAAAGAGGCAAAATGACACTTGCTGACTTATTTTCTATACCCTTCCTAATGATCCCTAGCATTGAGTTTGCTTTTTTCACTGCTGAGGCACACTGGGTTGACACCTTCATTGAGTTGTCCACCAGGACACCAAGGTCCCTTTCCTGGTTTGTCGCAGAGAGTTCAGACCCCATCAGTTTATAAATGTAATTGGGGTTCTTTGCCCCAACATGCATCACTCTGCACTTACTAATGTTGAAACTCATTTGCCACTGTTTTGCCCACTCCCCCAGTGTCGAGAGATCCCTCTGAAGCTCCTCACAATCTCTCACAGTTTTCACTACCCTGTTTTCACTACATATGGCGGACTTGACAAGAAGAGTGATAGATTTATTAGATACAGTGAGGCAAGTAAAGGAAAAAGTGGGTTTAATATCTTTAGATATATTTAAAGCATTTGATTCATTGCAATGGGTGTCAATAAAGGAAATAATTAAAAGTTATGGATTTGGCGACAAATTTAGAAGAATTGACCAATTATATCAACAAGGCACAGCTATTGTCAGAGTGAATGATGAGGTCACTGATGAGATAAAATTAGAAGCAGGAACGAGACAGGGTTGCCCACTATCTCCAATTTTGTTTATCATGGTCATGGAGATGTTAGCAAAAGCTATCAGGGATGATAGAGGAATAGAAGGGGTTATGGGAACTAAGATAAGATTATATGCCGATGACACTTTGATAATTGCTAAGCATCCGGAGAAGGCATTAGACAGGATTCAAGCTCAGTTAAAGATCTTTGAAGATATTACAGGTTTGAGGATAAATTGGGACAAATCGGAAATGTTGTTATGTAATATAAGAAAGGAAGATCAGAAGAAGATAAGAGGGATGGGTAATATTCAAATTAAGGATAAATTGAAATATTTAGGGATATATATTTCAAGCAGCTTTGAAGATCTTAAGAGATTGAACTATGATAGTTTGAAATTAGAAATTAAAGCTAGAATTAAAAATCTTCAAAAGCTAAAACTTTCATGGTTTGGAAGAATAGCACTTAGCAAAATGATGCTTTTGCCTAGGTTAAATTTTTTATTTGATGCTTTGGCAATTCAAATGAAAGAGAAGGAAATTAAGGAATTTCAAAAATTGTTTAATGAATTTTGTAATGGAGGAAAGAGATCAAGATTATAAAAAAAACTATGGTATTTACCTCAGAAAGAAGGTGGATTAGGGATGCCGAACCTGTTGTTATACTATCGAGCTTTTCAAATTAAGAATGTGGTGAAGATTTTGGTTGGGGAAAAAGCTTTATGGGAAGATATCAAAATGAAAGATTATAACCACATAGACAAAATTATTTTTTTAGGCGCTAATTTGGGAAAAGTGATAACTAAAAACACCATGATGAAGGGATCGGTGAATATTTGGAAAAAAGTAAAGAAGGTTTTGGCCCGGAATATTTCACCAATCACGGAATTGGAGGATGTGGCAGACTTTCCAGTAAAAATAGATAAAAGGGTAAAAGAGGTTTTGGTTAAAAATGAAGTTTTCCTGCTTAAAGACTGGTTACGGACCTGTATAGATATTGACAAAAGAAATGATTTGTTTGGACAATTGAATTTGAATTGGTTTCAGACCGCGGCACTAAATAAATGGAATGGTAAATATTTGAGAAAACCAGAGTTGGTTAGAGAGAAGACTGAATTCGAGGAGCTGATTTCAAAATTAAGAAAAGGAGACGGAACTATCAAGGGGGTAGTTAGTAAACTGTATAAAATTTTGAATAAGGAGGGTGATCCACAGGAGGTTTTAAAGACAAGTTGGAAGCAGGAGTTGAATATTAAGATCGAAAATAATACATGGAAACATAAATGGAAAAAGAGGATAATGAGAACTTTATCAGTTAGAATAAAGAAACATAACTTTAAAATGCTGTGGAGGTGGTACCTGACTCCAGTGAGGTTACACCAGATCGATAATAAAAAGGATAAAATGTGTTGGAGGTGTAAAAAGGAAATTGGAACATATGAGCATATGTGGTGGAGTTGTACTGTGGTAAAAGAATTTTGGGGGGAAAGTTGAGAAAGAGATTGGGGGGAAAATGGGTAAGAGAATCAAACTGGGGTCGGGTTCCACCATGTTAACAGATGTGGAATGTTTTAATTTAAATAAGGATGAAAAAGAATTACTAGAAATAATGCTTACAACGGGTAGACAATGTATTGCTAGAAATTGGGAAAAGGATATAAATATAAAGATAGAGGAATGGTATAAAGAGATGTGGAATTTAGCATTGAATGACAAATTAACTTGGGAAATAAATAAGAAGAAGGGTATCATCAAAGAGAATAGATTTTGGAATATTTGGCGTGTTTTTGTGGATCATTCACTTAGAGGGGAAGAAACAAATAAACCTGTACCAGATCAAAGAAGTTTCTGGAGGGAAAGTATTAAGACAACCTGATTCCTCCAGGGCATTGTAAATATCACAGGGGGTATTATTTTTTCTTTTCTATATATATATTTAGTATTGTTTTATTATAAATAATGAATTTATGAATGAAATGGTATACCACGCATATTAGTCAAAATATAATCACAATTTATAAAGACTGGTTAATATGGTATTAGTGCAGTAATGCATTAGATAAAAAGTATTTTGGTGTTAGAATGTAAAATTACATAATGCGTATGTATCTGTATTATGTATTTTCTTTTTTTAATGTATGCTTGTTTATTCTTATGTTGTAATTTTGTTTGAAAATTAATAAAAATTTATTTTTTAAAAAAACGAAAACAGTTCCAGGTTCTTATTCATTCAAACATTTCTCACAGTAATAACACAAACAAACAAAAATTAACAGATTTCAACCATCTCATATACATTTATGGATCACAATACAGTATAGGTAACTTTTTCATAATAAGCCCTTTCAAAATGCATCTCTTACCTTCACTTTTGTGGATGCCGTATGTGTAGAAGCCAAGAAAGGTATTGAAGAAAGCATAGGAATTGAAGAGATTTCTTTAGAAGGAAGAGACTCAGATGTCTCACATGCACTGCCTATTTGAGGATCTGATTTGTCATGCATGGCTGGACATTTGGTGCCTGTATGTCCCTGGAGATGAGTCCCTGGAGACGGGCTGCGTTTCTTCTCCATCATGTATTCTGGTCTTAATCCAGAAATATATTTACATCAGTTGGCCAATCAACTGAACAAAGTGGCTCCCAATAAAATAATATCTAGTTGTCATTTGCAGCCTTGAATCCCCACATAATTTTGTTTAAATTCTTGGGGAATGTATGAATGAACAGACACACTACGTTCAATACTGCTATACTGTACAGAGATTATTATTTTCTGATGTTACACTGCAATATGAGATCCCAAATACTGACAAAATACTTAGATTGCCTCTGACTACATGGGTTGGCAGGCACAAATTCCCTTTGCCTCATAACAAAGTAGTGCAAAGGATCACAGTCATTGATTCCACTTATTTATAGTTCCTTCACAAGCCTTATCACAGAATAATGCATGTTAGCAATTGTTTAGCTCCATTCTTATTCACAAAGCAATACTTTCATAGTAGCCAAGGCTCCACAAAAATACTTCCACTTCCATAAGCAAACAAGCATACAGTTGTTCAAACTTCCACTCTTTAGCTTCTCGTTACTTAGGTGACAGAATGTCCCAGCAGTTGACAGTTTCCCAATGACACTTTGAATATGAGAATTCTGCTGATGGAAGGGTTAGAACACTTGCCTACATTCCGCCGTGATAAAGAATAGCTGCAGTGCTGCATATATCCTAATATCTATGACACACAGTTTAAGGAAGTGCTTCAATCAGTCAGAGGTAGGTGTGTGTGTGTGTGTGTGTGGTTTTTTTTCTTGGCCCCAACATGCTGGGTACTCATTTTACTGACCTTGGAAAAGTCACAGGCTAAGTCAACCTGGTACCCCATCAGGATCGAACTCATAATGTTCTGGCTGCAGTTTAACCACTGCACTACCAGGACTTTTACTGAGTATCCAATTAGCAGGGATAACAGAAAACAATACCAGATCCTGTTTTATGGAGTTCCCCTCTCCACCGCAATACCACAAAACTCTACTCTGGTCACCTGCCTCCTCTGCTTACACTAACCATAATCTCAGCAACAGGATTCCTAGCACAGATGGTAATTTACAAAAAGAGTAGAAAGAATATTTAGGTTTTCTCATTTTGCATGTATTTCCAGAGCAAGAATACAAACAAACTAGTTTGTTAAACAGTTAGAACATTATTTCACAACTAAATAAAATTGTTACACAATCAAGTAGAGTCAAGTACTCTAAGTCCATATGACTTTCACTTGACTTCAAATTCCAGTTTACAACTCTTTGTATACATGCAAAATCATTAATTTGGAGAGCAGGATGGCAATCCTGCAAACGTTCAGGTCATCCCCCTTACATATCCACAGGTCTGGTAACTCAACTTTTACTTATCTACAGGCTGAAAATATTCAGTATAAATCCTAGAATTACCAAAGCTGGCTACTAGAGCCCATTATCTATAACAGGGGTCAACAACCTTTTTTAGGTCAGGTCATGCTACCTCAGACAGTTGAGGGGGCCGGATTGGTGCTCCCCTGTAAACATGTCCATGGCTATGGTTGTCGTAAATAAGTTTGCGGCAGCCATAAAATGAGTCCACAGCCGATTCTAGTGGCAGCTGGAGCGAGGGTGTGGGCTAGATGATTTAGTGCCATGGGCTGAATCCAGCATGGGCCATAGGTTGCCAACTCCTGATCTACAATGTAATGTTGACAAGGAACGGAGGTGGAACAAGCACCATTTCTAATTTCATGAACCTACATTAAGATCAGCGGAGTCATTTTCACTCCACCCCCTACTTATATGTCTCAGGTATATGCATTATAATATAGGGTTCACTGCTATCCACAGTTTCAGGTATTCACTGAAGGTGTTGTAACATATCCTATGCAGATACAGGAATTCACCTGAATTTACGAAATTATCACTTATTCAATAAACTGAAACTAACAGGCTTAATATTTCTGAACCTTCCTGAATCAAGTGTTGGTAGGAGAGACAGTGTTTATTTGTGTAATGGGAAATTTATGCTGATGATATGTTGTGTATTAAGGCACAATTGCAAGTTGCGCAGGCAGTGCCTTACAAGGAAGAAAATGGTGGTTTCCCGCCATCCAGATTAGGAGCTAAAGTTGGCGTGAAAACCCCGTCCTGGGCGCGCTCACTATGCTAATCAGAGTCCTGTGATTGGTTACAGTTTTGGATCCTGTTCCTCAATGGTTAATTACATATATACCCTGTTATGATTGGTTAGTTATGGTTATCCGGCAGGTCGCTACTTTGTATCAAGGAGACACCGCCGGGGAGACACTATATAAGCCCCACAAGTAAACAAGGGTGGGGCCGGACCGGATCTATACTACCCATTCAGCACAGGTAGCCAGCTACATGCTAAGCCTGGGTCTCCTCCACATGCTACCACTTCTAGTGTAGCTCAGTCCTTGCCTCTTCGACAGCAGACTCCGGAGAGACTGATTTCATGGGATTGTATAGCCATCTCTGTGTCCGGAGAACCTTGTAAGCATAACTGAAAAGACTGTTGAATAAAGACTTTGTTGCTGTTCTGTTCATCGTTGTCTGGACTGGTGCTTGTAAGGGCCGGACATAACATGATATTTGTTAGGTTCATACCTAAATGTCATTGGCTCTACCTACTATATCATTATGGTTCCTTAGTAGTTTCCATGTTACATGCCCCACAAAAAAACAAAAACAAAGCAGGCACGTTTAGATTTTATTTTATTTTTAGGATTTTTTAAAAATTAAATTTTGATATTAACTGATGCTGCTCTTCTATTTCTGTAACCCACCTACAGTACTTCTGAAAGCCTAGAGGTCTTTGTCATGAACCTGAGTATCCATGGCAACCTTATCACTTAGCTACTGAAGCACTTGTAAACACATTCCTACATTCCTTTCTGATGAACAATACTGCACCTGCAGATAGAGCTGTAAACACATTCCTTTCTGGATGAGTAATAAGCAGCTGCTGCATTCCCTCAAAGGAATGTACACCTGCAGACCCCTCGAGGGAGGATGACAAATAGGTCAGGTGGCAGAGTGACGACAGAAACATCTGACTACCCCACGAGGGAGAAGATGCCAGCCCCCTGTCAATCAAAACCCCGTGACTCTGAAACACCTGCAGATTGAGTCATCCTAAGAATGCCAAGGTGGGAGGGAAATCTGCTCCTTTTTGTGTATAAAAGCAGAGCCCTTTCTCTCAGTTATTCGGTCCTCTCAGGTTGAAGGCAGAGATGTCTCCTTGAGCTGGACTCTAAACACTTATGATCTGAACCCTTCAGATCTAAGTGGACTATACTAACTATGTTATGTACTTTGTCTTTGTTTCTGTCTTTGTTGTTCTTCAGATACTAAAGGAAAATAAAACTCTTTGTGAGTAACATCAACGGACTGGATGTCAGTTTATCAGGCTATGTCCTAGTGCTTTGCTCTATGCCCCCACATGCTACCAACATATTAAACCACCGCATACTCCCTGTAAGCGACAGGTGGAGTTCTTTGAAGCCGATTGGGAAGCGGTACGGTGAGGCGACCTTAGGATGCACTGGGAGTGTGCGGATAAAGGAAATTATCGCAGCCTAAAGGATCGGTACATGCCTCCTGTAAGCCAGCGCCCAGTTGAGCGTTCAAGACATGGATGGCTGAGCGGTCGGATTCGGATCTGAGAGCCAGGAGGCTTTGTCAAGGCAAATAGAGCAGCACTTTCGGCTCCTCTAAAAAGAGGGTAAGATTAGCCTGCAATGTTTTGTTTCCTTACAGGTATAAGGATGGATGACTCGGAGTCATCACTGGTTACCATAGAAGTGGAGGTGCCAGCATCAGGGCGATCTTCCAGGAATGAGAACCGGGAGTTCCTATTCCATCCCGTGATGGAACAAAGATTGTCAAAGCCCTTAACCCTTCAGGAACTTCTGGGAATATGTGAGTCTGAGGAAGAAGCGGAGGAGGAAACCCAGCAAGGGGAAGAGGCAGGAGGGTCTGATCAGCCCATCCTGGTGCAGCCCCCTGTGCATGGAGCCTCTCCGGATACAGAACCGAGTCTGTTAAAGCCCCAGACAAGCTATGGTGACCAGGAGGAAGGGCACCAGAGACCTACCGAGTGGAAAAGGATTAGGTCTCGGCATTCAGCCTACCGGGTAATGGATGAAGCTGCACGGGCAGCTGCGGCTGAATGCATCCCCCTCCGTACCATGAGCGGCGAAAGCGTATGGGTGGAGGAAGAGGAACGCCAGTCAGAGGAGGAAGCTTGTAAGCAAGCTCACTGGAGCTTGTCTTGGGAAAGGGAGGTGCCCGCGGGTCCCCCTACGACTTCCGAATGGCTACTGGATGTGGTATGTAAAGCACCCTTTGAGGGGAGTGTTACGGAGTCCCAGAGGAGAAGTCTGATGGAAATCATTGAGCACCAGGTCCAGTGTGAGATTCTCCGAAGGTATGGCCCCTCCAGTAGGGCATACCAGGTGCTTGAAGAAGCTATTCCAGCGCGCCGCACTCGACAAAACGTCGCGGAGGAGGAAGCGCCGGGAGCCATTGTAGTGGCGTCCCGAGCTCAGGAGAGCGGAATGGCAGTACCAACGGTCTCGGTCCAGGCGGGGCCTGACCGGAGTGTCGAATCAGGAGATCGACATGAACTGGCACAGTTGCTACAAGGAGTAGCTGAGCCAGTGGTCTCGATCCAGCCGGGATCTGACCAATGGGTCGGAATGGTAGCCAGACCTAGAGAGGCATGGAAACCGGGCTCCGGAACGGCTAAACTGTCCATTAAGCCACCGGGAGCCACGGCGCTTTCCTCAGGAGAGGAAGTGGCCGGTGCCTATACCACTGCTATGGAGCAGGAGAAACTACAGCAGAAGCTGCAGGAGGAGCAGCAAAGGGCAGAGTGATATTGTACCTATGTTGTGAAGTTGCAACAGCGGCTTGTAGAGGCACAGAAAGCCTTAGCCTCCGAGCAAGCAGCCCGCCAAGCAGAGAAAGTGGCAGCCGTTCCACTACCAAAGGAGGAGGAAAACAGGCTTGACCAAATATATGGTCTCCTTCGACAGGAATAGGTGGCTTGGCTGGCAGGTAATCTCGAAGGTGCGAGTGAAGCGGCACGTCGAAGGGCTAAGATAAAACAGGAAATGGAGGATGAAAAATATGCCCAAACATTACAGGAGGAAGAAGGGGCAGTGCAGCCGGCACCAGCCCAGCCTATACTGTCAGCGGTTCTACAGCCCGCCGCACCAGACCCGCCTCCGCAGATTAAGCCGCTGCCCAGAGCCCCTGTACCTCGTCTACCGGCGCCACCAATGGGAGTTCTTCCCCCTCCTTCTTCTTTTCCACAGGTTCCGCTTTTAGCGATACCAGGAGGAAACCCTCCCTTGCCAATGGGAGAGGTAGGAGGAGTTCCAACCGGAACAAGTTGATTGGAGGATTTGATGGCAAATTTCTTTGAAACGCAGATTCGCGTTATGCAAATGAAGCAGCAGCCAAAACCTGTGACAGCCGATAATGCTGATCGGAAGCGTCTGCCAATTCTGACAGACCCCCGAGACATTCTCTCTTTTCTTTCCAGGTTTGAGCATGCATGCGAGGCAATGAAAGTGGATGAGATTGAGTGGCCAGGGCTAATCAGGACACACCTGAGGGGGCCGAACCTGGACTATTTTGATGGATTGCCAAAGATTATACATGGCCCCAAATACAAGATGCTTTGGAGAAATATTGTACGATGGTCCCTGACATTCTGCGAACGAGATTCCGGGAGATCCAATGGGATGGTAAACAACCATTTGTTGCCCTCATGATTCAGCTGGCGCAAGCCTATGACCGATGCATCCGAGCATCTAAAGTGGAGATGACACCAAGCGCCCGAGCATTTGCGCTGAAGGAACAGTTTATGGAGGTAATTCCACATTCTTTAAGACTCAGTCTTGCTGATAAGGAGACTGATGATCCTCAGTTGCTTGCCCAGAAAGCTGATATGATTTGGATCAGCAAAATGAATGTCAAGAAGCAGATGCCTAAGACAGCCCAGTCTTCAAGGAAATTCAAAGAGACAAAAAGTCTCCGCCTGCATCGAGTGGAGCAAAGGAGCACGTGCCGAAACGGGACAGTAATAAGCCAAAGGGTAAGACGGCACCTGTTTCTAACATTACCTGTTATCATTGCTCCAAGCCGGGACATACCCGCCAGCATTGCCCTGCGTTGCAGAAAGGTGCAACTCAACCCGCAAAGGAGAAATCAGGAACCGGTACTTCCAGTTCCCGCATTGTTCAAGCGGCAAGCCAAACAAATGATTCATCTGAGAATCAACCATCGCAGATGGGAACAGCAGTAACTGCCCGAGCACACAGCAAGTCCAACCAACTCATGAGTATAGCACTCACGTTGTTAGAGACCCTAAAGTAGCATGGCAGCTGAATATTACCATTGCACACACACAGACACCTATAGCTCTAGATCCTACTGAACTGCTAGGGAAGGATCTCTTGTCCAAAATGGAAGAGCAAAGATATGCCTTAGTGACTTTACTAAATGAGCAGGGAGAACCATTTGTCTCTATTAAAGCATTTAAAGATTCTGGTTCTGATTTTTCCAGCATACATGAGAGTTTTATTAAACCTGAACAGATTTTGCAGGATTGTTATTTACCAATTGAAGGGTACCATTTAGAAACTGGGAAGAAAGTGGTTAATAGTCCTGTGGCTAAAATTAAGCTGAAATATGGTTGTTTCACAGGAGAAGCACTTTGCTTGGTCCACTGGTCTAGTAGCCACCCTTCCCTACTTCTAGGTCTTTCTGTAATGATTTTAGAGGAACAATTAAGGTCCAAGCAGGCCAATGTACTTAAAGTTGTAACCAGAAGTCAAAGCCAGCCTGTGACTGTTCCAGATACACCAGCACCACCCGCTGGGCAGCCCAAAGTTTATTCTTGGACTTTTTCTGAAAAACTGGACTATGCTAATTTTGCTAAGGAACAGCAGTTGTGCCCAACTTTGGAAGAAATTAGGCAGAAGGCTAAATTGAACTTGCCTTTGTCAGGTGCCAGGCCAAGCCGGTTCTTTTATTCAGCAGATGGACTTTTGTACAAACAGATCAAGTTGCCTAAACCTGATACAGGGACTAGAGACTTGATAGTTGTGCCTCAATCTTTTCGGGACATTGTTCTTAAAATGGCACATGAATCAGTGTTTGCATTGCATCAAGGAAGAAAGAAAACTCTTCAAAGAATTGCAGAACATTTCTATTGGCCCAGGTGTACTTCTGATTGTAAAGAATTTATAAAATCCTGTTTCACATGTCAAAGAATTGGGAATGTACAGTCTAAAACCAAAGCAAAACTTGGTGTACCTGAAATAGCAGGAAAGCCATTTCAGAGGGTAGAAATTGATGTGTTTGGTCCTTTACCTAAATCAAAAGGGGGAAAACAGTATGTATTTACCTATGTTGATACTTTTACAAAATGGTGTGAAGCTGTACCCTTAACTTCAATTTCTGCATCCCATATTGCTAAAGCATTTATTGAAATTGTCAGTAGGTTAGGTTTACCTGTTGTAAGCGACAGGTGGAGTTCTTTGAAGCCGATTGGGAAGCGGCTCCTTTTTCTGTATAAAAGCAGAGCCCTTTCTCTCAGTTATTCGGTCCTCTCAGGTTGAAGGCAGAGATGTCTCCTTGAGCTGGACTCTAAACACATGATCTGAACCCCTCAGATCTAAGTGGACTATACTAACTATGTTATGTACTTTGTCTTTGTTTCTGTCTTTGTTGTTCTTCAGATACTAAAGGAAAATAAAACTCTTTGTGAGTAACATCAACGGACTGGATGTCAGTTTATCAGGCTATGTCCAGTGCTTTGCTCTATGCCCCCACATGCTACCAACATATTAAACCACTGCATACTCCCTGTAAGCGACAGGTGGAGTTCTTTGAAGCCGATTGGGAAGTGGTACGGTGAGGCGACCTTAGGATGCACTGGGAGTGTGCGGATAAAGGAAATTATCGCAGCCTAAAGGATCGGTACATGCCTCCTGTAAGTCAGCGCCCAGTCGAGCGTTCAAGACAGTCTTCACTTGTGCTTTCTACTGGACAATGCACAGTAGCAATGGGGATGAAATTTACAGTATTTTTTTACCTCAGTAGAAAACCCTCACAAAATGCAGTATGGCCTATTTTTGAATTCTACTATTTGCTAATTTAGCTGCAAAAAAAACACCACAGTTACGAGAATGGCAACAAATGGGAGTTTACCCTTCTCCCTATTGCATTTCTAAGAAAACATCCTCTTAAGAATTTGGTTTATGCAAAAATCAAAAGGCAGAATACAAAAGAAAAAAATTATAAAACCAACAGAAGAGTCATCCTCCTTATAATGCTAGTGGCATGGTAGCTGTACAGGTTTCTCTCATCTTTCCTTCTTATATTTCTTGGGACATTTCTGGGTGAACCATTTATAAAAATTGTCCATTTACTGTGTAAGAGATCAAGTGAAAATATTTAAGGACAAGCGACACCCATTTCTGCCAAGAAATAGCCAAGTTCTTCTAGTAAAAGTATTGTTTATTTCAAGTATTTTAACATTTCTAAAGTAACCACTGTTTGATGACTTAATCTGCAATAAGATTCCAGTTCTATTCCTTAACTCTGCTATTTAAATGCTGTAACACTATTTAAGTTTTAAAAGAATTTATTCTGAAACATAAGGTTTTGCTTTGCTCTTAATTTGCACAATACAAAAGTAAGTCTACTGGCTTGCAGACTGAATCGTTAATTAACTGACTGATATGACTCAAGGCTTTTTTCCCCAAATGAAATCTGGAGAGGAAACCTGTACCACAAACAGGTCAATATCACAACATGTAAGTGTAAGGATTATATAATAAATATGAACTTCGTGACAAAGAAAATATGCTGGTGGTTATGGGAGATTCCAAGGAAGAATAGCTGTCACATCCAAAGCCCTGGCTCGCTACAGCCAGGTTGGGAGTTGGAGAAGCAACTTCCTTCTCTCTATGCCTTCCTCAATATAGTATTTCCTCTTACTGATCACCATCTCAAGAGGCAGTTGGTTCCACTGTCGTCCTGCTCTAATCATTAAGAAATTTCCCCTAATATCCCACTACAACATAATTTTGAAGCCTTCTTCAGGTCATGTCCAAAGAATAAGGGAGATTAAATTCCTATAGGCCTACAACTTCACCGGATTATCTTCAGAATGACTGAATGAAATCAGACAAATTGATTATCCTGCCAGCAAATCTTCCTCTTTGGGCAAAGCAGAGCCTGCCCTTCATCTTTCAGTCCTCCAGCCATTCTCCCATGTAATATAGAACTACTACTCTCGATTAAATCTCAAACTCCATTTTCTGTATTAACTAAAGCAGAGGTTTTCAACCTGCGGCCTGTGGCACCATTTCATGTGGCCCACCACCACCTCCACCACACCAGGAAGTGTCATGTGGTGAAGGAAGGTCAAAATGGACATCCGGCCCCCAAAGCTGTCTGAGGGAGCATGACCTGGCCCCCAACTTGAAAAGGTTGAGAACTCCTAAACTAAATGGAAGTCTGATACAACATTAAGAATATTCTGGGCATAGAATCATAGGATAACTGAGTTGGAAGGGACCTTTTAGGCCATTGAGTCCAAACCCCTGCTCAATGAAGGAATCCGAATCAAAATAGATAGGACAGGTAGCTTGCCAATTCTCTCTTGAATGCTTCTAGTGCTGGAGCGCTCACCATCTCAAGAGGCAGTTGGTTCCACTGTCGTCCTGCTCTAACAATTAAGAAGTTTCCCCTAATATCCCACCTATCTCTGGCTTCCTGTAGTTTCAAACTATTACACCTCCTACACTCTGGGATGATGGAGAACAGATCATTCCATTCCTTTTTATGATTATCTTTCAGTTATTTGAAGAGTCATATCCCCCCCCTTCCTTTTCTCAAGGCTAAACATGCCCATGTCCTTCAGTCTTTCCTCATATGGCTTGGTTGCCATCCCTCTAACCATCCTTGTTGCCCTTCTCTGTACCTGCTCTAATTTATTTGCATCTTTCCTGAAGTGTGGTGCCCCAAATTGGACACAGTACCCTAGATGTGGTCTAACTAGTGCTGAATAGAGAGCGACTAGTACCTCCTCTCAGAAAGACGTTATTCTTTTTTACTTATTAGCACATAATTTTTTTTCTCATTATAAGCCAGGCATATGACTGCACATTCAGATGGGGAAGCAAAAGGCAGATTGTGGTCAACAGGTAGATATCTTGGTGATTTACAGCAGACCAGCAAGGATTTCTAACTCCTAACACTGTAGCATAAGTGAAAACATATAAACCCCTTTCTTTCCTAAACCCGGATGCTGGTATCAAAAAAGTCTGTGGGCAAAACAGGTACAGGTTTATTTGTGACCTACATTACTGAAAAGAATTTCCTATGCTGAGCACGTGCTCAAACAGACCTTTCTTCTCAATGCAATTTTATTTTTCTGGAGACGCTATTTTGCACAGGACTCCCATTGGTAAACTTGAGGGTTGTAGTGAAAAACAGTATTAAGACTGCAAGCTTAATGGCTGATCACTTTTAAATTATGGTGATTTCAGCTGGTACAGAAAGGTAGATACTCTGCTTTATAAGTGGGTTTTACATCCTAGTTAAGATTCAATAAACAATGTTGTAAATTAATCCTTTTCACCAAACACATACCTTTAAACTAGCAATGAGCTCCACCTACTGGTCAACTGTGCCAGCTATGATGAATTTGGTAAACTAAAACTGTCCTTTTCAAATGAAAAATTTGCACCAACAACGTGAATGTGCTAAAATAAAATTCATATGAATTTATATACCACAGCTTGTATACATATTAAATAAACTCAAGGTTGTATATACTCAAGGGGTGTATATTTCTTTCTGATGTTTTTTATATACAGTGGTATCTCATATGATTTTAATCTGTTCCATGGGGCTCATTGTTGTATGAAACAATTGCTATACGATGCATGCACAGTATAGCGATTTTCCCTATGGGATGCATTGTACTACGGGTTTTTATTTATTTATTTATTTATTTATTGCTAAGTGGTTTTTCCCATTGAAAAATTGTTGTATTATTTTTTCCATAGGGAAAATTGTTATGCGGAACACCATTTCCCCCAAAACCTAACTGTTATGTGATTCCGTTGCTATATGGGGTGATTTTTGTATGAGGTTCCACTGTATATTTATATAGATTTATTTATTTATTTATTTTCCAGTGGAATTTTACAGCAGTGAAAACTTCCCATCTCCTTTTCACATTTACAATGCAAGAGGAAACGGGGGTCACACAAACCCAAGGACTCTTTTCTGCATGAGGCCAGATCTTCTACCGTTCCCTCATCCCACCTTCAAAGCAACCTTCAAAGAGACCATACCCTAAAATCAAGAGTAGGGGAATGTCTCTAGTTTTATCATTTCCCAGGAAAAAGCACCAGGTAGTGGCTTCCAGCTTCTTCTTCCTTGTCTAGGCCAGACATGAAACTGCCAAAATGAAGGCACCTTTTGGTGAGTTCATTCTGCAGTTCGCCTGATCTAGGCTGAGAAAGATTAGCCAGTAACACAAGGTTGCCTTTACCAGGGTACGCCCAATTGTGGTTCAAAAATACCACAATCTTTGAGGAGGCTTTTTCTGTCTTCCAACTGGTAATCTAGATATGTTTCTCCTTTCTCAAGATTGGGGTGGGACAATCTAAATCAGGGATGCCCAAACTATGGCCTGGAGGCTGAATCCGGGCCCCAACACCAATTCATCCAGCCTGCGAAGCCCTCGTTGCTCTTGGAAGCGGAAGTAAAATGTGGCCGTACGGGCGTGTTTTACTTCCGCTTCCAGGAGCGATGAGGGCTTTGTGAGCTAGGTGAATTGGTGTTGTGGGTCGGATCTGGGCCCCGGGCCATAGTGACCTGCTCTCTGAACCATGTGACTGGCCCACAGACCAAAACGTTTGGGCACCCCTGATCTAAATGGAGCTGAAGGCCATTTTCCAAATGTACAGGACCTAGGAAGACAAGAACTGTTGTATTGTACAGTAATACCTCATACAAAGTCCGCTTCATACAACATCGGATTCATACAACATCGCCTAATTCCTTGAAAAAAGTTGCCTCGTACAAAGTCGTGCAACTTTGTATGAGGCATTGGGGTTTTCCCAGGTTGCATGGCATTGTAGACACAATGGGCACAGAGCTGGGAGGGCTGAGGGGGATGGTGGAGGACAGAGGCGCCTGGAGAACAATGGTCCATAGGGTCGCAAAGGGTCGGAACCGACTGTGCGACTGAACAACAACAACATTGTGCCTGGGCATTATAAAAGGCAGGACATGCGTGCATTGCTCTTGTGGGTTTTGCATGAGGTGAAGAGTGTTTAGGAGTGGTTTTGAGCACGATTTTGAATTTCTTTGGATTTTTTCGTCAGAATTTTTAGAAGCATTCCTGGGATTTTTGCAGCATTCTTCAGGTTCTTGGACAATCAGGGTTGTTTGACATGTTTTTGTAATGTTTTTAGTCTTTAGATAATGATTTCTTAAAGTTCTGTCAGTTTCCTGTCTGTTTCCTTGACTTTGCCCTGAAGTCTGTGCTGTTACAGTACAATGTATCTCTATGGAAACGACGTTGTATGAGGCATCGCGGCAAGGATTGGGACGTTGTATGCGTTAAAAAGAAAAACAACTCACTGCCACACAGCCAAGAAAACACCAGCCGGCTTTCTTTCCCTCACCAACGGCACCTGAAGGTCCCGACTGGAGTTTCCCCTTTAATATCAGTGGGTGGGGGGTTGCGACCCCCCTCTCTGCTGGCTCCCCTGGGGTTGGGAGGTTTGGGGGGACAAAAGAGGTATGTCCCCCCAACCCTTCTGGACCCAGGAGACACCAGGGAGAGTGGATCGATTCCCCCCCCCCCTAAAAAAAACTCCGTCTTTAAAGAGAAGAAACCAAGTGGTTTGTTACCATGTCTGATTTCATTCAGTCAAGCATAAAAAGAAAATAAACAAATAAATTCGTTCCAATGGATATACAAACATATATTGTGTATAAAAATTCACTGAAATATATGCATCAAAAATCATGGACTCATTGGAGTCATTTTTTCCTAAGCAGTGAAAAGATGTAAAGGAAGTTATTTTTCCATTTTAAATCTGATGAAAACAATATATTCAAATCCAATTATTCAAGAAGGAAAGGGAAAGCACAGTACAGTACTTTAGCAAGAATCTTGACATTTCATTTTGCCATGCAGGCATGAGTCAGTGTAATACAGTACACAGCAATTTTTTTCATTATAGAACTGTTGCCCTATAGGTTAATAAACCCTAAAATGCTATGAATATTTTAAATAATTGTCAACAAGATCAAAATGTTGATTATTTACATACAACATTTCTTTTATTGCACACCACCTCTATGGTTTCCCCATGCCCATCTGGCATGGAACAGCCCTGCGGAGGCTGCTTGGGTGAGAAGGCTCCTGGCGGTGGCTTCCGCGGGCAGCTAAATTAAGGGGGGTGAATAAAATATAGGGTTTGATTCACCTAATTACATGACCTGACCGACGATTCTGCAAGGTAGGCAGATAGCTAACTCCAGTGACTGATTAGGTAAACACTCATCTCCTGGCCAAGGAAAATCCCCGGCGCAAACAGTGCAGATGTTTGCCCCTGTCTAAGCCCTAAGACAATGGTCTTCCTCATCCCGTGTTTGTCCGAAATAATTAACTTCCCCTTTGAGAGGCTTCCCAATTAACCTGAGTAAACAAGGTGATGTGATTGACTTTCGGGTGATGGTTTTTTCTACCTGCCTTCTGATCTATATAAGGTGTATGTATTTTCCCAATAAACCACTGATCTGATCTCGCTCCTGTTGCCTCGTGTTGTCATTGATCAGTCTCCTCCGGGACCTAACGCCGCCCTAGCGGCCAGACATCGCTACACACCTCCAAGAAACTGAGCATAGCATAGATGGAGTTTATCTTTGAGTAAGAGCCTGTAAGGGTAATGCAGTGGCTCAAGGGTACTGCAGTGGCTCAAGTCGCTAAGACGCTGACTGGGAAGCGGAAGGTCAGCAGTTCGATTCCCGAGTACTGCAGGACGGAAATGAGCTCCCGTCTTCATCCCAGCTCCTGCCAACCTAGCAGTTCGAAAGCAAGAAATTGCAAGTAGATAAATAGGGACCACTTCGGTGGGAAGGTAACAGCGTTCCGTGCGCTCCGGTGTCTAGTCATGCCTGCCACATGACCACGGAAACATCTGCAGAAGCAGACAGCGCTGGCTCTTCGGCTTAGAAACAGAGATGAGCACTGCACCCTAGAGTCGGATACGACTGGCTTTCGAGCAAGGGAAACCTTTACCTTTACCTAAGAGCCTGCAAAGTTGTGAGAGAAGTAGGAAGTTTTTGCGGCAAGTTAACAAATAAGCAACAAGCCTTTTTTTAAAAAAAATCCTTCAGTTCCATTGAAACCAAATATCTTAAGCAAATTAAAGTCCAAGGGCTCAATAATTTCCTCTATATAGATTAATGGAAAAAAATATTGTTGAGTTATTTCACCAATGGTCTACTTTAGATATCTCACATCTAAACCTCAAACTATTCTAACAACAACTTTCCATAATAGAAAAGAAAAGACAGTATTTTTTGCCACTGAATGTTTTAGCTGAAAACCTACCCATTTGTTTTTTTAAAGACTGCCTAAAGTATATCAGAGAGTAAATAAAACAAAACAAAAATGTTGTGGTACCTTAAAGACTAACTCCTGTATTTAAATTTGAGCTTTCATGGATCAGGTCCACTTCATCAGACATAAGAGTAAAAGCCTAAAAGTAGAATAATAAATGCTGCTGATCATAGTGCATAAATGTATATGGCACTCAAGAAGAATTAATAATTAAATTGAAAGTATTTAAGGATAGCCTGTTTTGCAATGAAGATAATAAAGAAAAATGTGTCTCCTGAGTGATCAGTTTTGTGCTGTATTTACTGAAGCTATTTAAAAATCAAATTATAGAGATATGAGAGATTATTACTGATTATTTACTACCAACATAATTAAAAGGCATTTTTTCATAAAAATGTTGATAGACAATACACCACAAACATCAGACAAAATGCTTCTACTGGGTAATTATTTTTCTTTTCCCCTTTAATTGATTAAAGACTGGGAGGGAGATTTACTCAGAAAAAGCAAAACTATCATCTGCCAACTATCATCAACAAGTGTGGAGAACGGTGATTGTTGGCACACAAGAATCATTTAAACCTTTCCATACTCACAAATAGCCTCTTGTAAATATTTTCCATCATATCCTTATACGTTTCTTCCTAAACAGACTACGGGAATAACTATTTATTACAGATAACCTGTAATTAAATGATGAAATTATTTATGTTTCAAGATCACCTGGCTGCTACAAGCAGGAGCTTTTCAAAACTCTCACAGATTGCAAATGAACTTGCATTATTCCATGATGGGATTTTAGCACACTAAAGTGGACTTTATTTGCAAGTGTCAAGGAAGAATGTGTTACCTTCCTGTAACCATGGTTCTTTGAGTAGTCATCTATGAATTCACACAAATGCGCAAAACTCTCACTTGGAACCTTCTAGAGCTAAAAGGGGGGAAGTTGTCAGGACCGCCCACCTTACTGAATATGCTCACATGCCTAGCGGCTTTCCTCCTCAGTTTTTTTCTTGCCACTGTGATGGTAACATCTCATCTTCTATCTAGAGCAGCATAGCTGTCAAGTATCCCGTATTGCCTGGGAAAACCCCGTAATTTAGCCCCTCTTCCCGCCGTCATGTATTTTTTTAATAATCTTCCGTATTTTAAAAAATATCCAGGGTGTGTGTAAATCTCCCGAATATTATTGTATTATTATATCTTTATTCATGAGGTATGTGCCTCATACCAGAGCCAGAGAGGAGGAGTGTTGGGTTCCCCCTGGAGGAGGAAGAACCACCCCCTAGGCACTCCCCTTAGCACAACTGCTTCCCCTCATGGGGAACAAGGCAGCAGGCCAGTCTTACTGTAATAATTCTATTTTAAATCTCTTTCCTCATTCTCTGCTACGACAGCATTTCATATTATGGTGATTTTTCATGGAACTGTTTTTTACACTTATATCACTTAATTGTCTACTGTCTTAGCCTTGTGTACCTCAATTTCATTTTTTAAAACTCTGTGTTTAAGGCAGGACCACGGAAATATCCTCTTTATGTTGTATCCTAACATACTTGAAGCCGATTGGCTCATTGTCTCTTCTCTCTCCTGGGAAAGAGGGTGTAAAAGGGAAGAGACAATGAGCCAATTGGCTTCAAGTATATTTGCATACAACATAAAGAGGATATTTTGATGGTCCTGCCTTAAACACAGAGTTTGATTTTCATTGGCAAATGCTAATAAGGTAGGCCATAGTCACTTTAAGATGGTGATAGATGGGATTTGGAGTTAGTTCAATTTGAGATCGCAAGATGTAACCTTAATATAGTTAGATTGCTGAAAAGGAAGCAGGATTAGAAAAATGATTACTTAAGACAGGTTTTATTGTTTTACCTGGGGGAAGGGATTTGATTGATTGTCTCTGATATATTTCGATTAGTTTTGCTTTGCTCTATTTTTAAGACTGCAACATTGTACCTTTGGAAGAACCTTATTCTTTTACCTATCATTTATTCTCAATAAATGATAGAGACTGCAGTGGCTCAAATAGCTAAGATGCTGACTGGGAAGCAGAAGGTCAGCAGTTCGATTCCCAAGTACTGCAGAATGGAATGAGCTCCCGTCTTTGTCCCAGCTCCTGCCAACCTAGCAGTTCGAAAACAAGAAATTGCAAGTAGATAAATAGGGACCACTTCGGTGGGAAGGTAACAGCATTCCGTGCGCTCCGGTGTCTAGTCATGCCTGCCACATGACCACGGAAACATCTGCAGAAGCAGACAGTGCTGGCTCTTCGGCTTTGAAACAGAGATGAGCACTGAACCCTAGAGTAAGATACGACTGGCTTTCGAACAAGGGAAACCTTTACCTTTACCTATTCTCAATAAATGAAGAACTTCTGAAACCAATGGTGTAATTATTGGAGAGGGATGAGAAGAGAGTGTTGCCAAGGCTTTAATTATAGGTCATTTGCTACCACAACAAGATTTCTTTATTCTCTCTGCTGAGGTGGCTTAAAACTAATTATATCTCAGGTGGCTGGACGTGCTCAGCCAGGTAAAAAACCTAAGATAGACTTCTCGAGGCTGGGTGTTCCATTTACTTTGGGCTAAATCATTTTGAAGGCCTTGATAAAGTTTGGAACAAAGAGACAGCCTAGGCATAGAGTCCTATCTTAGTTGGATCTTTGTCTGGTAAGGTGGCGATTTTCCAGAAATGTATCCATGACAGTGTGTCTGTCTGTGAAGGGAATCTTGCCACCACAGGCCACACACTTTTTAAATGGGCCAGCAAGTGACATAAACAAAAGACATGAAGACTCAAGCAAGGATGTCCAACTTGGAAGGAACCGGGAGAAACAGGAAAATCAACATTTTTTTAATGGTAAGATGCTCTAGATCAGTGTTTCCAAAAATTGATTTTGGGACTTCAATTCTCAGAAGACTAAGTCAATTCCCCAAAGTACTGATCAGCCAATGTACTGACTGAGGCTTCTGGGAAATGAAGTCCACCGGTGTTCTGCAGAATATAGTTTGGGAAATGCTGCTCTAGATAGAACAGGAGATGTTACTATCACATTGGTGAAAGAAAGATTAGTGAAGCAAACTGTTAGGTACATGAGCATGCTCAATAGGGTGGGCGGCATACCTGTCAAGTATCCCATATTGGCCAGGATTTCTCGTAATTTAGTGCCGCTTTTCCTCCTTTCCCGCCCGGAGCCGTCGCCATGCCATAATTTGACGGCGGGGGAAGTAGTTACTGCGCATCCCCTTCTGTGCATCCCCTTCTACACATGCATAGAACCTTTCTACACATGCACAGAAGAACCCTTCTATGCATGCACAAAAGGGTTCTGCGCAGAAGGGGGTGTGTAGGCTTCTACACATGCGCTGAAGGGACCTGCACAGAACTTAGCCACATTAACCTTCTTGATCCTAGAGTGGGTCAGCCCAGGACATTTAAATGTGCTGATGGCTGGGGGAATCTGCCTGTCCCAGTAACCTCCCAACATTTTACTGACCCAAGTAAACAGTGCTTTCAGGGAGTTCCAAAAAAACCCACAAAAAAACAAAGGTTAAATGCTTTAACTTTCACACCAACCCTGCAAGTTGGAACATCTACAAACCATACAGATTTCTGGTAGGGTGGTCAAGGCAAGGTCTGGTTTTAAGAATCATAAACCCTCTTAATGCAAAATCCAAACATCCGAATAGATTATTTTAATATTTTATTTAAAATACTGTATATTTTTAAAGTGAACAGGAAAGTTTCAAACCCCATTTCAAACAATTGCAAAAAGACATCAAAGATATTCTGAAGCATATAATCAATTAAAGTGAAGCAAGAGCAATACAGAGCAAACACATAAGAAAGCTAACTAAGCTACCTAGTACTTACAGACTAGCAGAATTGCAGCTTAGTCTCAGAGCATATAAAAGTACAGTACTGTACTGTATATTGCTTACTACATGGCAGAACAAGGCAACAAATGAGCACACAATCTCCTAAAAGATAACTAAGCCAGCTATATTAACTTTGGGTCCTATTTTATATTTAACCTTCATTTTCTAGATTTTTCCTAGAGGGTCTTCCAATCTCTTTCCTCATACCTTCACAAAGATAAGAACAGTTTCTGCCCCCTCCCATTTCACAGCTGAACTCACCTTTCCAATTAACTCAATACCAGGGAACAAACCAACTTGACCTTGAAGTTAATTCCAGACCAAAATAAGCTTCACGTGTCACTCTCTTCCAATTACTGGTGGGCCTCCCTCCCCACCACTCCAAGACAGTCTTTCTCAGGCACCGATTTTCCAAAAGAACACCAAATTCCATTTCTCTCCCATTTCTCAATCTCTTCACAGAAAAGGCGATTGTTCAATCATATAGGTTTGCCTGAACCATATCTCTGCAACACTAGTGGATTTCCAGATCTATCTTCAAAGTATATTTCAGCCCTTAATTGTTTTGAAGGAAGCCTACATCTACAGTAAGATCTAGGGAAAGGTGAATACCTTTCTTCACTTATAACAGCACAAATATATTGGGAAACATTATTATTCATAACAGATGTAATCATGACTGAAGCTCTTTCCCTAGAATATGGCAAAATGAATAAGAAAAAACTGTAACAGATTCACTGGTCTCCTCTTTGTCTTAAACTTACTTTAAAATTATCATGCTTTCTTTGCTGGCTGGATAGCTTAGTGAGTTGGATACTTGGCTACACAGCCAGAGATTGGGAATTCAATTTCCCACTGTGCTTCCTAACAGAAGAGTCAGCTTATGTAGAGTTGGACAAACCACACCAGGGGTGCTCAAATATGGCCTGGGGATTGGATCCAGCCCCCGACACCAATTCATCCAGCCCACGAAGTCCTCGTCGCTCCTGGGAGCGGAAGTAAAACGCACCCGTACAGTCGCGTTTTACTTCCGCTCCCGGGAGCGACAAGGGCTTCGCGGGCTGGATAAATTGGTGTCGGGGCCTGGATCCAGTCCCCAGGCTATAGTGACCAGCCCCCTGAACCACGTGACCAGCCCACGGCCCAAAAGGTTTGGGCACCCATGAGCTACACAGTCCCTGAGCGCCCACAAAAGAAGGGAATAGTGATCCATTTCTGAGTACTCCATAGCTAGAACTCTTGTCCTAAGTGAGAATCAGCTTGACAGCATGTAATTATTACACTGCTTTCTTTACCCTTAGAGGCATTACAGGACAATTGAAATACAGTAAATAAAATAGAGACTTTTGATTACTTAGAAGCAGCTGAATCACTATGAAGGAAAGCACAATTATCTAACAGAAAGCCATTTGGTTTGAATGTGGAATATTTAAATTCCTACAAGCACAAAAATCTAACCGGAAAGATAAGGGCAAGCCACCTTTTTAGCCTAAATTCCTAAAACTGTTGTAGGAATGAAAGGGTTAAGATTTAGAAATTGCTTGAATAGATAAAAAGGAAATAGAAAAAGAATGGATTGCACTCTGGCCTGCAGGTCATGGCATTTTAAATAAGTGTATTAAGGGCTCTCCAAGGCAGCACAGAAATCAATGATTGTTTCATTATAGATATATCTTCTTCCAAAGAGTCAAAGATGTTGTTCCATCCTTTGTATTACTGCTTAAAGGAAACCGTAATAAACCATGGCCATGTGACCCCCTTGAATTTCATACAGTATGCGGCACAGATTCTTTTTTCAGAATCTAAGCTTCTATGTGTTCCCAGTCTTTATTTGAAAATGAACAGGTGGAGACTACAAAAGCTTCAAGAGACAGAGTGATTTAACTATTAAGAACCTCTTTTTTTTTTTTTTTTTTGGATATCGGGTACATATTTGTGTCAAAAAAAGGGGGAGGCAAATTGGTCATGAGAAGAGAAGACATCTTGTGACATTTTAATGACTAAGAAGCTTTATTTGGCATAAGGTTCTGTAGACAACAGCTTACTTCATCAGATGCATAGAATGTGACATTGAGGGCTATTGTCCAGGAACCTATCTCCAAATAAAGTATTTTTGTCTTTAAAGGGCCAAACGTCTCTACTGTATATTGTTTTGCTACAACCAACATGTCTAACTGCCTCAAAATTATAATATAAAGCTCATCAAGAAATTTGCTATAGTCTATTAGCTCAGGTACATATAAATATATAAACCCAATTGCTGACCAGCCATGTTAGAAATAGGAAACGTCACCTCCTAGCATATAAAGTAAAGGGAGTGGTGGACATCAGCAGGATCGCACCAGTTTGCCAGAACCGGTAGCAGAAATTCTGGCTGGCCCCGCCCATCAAAGTTTTGAAATAAAGTAGTCCTAATTTGGGTGCAACACAGGGCTTTTCCCCTGGCCACACCCACCATACCACGCCCACAGCGTGGTAATACATTTTTTGAAGCACACCACTGGGTAAAGGTCACCCTTGTTTGAAAGTCAGTCATATCCGACTCTAGGGTTCAGCGCTCATGTCTCGCTGTAGCCAAAGAGCCAGCGCTGTCTGCATCTGCAGATGTTTCCGTGGACATGTGGCAGGCATGCCTAGACACCAGAGTGCATGGAACACTGTTTATCTTCCCACTGAAGTGGTACCTATGTATTATTTGCAATTTCTTGCTTTTGAACTGCTAGGTTGGCAGGAGCTGGGACAGAGACGGAAGTTCATTCTGTCATGCAGTACTCGGGTCTCAAACTGTTGACTTGCCGGCCTTCCAATTAGCATCTTAACCGCTTGAGCCATCACAGACCCTCCTAACATATAAGTCAAAGAATAATTCCAGTTCTAATGGCCACTGAAGATATAGTACACAAGAGTCTCCCAATTTTTATGTGCCACTTTGATTTGGAAATACCCTATATACTCAAGTACAAGTCGGCTTTTTTAGCTCCCAAAATGAGGTCCAAAAATGGGACTCAACTTATATTAGGGTCAACGAAAACACTCAAAAACATATCCATACAAATGTCTAAATTAATTAATTTTACTGTACTTTCATGAATTTTAATTATTGAAACTCACTAGCAGATACTGCATTTTCCACCCCAACTTATACTTGGGTCAATCTATTTTCCTAGTTTTAGAGGTCCAAATTAGGTACCTCGGCTTATATTCAGGATGACTTATACTCGAGTATATATGGTGTGCCTAAATTTGATTCCATATTTCCCTAAATCCCAATAAAGTTCAACCTCTGCAATCCTACTACAACAATGCAGACTTAACATTTTCACTTGCTATTTACAAGTGGTTATTTACCCATGCCAAATGGACAGCTCAGTGGCTGGGAAGCCAGAGGATGGGAATTTGATTCCCTACTGTGTCTCCTAGAAGAGCCAACCTATGAAACCATGGGCAAGCTGCGCACCATTCCGGGGCACCCCTAGAAGAAGGAAATGGTAAACCATTTCTTTGTATTATCTACCTAGAAGATCCTGAAAAGAGTCACCATAACTCAGAAATGACTCAATTTCATGGAATCATTATTATTATTATATAAACAGAATTATCCCAGAATTATCTTTGGCTTTTTGCAATGACAGATAAATTCTATCAGCACAATTCTCATTTAATGAATAGGATATACATAATAACTTTTGCAGCATAAAACAATTAAAACAATTACTTCAAGAGGTGGTACAGTCCAATGCTGGAGGCATCCAATAGAAAATTAGACAACTATCTGTCAGATGATATGAATTTCTACATTGAGCAGGAAACTACACTTACAGGCCTATGTCAAATCCATTATTCTATGGTTGAACAGTTAAGGGTCAACTAGAACATTATTTTCCAATATCTTATTTTCCTTTCTGCTCTAGTACCTTACAATAAGACCAGAAGACTCCCAGTTATCTGCCCTGTGCTGAAGAGAATCTCATCCATTAGCTGAGCTACTGCTTCCACTAAAAATCTAGGTAATGATTCTTAACTACAATCCAAGATATTTTCTCCACTGTGACAGAAGATAGGATGGCTCTGGGAGTATCCTAGATCAAACCTTCATTGTTATTAATACTACTGCCCCAATCTTTTCTTCTTTATTGCTATCAGTCATGATTTATCTAATTTATGCCACAAACTTTCCAGAAAACAATCTTATTCGATTAGTCCGTCTACAATAGTATGTATATACACCACTGACTTTACATGAATACTGCACAGGAAAAAAAATGCAACTTCTGCAGTTGCAAAAAGGAGGGGGAAATGAGAAACAGTATTATGTATCAGAATAGAGCATTCCATGCATGTTTATGAGAGAACAACCATGCCCTAAGGACACAGGACTAAAAATTTTAGTATATCAAATGCACGTTCTGATGTGTATGAACTGTCTCCTCTTGCAAATCAAAGGCATGAAAAGGGCAGGGTAAAAAAACTACAGCCATTTTTCTTTTCCAGAAACAAATCTCAAACCCCTGAATGTTGAAAGAAAGCATGTTCTATCATTTATAGAGAATCCCTCCCACATATTGGCATACTGTATGTATCTATGAAACTCTATGTTTTTTACTCTTGTTCATATGAGTTTTATATGGCCCATCTAACAAGCCGGTCACTCTAAGCAGCTAAACCCTCTGGACACTGCCACCCAGGAAGAGCCCTCTGTGGCAGCCAATGCCCAATCCCAACAGTCTGTCCAGGAGGACACCATAGTCGATTGTATCAAAAACTTCTGAGACATCTAGGACCAACAGAGAAACACTGCCCCCATTGGCCTCCCGGAGGTCATCTAGCAGGGTGACCAATGCCATCTCAGTACCATGGCCTGGCCTGAACCCCAATTGAAATGGATCTAGACCAGGGGTGGCCAATCTTGGTGCCCCAGGTGTTTTTTGACTTCAATTTCCAGAAGCCATGCTTACTTGGACTTCTGATAATTGGCCACTCTGATCTAGACTATCACTATCCTCTAAGAACACCTGCGACTGATCTGCAACTACTCTCTCCACTAGCCTGCCCATAAACAGAATATTGGACACTGGATTAAAGTTGTTCAGATCATCCTTGGCCAGATTTGTCTTTTTAAGAATGGGCCACACTATAGTCTCCTTCAGGGAGGCCCTCTCCAAACAACACATGAATCATCTATGTATCCCATTCCATAGTCACCTCCTTGGCTTCTTTTAGAAGCCTCGAAAGACAGGGACCAAGCAAGGAAGTTGTGGCCATCCATGCAATGAGCAAGTACCTTGTCCACATTATCAGGCATCACAGGTTGAAACCGATCCAATACAACTAGACCAGATGGTGCACTGGACATCCAAATAATACTGCTGTATGGATATAGAGACTTGGAGCTTTATACCTCTGTTCCAAAAAAACCCAAAAACCAGCCTCAAAACCAGAACACAGGGATTATCATGATGGCAAAGTACCAAGAGTCTAATGCAGACAGATTACCCCGGCTAGTAATTCTTAGTTCATTGTCTCCTACATCTGATAATTAGACGTATGTTTCTGAACAAAAAAACTCTTAGCTAGGCACTGATTTTTGATCCATTTTTAAAGGGCTTGTAATAATGGTCAAGATCTTCAATGGAGAATGTAAAAATAATAACAGTAAAGTTACTAAAAAGAAATAACACTTTGTGGCCTCAAACCATACTATGTTCCTTGGTTAATAGTCACTAATTTTTGCAATCCACGCTCTAGCATAAGAAACATTCCATCGCCCTCAAAGGCCGTTCCCCCCGCCAACGCCGAGACCAGCGGGGCTTCGACCAGCGGCCGGCCGGAGGGAACGAGCGGCACCTGAGGACCATTACATCGCCTTAAAAAGCCGCTCCCCCGCCAACGTGGAGACCAGCGGGGCTTTGACCAGCGGCCAGCCGAAAGGAACAAGCGGCACCTGAGGGCCATTCCATCGCCCTCAAAAGCCACTCCCCCCGCCAACACCGAGACCAGCAGGGCTTCAACCGGCGGCCGGCTGGAGGGAACGAGCGGCACCTGAGTGGGCTTTGTCCTTCAAAAGGCGAGAGCCGTGGCGGCGTCTCTCGCCAGATTTCCCTTGACTGGGCTGGCCAGGAAAGAGGAGCACTAGCTCCGCCGCTGCCAATTGAGGACATTTTTCAGGACACTGTTACTGGGTTTTGTCAAGGTCCGTTAAGGTTGTGAGTCTTGGGTCCGTCCCCCCCCCCAGTGATTTGTAATTTTATACTTGATTCTCGTAATTGTAACAGTAACTCTATTATATTAATGTATTTGTGATTGATATATTGTATTATTGTATTTTTGCTGTATTTTTGCTGTATTGCATCATTGTATTACTGATTGTATGAATCCATATATATATTTGTATTACTCGTGTAAACCGCTTTGAGTCACCCACTGGGTAGAGTAAAGCGGTATATAAATTAAACATGAAATTAAATGAACATAGAAATTACCATAGAAGAGACTGATCTGGCATCTTCTTCATAATGTACAACAGGTGGGGGCTCTTTCCCATCATTTTCTTGTACTTTTTGTTGCAGAAGTTCTTTTTGTGCTGCAAACTTGACTTCAGTGCATTTCAACTGCTGAACAGTTTGCTTTAGTTCCTCCAGTGCTTGCTTTTGGCTCAGCAGAAGCACAATGCTAAAAAGGGTGGAGACACACACACAACCTGTTAAAAACAGTATTTTTAAAATGAAAATGATATTCAACAATACATGTTTAGACTATTTGGGAGTTTGGGGATCCTGACAAGAAGTAGAGACTCATGCTTGAAAATACTTAGATTTTGTTGTTGTTGTTATTGTTTTTCAGTCACACAGTCGATTCCAACCCTTTGCGACAGACCCCATGGACCATTGCCTGGCATCTCTATCTTCCAGCATTCTCCTCAACATGTATAACTTAGATTTAACCAACCTAATTTCCCACACACACACTTTTCCAGAAGAAACAGCCTACAGGTATATCTGCAAAGCACAACTTTGAATCAAGTATGCAGATATATTGAGCCATTACTGCTTCTACATTTTCCTGTATAAAACCAAATAAATAGGAGAGAGAGATTTACAGCTCCTAAAAGCACCTCTTCCATAACAAGCAGAAGATACATTCACTATTCTTTTAACACTATTCTGGAGGTGAAGACTGATAAAGACAGAACAGAATAATAAGGAGCTGTGGTTCAACTATTGGCCTTAATAGAGAAGACTAAAGAACATGGTTTGGGATGCTATACAACAGTGTAGGCGATCCTATGGCAAGCATGCCAGAGGTGGCACACAGAGCCCTTTCTGTTGGCGCATGCACCATTGCAGGCAAGCCCTGACCCACACTGCTGGTGCCAATGGCAGTGCCGCTTCCACACTCATTCCTTTCCCTCCGCCAATGGGGAGGCGAGATGAAATCCCGCTGTGAGGCAGTGGTGGTGGGGATGAGGTGAGGCGACCAGACACCCTCACCTACCCCTCCTAGGAGGCAGCGCACGCATGGGGAGTATGTACGCTCCCACAGGGGTGCTCATGCACCCATGTAAAATCGGCAGTGTGCTTCAAGCAGCGCATGTGCGTATGCACCCACATGTTGCCAGAGGCACACTGGGAACATCATATGGTTGCATGGGCATGCGCGTGCCTGCCCATGCGCCACCTCCTCCTCCTTGGGCACTCGGCCTCTAAAAGGTATACATTGTACCAAAGAATTTGCTGGATTATGTCTTCCTCTCAATTCCAACAAGTGTAACCCATTATTTTTCTACAATAGTCAGTAATACATAAACAGTTCAAACACAGTTTGATATTTGTTAAACAACACTTCAGATCTTTAAAAAAAAACCACAAAAGCTGAATACATCAGTTTGTTCTCACTTGCATTCAAATAAGTTTATTGAAACAACTTTAGATGCCAATCTGACAGTATTAAAACATCATAACTCTTTTCTACTCACTCTGATTTTCTTTCACAGATCTTAGAAGATTCTTCTATCTTCTTTTCCAGTTCTAATACCAGCTCCTCCTTGTTAAGAAGTGTCTGCTGCGTCTGAATCAGTTCTTCTACTACTGTTTTTAACCTATTTTTCAAGAGGGGAAAAAAATGATAAATGTAAGATAAATTATATAATTTTTATACACTTCATGTTCTTTTTTGCTCTATGAATAAAAGAGCAGATTAGCAGGATATATTTAGATGAAGCCATTTCCAACTATCAGTGCTTTAGCTATATTTTGCACTATTTCGGATATACAAGAATTTCTGACATTTGCAAAACAGAATGGTTCCGGTCTCCACCTCTCACCCCCAAGTTGAGACTAGACTGTATGGAATAATAGTTTAAGATCACCTAAATTTAATTATGCCCTGTTATGGGAAAATTAAAAACTCGGCTACATCATGGGAAAAGACTTTCCTCAACATGATAAACTTAAATGCAGAAGCATTGATCTGGAGAAGTTACATTATGGTAATCATATTTTCTACTTAGAAACTATTTGTCTCGAAGTATAAAAGGCGAGCAGGATCTAACACCCGGTGTTAATAAAAATACAGTATATATTTTAGATGTTTATAATGGCCTGAAAATATTGTGAATTTTAAACTGTTAAACAGGAAAATAAAGCATACAGGAGAAGGAATACCATTTACAATTTCCATAAAGATTAAAGACGCTTCAAGATTCACTATGAAAACTGACAGCTCTGGTGCAAGATTTATCATACCGGAACTATCCAGTTTCATATAAGTGTAAACCTGTCATAAATTACCTTAAGAACCCAAATAATCTGCCAGTGTAGATCTTCAAGTAAAACAGAATAAATTAGTTTACTGGGAGGTTGTACTTATTCTTTCCTAAATATATTTCTTTCTGTACAATTTATCATGAAAAATCTACAAGCAATGCAATTTCATACAACTGAGGCTCTAACACAGAACTATGGCAGAAAACACACTTTCTCCCTTTTTGAGTTTACTTACAACCTTACACCTAATGTTAGCTCAAAGTAAGCAGGAGTATCCAGTGTCTTTTACTTTCTCATGTAACAGAAAAGGATAGAACACCTCAGACTGGTTGGAGAGGTGTGCAATTATTATTTTTAAGCTGTAAGCCATAAGCATCAATATTATAACAAAGTAAGGCTTGAACTATCTTGCTTTGCATGTAATGAGTCTATCTCATATATTTGTTTCACCTTTTAAGTTGCATTACTGGACTGAATGAACATTTGCACGATATTCTAATTTTCCAAGTATCACCTGTATAATTTCTGAGGGAGTGTGGTCAGTTAAAATCTTATGATAGGAAAAGTAGCAGTCCGTTTCATGAGTGAAAGTGGGTCTTCCTTGTGCAGAGAGACAATGCAATACCTCCTAGTATTGCAAATTACAAAATGCTCAGAATTACAAATACTTATTCTCTTAAAGCAAAAGTTATTAAGTCTCATTTTGGGGAGGAAGATGCAACATCACCATTGTTAAATCACTCTTGCATAACAAAGCAATGAAAATTAATCTTCAGTAAATATCGGCTAATGAATGAGATATGATGGTGTTTGGCTAAAAACAACGGATATCAAAAGGGATAATTCCCTTTACAATGAGCTGGTTCTGTTAGAAAAAGGATATTAAAAAATGTCAGAAATGACAAGTCTTAAACACTGAACTGCCTTTTGTTTTGCAAGACATTTATTTGTCCCTCTGTAGAGAAATTAATTTTTGCTCTTTTGTCTTTCCTTTGTGTCTCAGCCCAATCTCTGCCATGACTGCTTAGAAGCCAGTTCACCTACTTATCTTGCCTCTGCATTTAGTCTCAGTTATTCAGTAAAGATCTACTCATTAGAAAAGTCACTGCCGCTGTTATTCCTGAGAGAATCAAAGCACATGGCCAAGTTTCAAAACTAGGTTGTATCACTGTTATTACAGGTCATGAGGAGAAAAGTCTCTCTGTCACTATCTCCACATCCATACATTTTGTCTCCACCATGCACTCAGTGAAAGCGTTGAGCCTATGTTGTAGCTTGCTGTTTCAATGAGGACAATGTTATTGTATAAATATAGCTTATGGAAATTAACTTTCACGTGTTGACCTGTGTATTTCAAAAAACGATTCACTGATTTATTTTTGTAATTCAGCTTCTCCACCCCATCTCCTTTACACTTGTTGCAACAAGGCTTACCTCTGGCTCTTTGGCTATAAACAGAGATAAGCATTGAACCCTAGAGTCGGATACAACTGGCTATCGAGTTAGGGAGACCTTTACCTTTACCTATTAGTATGCAGGATGAGTGTACTGTATACTCAAAGTGTACTGTGACATAACAACCCCACCCCGAATTACTTCATTAAGTCTGGGGTTGCCATTTCACTTGCAGGTATGAATTTCCTCAGACCATCCCTTTTATCAAACCAAGCAAACAGCCAGTGTTTTCTGTCTACTCCTTGTTTAAAAACTGCCACAACTAAGGGTTGGATTTGCATCGCCCTTTTTAACATGAGTAAGAACACTTTTGATGAAACACACATACCCAATGTTACTTTGGTGTCACAATCTTGACTATGTGCCCCAGCACTGGCTAGTAATAGGTGTTTACACTGTCTGCTAACTGATGATTAATAGTTAATATGTGAATAATAAAAAGAGGATTATTTTTGAAAAGCAGAATAAAGGTTTCAGTTAGTCCTTCAAAAAATTTTCCATCAGATAGCCAAAAGCTCATTTTCCCTTCATATTTTACAGCTTAAGTCCATATAGTTCTTTATTAATATTCATAAAGATACTTGTTTTTACACAGGCCCAACAAGAGCATACATTACGCTTCACAGCTTCTTCACACAGACACAAAGGCACTTTCTTTCTAACAGCAGCTCTTCGTAAACTACCTCACAGCTTCCTCTTTGACTCCGACTTAATAACTAGTTCCGCAAATTAATATCTAACTCAAAAATTCTCTCTCATCTCACAAACTGTGTTTCAAATTAAATGTAACTGGTCTCTCACATGCACAGACACCTTCCTTACATATAAAATAGCAACTCTACAAAAAGGCAGGAGAGAAGCCACTCGATGTACAGTTCCATTCACACATATGCCATCGCTGCCCCGTAACTTCTTTAACAGATTCCACTGTTACACACTAAACTTACCAACCAAAACCCAGTCACTCATCCTGCATATCAATAGACAAAGGTAAAGGTCGTCCTAGCTCGATAGCCAGTTGTATCCAACTCTAGGGTTCAGTGCTCATCTCTGTTTGTAGCCAAAGAGCCAGAGCTGTCTGCATCTGCAGACATTTCCGTGGACATGTGGCAGGCATGACTAGACAAGGAACACTGTTTACCTTTCCACCAAAGTGGTACCTATTTAAAGGTAAAGGTTCCCCTTGCTATCTACCTGCAATTTCTTGCTTTCAAACTATTAGGTTGGCAGGAGGTGGGACAGAGACGGAGGCTCAGTCTGTTGTGCAGCACTCAGGTCTCAAACCCTTGACCTGCCGACCTTCCAGTTGTCAAGTTCAGCATCTTAACCACTAAGCCACCACAGTCCCCTTATGCATACTAATACAAACCTATATATGCACTATATATACACTATGGAAGTGCAACAATACTACTTTATTTTTTAAAAAGATCCTCCTCCATAGATGTGTTCATGTACACATAATTAGGAGAATCTCCTAATATTAAATTCAGCTCCTTTTTCTTGGTTACTTGCTCCTGAATTTGATCTGAATTTGATCTCTGTCTTTCTGTAAGAATTCAAAGACCTTTCTCATCAGACAGGCCAGTGGCTCAGTGGCTAAGAAGCTCGCCTTGTTAGCTGGAAGGCCAGCAAGTCGGCAGTTCGAGATCCGAGTGCTACATGACGGAGTGAGCTCCCGTCTCTGTCCCAGCTCCTGCCAACCTAGCCAACCTAGCAGTTCAAAAGCAAGCAGTTCAAAAGCAAGGAATTGCAACTACTGTAGACCACTTTGGTGGGGAAAAGAACTTGGGAACATGAAAGGAGCCTCATTCAGGCATCCCCTGAGCAGAGTTTCTTCAGCAAAAATCCTTTCAACCCGGAATAATTTCTGGCACAAAATCATTATTATTATCAGACAGGCCTTTTAAAAAATAATTACGTCCTAGAAACAGATTTTGTGATTGGCCCGTGGTTTCTTGGTAGCAATAAGGATGCCTAATAAGATATGGGCATTTCTAGGCTCAGAATGATACAAAGGTGTGGCAGAAGTTGTTTGGTTGGGTTCTGGCCTTATGCCTGACACCCTCCAAATATTTTAAACCACAATATCTTTTTACACAATATCTTTAAATGATAGTATAATCATCCTCAACTTCAGATTTATCTATTGTGTCGTGGTCCTTCTCAGTGATTGGCAATGTTATCTTTTTTATA
The DNA here is from genome assembly GCA_035047305.1 of Bradypodion pumilum. Taxonomy (NCBI): domain Eukaryota; kingdom Metazoa; phylum Chordata; class Lepidosauria; order Squamata; family Chamaeleonidae; genus Bradypodion; species Bradypodion pumilum. The sequence continues at coordinate 76,806,914 of JAWDJD010000002.1, read as the reverse complement.
CCTCCAATCTCTATTTTTCTGTTGAAGAGTTATAGAGAGAGGTAACACATGAGTTATTATTCAGAGTTCTCCTCCCACATTACTACTCTTGCCTCCTGCCCTAAGCTTTTGGATCCTCCTACAACATTACACTCTTCTATGGATTCTTTGCTAACAATGGCCCAAGTCACCTTGCCTGGTTACACTGACATAATAAAAATTTTGGGAAGCAAACTGCCTCAATGTAAGAAATGTCTGTAGACATTCCGTGTTGCATACCGAATCACAAGACTCAGCATACAACAAGTAATCTACAGGAATTTCTTATTTTGAAGCAATTCACTTTCAAAAGGTATGTCTTCTGTTTAGCTATGCAATAGGATTTTGACAACAAAACCCCAGACATCTTGAAAGTCGAAATATTAGAATCAACATACATTTTGCATACCATACACATGTATATAGAATTATTTCCATTGTATACTTCATACATCTTCATCACGGGAGAGAGATCCATATAAGATGGGAGGAAAGGGAAGGGAAGGATAGATTTCCTTACATAGCTTGTAAACTTTCGGCTGTCAGATTATTCCACATAATCTCATTAGCTTGAAGATTTTCATTTTCTTCTAATAAAGATGCATCAAACTCTATTTCCTGTTGCTCGACATCTGGTATCCTTTAGGAATACAAAGCAATTGATCGATTTTGCATAACACTCAAATACTTATTCAAATAAAAGTACAAGTTATCCTTTTTGTAAACAACATGTTTAGTAAAAGTCTGTATATTACTAATAAAACACAGTCATCTCACAAACATACAAATACACAGATGATAGAGTAGGACACTGAGAAATCAATTGTCTAAAGCAACAAGCTAACAAGAACTGTATCACTCTAATGCAGGGGTCCTCAAACTTTTAAAGCCAGGGGCCAGTTCATGGCCCCTCAGACTGTTGAGAGGCTGGACTCCACTGCTGGTGCCTCCACCACCTCCATCATTGTCCCCTCTGCTTGGCTTGGCATGTCCCTGCCGGCACACCATAGCAGGGCGGATGCTGTAAGGAGCTGCTGTATACACACCTGCCTCGCTCTCCCAGCCCTTCTGGCAGCAGCTCCTTACAACATCTGCCCTGCCAAGCCAAGCAGAGGGGACAAGGATTGAGGCAGCGGAGGAGGTTGATGCTGAAGTGACGGTTGCTGCAGCAAGGACTAGGACTGGATTTTTTGATGTCCTGGGCTGGATCTGACCCATGGGCCGTAGTTTGAGGACCCCTGCTCTAAAGTAATGAACCTTTCACATTGCTAAAATAAGCACAAACGATAAATTAGCCATCTACAGGATAACACAGTTTATTCTGACAATTACAATGTAAGACTAGTTAAATGATCTTCATTGTAACTGGCTATCTTACAGGGTCATGCTATATTATCTGACCTAAGTAAAAGACTTCTGCTAAACCCTATTACTGTTCACTACATACAGTAAAACCCCGAGTTACGAAAAAAATCGGTTCCATGGCCTCTTTCGTAATTCAATTTTTTTCGTAACTTGATGCATCCACATAGGGATGCATAGGAAAAAATGAACCCAGGAAGAAGCTGAACCACTCTTTGTCCTTGGCTCATTTCACCACCACCACTACCACCTGCACTTTCCCAGCCAGACCGGAGGGCTGGGAAGGCATGGGGGGGGGTTTGAAGTGGAGCCCATTCTGAAGAGCGGAAAAGCCTTTCCACTCTTCGTCCAGGGCTCGTTTCACCCACCCCCGGAGTGCTGGGAAGGCACCGGGGGCTGAAGTCCAAAGAGCAGAAATGCTTTCCGCTCTTCGGACTGGGCTCCCCTTCACACCTGGTGCCTTCCCAGCCCTCCGATCTGGCTGGGAAGGCACTAGGTGGTGAAAGGATCCCAGGATGAAGATCCTGCAATCACCCAGTGCCTTTGTGCAGAGGGAGCTGGTCCCTTCACCTCCCTACCCCCCCCCCCCAAGGCACTGAGTGATTGCAGGATCCGAACAGGGCTTTCGGGCACAGCCTTCACCTGACTGCCCCGAAAGCCTTGCAGTGCCTCCACAGCCCTCCAATCTGGCTGGGAAGTAACTGCAGGGTGAAACGAGCCCAGGACAAAGAGCAGAAAGGCTTTTCCGCTCTTCGGGCTGGGCTTCCCTTCACACCCGGTGCCTTCCCAGCCCTACAGGCTGACTGGGAAGGCATGTGTGTGTGTGAAACAAGCCTTTCTGCTCTTCAGACCCCCACCCCCCACCCATGCCGCACCGCAGGGGTGAAACGAGCCACTCCGAATAGCGGAAAAGCCTTTCCGCTCTTCGGACTTCACTCCACTTCTCTCTCTCTCTCTCTCTCTCTCTCTCTCTCTCTCTCTCTCTCTCTCTCTCTCTCACACACACACACACACACACACACACACACACACACATACGGTGCCTTCCCAGCCTCTGGGCTGGCTGGGAAGGCGCCGGGGGTGAAACGAGCCCAGTCCAAAGAGCGGAAAGGCTTTTCCACTCTTCGTCCTGGGCTCAACTTTACACAAACCCCTTCGTAAGTTGAGGTGGTTTTTTTTTTGTAAACCGGGGTGCCGATTTCCAAAAATAACCTTTCATAACTCGAGTTTTTCATAACTCGAGTCATTCGTAACTCGAGGTTTTACTGTACTTCATTCTAGTTTTTACTCTTGTGTTCTTTCCTTCTATGTTATCCCAGTCTTTTAATCTTCTCATCCTCTGCTTTATAAGTTCTTTCTACCAGCTTTGTATCCACTTTTTGAATGAAATCTTTAGGCTATTCCAGAAATTGCTATAGTTATAGAAACAAACTAAGCAATACACCCTAAAAGGAAGCTTTCCAGAATGGTTTACTGTCTGCATTTTTCTGGCATCAAATATTAATTACTGTACAGCACCAGCATCCCAGAGTTTAATTTATTTCTAGAATAAATGACATCATGGCATCTTTTTCAAATCCGTTTGCATTTGCTTCAGCAATGGAAACTGCAGCCCTGTGTCCCAAATTCAGGGAAATATCACTAACACAATGTTTGTTCAATGGATACAGATGGAAACAGCTTCCCATTCTTGCTGGAGAACGTAACCTACATTGATAAGGGACCTATTAAACAATACAGGATCTCCAGGCAATTTAAGAATCCTGCCTGAAATCATGACGAGCCAGTCCCAATCAGAGTTGACAACACTAGACTTTATGGCCATGGGTAAGATAATTCCTTATAAACATTTCTGTCAAGAGACTTTTCGTAATAGTAGGGTGGCTTTAATTATACCATCACCTTTGCAGCCACCCTAGACAGCCACTCGCAGAAGTGAGGTCACCATGAAATTATCTGTTACAGTATTTGAAACAGATTTATTTTCCATAGATTATTTTAATACAAAATGAAAAACTATAATTAGTATTTTACCTATGAGCCTCTATGAAACTATCATACTCTGAAGAAGGATCTATCTGCTCAACAGATGTCTGGATTTCTTTATGAACATTCACTATTTCTTCTGTAACAAGACTGGTGATCTGGCTGTATTCTTCAAGGATTCCTTTTCTGAAAAAGAAAATACTTTTACGTGAGTAAAACTGGAAAATGTCAGTCCAACTTAGGATCCACAAAAATAAACTTTGGAGAAAAGCAAATTAGGTTAGCTACGCAGTAAAATCCTCTCTTCTCACTCACACATTTGTAGGCACAAATACAATCTATGGGTCAAATCTAAGTTTCCTCCCACAATGCATAAGGTGGGGTGACTATTTTTCATTCTTTCTTCCTATTGGCATGTATGAAATCTTTTCAAGGTCTTACACAAATATATTTTAAGATCTGTGAGTATTTTACGGCATCTGCACTTCTTTAAAAGGTCCGCAAAAGATAAATTAATTTGAAAATGATGTAGAGGCCATACTTGCTTCTAAAAATGTGCAGACATAACATTATCATCAACCCAGCCTATCTTCAGTGTGCAAATCTAGCTTATGCTGAATGCAGAGAACTCAAGAGCTGAAATCATGTTGCTCTGTGTAGCAAGTTGCATGAGAGTAGGCCCACTAAAATCAGTGATGATGTACTGCATCAACTGTTCCATAACTTCCCGGGATTCAAAAGCGCCTTCTCTACTTGCAATTTATTTTACTCTAGTAAGCCATAACTAAAACAGGCCTATTTGAATCAATTGAACTTAGAAGAGTTGACTCACCAAATCCCCAAAGTTAGTACAGGGAACAATAATAAAGGAACAATATCATCACGAAACTCACAAACTATAAATAGGGAACACAACCATCCATGCTTCATACATCAACTTTGGCCCTGAGCGTCCTGCAGCAAAGTATCTTGCTGCTCCAATATGGAGTGCATCCACAAATGCAAGAGAAGTCGACATCACTGTTAATGAAGCAATGTGTATAGTGACAGGATGTCTCAAACCTACACCAGTTGAGAAAATATACCCTCTTGTTGGTATCACTCTACCTAAGATAAGGAGAGAAGTAGTAGCAGATGCTGAGAGAACTAAATAAGAGAATGACCCTTGACATCCTCTGAAAGGATATGAGCCTCAAGTCTGCTGGCTGAGATCCAGGAAGGTTTATGGCAAGAACAAACACTCTTGAGAGTACACAAGAAGAAAATTGAATTAGATGATGGAGGAAGGAGCTCACTGGACAAAAAACAACATTAAAGGAGGATATAGCTGAGGAACTCAACCTCCCCTACATCATTTGGGGGACCCTAAATAGGCTGAAGGTAGGAGTCCCTAAATGCAAGATCAACATGCTCAAGTGGGGACTGCTGGCGGACAACAACACACGGTGTGAATATGGAGAGATACAGAATCCAGCTCATTTACTGGTCTGCTGATTACTGCCAGAAACATGCACTGATGAGGACTTAAGTTTGGCCAACAACAAAGCCAAGAAAGTGGATTCATTTTCGCAGTCCAGGGTTTGATAAGGACACAAAAGAAGACCAAATCCTCATTGATTCAGTGGGCTTACTCTAATGTGATTTACTACATTAAGTAACAAGATTTCAGTCATTCTGGCTAAACTGGATCAAGGCAACAAGATTAAGCTCTCTCATTTCAGCCATGGGCTGATTACTGAATCTACATATGTCAATATGCAGCCTTACTGTTGTTGTAATTTTTGATTCAGACTGTTAGGTCTGTGGTAAACTCTCTTAGGAGATCTTTAAGTCAGCAGAGTAAACAGCAATGCTGTTCCTGCGAGCTTTTAAACTCCTGTTATTGTTCTGTTCTCTTGGGCAAACCAAACAGAAGGTTAAGCTTCAATAAACATTTCTAAACTTAAATAGAATTTTTTATATTAAAAAGCCTAATCTAAACTAGACAGAAGACTATGCTTCAAAGCCTGAGCACATAGCCCAGAGAAGCAATTTAGACCACTTTAAAGAAAGTGATATTAACAGTTTAGAGTGTTAGAAAAATGAGATAGGAAGTGACCAACATTTAACTCTTCTAGAGGAGCCACAGGACAGTGAGAGGCAGCCAGTGAAAGGAATTGTTACTGGTTACTCTTATCTCCAGAATTCCCTTATTGGATATCCACAGGAAGAGGTAGAAAAGAAATTATGTTCTTGAAGATTCTTCCAAGAATTATCACCCATAATTCTTAGTTAGATAATTCATAATTATCACCCATAATTGAAGGCAGGTAAGCCATGAAAGAAAGAGGCTTTTAAATGCCAAGCAACCCCTTTTCAATTTCTCCCTCTCTTTCTACTGGACTTTACATGGTAAGAAGTTTGGCGGCCAAAAATGAGATGACTAGATGGTATTGTAGACACAATGGGCACAGAGCTGGGCGGGTTGAGGAGGATGGTGGAGGACAGAGGTGCCTGGAGGACAATGGTCCATGGGGTCGCAAAGGGTCGGAATCAACTGTGAGACTGGACAACAAAACAACCCCTCAAATTACAGAGGGTGGATAATAAATAAATGAAATGTAATGTAATTCCAGTTCCACTTCTGCCTAATGCTTTACGTTACACTGAAGAGGGAAATGGACAAAAGTCTAATCCTTTTACTCACCCATCCTGCTAGTAGACATTTGATGATCTAGTCCATTTATTACAAAAGACACAAAGAACTTTCTATAGATTCAGCTGAGCAGGATGACATGATGAAAATGCAAGACAAAATGGCAAGGCAAAGTGCCTTTTTTTGGGGGGGGGGAGATTAGATTTATTACTCTGAATCACTGTGAGTCCACTATAATTATTTGGTACACTAAAACTGAACAAAGCTAGGAACACCCTACCCACTTTCATATGCTACACCCCAATACCTGGGAGGCACACCCAAACCAGAGGGTCAAGTGATAACATATGTGTGACAGGATATATCCGGTTTTGTTTTTCTTCTCCACTCTTCTGAGCAAGTATGAAAAGCAAAGAGAAGATTTGTATTTTGCCATATTACATTGCTCCCCAGAGAATCCAAAGCACTGAACAGATAAAGACATGAAGCACATTTTTAGGCTAAGAGAAACAGAAGTACTTTACTGTCAGCAAAATGAGAAAAAGGCAGAAATCAGAAAATAAAGTACAAATCAGTTACTTTGGAAATGGCAAATAATTTACCACAAAGATTAAAGCATGTCAAACTGAAAAGACCTATTAATATTTCAGCAATTGTTTGAAGAGAAAGTAACCTGATCGTAGAATATCTACAGAAGCAGTTATATTAAAAGAGCCAAAACCGTAATGTGTTTGCATTTATCCTGAAAGGTACTCTATGTTGCCAAACAGAAGACAGAACAAGAAAGAGACAGAGATATGAGAACTATTCAATAATTCATTCAGATAAGCAAACAGTCAAGTGCAGCCCAGAAGGCAGTAAATAAATTGTTAAATGATAGTAGGGCTGCTTTTCAAAAGTTGCTAAACATGAATATAAAAATAACAAAAAAAATCCAGCAATCTGAAATCTCCACCAGCAGTGAATAACAGAGACAGAAGAGCACCAATACAAGGGAGTCTTTGTGACTGCATGGAGCGAGGGACCTTTGCCACGCCTCTCCCCTGGCCAGAGGAGGGCAAGCCGCCGTGGGGACTGGGGATTGGCTAGGCAGAGTAGGAGGGTTGTTTGAGTTTACTGCATTGTGCTGGAAAGTTCTTTGTGGCGTAGGTTTTCACCGACCCACCCACCCTCCCTGAACTTTGAAGTGGAATAGCCGGTCGCAATATTTTGGGCCAAGTAGGAATTTTGGACTCCAGCAAATTTGCTGGGCTAGAGTTGTTTTTGCCTACTTTGCTTCGAACTGATGGGGGGGGGGGGGTAATCTGGCCTGGTTGCAGTCGGTCACTTAGCGGAAAGCACAGAGAGGGTAGCAGTTTTTGGTAGGGGAAAGGTTTTCCCTTTGAACCTTGGCTAAGGGGAGGAGCTTGACTATGTCACCAGCTTGGGGTGGTGTAGTTGGGTGGCTGCCCCTTCATGGAGTCCCAGCCCTTTGGTATTTTCCTGGTAACCCTCTCTGTGTTTTGCATGCCCCTGCAATAGGTTTTTGAGTTACTGTTAACAGTTCAATAAAGTGGCCCAGTTAACTCCATGCCAGTGTCCGCCTCTTCTTCTTTTTTCTTTTTTTCTTTTTGGGAGGGGGGGGGATGGAGTGGTAATGAAGTAAAAACAGCTGAAATAAAAGTGAAATAAAGAATGAGGAAAATATCATTGTCCTTAATCTGTGCCCAAAACTAGAGAAGGTGCCGACTAAGCATTCTATAACAAAGCATTCTATTACCAAATGGGCCAGTCTCTGGTTGCCGCCCACAATATCTGAAGGCAGTGACATCCAAAGCAGGTCTCTGACACCAATTCACATAGGAAAAGATGGTCTCTTAGATATACAGAGTTCTCAAGCAGTGATTCTCAACCCTTGTTCCTTCAGATCAGGTGTTCTCAACATTTTCAAGCCGAGGGCTGGGTCACGCTCCCTCAGACAGCTTCAGGGGCCAGACAGCCATTTTCCCCTGCCTGCCACACATAGCACTTCCTGATGTGAGGAGGCTGTGGGGGGCCACATGAAATGGTGCTGCGGGCCACATCCGCCCCCCGGACCGTAGGTTGAGAACCCCTGCTCCAGATATTTGGGACATCAGTTCTCATGCTAACCCCCCTTGGCGAAGCCAATGGCGAGGCCTTCTGGGAGCTGAAATAGAAAACATATGGAAGGCAAAGATTGAGACCCATTGTTGTTTAATTTTTTTTTAAAAAAAGCACTCTGCAAGTTATGTCCCTGTTTTGCACAGCAAGTTTCAGAAGCAGCTGGGAACAGCTATGTAACATTCCAGGCCACTGTAGTTTATAACTAAAAGTTCAATTTCCTTTAATCAGGTTAACCATTCATGCTTTTACAAAATAAACCAAGTAAGTCTTACAGTGCTTTAATCATCTCTTCTTGCATCTTCTGTAAAGAGTCAAGGAACAGAGGAAGAGTAGCATCATAATATTGGTGCTGGTATAACTGTGCTCCTTTTAGTGCTAACACATATTGATTGTGCAACATGTGCAGCTTCATAGTGGCTTTGTCATAACGGTCTTTGGCTTTTTCAGTCTCCTTTCCTGGAGGAAAAACAATGGGGAAAATCTGAAATAATTGCAGTGCAGCAAACAAAAGAATTTGAGCAAGATGGAAGCAGACTTAACTGTTTTAGCTCCCATTACTTTCAACCTTACAGTTATGTGCTCATTGAATTCAAGAGGCCTTTAAAATGCTTCTGTCTGAAGGACTACATTCTTACTTTTCTTATTTCTATTCATCCCTCTCTGCCTTCTCATGCTAAGCATCTGCATTGACTAGAATACAAATAGATACCAAGGTCAAATTTATTTTAAAACAATTTATAGTGTTAGTATGAGGTGCCTGCTAACAAAGAAACACAGCCATAAGAAGTTAGGTTGCTTTTTTCAGACTGTAGATATATTTGCATATATCTACACCCAATACAAGCTATTAACCTAATGAGAGCCTCAAGTTCTTAAGTCAATTGTTATAGCCCTCCACTTCAATTTCTTCCCTAGGCTCCACCAGTTCCAATTAGTGCTGAAGACATATTCAAATGATTGTTGTCTTCTGCATTTTCTTAAAAGATAAGAGCCTCTGCTACTTTGGCCCAGCATAACTTGATTCAATATTGTGATTTGTTCCAGTGGGCACAGTATCTATCTATCTTTCTTTCTTTCTTATTGATTGATTGATTTAGATTTAGATTTATATATTGCCCCAATCAATAGACTTTGGCCGGTGTACACAGTCCAGCGAACACATAACTGGCTGCTCAGCAAAACTTAAAAACAATATAAAAACAGTTAAAAGCCCTTCAATAAAACCAATTACAAGAGGGGGGAAATCTCAGATGAGCCAAAAAAGAGAGCTTGTTGGCAAACCCGGCCCCCAGACCCATTCCACTAACCATGTTTTCAATTCTCTTCTAAATGGTAGCAACTAGGCCTGGAGGCATAATTCTACCAGGAGGAGGTTCCATAATGACCGAGAAGGCCCTTTTCCTCGTGCTGGAGAGGCACACATCCCCAACAGATGGTATATGGAGGGTGCCCTCTCAGTTTGCTCTCGTGGGACGGGTCGATGTCCTAGGGATGATACAGTCCCTGAGGTATCCTGGTCTGCTACCATGAAGGGCTTTAAAGGTGATAACCAGCACCTTGAATTGCAACCGGAGACATAGGCAGCCAGTGCAGCTCCCGCAGCAGTGGCGAGGCATGGGTGAAATGACCCCACCCCACCACCGCACGGGCCACGCCATTCTGGACCAGCTGCAGTCTCCAAATGGTCATCAAGGGCAGCCCCATGTAGAGCACATTACAATAGTCCAAGTGGGAGGTGACCCAGGCATGGGTGACGGTGAGCAAGGCCTTCCGGTCCAGGAGTGGGCGCAATTGGTTAATGGCATGCACTTGCCTGAAGGCACTCCTGGCCATGGCCATAACCTGCTCCTGGAGCAGAAGCCACGAGTCCAGGAGGACTCTCAGGTTGTGCACCTGATCAAATTAGGGCAATGATGCCCCATCCCAAATCAGCAGGGATAACTCCTTATGAGGACCAGGGACCCTCACCCAGTCACTCAGTCTTGCCGGGATTCAGCTGTAGTCCGTTGTCCCCCATTCAGACCCAAACCACCTCCAAGCAACTAGTCAGGACTTTGACCGCATCACTGGGATCACCATGGGCAGAGATATACAACTGAGTATCATCAGCACACTGATGGGATCGGATGATCTCACCCAGCGGTTTCATGTAGATGTTAAAGCATAGGGGCGAGAGGACCGAGCCCTGAGGCACCACACACGTGAGCTTCCTTGGACTCAACTCCGTGCACCCCACCCACACCAACTGGGTCCGGCCACTCAGAAAGGAGGAGAACCAGGACAGCACAGTGCCCCCGATCCCCAACCCCTGGAGCCAGTCCAGCAGGATACTGTGGTCAATGGTATCGAAAGCCGCTGAGAGATCAAGAAGAGTGAGAATGGAGGGGTACCCTCCATCTCACTCTCGTCAGAGATCATATAACAGTGCGACCAATGCAGTCTCCATACCATGACCCGGCCTAAAGCCCGACTAGAAAGGGTCCAGATAATCCACTTCCTCCAGGACCCCCTGGTGCTGCCATGCCACTGCTTTCTCGACAACCTTCCCCAAAAAGGGGAGGTTCGAGACAGGGTGGAAATTAGAAGGTTTATTTGGATCGAGCAAATTTTTTTTAGGAGGTGCCGCACCACTGCACGTTTTAGTTGCAGGGGGAACACCCCCTCCCTCAGCGAGGCATTGACCACCACTCGGATCCAGCCGCCCGTCACGGTCCTGCCCATTTCCACGAGCCAGGCCGGACACGGGTCTAAATCGCATGTGGTGGCACATACACTCCCCAGGATCCTGTCTACTTCATCAGATAACCTGGCAAGACTGGCTCCTGGTCAACTCCCATGATACGATGTTAAACCTGGAGTTAAAACCTGAGCGAATTTGATTGATTTTATCTTCCAGATAATCAGCCAGCTCTCTGACGGACCCCTACCATCCGACGCAATACGAGCAATGAAATACTGCCGTTTCGCCGCCCGTTTCGCCACGAGGTAGGTCTAATAAAGGCTCTTGCTCGTGCTTGGTCCGAGATGCTCCGGGATCTCCTCCAGCAGCACTGTAGCCATCTCTTTACAAATTTAAGCTCTCTTAGCTCCTCGGAGAACCAAGGGGAGGCCCGAGGCCCACGTATGCAGAGAGTCCGTAGCGACACGATAACGTCCAAGGCTGTAGCAGCCCCCTCGTTCCAGAAGGTGACCAAGGCCTCGGTAGTATCGTGCAGCCGATTCATAGGAAACTCCCCCAGCTCCGTCTGGAATCCTTTTGGTTCTATCAGGCGTCGAGGGCAGGCCAGAATAATAGACCCCACCAGCCCACCTCCCCGCAGTTAGGGGTTAGTCCTGGGAGCTCCAAGGTCACCAGATAGTGGTCCGACCATGGCACACGGATAATGTTTGGGTGTTGTAGTCATGGACCACTTTGCAACAACTCTGAGAGAAAAATTGGTCCGCTCCAACCAGAGCAGACCGGAGGGGCTCTCTAGCTGTTCCATTAGCCAGAAGGGCTCGCCTCTCTAGCACAAGGAGGAAGGCCTTCTCCGTGTCCACACTGGCCCTTTGGAACCTCCTGCCAACAGAACTGCGCCTCCGGACGGAGTTGCTGCCCTTCAGAAAAGAACTCAAAACCTGGCTGGTGGGCCAAGTGTGGTGGTGGTGGTGGTTTATTTATATCCTGCCCTTGTGGCATGAGCGCCACCCAGAGCGGCTAACAACATAAGAAGAGAAAGAGAAAATATAATTCAGAAAAATACAATCATGAATACAAAATGCACTTCAGCAAAATACAATAATGAATACAAAATAGAGCAAACCCAGTAGGCGGACCTTCCAGCAGTGCTACCATCCTCAAGCCAGGGGGTCAGAGCCAAAGCTCAACGACCCTACTGGACCAACCAGAGCCAGTCCAGCCACCTTAACAGGGTCGGGCTCAATGCCCACGACAGAGCCCAGCACCCTGTCCTCAGCCGGCATCAACAGAGAAAGGTGGGGAAAGGAAAGGAAAGTTGCAAAGCCTCAGATGTGCTCAATTTCCCCGCGGCCAATGCTGGGCCAGGGAAAGAGCTAAGAGAAGAAAGGCGGCTGCAGCTCCCCGCCGCAGGTGTTGCTGTCTTCATTCTCAACTCGGGGAGGGGAGGGGAGGCAGAGCTGGTTCGGTGGCGGCGACGAAAGAGACGCTTCTTAAAGTCCTCTGGGCGCATCCTGCCAAAGGTGTTACTGCCTCCGTTCTCGGCCTGGGGAGGCGAGGCAGAGCCGGTTCAGCAGTAGCAAAGGAAGCGCTTCTTAAAATCCTCCAGGCACATCCTGTCGAAGGTGTTACTGCCTCCGTTCTCAGCCCGGGGAAGTGAGGCAGAGCCGGTTCAGCGGCGGCAAAGGAAGCACTTCTTAAAGTCCTCCGGTCACATCCTGCCGCAGGTGTTGCTGTCTCTGTTCTCGACCTGGGGAGGGGAGGCATAGCCGGTTCAGCGGCGGCAAAGGAAGCACTTCTTAAAGTCCTCCGGTCGCATCCTGCTGCAGGTGTTGCTGTCTCTGTTCTTGACCCGGGGAGGCAGAGCCGGTTCAGCGGCGCAAAGGAAGCACTTGTTAAAGTCCTCTGGTCGCATTCTGCCACAGGTGTTACTGCCTCCGTTCTCGGCCCGGGGAGGCAAGGCAGAGCCGGTTCGGCGGCGGCGAAGGAAGCACTTCTTAAAGTCCTCTGGTTGCATCCTGCCACAGGTGTTGCTGTCTCTGTTCTCGACCTGAGGAGGGGAGGAAGAGCCAGTTTGGTGGCGGCGAAAGAGGCGCTTCTTAAAGTATTCCGGTCGCATCCCACTGCAGGTGTTACTGCCTCCGTTCTCGGCCCGGGGAGGCAAGGCAGAGCCGGTTCGGCAGCAGCAAAGGAGGAACTTCCTAAAGTCGTCCGGTCGCGTCCCACCGCAGGTGTTGCTGCCTCCGTTTGCGACCCGGGGAGGCAAGGCAGAGCCGGTTCAGTGGCAGTGAAAAAGGCACTTCTTAAAGTCCTCCGGGCGCGTCCCGCTGCAGGTGTTGCTGCCTCTGTTCTCGACCCAGGAAGGTGAGGCAGAGCCTTCTAACATGCAACCGAGCTGAACGCCAGGCATCCAGTCAATCTTCCTCCAAGAGTTTTCCATCAGATCACCAATATCTTCTACTCAATACACTTCACATTCCAAAGGATTCTGGTCATTGCCATGTAAATCTCTTGCAGAGAAGGTATAGGTAGCACAGGCATCATTTGTTGCAACTGTTCTATCATCTTGTGCAAGATATGATGCACAAAGGGAAGCCAGTGCAACTGGACCAGGATCAGAGTAGTGTGATCCAATTCCTTTACTCTAGTTATCAGCCTGGACGCAGCTTTCTGGACCTGTTTCAATCTCTGTATCAAGGACAAGTTGTAAAGAGCATTATGGTAGTCTATTCTTGAGACTATCGAAGCATGGACCAGCATTGCCAGCAGCTGTATGATCAGGCAGGGGCACAGCAGGGCAATCTGCCAGAGATGGAAAAAGATTAGAACTCATTGTTCTCAGAGATGGCTAAACAAATGTTGTGAAAGGCAACTTCCTCAACACTTATTAAACTATACATCATCATAATATTGTGCACTCAGGACAATTCTGGCTCATGGTGACCCTTCTCAGGGTTTTCTAGCTAGAGAATACAATATACAGAAGTGGTTTACTAGTCCGTTCTTGAGGATGCATTCTGGGACTGTGCAGCTTGCCCAAGGTCACATTGGATGGCTCTTCTCCTGAGATGCATGTTGGGGAAATGAATGCCCAATCTCTGGCTGCACACCCAGATACTTAAACCACAAAGCTATCCAGCCAACTAATATATACCTGCTTTGATTTGAGACACTATTTGCTTATAAACATTCTGCCAAAGGTAACACTGATATAAACCCTAATAATATCACCCATGCAAAACACCAACTTGAGAGCAATCATCTACATGTTTACTCAGAAATAAGTCTAACAGAAGTCAGTGGGACTCCATATACAGTAGAACCTCGGATAAAGTCCAAACTCCGTTCCACAAGTTTGGACTTTATCTGATTTTGGACTTTATCTGAATCAAATGGGTGATGCATCGGACAACGTCCAAAAATGGACTTTATCTGTGGTTCCTATACCAAATACCTCGGATAACGTTCGTTTTTTGTGGTTTGGGACTTTATGCGATGCATCACGTGTGCATGAAAAACGTGACTTTATCCGAATCGGACTTTATCTGAATCAGACTTTATCCAAGGTACCACTGTAATTGCTGCCTTAATGAATGGTACTAGTAAAATACTTCTAGAAATCTCTTAAATATGGAGCGAGAAAGAGAAGGGACTATACTGCAGGGTTAACTATAAAATGAAGGAAATGCTCAACAGAGTATGCCTTTCAAACTAGGCTTCTAGAGGAATATTCTATTCCAAATACTTAAATTCTGGATTCCCTTTCTAAATACAGTGCTCATACAGTATATAGTATGATATTTAATGCTATCTTTCCGATACACAAACAAGCCAAGTTTCATATGCAGCCATACATTTGTGGCATGAGTATGACCATATAACACATATGCCTGAACTGGAGCATTAATTCATCACTATCCTTAGATGTGAATGACAACTGACACTGCAGACAATCTCCAAAAAGAAAGGAATCAGATGAAGGGGTTTGGATTGCAATCTTACACGTATCCCTACCTCTGTATTTAGCAGTGCAACACTAACCACAGAGAAGGGTCTTGAAAGAATTCTTATTCTATAAGTTTCAGAAATACAGTACCACATAAGGGATACTATGCTTACCATAATGCCTGAATGTGCCTGAAAAATGTATGCGTAAAAGTAGTAATACAGGTATCTCTTTTTTACCATCTGCCACACTCTTGCCCTTTTGGTTTATGTGTTTGCCCACATATAAGCATACCTTTCTCAAAAGGAAAGGGCAAATGTTTTTTGCTGACTGTTTGCAGAAGTTATGAATACCTCGAGGACAAAAAATATATATAACTCTGTCTCTCTTTCACCTGTAAATCAAGATAGCCTTAAGTGACAAACATGAAGAATATAGTGAGCATACTTTACATCTCTATCGTCTAAAACACTATCTAGTATCTACTCCTAGTTTTTCCACCTGAGAAGCAGGAGTGAGAGAAACAGGAACATGCATTCAGCAATACAGTAAATTGCATTTTGGGGACAGAAATGATTTTGCTTCTATTGTGACTGATTTGACCAAACTAGAAAAAAAGACACCAAAAAGCAAGCAAGCAGTAACTCAGAAGCAATAAAGGCCTCACTCTGCTACTTTTTTGCATGAGGATAGCAGGTTAATGCTAATTAACTTATGAACCGCCCAGAGAGTGCATTAAGCGTTATGTGTGATTGCTTTCCTTTGTTTTGCCGCACTAGGAGCATCTTGTTTCAAAGAGCTACCTGTATCCATGTCCATAGCAAACACAAGAATGACTGTTCTCTAATTTTTTAGACTGTTTCGCAAACAAATCTACACTTTTCACAACTCCTGACATTTACTACTTAGTCAACTCTTGTTTTTAAAAAGCATTTCATACACAAAAAAAAGAAAATGTTTCTCCAGGATTTTTGCGGAAGAAACTCCGCTAAGGGAACACCCAAATGAGGCTCCTTTTCATATCCACAAGAGCTCAGACAGAGACAAGTGCTCAATCTGTCATGCAATACCTGGGTCTCGAACTGCTGACTTGCTAGCCTTCCAGATAACAAGGCGAGCTTCTCAACCACTGAGTCACCGCAGACCCTGATAAAATAATAATCTTGGAACTGCAGGGCTGAAGGGGGCTATTAGGAAGACTGAGCCCAACCCTTTCAAGGAGTAACAATGTAGAATCAAACTCCCAACCTCGGGTTTTGCAGCTGACTGAGTGCCTTCCAACCTGGGAATCTCAGCTTCCACCTCTTCATTTCATTTTGGACTCTCTCATCCTAGGGAAGTGATGGTGAACCTTGGCACTCCAGCTGTTCTGGAACTTCAATTCCCAGAAGCCCTGATCAGCAGAAGTGCTGACTTGGGTTTCTGGTAATTGAAGTCTGAGAACAGCTGGAGGACAAAGGTTCACCATCACTGTCCTAGGACTTTCACGGTAAGAAAATATAAGCAATGGTTTACCACTGCCTTCTATTTTTAAGGTGGTTCCTGCATTTGAAAGAGGGTTGGACTTGAAGGCCTTATAGACCCTTCCAACTCAATGTTCTATGATTCAGCAGAGATTTACCATTACAATTATCTGTGCAATGCTAACTAGCTTAGTGTCACTGCTGTTACCAGTGAAATCTCTAGCTGCTGCTTCTCCCCAGTAGCTGTCATCCCTATCACTACTGGAACTATACACTCTCTTCTATCGATGCAGCTATTAGTTTGAAGACAATGGATGCATCTCAGTCCAGTGACCATTCTGCTTTGAGTGACCTATTAAGAGTCCAGGCTCGTAATGGAGTCTGATCTCCAAGCAATCCTCCCAGCCCCACTGACCCCTTCGCCACACTGGAACTTCCTTTTCTTCTCTCTCTCATCCTTCGCTATAGAAGAGGAATTATTCACAGCTGTTGAGCAGGAGGCCAGCAAGAGAACCCAGAGCAACCGTTGCCTCTTGAACTAAGAGCTGAGATTTACAGAAGAAAGGACATTTATCTCAAATGCAATCAGCTTATGTGTTTTGTTTGAGTGGCCACAATCCAACTGGCAATTTAAACTTGCATAACTAAAATGGCATAAGTCATAGCAGCAAATTGCTTCTAATTGTGAAGGTACTGGTTGCATTTCTGGGTGAGTGCCTCATCGTATAATCAAGAACATGCCCAGAAATAAAACCAGCACCTTACTAATTAGACACATTTTGCTGCTGTCACTAACATCCTTTTGCTTACACAAACATAAATTGCCATTTGGATACTGGCCAATGTCTAGCAATTCTTTTTGGCTTCATTTTATTTTCTGTAAAGCCAATACTATCGCCAAGGGGAAGATGCACTCCATTATTGCGCTATAGTTGTTTACCAAATCCAGCAATCTATGTTTCAGTGCTTTTTAAAAAAAAGATGAAACATCCATTTTTAAAGCTGAGATCTCTTTTATAGCATAGAAAGGAAGGTATGTTTGTACATGCCTACGACTCTAAGATAATCTATGAACGAACTCAAGAACTGAGAGATTCAAGATGAATTTTACAACCAGGGAATGCAATCTGTCCTTCATGAGAAAAGGAAGAAGAGTTTGAGGCCATCTCACAGAAGAAGAGGTTGTGGTCTGTCAACTCTAGTCCATCCTGCTGATGAGGTAGTGACCCTTCTTGAGGGTTAACAAAAGCACAACTTTAACAGTCTTTTCCACAGATTTTTGTTTTACAACTATTTACAGGCAGAGGAAGGGTTGACAATTCCTTCACTGCCTAGGGCCCCAAGTCTCTCAGAGTCTCTTTAGTGCCATGGCAGATGCTAGTGGCCATGTGGGCATCATGCAGGGCATCTTCCTGTTGCACCACCCTGAAGCCCTTACCCGCTAACCCAGCCTGTTTGCCCAACGTCAATCCCACCATTAACCCCCCCTCCACCCCAGTACAAAGGCTTGTGGGGCACCCTGGCCCAGGTACTTTGCTTCCTCCAGAGGTACCCTCATCTGTACCAGCTCCCCAGTCCAAGGACCCTCCTTGAATATGAAGGTACACCCCAGTGTGTACTGGTGTTATTGAGGTGTTGTTTATTTTTTATTTATTTTATTATTCCATTTATACCCCGCTTATCTAGGAGGCTTTCCTACTCTGGGCAGCTGAGAAGATGAAACTCGCATATTGAAAACATATTAAAAACACATTTTAAAAATACAAAAGCTGTACTGATGGCAGGGAGAGACCAAATAGAAAACCTAGACCAAATAGAAAACCTAGTGCTAAACCATTGTCAAAACATTCTCAAAGGCCTCTTTAAAAAGAAACAATTTAAGCTACTTTTTAAATAAAGACAGGCATGGGATCTGGCACAGTTCAACTGGAAGGGAAATCCATAAAGAAGGCTCTTCTCTGAGTCATGCCTTCCTTGCCAATCTCAGGGTCAGCACTTGGAGCTGCACTGTCTGGGAGGATCGAGTGACGTGGGCTGATGTCCTGAGGGGAAGACGCTCGGCCAGGTAGATGATTGCATTTGTTCCTCCTTCGTTTGACCCTTATCCTCTATTTTCCTCTTATATCCTCTCCCAACAATTCTAGCTGTTCTAGTCCTTCTCAGATCCCTATTAACCAATTCCTCTCTACCTCCATGACCACCACACTTAACCTCTGTTCCTCTATCCATTCCTCCTCTACCACCAAAAAAAAACCCAGTTCTCTCTGAATCATGATCCCAACCCACTGGAGGATCTTGAGGTCTTAAAGGCTAATCCCTCATCTTCGGAGGGTGACAGGCCTTCTCTTCCTCTGACGTTGCCTCCATAGAGGTCCAAATCTAATTGGATAGAGTTGCTATTATTTAGGGCCAGTGGTAGCAACCAATAGATGGACACCAACCCACGGGTTCTTGAGAACAGTTAAGTCCAACATCTTGGAACTACCTGACAGGGTTAATGTCAAGCCCTGAACTTCTACATTCATAGTACAAAATAAACAGTACAGTAAAGCCCTGCCTTACGAATGCCTCACACAATGGAAAACTCACCACATGGAAAGAAATCCATTGAAAACAATGCCTTGGTTTATTGGGTTTTTTCCGCAACGGATTAATTGGTTTTCAATGCACTCCTGTGGGAAACTGCACTTTGCTATAAGGATTTTTTTTTCCAATGCATTCCTATGGGCGCTTCGCAATAAGGAATTTTTGCAATAAGGAAACCCCCGTGGAATGAATTAATTCTGTAGAGCAGGGTTTTACTGTATTCTCAAATATCATGAATTACTCCAAAATGTTTAAACCACTGCATCAATTCAATTAGGGAAATGAAGCTTCACTTCAAATTAAAATGTTATATAAACCTGCATAAAGAGGTGCAGAATGAGAAGTGGCCCAGGAGAAGAGGAAACAGTTTGAGGACAGAAGAAACAAACAAAATATATAGTGATCCTGTGAAAAATGAAGACCACAGGCCAACAGATTATATTCAAAATGCCCTTTCAAATAGAGATGTTACCTTCCTCTCAGAAGTGGTTGATTTACACTTCATGGTAAAGTGCTTTATATTAAAGCCAGAGTGTTGATAATCGAACTATTCTGAAAAAAGTCCTTTTACTTGAACAAAATATTATGCAAGAGTTGTTATGCATACAAAGTGAGGAAAACTACTGTAAATTTCCCCAGTTATAACACTTTATAAGCTTTTGTGAGCATGTTGTGAAATGTGCAAGAGTTAATAGATTGTGCTGGTTATCTATTTAACTTCTACTTACAGTTCTCTAGTTCTGACTTCCCGAAAGAAAATCCAATAAAATAGAATTGTAGAAATAGCTTGAACAGGATTTAAAAAGCTGGCTATTTTTGGCTATAGAATAGGATAAGTTCAATACAACACAGATCTGGATTAGTTAATAAAACCTTTCCCTCTCCTTTTAACTACCGTATTTATTCGTGTATAACGCGCAAAATTTTATACCAAAAAAAGAAATCAAAGTTGGGGTGCGCGTTATACACGAGGACTGGGTGCGCGTTATAAACGAGCCTCTTTTACTTCCTTTTTAGAATTGGGTCGGCTGTCTATTGCTGCGGCGGGTGAAGGGGAGGCGGGGGGGTGGCTTTGAAGAAATTGACGGGATCTGATTGGGTGGCGCGGGAGACGAGGCGTGGCCCGGAGGTAGCTCGCAGTTCGAGCGAGGCTCCTGGAGGTCGGAAGTGCTCGTTTCGGATTGCATTTTCTGCAACAGGTGGGTCTGATTATCCCCCCCTCCCTCAATATTTTAAGGCGTGCTCTTTTTCACCGATATAACTGGTTCCCCTTTAGATGGCATCTCAGGGTATCAAGCGTAAACGTTGTGCATATGATGCTTCGTTCAAGCTCAAAGTTGTTGATCATGCTGAAATGCATGGAAACCGAGCAGCTAGCCGAGAAAATTTTATACCGAGGTTTCATGGAAAATTAGGGGTGCGCGTTATACACGAGTGCGCGTTATACTCGAATAAATACGGTATTTCTGCAAATATTTGGTGTGCACTATTCTGAATACACTATGCAGATTCAAAACATTCTATTACCCCATCATTACAAAAGTTTGGTTTTTTTGTGTTTTATTTTTAAACTATTTATTAAATATTTGAAATCTATATAATCTCTATAGGCCTTCTTTCATAGACATTTCTTAAATATAAGAAAAAGAAGAAGGAATCATAATTAAACTTACCTTTAGACACGGCTTCTTTATATTTCTCTTTGGCAGAATTTACTTCCTTAATTAATTGTCTATAACTACATTTTAATTTTTCCAATTCTGTTTTTGTAACCTATCAATAAAAAGTAAACAGAACAAATATCAAGAGACTCCATTTAAAGATGAAACACATCAGAAACATGCAACAAGGACACCACAACAGCTGATATAACTGGGCTGAATTGTAGCATCCAGTACCGGCAATCATAGTATTCTGTTGGATCTCTGGGCTGGGTATTGGTTCTGTATTACATTGGTTCTGATCCTTCCTGTCAGAATGTATATAAAAGGTGGAACTGAGCGAGCATGATTCAGTACCACAGCCTTTGCTGTCACTCCATCCCTTGCTATTTAACATTTAAATGAAGCTGCTGGAGTGAGAAGCCATTAAAATGCTGCTTTTTTTTGTTTATTTATTTAATCACATTTATACCATGCCCATCTAGAAACAAGACCACTTTGGGAGGCTTACAATGGTTAAAAAAAAAGTGAAACATCAGCATTAAATATGCAGTCAAACATAATACAACAACTTACAGACTTAAGGCCGTAGAGGCGGCAGGACTTTCATCGCCGCCTCCTGCCTCCTCTGCGGGGCAGAAAGGTCCCGCAGCGATGGACGCCAGGACAGACTATCTTCGCCGGCATCCCGTGGGCCCACCCATGCCTCCAGCCAGGACTTAAAGGCCATAGAGGCAGCAAGGACCACCACTTCCCACTTTTGGACTTTTGAGGGGCCGGAGTGAGTTGTGTGCTGTATTACTGAGTTGTCACTGTTACTTTTTTATTGTATTTCATGCTTTGCTCGTATCTTTATTTGACATGTTGTGAGCCGCCCTGAGTCGGCCTGTGCTGAGTAGGGCGGGATAAAAATCAAATAAACATAAACAACAAGGAACCCCTCTTCAACTTATTTCATGCATCAGGAAAATATCAATAACAGGATAATATCATTACAGTCCAATATGACAGTCAACAGCATTTAGGAGAAAGCCTGTTGGAACGAGTAGGTTTTAAATGCTTTCCTAAATGCTAGTGAAACTCTACTGGCAACTCATTCCACAGGGAGGGGGCAATGGTAGAGAAAGGTCTAGATTAGGTCACCACTTTTTAAAATTCTCTAGGTGTAATCACCTTTAGCTGATTCAACATAGTGTTCTGCATGTTCTTCTTGAGGATGATGAGTTCACGTAGATAACATGCCCTCAAAACATTTCCGGCTTTATAGGTTAAAACCAACACCTCGAACCTAGCAAAGAACAGAATGGGTAGCCAGTGCAGGCCAGCCAAGACCAGAGTGATTTGGTCAAAACGACCAATACCAACAACCGATTTTGCATCTGCTGCAGTTTCTGTATCAGACTTAAGGGAAGCCCCACATTGAAAGCATTGCAGCAATCAATTCTAGAGATTTACTAGTATATTGATCAATGCTATTAGACTTCCTGTCCAGGAGTAAGCAAAGCTGAGCTATGTACTGCAGATGGTAGGAAGTGGGCTTGGCCACAGATGTCACTTATCCTTCCAATGTCAAGGATGTCTCAAGCTGCCTGCCCAGATTGTGAATGCTCTCATCTAGTGGGAGAGCAACATCTCCTAGATCTGTGATGGCGAACCTTGGCACTCCAGATGTTCTTGGACTTCAATTCCCAGAAGCCCAAGCCCCCTGTGAATCCACACAAATGGGTTTACTGCTATTCATCTGGCCCACGCTGCCATCGTCGCTCCCGGAAGAGGAAGTAAAATATGCCCACATGGTTAAGGCTCTTCCAGGTTAACCCTTCCTCCATCCGAGCGCGTTTTACTTCCGCTTCCAGGAGCAATGAGGGCAGCGCGGGCTGGAGGAATCACAGTAAACCCATTCGTGTGGATTCACAGGGGGCTAGGGCTTCTGGGAATTGAAGTCCAAGAACATCTGGAGTGCCAAGGTTCGCCATCACGGTCTTAGATTCGGGGAAATCCTCTCAACCTGAGACTGGTTGCCCATAATTAGCATGACCTCCATCTTATCTGGATTCAGTTTCAGCCTATTGTCCATCATCCACTTCATGAACACCTCCCGGCCCTCCTCCAGGGTCCAGACAGCATCCACCACTGAGATGGAAAAGGAAAGACAGAGCTATGTATCACCAGTGCACTGATGACAGCAGACCCCAAATCTCTACCAGCCATAGCTGTCAAGTGTCCCATATTGGCCGGGAACCTCCCATATTTCACCCTTTCCCTGTGTCCTCCCATATTAGGAAGACTGCAATGCCCTAATGCCACCACTGGAGGGCTGCACAGGATAAGCATAGCTGTCAAGTTTCCTGTTTTGTCCGGGGAAATTTCCCTTATTTTCAAATCCAAAACGACAGGTATGCTACCAGCATCCTCATATAGTTGTTGAACAGCATCAGGGAGATGGCTAACTCCTGAGGCATCCCATAGAGTTGTACCCCTGAGGTATCCCATAGAGTTGTACCCAAGGATCGGTAAATTCCTCTCCGATCTGTACTCTATGGACATGCCCCTCCAGGAAGGATCAGAGCCATTCCAAGGCCTGGCTTCCGATACCCAACCTGGCAACCCTGTCCAGAAGAATACTGTGGTCAATGGTATCAAAGGCCACCTAGAAATCCAAGAAGACCAGCAGCGAGGATTTACCCGTCAGCCTCCCTTAGGTTATCGAGAAGGGTGACCAATACTGTCTTGGTACCATGGCAAGGCCTGAATCCATACTGAGGTGGATCGAGTCAGTCTCCTCCAGGAATAATCTCAGCTGGTCTGATGACACTCAGGGCTACTTCTCCCTGTCTCCCAACACAGAGGAAGCAGTCAGGACCTATGAATATTTTCTGAGCTTGATAATGGGCTGGATAAGGGTGAATAAACTGGAATTAAATCCTGACAATATGGAGGTGCTGCTGGTCAGCAGCAAGTCAGAGTCCAAAAATGCCCTCCCCAAGACAGGTCAGGTACATAGTCAAGGAATGCTCCTTGACTCTGGACTGTCCTTGGATTCCCAAGTGACAGCAGTGTCAAGGAGTGCCTTTGAACAACTATGCCTAGTGAACCATCTACAACCTTTCCTGAGTTGACCTGACTTAGTAACTGTCATCCATGCCTAGGTTACATGACATCTTAACTACTGATGTGCCCAGAAACAGACCAGCAACCAGAAGAGCTGTTGTGACAGAGAAGTTATGTGATCCCTAGCTATAACTAGCTCCAGTTAATAATCTGGCACCAACATTACGGCCCTGGTAAAGTTTCCAAACACTTCTCAAAGTTGTATTGCATGTAGAGCACATTTCAGTAGGCCATATGGAATACAACTAAACCATATGTCACTATGGCTAAATTGCACATCTCACTAGTCTCTGATATGCCACCAAACCATCATATTAATATGTACAATTCTGAACTAACCCAGGTAACTTTGAGGCCTCTCTTCACCATTGCATTAGGATATTTGAGGGGAGGGGGTTGCTGATTGTGCCAAAACCTATGGTGTACCATTTGATACCAATGTAGAGTGGGGCATTCTCTGCGGTGGACCCCACCCTCTGAAATGCTGTCCCTACTGCTATTCAGAAAACTAGTAAGACTTTACCTGCAGAAATACCTGTTTTATTTAGTGTATGTATGCTCTCCACTAAACAACATGGAAATGGACTGAATAACATACCCTGAACATTTCTGCCTCAATTTGCTGGTGGACGCCAATGTAACTCTTCTTTATTTGTTGCTTGTCTTTGATCATCATTGTAAGCCTATGTAATGGACCAGCATTAAGATCTTCTGCATGTGTCTTCATGATCCTGCTAAGCTGTTCTGTTTGCTGTACAATAAGCAGCCATGACTTGAAGACAAAAGAGACAGGAGAGATTTCTTATCGGGTTGGAGGTTAAAGAACAATGCATACTTTGTCTCTTAGTTGTGGTTTTGTAAATATTTAATATTACACTCCTATAAAAGCAGTTTCAGTATATAAATAGTAAAAACATCTGATTCTGTTTACAAATGTAAACACAGTGATCTATCGATTTATATACACAGACAAATTTGTATCAAATAACGGTGCATGTCTAGAGGAAGCACATTAACCAAATCCATAAAAACACAGAGTAAAAGGATGCAATTCTACTCTTAAATCCATACATTAACTGGGGGAAATCTGAGCAATTTATAATTATAGATTTTGAAAAAGACGAGATGTCATCCACTACATGTAATCTACCAGAATAATAAAATTACAAGGAGAAACTGAAAAAATTTGGTCTGATAAACATTTGAAATAGAAAACACTTTTCTCCTCTCCACCAAGAATTCTTTGGTTTATAAAGCAATTATTGTATTAATAAAATAGAATCCGAAATGAAAAACAGAATACACAGTCTTGGGAAGCAGAATTTATGCTTCAAAAAGACACTCGGAAGTAGCTAAACAGAAAAAAGGGAGAGAGATCAATAAAACCACCATTCTTAAATGAAAATGAAGTCATACTATTACTACCTCATTGTGAATACCTGGGGAAGTGTTATTGTTTGTTCTCTATTAATTGCTGCAAGTCCCCAAAGCAGTATCCATGCATTCTATCCTTATACAGTGTTACCTCATACAATGTCCAAACTTGGTTCCACAAGTTTGGACTTTATACGGATTTGGACTTTGTATGAGGCATGCAAAACCCTAGCTGAGATGCCTCATACAACGTCCAAATCCTTGCCGTGATGCCTCATACAACGTCATTTCCATAGAGATATATTGTACTGTAACAGCACAGACTTCAGGGCAAAGTCAAGGAAACTGACAGAACTTTAAGAAATCATTGTCTAAAGGCTAAAAACATTACAAAAACATGTCAAACAACCCTGATTGTCCAAGAACCTGAAGAATGCTGCAAAAATCCCAGGAATGCTTCTAAAAATTTTGACAAAAAAATCCAAAAAAATCCAAAATCGTGCTCAAAACCACTCCTAACCACTCTTCGCCTCATACAAAACCCACAAGAGCAATGCATGCATGTGTCCTGCCTTTTATACTGCCCAGGCACAATGCAACCTGGGAAAACCCAATGCCTCATACAAAGTTGCACGACTTTGTATGAGGCAACTTTTTTCAAGGAATTAGTCGATGTTGTATGAATCCGATGTTGTATGAAGCGGACTTTGTATGAGGTATTACTGTACAGTACTGTACTTACTAATGTTGGCTAGCATTCTGTCTCTGGTAGCCATGTAAGGCCAGTTACACAAGGAAACAGAAGCTATCTCCCATGCATGTTTAGACTTTCCAAAATTGCACAACAGATTGTGCAGCCACTCACATCACTGGAAGCACAAGAAAATGTTCAATATCACTTCCCTCCCCACCTTGAATTGGATTTTGGCCAAAGTGTTATTTTAACGAGAACGATGTCAGTTAGAATAAAGGAGCATAATTATAAAATGTTGTGGAGGTGATATTTGACCCCAGTGAGATTGCATCAGATTGATAATAAAAAAGATAAAATGTGTTGGAGATGTAAAAAGGAAATCGGAATTTAGGAGCATATGTGGTGGGGTTGTAGTGTTGTTAACAACAGTGGAGCTAGAGATTGGGGAAATTATGGGCAAGAGAATTAAACTGGGGTCAAGTACCACTATGTTAACAGATGTGGAATGCTTCAACTTAAGTAAGGATCAAAAAGAATTACTAGAAATAATGCTCACAACTGGCAGACAATGTATTGCGAGGAATTGGAAGAATGAAATAAATATAAAGATAGAGGAATGGTTTAAAGAAATGTGGAATTTAGCATTGAATGATAAACTAACCTGGGAGATAAATAAAAAAAGGGGTAATATCAAAGAGAATAGATTTTGGAATATTTGGCAGGCTTTTGTGGACTACTCTTTGAAAGGGGATGAAAAAAACAACCTGTACCTGATCAAAGAAGTTTTTGGAAGGAAAATATTAGGACAACCTGATTTCTCCGAGGCATTGTAAATATCACAGGGTGTATCATTTTTTTTCTTTTTGTTTAACTTTATTTTTATATTTATATTTAGTATTGTATTTTTAATGTTAGTGAATTTATGAGTTAAATACAGTATCATACCTAAAGTTATGTTGAAATTTTTTAATGCAAATTACAAAGATAGGTTAAGATTGTTTGGATGTATTAAAGATACAGCTTAAGTGTAATATGGGTCTAGAAGGTAAACTGACATAACTTGTATGCAATTGTTTTTGTATGTATTTTTTTCTTATGTATGTTTGTTGTTATATATTGTTTGAAAAACCCAATAAAAATTCATTTTAAAAAACAAACAAAGTGTTATTTTACTTTTCTTGATTACATTTGCTAGGGCCTAGAAAAAAGATCAGAAGATGCACAAGCAGATGACAAAACACAGAACTACTGTCTTCAAGTACGTAGGTAAAAGAAGCCACTTGACTGACCAATTAACCATTCACGATTATAGAATTGCTGAAAAACTATCTGAAACAGATGTTTCATTTCCTTTGGAACATTTATTGTGGAGGCTGGAGGAAAAATCCTCTCCTCTACTTCTGAAGGGTAACATGAGCAAGAAATTCCCCGGAAGACAAAAGGGAAAGACCAGAGAAGCCAAACTGTAAAATAATTTGCTCTATACTGTGTCACATTTATACCACACCATGCCACACCACACCATGTCACTGAAGGGACAGTCTACAGCAGGGGTCCCTAAATTTTTTGCGCTGCGGGCCGGTCAAGTGGTTGAGCAGGCCGGTCACATGGTTCCTCCCACTATAAAATGCATCCACAGCGGTCATAAACACGTTTACGACGCTGTGGGTGCATTTACAGCAGTGTTTTGTGCATGCGCTGGGGCATGTCCACTTCTGCCTCTGGTAGCGGTGCGGGCAGCGCAGGCCAGGTTTGGCCCATGGGCTGTAGTTTAGCCACCCCTAGTCTACAGAACTAGAAAGATAATTGACAAGTAGATAATGGAAAGAGAATGCAAACCTACAAGGAAGATGCCTGCTAAAAGGCAACATGTATATCCTTCAGCTCATTAACTCTGAAATGACTTTAATCTTCAAGTACATTTCAGATTTATCATTAGACACACATCTAATCACATAAGAAAAGCCTCCAAAAGGCCAGCCTTAAACTAGCTGTAATTTTCATCATGAAATGAAACACAACAACTATTAGCAAGAATTATTTAGTGAACAACAGCATTCCCAGGCATATTTCAGCAACAGAAAAATCCTCTAAGGTAACATCTTACAGCAAGAAAGTGCAAGGTATTTTAACAAAACCAACAGAAAAATCTGCAAGTTAAGCCAGATGTTGTGGCTATAAATTTAAGTTTAGATCCAAGACAGAGACATGCTACTTCCCACATCTCATTCAGAAAATATACTTAAACACTTAGGGTAACATCTACCACAAGACAAAAAAAAAAAACCCCGAGGTATACTCTGACACCTGCACACCTAACTTTTTTGTTGTTGTTCAGTTGCACAATCAATTGTACCCTTTGTGACTCCATGGACCACTGCCCTCCAGGCACCTCTGTCCTCCACCATCCTCCTCAACCCGCCCAGCTCTGTGCCCACTGCATCTACAATACCATCCAGCCATCTCATTTTTGGCCGCCCCTTCTTCTTTTTGCCCTCCACTTTTCCCAGCATCAAGGCTTTCTCAAGCGAGTCCTCTCTTCTCAGCAAATACACTTATATATCACCCCATAGCACTTAGTTCACTCTCTGGGCGGTTCACAAGGTAATTAGCATTTTACTCCCAACATGCTGGGTACCCATTTTACCATCCTTAGAAGGATGGAAAGCTAAGCTGACCTTTGTGTCTCATCAGGATCAAACTCACAATGTTTTGGCTGCAGTACAGCAGTTTAACCACTGCACCAGCTGGGCTGTGCAATCAGAAAAACTTTGCAGCCTACATAGCTTTGTGGATTTTTGGATTACCTTAATAAAACTATCAGCAGATCTTAACCTATAAAACCAAGCATTAACCGTTGGAACTGGCTATAGGCTGCTATGCGTCGCCCTACTGACCCACACCCACCCTTCGTGTGCACGGCCGAATTCTCTACGCAGGTCAACGAAGGATTTAAAAATCCGGCACGGGGGCCTCAGCCCCACAAACGGCAAGAAAGGGAAAGAACTTCACTTCCCAACATTCCTTGCGCCGCGCCGCGCCAGAGCCAATCACGCTGAGAGGCTCTCGCACGGCGCAGCGTTCCGACATGCGCCGCAGCCAATCAAAAGAAATGCATTTTTAAAAAAACCCAGCAAAAACACAAAGCACCAACCCATAACTACAAGCCCCAGCGTCCTGCGCGCCCACGCAGAACGCTGAGGAAAACGGCACCCGAAAAGTTAAAAAGAAAAACAGCTCACAGGCAAGCAAACAGCAGCCGGCTTTCTTTTAATCTCCCGCGGCGCCTGAAGCTCCCGAATGGAGTTTCCCCTTTAATATCAGTGGGAGGGGGTGGCTATCCCCCTCTCCGCTGCCAACCTACTGTTGGGAGGTTTGTCAGGATAAAAGGACTATATTGCCCCAACCCATCTGGAAACAAAACATGAGGCAGAGAGGCTCGATCCCCCACCACCCATCCTTAAAAAAACTCCGTCTTTTCTTCTCTTTAAAACCGGAGTTGTTTTAAGGAGGGGGGAGGGGGAACGATCCTCTCTGCCAGTTCCTCTGTGTCCAGAAGTGTAGGGCCAAAATACACCTTTTATTCCAAAAAAACACCCAACACTAGGGAAGCCAGCGGGGAGGGGGATCGCAGCCCCCACCCACTGATATTAAAGGGGAAAAACGATCTACTTTAACGATTCCACAAAAACAAAGCACCATAACACACTACAGCTCCCCTCCCCACCACCTAGCCCACCCTTCCTAACCCCCAAAGACCATGCCCCCATCCCCACCACGGGCCGCCAGCGTACATAATGCAACGAGTCCGGCCTGCGGGAAAAAACCCAGCCTAACACCACATGGTATTTCAATGGGCCACCCAGCCACCGAGGCCGGCCCACAGAAATACCCACACCAAAAACACAAACAACAACATTCAAGAAAAAGCAAGAACAATACGAAACATAAAAAGTACAAGGAAAATCTTCCACAAACAATCCAAAAATAACAAGGACAAACACAACCCCCCACCCCCCACAAATCACAACAAAAACCACAACTTACCAAGAAACACGTGCAGCCTCTCCGACAATCAGAATTGAAATGAGAAAAGAACAGGAAGAAAACACAGGCCAGGACAAAGTCAACATTACGCAACAGCACCACCAAGTGGTGACAGGAAATATTACACTCAATGAATTAAAATTGATCTCCAGCCATCTACAAAACACATAAACTTACACATTTTTAAAAAAATCTTATCCAAAGTACACCTATCACCAAAAACCACATAGGAACACATTAGTTTTAAAAATACAATTATTGGGGAAAAAATATATCAACCTTATCTCTTTTAAAAATCCAAATTTTTTAATAACAGTTTAAAACACTACCTACGTATAAAAAACAATATATTTAAAAAATAACATAAATGATTTAAATACACATACAACAAAAAACATCCAACACCATTTCTCATAGTTTTTAAAACACAAAACCCCCAAAAAAGCCCGGCAACGCCGGGCAACCCTTGCTAGTATGGATATAAAGTATGGTTTCTCAAGGATCCTTTTTTAAAGCTAAATTTTATAGTGACCTAGCTTCAGTCAAATCCACCTTATACAGTTTTGCAAATACATTCTCTCCACGCCCAATATCTGCAGGATTATTTAAAAATATACAATGATGGAAGAATATACTGCTCATAAATTATACATTTTTCAACTCATGTCTCTTCAGATTAGGAATAGTCCATCAGCAAGCATGTCTGTTTGTTTGATTTGCATCCTATCCCAATTAGTGCAAATGCACTACTCTGGGCAGCTTACAACTTTATAGTTTAATATAATACTGTAAATAAATAAATCCATAAGGAAACTGCAACAAATTCACAGTTACAATTTGGAAATAAAATAGTCCTTAGTTACTTTCAAGACAGTAAGAAAACTCGGGAGCCAAGCTACAGTAGTGTAAGTCTATCATATCCCACCGTTTTCACCAGACCTGGCAATTTTGTGACCCAAAGTTTTGTGTCTGCACCTCTCTGGGAACAGGTTTCTAAGGACCCCAAAACCTGCTGTAAGAGCAAGAAGTCCTCGTTTTTATAAATTAGATACTGTAATACACTCTGAATCACACTCCTGAGCCTTGGAGGTGATTGGGACATCTTGAAAAATAAATGCCCAAAGAATACAGGTGATTTTGACCTCCTGAACAATCAAAAGACAATATTGCATGAAGCCCTCCAACATGTATATACTGAACATGTAGCAGATGAATTCTTCGATGCATAAATATAGGATAGAGCCTGCTATGACCTATCACTGACATATCTATATCTATAAAGCAGAAACGTACGTTATTATGTCCTGGATACGTCCGCCCCCCCGGTGACCAACACCCCTGAAGATGCCCCTGGCCCTACCTTGCACATCCCATTACTGAAAGAGGGGGGTCCGGACACCCCGAGTGGGGCATAAGCCCCACCAGGAAGGACCACCAGAGCACCAATGGTGCGGCAGAGCGCGGCAGCGCGCTGATGTCACAACCGAGTACCTGAAAAACATCAATTGCACTGGTGCATATGAGCACACCAGGATAAGCAGCCGGACGCAAGGGCATGGAAGTTGGCCGTCGGGAGACTCCTGACATTGCCGCCAGCCAGGTCACCCAAACAATGTCGCAAAACCATCCCACCACCACTCAGCGAAGATGCAAGGCCACCAGAGGCGGCCGCTGTGCCCCTCCCAAAACTACTACCCACCTGCCCACCCGCCCTCCCACTTACCACCGCCATCCCCGCCACAGACGGGGACATGAAGCTGCAGGGGGGCGCCCACCGGGAGACTCCTGACGTGGCTGCCAGCCTGGCCTCCCACCCAGGGCACCAATCCCCCACACCGAACAGGGATGCAAAGCTGCTAGAGGCAGCCGCCGCACCCCTCCCACGGCACTAGAACAAAGCCAACCTGGGTTTGACCACTGCTCAACCATGGAAACTTCAGGTTGAGATGGAACTGGCTAAATCATTCTTAAAATATCTGAGTAACTTTGAAACCCCTATATAGGATTATGCTATCTGGCAATGAGCTCGATGAGCTGGGTCAAAATGGAATATTCTAACTAATAATAATAATAATTTTGTCAGAAATTATTCTGGGTTGAGAGGATTTTTGCTGGAGAAACTCCGCTCAGGGGATGCCCGAATGAGGCTCCTTTCATGTCCCCAAGATCTATTTATCTACTTGCAATTTTTTGCTTTCTAACTGCTAGGTTGGGAGGAGCTGGGATAGAGATAGACGCTCAAACTGTCATGCAGTACTCAGGTCTCGAACTGCCGACTTGCCGGCCTTTCAGCTAACAAGGCGAGCTTCTTAACCACTGAGCCAGCGCAGCACCATTCTAACTAATTAAATCCATAGCTGTGATATTTCAATTCATAGCTTCTTCAAATTACTTACTATATTAACTCATGCAAAATACATTGAATCAGAGGCAATTCTTCACTTAAACAATAATTAGTAAAACACTGGAAAGCAAGTAATTACACCAACATGGGATGAACAAGGCAGAATAACTCATCTGATAAATCTCCAAAAAAGGCAGCCACCTAGCATCCAGAAATGTGAATCAGCAAATAATAATAAGTGTAAGAATGTAAGAATTAGTTTCCAGTTAAGAATATTATTATGCCTCTCCACTGAGAGGTAAAACTCAGAAGCTCAAAGATCTGTACACTTGAAATTAGCCTCAACAGCTATACCTGTTAACTATATATGTTAATATCTACAAATGACAACAGACATAATACAAAACAAGCTTGACAAAGTTCTGTACTTTTTTTTACCTTAGACACATTACTAACATAATCCAGTTGTGAAGCACTTTCTTTATCAACCTGATTGCAAAGATTCTGTAAAGTGGAGGCATATTCTTTGTCACTTTTTATTCTCATGGCCATAAATTTCTTCACTGTTTCCAGCAGCCGTAATTCCCAATCTTGCAGCTTTAGCAAAGCTTCGTGAGAATACTTCAGATCATTTCCAAACCCCATCTTTCATAAGGCACCGGTTTTACCAAGGGCCACTAGTGAGATTCGTCTGGTCAACACATCTGTAAGCAAAAGAATAATGAGAAAGGCGCTGAAAGAAGAACCTTTTGTGCGCTCTATTTTGTGAGCAATACCATATACCACTAAATGTATTTAAAATGAGAAGTAAAAAAAACTGCACAGCCCTCCTAGAAGAATGGTAGCTTATAACTGCAAGAGAGTTTTAATTGTCAACTTTAACTCTTCCCTCCAGCCACATCTCGGGAAATTTACATTTTCGGACTACAGCTTCCAGAATCTCCCAATCAACAAAGCAATATAATAAATATGAATTGAAACACATATACAAATATATTGATATTTATAACATTTTATGAAGTTTAAATTAGAAGAATATGTCACAAAAATGAAAATATAGTGAATATATGTTATCATTACTATTATTGTTATTATCAGTATTATTATTGTCTTTTGCATTTTTTATTTTTTTGCCATTTATATATTTTTTTATTTTGTTTTTTCTTTTAGTATTGTATGTTAAATGTTTTTCTTTTTATTATTATTTTGTTGTTTATTGTAAAATCAATAAAAAATAAAAAACAAAGCAATACTCGTTTAGAAAATCTGTGAATTATAACCTCAAGAAATAATCTTTTGGAACTTTATCTCAATCCCACGATATTGATAAACTCCATCAGTAGCCTGCAGAAATATGAAATGCCTCAAAATGATGCCTAAGCTAACAACATGGTCTGAGTCCAACACTTTTAGAGGACTAACATAACTAAACTATTCCAGAGCAATCAGCTGGCTGTGAGAGAGCCAGAACCAATAAGTTGCTAGAGGCTTTAAACTTGGATTACTCGCAGATGGTGGAAAAGCTAAACAGCTTGTAGCTTTCAAAAATGACAGCAAGTCAAACCCTTATTGCACATTTACCAAAACCAGACTCTGAAAGGTGACTCTTAATAAGATATCTTATAATAAAATAACAGAAGTATTATTGCTAAAGTAATTTTATTGTTACTGAGAACTGATCCCTCCACTATATTATATGATTAAAAAAGATTTCTATGAAAACATTCCAGAACAGCAATAAGTTTATTTAAAAGCAAAGGTGTATGTTTCAGTATAAGAACTAAGGCAGGAAAATATATACATAAAAAAGTTTTTAAAATCCCCTGGAAAGAGGAAGTACATATGCATAAGGAAATAGGAAGCACAGTCCCAGATCAGTGATGGCCAAGATTCAAAATACTGTACAATATGACAAATGTTGCAGTTTGGACACACCCTCAAAGCATTTTCTGGGAAAGGAACATCTATTTCATCACTTTATGAACAACTACTCCCAAGTGTCACACCACAAACAACAATTATTACATAAAGACCTTTTCCAGCTAGTCTGAACAAGCATACATACCTTTAAAAGCAGCTTTCTCCCCACAAATCTGCTTTTCCAAAACCTGTGCCCGGGTCCTTTCCTCAATTCCTCTTCTGTACTTTTCCAACACCTTATTTCCCTACATAGAACAACAAATGTATGATACAATTTGAAAACCACACAGATGACATAAATCCTCAAGTGAGAACCCTGAGACTCAACATTAGCTCCCAGAATCATGACATCTGCATATCTGCAGAGGGAATAAAAGGCAGTTTCAGGTGGGCCATGGCAGTCTGTAGTCTTCCCTTGTTCTCACCTTACTCTGGAAAATGTTGTCACTGAGGCCACTTAATCCTTCTTCTATGTCAACAGACTTGCAGTACCTGCCTAGCACGCCCAGGCAATCTGCCTCTTGCTCATAATCCAGTCTGAACACACTCCTGACCCTAGAGCAGTGTCATGGCAAACCTTGGCACTCCAGCTGTTCCGGAACTTCAATTCCCAGAAGCCCTGATCAACAGGAGTGCTGACTTGGGCTTCTGGGAATTGGAGTCCAAGAACACCTGGAGTGCCACGGTTGGCCATCGCTGCCCTAGAGGTACAGGTAAAAGCATCCCTACAAACTTAAAAGAGCTGATGATTACAGAAAAGACAAAACTGAGACGCAGAACACTTTTAGCTGTCAAACATTCAACAAAAGGCTTTCTTCTGGTGCTGTATCTGATTCCGAACATTGGCGATCATCATGGCAATCAGCCATGAAAACTGTCCTGGGGGCAATATACAGGTGAAACTCAGAAAATTAGAATGTCATGCAAATGTTCATTCATTTCACTTAAAAGGTGAAACAAATATACTACATGCACTACATGCAAAGCGAGAGATGTCATGCCTTAATTCGTTATAATTGTGATGATCACGGTACATGAGATTGGGAGGTTGGGGTTTTCATTACCTGTAAACCATAAGAATCTATATTATAACAAAGTAAGGCTTGAACTATCTCGCTTTGCATGTAATGAGTCAATCTCATATATTTGTTTCACCTTTTAAGTTCCATTACTGAACTGAATGAACATTTACACGATATTCTAATTTTACGAGTTTCACCTGTAATGCAGCAGCCTTCCTTTTGCCTTCTGCATCGCAGCATGACACCGTACCACTGATCCAGTTCCACAAGTCACTTTCTGATCCTGAGCCTTTTTGGCATGCCAAGTCCTCATCATCCCTGGGGTAGAATTGATGAAGCTGCTACCCTCCATCAAGATGGATCCAAGAGGGATTTAATCCACTTTGGAACTATCACTTTTCCCTGTGGATTTCGCCACCCAAGGCCGTTAGTTCTCAAATTTATCAGGTTAACTGCCGCCTGACAATCGACATTGAGTTGCTGCAGTATGGTTTACTCTATTACCATAGCAGAATTCACCAAACAAAATGCCACCTAGAGTCAATGGTGTGGGATTCTGCTTTGTCACATCATCTGTGTACAAATTACAGTACAGTAATACCTCATACAAAGTCCGCTTCATACAACATCGGATTCATACAACATCGCCTAATTCCTTGAAAAAAGTTGCCTCATACAACGTCATGCGACTTTGTATGAGGCATTGGGTTTTTCCCAGGTTGCATTGTGCCTGGACAGTATAAAAGGCAGGACACATGCGTGCATTGCTCTTGTGGGTTTTGCATGAGGCGAAGAGTGTTTAGGAGTGGTTTTGAGCGCGATTTTGGATTTTTTTGAATTTTTTCGTCAGAATTTTTAGAAGCATTCCTGGGATTTTTGCAGCATTCTTCAGGTTTTTGGACAATCAGGGTTGTTTGACATGTTTTTGTAATGTTTTTAGCCTTTAGACAATGATTTCTTAAAGTTCTGTCAGTTTCCTGTCTGTTTCCTTGACTTTTCCCTGAAGTCTGTGCTGTTACAGTACAATGTATCTCTATGGAAATGACGTTGTACGAGGCATTGCGGCAAGGATGTGGATGTTGTATGAGACATCGTGGCTAGGATTTGGACGTTGTATGAGGCATTGTGGCTAGGATTTTGCATGCCTCATACAAAGTCCAAATCCGTATAAAGTCCAAACTTGTGGAACCAAGTTTGGACGTTGTATGAGGTATCACTGTACATTATTCTTGTTCCCAAAACTATAACAATTGGCAAAATTTATAACCTACTGGTTAAAGCAGAAAAAAGGACCAAGGTACCAGAACTTCATAACAAACAAAATAGAAACTTAAAATATACAGTATTGAAATTTGCAAAATTATACATGTCTCATGTTTTCTATCAGTGGGAAAATGGAAACAGTATAAAGAAGGTTCCCAGTTGCTCTTAAGTAGCCCCATAATAAACCTTTAATAACATACTGTACCATTTTCAAGTGGCCAGTTTTGAAAATCTGCGATAAGTCTCCACTTCGCCTATGCTACAAAGAAACCAGCACTATTGAGTTGATTTGAAACCCCATTTGCAATTCCTCCAATTGAAACGTAACATTGTTAATCAAATATAATTTCTGTAAAATCAGTCGAAAATGAGTTGGTTGTTCAAGACTGAAACATACAATGTAAAATAAATTTAAGGGCCAGGATTTCTTCCAGAGACATTTGTTTGCTGAAGGAAAATGAAGAAAAGCAAAAGGCAGTTATTAGCCTTTTCCCTCAGTTGTTGGTATTGTTACTCTGAGGACTTTTAAATACTTAATGTAGCATTTGTTTCTTACACTAATCTGACAGCACAAGGAGTAAGTACTCTCAGAAGGAAGAGCCTCTTAACCAGGAGTCCTCAACCTTTTTAAGCCGGGGGCCGGGTCACGGTCCCTCAGACAGCTTCGGGGGCCATTTTGCCCTTCCTCCACCACATGGCAGTTCCTGGTGTGGTGAAGGTGGTGGTGGAGGGCACATGAAATGGCACCACAGTCCACATCCGGCCCATGGCCCAAAGGTTGAGAATCCCCGCTCTAAACTAAAGGATGTAACAGATACGTAGCTGAAGGAGCTACATTTCCTCAGAAAGCTCAAATTGTCAAGCAGCTCTGACAAGGGTCTGAAATCTACATAAAGACTTCCCTACTTCTCATTCCAGGCTCCTACTGAGAGCCCATCCCTTGTTTGGAGAGTAATAAGGCTAAAATGTCAGAGTCCTGGCTTGGAGCCTAACTCTTCATCTCCCCTTTACTTGTTCCACCCTTATAGTTTTCAAAGGAGTAGTCTATGCAAGCATGCCAGACAATAAACAAGAAGAAAATAAATGAGACACAAAAGTGTTGTTGCGCTTTAAATGCTACAGTAACTACTTCTTTCAATGTGAGCATCAATGGATCAAATCTGAGGAAGTGGATTTGATCCAAGAAAACTCATATTATGATTTTGTTTTGTTTATTTTCTGTTATTGTTCCATCCTGGCCCACCTTTCTACATGGCAGAGAAGGAAGAAAGCAGATCTAAGGATTACTAGCACAATTCTGATTGGTCCTTACAGTAGGGACAAGCAACAACTCAAGCCCATGGAAATTAGGTGGGAGGATGAAGCCTCCTGTACCCCTCCCATGATCACACAAAATCAGATTAAGACTCTTGTGTAGCAAGCCCACCCGAGCAATCAGTTAACATGTAAGAAAAATAACCAAGAACAAAAAAGAGAGAGATTAAAACTGCAATTGTAGTTGAATACTCTCAAGAGGAAATGAGAATGATCCTAAGAGAAACAACGGATGCAATCCAGTCATTACACATTTACTTGGGAGTAAGACCCACTGAATGAAAAAGCCAGAATCATGTTGATGATTTGCCCGTGTGTAGTTAAACTGCACAACTCACTACAGCACATTGCCATTGACTAGTGAAGTGGTGATCACATTATTAGACTTATGCTTGCCACACAATCAGGCAAGTGCCTCCTAATGGGACCAACAACCAGTTAATTAGTTAGTGACAATTTACTGCAATGAGTCAGACAATTTAAGTCAGGGGCTCACAACCTATGGCCCATGGGCCAAACCTGGCCCGCAACGTCATTCCATCTGGCCCACAGCGACAACCCTGGAAGTAGATGTGCCTACACAAATATGCCCGCTGGCAGAGGGAAACCATGTGTCTGGCCCGCTCAACTGTCTGAGGGGGAGTTGTCCGGCTTGTGACGTGGAAACCTTGAGAACCCCTGATTTAAGTTATACTTTATTCCATTTTGCAACATTTCATTCATTTTATATCATCTTCACCATACCAACTTCAGTCAATACACTTTGGTTATTATTACTTCTTATTATTTAAGGGCTTATATGCTATACTCCAATTAACTATACTGAGTTGAAGAGGGTTTCTATTCACTTATTTGAAGGCAGTCTATAATAACCAGAATTGGACTTTAGCATGATACTGATTATACATGCCAATCAATTCTAATATTTGGGGTGGAGGGGAATAATTGTCAACATGTTCCTCCATTGCAAGGGAATGCTTTTTGTATCAAGTTCCACTTGGTAGATCTCAGGATTCTAATAACAGGCAAATGAAACTGGCCGCCCACTCCATTATGGGAAGAGTTCCTATGGTATCTTGCTAGAGGTTACTGCCTCTGAGGAACCCAGTACTACGTTTTGCATCAGTCCAGCATTTCCATGGTCTTTCCAGTTGCTCCTTCTGAGCTGGCTGGTCCTTTCTCCTCCAGATGTTCCAAAAAGTGAGAGCTCGTAACGATGAATAATTGATGACTCTACTTTGTTGCTTCATGAAAAGTGCCCTGTGTTTTTGGATGTTCACAACAAGATGTATCACACAGATGTTTTTTTTAAAACCAGATACAGTAATACCCCTGATAACACTAAAACTTGGTTCCATGAGTCTTCGCGTTATCCAGTTTTTAACGTTATGCGATACATGTATCGCATAATGTAAGAAATCGGATAACGCTAAGACTCATGGAACCAAGTTTTAGTGTTATCTGGGGAATTACTGTATTTGTTTTTTTAAAAAACATGGGTATCGCGTGTATCGCATAACGTTAAAATCCTATGGGATGAATCGCATGTTAAACTCCACAGATACATTGTAACCGGCACAGACTTCAGCGAACATTATGCGATACATCCCATAGGATTTTAACGTTGTGCGATGCAATTTTTTTTCAGATTCCTTAACGTTATGGGGGTTTAGCGTTATGTGCGCAAACGTTATCCAAGGTATTACTGTATGTATTAGGGCACTTTCACCATAGAAAAACCTTGCTGATAAATTTTGCTTTTCACCACTGGAAGAGATATTGTTGTAGAACAGGTTATTTCTCCTGGTTTCACTACTTCACTTGAGTACAATATTTAGATTTCAACTGTTTGTCTTCTGCCTATGGAACTGCAATAAATTACTAACTTGCTTTCATTGGCTAACTAGACAAAACAACACAAATCCATGAGCTTCTCTTTCCCCCATCACACATTTCTGCAATAACCAGTTGCAGCAGATGGCAATATTCAATTCAATTCAAGTCAAGTTTTATTTATACCCTGCCTTTTTCAGCCAAAGGCTGACTCAAGGCAGCAAACAACATATCCATGACAATAGGGTACAATATACAATATAAGCAACACAGTAATATAGCAATAGAGACAGAGCAGTATACAATATGACTCAGGGTCCTATCACTGAGTGATTTCCTGATGGAGATCACACATATACCTGAACAAAGCTGTAGCCAGGATTCTAGATGTGGGTGGGTGAATATTTTTCAGGGTAGGCACAAAGCCTCTTTTCAATGCATTCCTGAGAGAAACCACACCTTGCCAGGGTGGGCAAACTGCTAACTCAGGGTGAGCCTGGCCCCCCTCTGGCTACGACCCTGTACCTGAAGCTGCTGTGCACTCGGCTAAGGAAAACCTATACATACACATCCTGTACATTAAAGCCCTTCTTAATTGGGTAAATAGAAAATTTAAAAGATGAAGTCACTTTCAGATAAACCATTCTAAAAGGCATTAAAGGTAAAGGTAAAGGTTTCCCTTGCTC
Organism: Bradypodion pumilum; assembly: GCA_035047305.1. NCBI lineage: Eukaryota > Metazoa > Chordata > Lepidosauria > Squamata > Chamaeleonidae > Bradypodion > Bradypodion pumilum. The sequence continues at coordinate 76,766,848 of JAWDJD010000002.1, read as the reverse complement.
GAAGGCCACTCGTATCCGACTCTAGGGTGCAGTGCTCATCTCTGTTTCTAAGCCGAAGAGCCAGTGCTGTCTGCTTCTGCAGACGTTTCCGTGGTCATGTGGCAGGCATGACTAGACACCGGAGTGCACGGAACGCTGTTACCTTCCCACCAAAGTGGTCCCTATTTATCTACTTGCAATTTCTTCCTTTTCAACTGCTAGGTTGGCAGGAGCTGGGATGAAGACGGGAGCTCATTTCCGTCCTGCAGTACTCAGGAATCGAACTGCTGACCTTCCGCTTCCCAGTCAGCATCTTAGCAACTTGAGCCACTGCATTAAGGAGAGTATTAAACCCCAACTCCATCTGCAGGTCTAATATATGCCTTACAGACATACCACATTTATTGGCCAACATCCTAAAAGATCTGCTCACCCATCCCATCATACAAGCACATCTAGCAATGAACTCATATTGTCAAAATAAATCCATCTTTTAATCTTTTAAGTATTTTTCTGATTCCCTTTACAAATACTGTACTAATATTTTAAATCAGGACCTGAATTTATTTGTGATTTTTCAACCACCAACTCTTAGAACGTTGTAGGCTACAGTGACTAAAATGCAGTACTACAGCCAAAAATCAGTTGAAGATTTGAGTTAAATCCTGACTCAAGGTTGACTCAGCCTTTCATCCTCCTGAGGTCAATAAAATTAGGAATTAGCATGTTGGGGCAAAATGCTAACTACCTTGTGAACTGCCAAGAAACTGACCTAAGCACTATATCATTTCCTTCCCTTTTTTTTGCCTAGTTTTATACTGGGATTGTAATAAAAACAATTTTCACTTTTTCAGGTGGCAATTATGTTTTATTTATTTTGACATCTATTGTGACAAATCTAGTAACAAGACAAAATAAAACATATGAATATTTGCTTCAGCAAAAAATGAAAGTGGAAGCGAGTAACAGCAGTTAGGTACAGAACATTATTAGTGAAATAAACTTCATTACACATGGCTATAAACAAAAAATGTACGTTAAAGAACTTTTAAAATTATAATTCCATTAAACATTAGTACACTGATGACAATAGTTAAACAAACCATTTTTGTCAATATTTTAGTCACTCATTATGCAAATTGGTTTCCAGCATCTCAGATCTGAGTACTGTATTCATTAAGTCAGCATTTCCCAAACTATGTTCCATGGAACACTGGTGTTCCATAGAATTACTGTATTTTCTGGCATATGAGACTACTTTTTAACCCCGAAAAATCTATGCCAAAGTCGGGGGTCATCTTATAGGACAGGTACTTAACTGCAGCTGACAAGTATATTCCAAACTCTATATTTTAACTGGAAAAGTTGGGGGTCGTCTTATACGCCCAGTCGTCTTATACGCCGGAAAATACGGTAGTCTTTAAGGTGCCACGTTTTGTTTTTTGTTGCTGTTTTTTTAATTCTCTAATGTACCATATTTTGTTTACTCTAATGTAACTGAAAAATCCAAACCTATCTTTCTATTACAAAAACCAAATTGTTCCGTAAAAATTTTAGGTGTTCCACGATAGAATAAGTTTGGGAAATGTTGCATTAAATAATAATTGCATGCTGTCAAGCAATTCTGACTTAAGGTGACCCTTTGCCGGTAGAGTACTCAGGAGTGGTTTACCATTCCCCTTTTTTTCTAAGGGCATTTTGGGACTGTCCAGCTTGCCTAAGGCTACACAAGCTGACCCTAATCACAAAAGGCACAGTGGGGAATCAAACACACAATCCCTGGGTTTGCAGTCAGATACCTAAACTATTGAGTTATCCAACCAACTGGATATTCACTATTAACCCCAAAATATAAAAGCCAACCCTAGGCTTACTCTTGGCCTTCTCTCATTTCGTCTTTTCTAAATGTGGAAATAAATTAAGGGCTAATTAAGAAATCATCGCCCTATTTATATAAAAAGGGAACATATAGTCATATTTTTGTTAACAATCTGGAAAGGACTAGTCAATATAAGCACTTTCAGAGATATTCCAGAATATTGCTATTCTGTACTGAATAACTACTTCGGAGGTTTTGAACTAGTGACTGACTTCCTTACAAACAACATATTATGCTTCTACTGACAGACACAACCGTTATTCATGTTCAAAATATTTGCTGCTTTTGTGCAATCCTGTGTTATTACACTGCAATACTGTTCTCTAGGAGAAAAGGTCACTATATGAAACATAACTATATGCCACCATCCTCAATTTAAATTATGGCAAGTAGGCAAGAGCAAGTAATGTCAATTGAGGCAGAAGACTGAAATTTAAATTTGAGTAAAAAGAAATGTTTAGCATATCTCCCTCTTCAATGTACGCCTTAACATGGTGATAGGTTTTGAATATGTCAGAAAAGCAGAGAGCAATGCTGTCAGGAGACAAGAATCTACTACATCCCTAGACTCCTACCAGGGATACTCGGCAGAAGGTTGACAGGTAAAGTACCAGACTAAGATGCATCCACCCACTTTAGGAGAAATGGCTGCATAAGCAGAATAGAATGGATAGTTCCAATCATGTCAGAAGTAGAGAAAAACCCGGAGAACATCTATTGGGCAGTAGAAGTACCTGAAGGTGATGCTGATTTCTCACTATTTTCAGCTTGTTTCAATATCTCACTAAGCAACTTACCACTCAGTGCTTGAAGCCTTGAATACTGAAATTACTGGACTTATATATCCAATCTCCTACCGTGCCTTTTGCCCTTCCAGAACAAAAACAATCTCAGTGGAATGGTTAGTTTAACATGTTGGAATAAAAGCTTTTTGCCCATAGAGAAAACTTCATGTGATCTTTTCCTCACAAAAGTTGTACTTAACCAAGGAACACTCTAATTCAGGAGTTCTCAACCTTTTTAAGCCGGGGGCCGGGTCATGCTTCCTCAGACAGCTTCAGAGGCCGGATGGCCATTTTGCCCTTCCTCCACCACATGGTACTTCCTGGAGTGGTGGAGGCGGCGGCGGGCGGGGGGGGGGCACATGAAATGGCACTGCAGGCCACATCCGGGCCACAAGCCGCAGGTTGAGAATTCCTGCTCTAATTAAGCATCACTGACAATTTTGTCACATCCAGGAAATTAAATGCACTAGGCTTCAGAAGAAACCAAGTTCTTGAAACAGTTCCTAACAAATAGAGGTCAGACTGAAAGACTCGCATGCATCAACTAAACAGTTATTCAGATATGCCTTGTAAAATTGTGATATGGTCATCTAAATGAGCTCATAGTTTAAAATATTTAGGCACTATGACAGTGATGGTGAACCTTGGCACTCCAGATGTTCTTGGATTTCAATTGCCAGAAGGCCAAGTCAGCTCTCCTGTTGAACATGTCTTCTGGGAATTGAAGTTAAAGAGCACCTGGAGTGCTAAGGTTCGCCATCACTGCTCTATGAGAATATGCCACCAGTGGTGGAAAACACAAGTCATCATATATAAAGTTTTCACAAGTGAATCAGTGAAATTACACACATAAGATGAAATCTGGTAGCTCAGCCGTGGCAGCAGAAAAAAGTGCGCCAACTGCCCAGGTGAAGAAGAAATGGTGGCCACAGATACATGTAGAGGTTGTGTGATACCGTGCTGCTAGTGCGCCTAACTCCCGCACCGTTCAAGGCTCAACCTGTACTTCATTTCATGGAAGTTTCCATTCCAAACTGATAGTATTTCACCATGCAAGCTAGCTAGAAGGCAGACTAACCCATGTTATCAGCATACATTAGATTTTTCTAATGGTTTGTCTTTTAATAATTAAAACTCTTGTGCATTCTCTGCAAAGTTGCCATGGGAGAAAAACTCTGTCAACAAAAGATGTTGCTTTAAACTAACCTAGATGATTGGTCTACCCTCATTCAGTGTTACTTCCACAGGTTGTTTTCCATCTTTGACATGTGAAGTATTTTGGACCATAGTGGAAAGGGGCTTCAGGGAATTTAAAATACTTGAAGGATTAAAAAGATAAGAACCAGTAGCCAAAGGCTACTCCTGAGCCTTTCAAACAAGCATCAATCGCAGTTGTACCTAGAAATGTCAGAATTTAATCATGGTCTTCTACATTTAAAACATGACCTCTCAACTATGGATCTTTCTTATAACAACAAAGAATAAAGAACATTTTCTTTGCACTTTTCAGTAAAGTGAACCAAATAAAAAGAAATTCCACAAATTAAAATGATTGAAATATTTTATTATTATTATAGTAATGCATTTTTCATGGCAGTTAAGAACATGAAACTGTACTGATGAAATTTTTATTTCATTTTATCAAAGCAACTGAAGATGATGGAAGTCAAAATGTTTTACCTAAATACTTCATAAGTACTTGCTGTGTTCCCTCAAGTTATAACTGACTTACAGTAATCCTCATAAAATAAAATTATGCCACAAACCAATTCATCGGATCTTGACAGGGCCACTACTGAATTCTACAGTACAAAAAATCAAATTGCATCAAACTTTCTTCAAGAATATTGAAAAATCTAGCAGCTAATTACTGCATAAAGATGAAACTAAGGCAGTCTCCATGTGATACTTTCTGCTGTGTACAAGGATCCTTCAGGGATTGCATCTATTTTCCTAATCAAAATCATATGTGGCTACAAGAAGGAATTAAATTTTCATAAGGATTAAACTTATTCAAGAAATACAACTGCCAAGAGCTTACTCTGTTCACCTTTAAAACTCTGCTTTTTTTGCAGAATTCTACAAGTAAATGGACCACTTTCTGTCTAAAAATAGATACTTCAACTTCCCCACATTTGAAACCCGGTCAACACTTGTGAAAAAGACTCCAACATCCACCAAATAGCACTGAACCACCTGCCTGACACTGAACCACATCACGGATGCAGCCTCATCCATCCTTATGAGACACCTCAGAAGATAATTGTGTGAACAGACAGAGTGGTTGCCATTACAAAGAGCAGCTCTTGTTTGCCAAAGCCCATCTTCTATCTACTTCTCCAGACAGGAAGACTCAAAAGCCAAAAAGGCAGATCATAGAATCACTGAGTTGGAAGGTTCCCTTTAGGCCAGGGGTTCCCAACCTTTTTGTGCTGTGGGCTGGACCACGCCCCCCCCAGACAGCAGAGTGGGCTAGTCACGTGGTTCCTCCCGCCACAAATGTGGCTGTAAAACGCATCCGTGGCTTTTGTAAACATGTTTACGACAGCCACGGGTGCATTTACAGTAGTGTTTGCAGCAGGTGCATTTTACGGCTGTCGTAAACACGTCCGCTTCCACGTCCGGTAGCAGCAATGGCAGCAGTGGGTCTCATGAAATGGTGCTGTGAGCCGTAGGTTAGCCACCCCTACTTTAGGACATCAAATCCAACCCCCTGCTCAATGCAGGAAACCGAATCAAAGCAGATCTGACATATAGTTGTCCAATTCTCTCTTGAACACTTCCAGTGTTGGAACTCTCCCCACTTCTCGAAGCAGTTGGTTCCACTGTCATACTACTCTAACCATTAAGATGTTATTCCTGATATTCAGCATGTACCTGGCTTCCTTTAGTTTGTGCCAATTATTACACATCTTGCACTCTGGGATGACTGGGAGAACAGATCCCGACCCTCCTATTTATGACCATCTTTCAAGTATTTGGAGAGTGCTAACATATCCCCTCTCAGTCTCCTTTTCTCAAGGCCAAACATGCCCAGTTCCTTCAATCTTTCTTCTCCTTTTAAAGCTGGGAGGGGTAACAAGTGGAGTCCCACAAGGCTCAGTCCTGGGCCTTGTGCTCTTCAACATTTTCATAAATGACTTGGGTGAGGGAGTGCAAGAATTTCTTATTAAACTTGGAGATGGCAATGCACAACAGGCAGAGAGGCAAGAACTTCCTTTCCAGGCATCCAAGCAACACCAGCAGCAATAGCAATTACACTTCGATACCATCCCATAAAGGGACTGTGGTGGCTCAAGTGGTTAAGACACTGCACTTGACAGCTTGCAGTTTGACAGGTCAGCAGTTCAAGACCTGAGTACTGCACGCCAGAATAAGCTCCCGTCTCTGTCCCCAGCTCCTGCCAACCTAGCAGTTTGAAAGCAAAAAATTGCAAGTAGATAAATACAGGTGAAACTCGGAAAATTAGAATATCATGCAAATGTTCATTCAGTTCAGCAATTCAACTTAAAAGGTGAAACAAATATAGGAGATAGACTCATTACATGCGAAGCAAGATAGTCCAAGCCTCACTTTGTTATAATATTGATGTTCATGGCTTACATCTTATGAAAACCCCAACCCCACAATCTCATGTACCCATAATCATTACATAATCTCATGTACGCCATGATCATCACAATTATAACGAATTAAGGCATGACATCTCTTGCTTTGCATGGTGTGCATGTAGTATATTTGTTTCACCTTTTAAGTGAAATGAATGAACATTTACATGATATTCTAATTTCCCGAGTTTCACCTGTATATTGCTCCCATGATTGCCATGATGATCGCCAATATTCGGAATCAGATACAGCACCAGAAGAGGGCCTTTTGTTGAATGTTTGACAGCTGCGTCTCAGTTTTGTCTTTTCTGTAATCATCAGCTCTTTTAAGTTTGTAGGGATGCTTTTACCTGTACCTCTAGGGCAGCGATGGCCAACCGTGGCACTCCAGGTGTTCTTGGACCCCAATTCCCAGAAGCGCAAGTCAGCACTCCTGTTGATCAGGGCTTCTGGGAATTGAAGTTCCAGAACAGCTGGAGTGCCAAGGTTTGCCATGGCCCTGCTCTAGGGTCAGGAGTGTGGCTCAGCACCCCCACTCGCCCCCCTGACTACCTGGGATGCCCTGGCCGCTGAAGCCCACCACGAGCCCATGTTTGGGCCCCAGTGGAGCCTCCCAGAAACGAGGGCGAGGGAAACCCGAAGACCTTTGCAGACGTGGGGAAACCTTTGCAACTGCGCTTAATCCGACCCCACCAGGGCAGGCACCGGCAGAAAGGCCGGCAGGCCTCCTCCCTCCTCCCATGGCTGGAAAGAGCCACCCCAAGTCGAGAGGTCAGGCCGCGCCGCCCCCGCCTCTCCCCTCCCTCCCTCCCTCCCTCCCTCCCTGGGAAGACACCCGCCGCCGGCGACAGAAGCGGAGGAGGCGCCACAGCCGCCGCCCACCCCTGCCTCGGGCCTAACCGCCCGCGCCCCTTCCCTAACACCCACCCACCCCGGAGGTCTCTCTGGCCGCCGCCGCCACCGCCCGGGACGCGACCCCGCAGGCCACCGGCGCGCCAAATCCCCCGAGCGCGCGAACCTCCTCCGCCACCTACCTGACAAGCGGCGGCGCCCCTCCACCACCACTCGACCGGCCCCGCCTAGGTGACGTGAGGACGGGTCGGCCAATCCGGTCTCGGCGCCCCAGCCGGAGGCGGCCAATCCGGGCCGGCGGTGGGGCGTCTCGCGCGGACGAGGCAGGCGCTGCCCGGGACGCCAATCGGTGGCCAGCAGCGAGGCTCTGCGCCCGCCTTTCGGCCCCAGCGATTGGTTGGAGCTACGTGGGCGGGGCCAGCGGAGGGCGTAGATCTCCTTAATTCCTTTCATTGAGGAGGCCGGAGGGGTGTTTTTTTTTTTGTTGTATTCCAGCCGGGAAAGCGGCGGAAGGAGGTGGGTGGGAGAGGCGGTGGCAGCTTTCCCCTTCCTTCCTGCCTCCCGCGCGTCGGGGATGTAGTGCTAGGTGTGGCTTTAGTGGGCAAGATGCTCAGCTTGACGGCCGGAAGGTTGGCAGGTCGGCGGCTGAGGACCCGAGTGCCGCGGGACGGACGGAGTGAGCTCCCGTCTCTGTCCCAGCTCCTGCCAAACTAGCGAGAAATTGCACGTAGATAAATAGGAGCTGCGTCGGTGGGAAGGTAAACAGCGTTCCGTGTCTAGTCGTGCCTGGTACACGTCCAAGGAAATGTCTGCAGGCTTAAGAAAGCGCTGGCTCGTTGGCTATATTCGGAGATGAGCACAGTACCCTAGAGTCGGATACGACTGGCTTTCGGGCAAGGGCGCCCTAATTCTTCTTCTTTTAAGTGCCCCAAAATACAATTACAAATAAAGATATTACCCAACTACACTTTAGGTTTCTGCTACTGGAAAAAGTTCTCTTTCTTTTTTATTAAAGGCAAAGGTTTCCCTTGCTCGAAAGCCAGTCATATCCGACTCTAGGGTGGAGTGCTCATCTCTGTTTCTAAGCCGAAGAGCCAGTGCTGTCTGCTTCTGCAGACGTTTCCGTGGTCATGTGGCAGGCATGACTAGACACCGGAGCACACGGAACGCTGTTACCTTCCCACCGAAGTGGTCCCTATTTATCTACTTGCAATTTCTTGCTTTCGAACTGCTAGGTTGGCAGGAGCTGGGACAAAGACGGGAGCTCATTCCGTCCTGCAGTACTCGGGAATCGAACTGCTGACCTTCCGCCTCCCAATCAGCGTCTTAGCCACTTGAGCCACTGCAGCCCCTATTTTTATTACCCTAATGTAAACATATATGGGGACTACAGCGGCTTAGCGCTTAAGATACTGAGCTTGTTGACTGGCAAGTCAACAGTATGAGTGAGCTTCCGTCTCTGTCCCAGGCCTGCCAACCTAGCAGTTCGAAAGCAAGAAATTGCAAGTAGATAAATAGGGACCACTTCAGTGGGAAGGTAACAGCGTTCCGGTGTCTAGTCATGGCTGCCACATGACCTTGGAAACATCTGCACATGCAGACAGTGCTGGCTTTTTGTCTCTAAATGGAGATGAGCACCGTACCCTGGAGTGAGATATAACTGGCTTTCGAGCAAGGGTGTTCTTTACCTTTAAGCATTGTGGGATTGTTTTATTTACTGGCAGAGATGGAGGGACAGAATTGGGTTGCTATATAGATATGGATGCGGGTATGTCACTGGATCTGATGTGTGACTGCAAAAAGAAAAGCCTAAGTTGCATTTAGTATGGAATGCCATTCCCATTAAATTATGAACATTCAGAGTGTACTCGTGCAATAAATGTGCATAAGGTGGTCTCTGTGGTTTATTTTTCTGAGAAAGTTCAGAGGCCATGAAGAGATGGAATACAGGAATAACTTTTCTATTTGCCTGAAGGACACTGAGCAAAATGCATACGTAATAAATTATGTTTTACTGTGAGTTGTATGAAATGTTTCTGGAATTTCTTGGAAAACTGTTTCAAAGGCTTCCTAGTCCCCACATACCAGTATCACTTTGGGTGCAATCATATCCATACATAACCTTGAAATAATCTTCATTAAATTATGTCTATCTGGATAGACATCAAGCAACTGATAGGAAACTTTAGTCAAACATCCTAAATACTTTTCATGACAAAATTAGGTATGTGGAGTAAAACAACATCCACGCAGCATCTGAGCCAAGTAAGTGGATGCCATTGCCTAAAATTTAGTTCTATGAAAGCCCTGCAGATCTGAAATGTGAGAATTTGGAAATAATTGATCTTAAGTGGCTCCTTTTGATGTTAACAAAACAACATGAGAAGCAAGTGACATTAATAACTCCCATTGCTCCCCAGTATCTTGATCAAGAATGAGTATCTGGTTTCTCAATCTAGGGAATCATCCATATGCCAACATGTTCTCCAACAAAATATAATTCTTTGCCCAATCTTGACAATGCTATGCCCAATCTTCAAATTTTAATCTGTGGTCAGCTCGGCATTTTCCCATCTGTGGTGCATTGCCCACCTCCACTCTTTCCTGGATAGGACACCCCTGGTAGCATTAGCCAAAGCAATGAGGGCCGGCAGCTGTGTCAAGGCAGGGAGAGGTGGCTGCAAAGACCTTCCACCCAGCCCCTTTCCCAAAAGCCTCCTTCGCTGGACCAGGCAGACGGCTTCAAGAATTGCAGCCCAACTCCAGCCATGGAGAACAGACACTGCCTTTCCTTCCAGCCACTCCGGTGGGAGGGAATTGGTCACAGCCGGGGAAGCCTTGGCGGATTGATGGACTGGCACGTTGCCGCCCCCCCTCCTTCACCTCTTGTGGGGTTAGGGAGGAGAGAGGGAGGTGGTGCCAGCAGTGAGGGCCCTTACCCCCCCCCCTTTTTGAGTAATTGGAGGGGTGGGAAGGGAATTGGATTGGGTTTGGGGAGGGATGGCCGGCACCTCCCACCTCTGATAAGGGGCTCTTGGAAATGCCCCAGGAGGGTAGGGGAAGTGTGGGGGTGGGTTCTGGGTCTGGAGGGGAGAGAGGGTGGGAGAAATGGCCTTGTCAGCTGGGTAGGAGGGGTAGCACTCCATCTGAGATGGGTGGGGAGGTTCTCAGGGCTCAAATTGGGTTTGTGACGGGCATGGGACGATATGGCGAGTACCGAGGGGCAGGCCGCACTCGGGGAACACGGGACCGATGGTTGGTATCTGTCTCTCATTCCAGTCCCCCAGGTACATCTCTGGGTCCTGAGCAGCTGATCCAGGGTGACCCCACCCTTAGGCTGCTGCTGATGAATGCCAGGTCAATCTGCAACAAGGCCCCCCTAATTCAAGACTCTATTCGGGAGGGGCGGGCCGACCTGGCATGCATCACCAAAACCTGGCTGAGACCAGAGGATGGTGTACCTCTGTCAGAAATGTGTCCAGCCGGCTTCGGTATCTGGCACCAGCCAAGGGATGAGGGAAGGGGCGGTGGCGTCACCATTGTAGCCAGGGAGTCCTTGGGAGTCGCCAGGGCCACTGCTCCACAAGTCCCGGGTTGTGAGGCCGTGCTCCTGCGGTTGTGCCCTAAGGGTCAGTTCGGAGTCTTACTCCTGTACCTGACTCCTTGCATGGTAAGAGACTCCCTGCCTGAGCTCCTCGAGGCCATCTCCGCGTTGGCGTTCCCTAGGCTGATGGTTCTGGGGGACTTCAATTTGCCTTCACTGGGGACTGGTTCAGAGGTTGCTCAGGAGTTCATGGCTTCCATGGCAGCTATGGACCTGATTCAGGTAATTCAGGGCCCGACCAGGGGCAGTGGTCACACACCAGACCTAGTTTTTTTGTCGGAGCGGTGGCAGAGTGATCTGAGACTACAGAAATTAGAAACTATACCTGTGCCATGGTCAGATCACTATCTGGTGACTCTGGACTTCCTGGGGGCAGCAGTTCACCGCAGGGAGGCGTGGCCTATTAAATTGGCCCGCTCCCGGTGACTGATGGATTCTGACGAATTCCAGAGGGAACTGGGGGATTTTCCTCTGGATCGGCTACACGATTCATCCGAGGCACTCATTGACCTGTGGTACAGGATGACTACGGCTGCCTTGGATGAAATCGCACCACTATGGCCTCTCCGAGCCCGTGTGGTTCGATCTTCCCCGTGGTTCACAGAAGAACTGTGGGAGCTTAAACAGGCAAAGAGACGCCGAGAGCGCCGCTGGGTGAAGACCCGGAGTGATTCCGACTGGACACTGGCTAGGGCTGCTATTAAGACCTACCTGGTGGCGATGGGGGTGGTGAAGCAACAATACTTCACAGCCCTCATTGCCTCCGCGGATTATCGCCCAGCCGCTCTGTTCCGGGTTACCAGGTCTCTCCTTGGCCAGGAGGGGCCGGTGCCCGGTTGGCAGGGTTCGGCTGAGGTTTTTGCAGACTATCTGGTGGATAAAATCGTTCGGATTCGCTCGGGGTTTAATCCCGGTGTGGATGGGGAGGGTCCGGAGGGGATCAGAGCTCAGTCTGGCAGTGTTATCTGGGATCGGTTTGATCCAGTTGTCCCTGAGGAAGTGGACAGGCTTCTTGCAGCTGTTCGCACCACCTCCTGCCCTTTGGATCCCTGTCCCACTTGATTGGTGAAAGCCTCCAAGGGGGTGACCGGAGGCTGGGTCGGGGCTATAATAAATGCTTCATTGCGGGAGGGGGTGTTTCCTGCACCTTTAAAACATGCTCTGGTGCGCCCCCTCCTGAAGAAACAATCTCTCGACCCAGCAGTTCCAGTTAATTATAGGCCGGTTTCCAACCTCCCTTTCTTAGGGAAGGTACTGGAGAAGGTGGTGATGCGGCAGTTGCAGGGGGTCCTGGATGAAGCGGATTATCTGGACCCCTATCAATCGGGTTTCAGGCCTGAATATGGTACTGAGACTGCATTGGTCGCACTGGTTGATGACCTCTTGCGGGAGCGGGACGGGGGTCATCCATCCGTCCTGGCTCTTCTGGATCTCTCAGCGGCCTTCGATACCGTTGACCACGGTATCCTTCTGGAACGGCTCAAAGGTTTGGGGATCCAGGGCACTGTGCTGTCCTGGTTTTCCTCATTTCTGGAGGGTCGTACCCAGTCGGTGTGGTTGGAGAGGTCCAGTGCTAGGCCCCTACAGTATGGGGTGCCTCAGGGCTCGGTGCTCTCTCCTCTCCTATTTAACATATACATGAAGCCGTTGGGCGAGGTTATCCGTTCCCATGGGGTAAGGTATCAACAGTATGCTGATGATACCCAGTTATATATCTCGGCCCATGGGGACCCCAGTGATGCAGTCAATGTCCTATCCAGATGTCTGGAAGCGGTTGGGGTCTGGATGGGGGACAACGGGCTACAATTGAATCCCTCCAAGACTGAGTGGCTTTGGATAGGGGGTCCCGCGTTATCCAGGGAGCTGCCAACTTTGGTCTTGGATGGGGCTGCTTTGCTCCAGACAGACCCGGTACGCAACTTAGGGGTCCTCCTGGACTCGGGGCTGCTACTAGCAGATCAGGTGGCGGCTGTGGCCAGGAGGGCTTTCTCACAGCTTCGTGTCATCCGTCAGTTGTGTTCGCTCCTGGACCGGGACTCCCTGCTCATGGTCACACATGCTCTGGTCACCTCCAGGCTAGATTATTGCAATGTGCTCTACATGGGGCTGCCCTTGTCAACCATTCAGAGGCTGCAGTTGGTCCAGAATGAGGCAGCCCGGGTGGTGATGGGGCGTTATGCTCGTGCCTCACCATTACTTCGGGAGCTGCACTGGCTACCAATTTGCCTCCGGGTGCAGTTCAAGGTGCTGGTTTTGACCTTTAAAGCCCTTCATGGTAGTGGGCCAGGATACCTTAGAGACCGCATCGTCCCAAGAGTGTCTGCCCATCCAACCAGAGCGGATCGGAGGGGCTCCCTAATTTTTCCATCTGCCAGAGGGGCTCGCCTCTCTGGCACATGAAGGAGGGCCTTTTCCGTGTCTGCACCGGCCTTGTGGAACCTCCTGCCTGTAGAGTTGCAGGAGCAGATGGAGCTGCTACCTTTCAGAAAAGACCTAAAAACCTGGTTGGCAGGGCAGGTGTGGGGCCCAGATGGAAGAGTGGCCCCCGCCTGATGGTTTATAAATTAAGCCCCCATTTCTTTTAATTGTCTTCTTTTTTAATGTGGGTTTATGTGGGTTTTAAGAGGAATGGGGTAGGTGGGTGGGTATGTTGGGTTTTAATTGGTTTTAATTGGTTGTACTGTTTTATGTGTGTTTTAACTTGTTGTGAGCCGCCCAGAGCCGGGTTTACCTGATTGGGCGGCATATAAATTTGAATATAAATAAATAAAAAATCTCCAGAATCAACTATTGCAATGCCCTCTACGTTGGGCTACCCTTGAGGCTGATGCGGAGACTTCAACAGGAACAGAATGCAGCAGCTAAGCTGTGGATATCAGTCGGTTTGACCATATTACGCCAGTCCTGGCTAGTCTGCATTGGATGCCCGTGGTGCTCCGTGCCAGGTTCAAGGTGTTGTGTTGGCCTATAAAGCCTTGAACAGTTTGGTACCAAGCTATCTGAGAGAGTGCCTCTTCCTCAGGAGTTATACCTGAAGCACCCAAGTATGTAAGCTCTAAGTGGCTACACCTAGAGAGGCAAAATAAGCAGTAACCACATTGAGAGCTTTCTTTGCTGTAGGATGAATTGCCAGTGGAGATTAGAACTGCTCATACATTATTAACATTACGTATGTTTCTAAAGACTTACTTTTGTTAGCAAGCCTTTCAAGACCTATAAGATCATGAGAACTGCGTGGTGTTGCCCTGGCTTATTTTTATTTTTTTACCTCTTAATAGTGCTTACTATTGTTTTCTGACACCATCTGGTTTTGTCTCTTTGGGTAGTTATTGGGTAGTTTTATTCTGATCTCATATATCTTATGAGGTGTGTTGTGTGTATATATATATATATATATATATATATATATATATATATATATATATATATATATATATATATATATATATATATATATATATATATATATATATATATATATATATATATATATATATATATATATATATATATATATATATATATATATATATATATATATATATATATATATATATATATATATATATATATATATATATAGTAAGCTGCCATGAGTGGTACTTGCATCAAAAGGGTGGGGTATAAATGTAAATAAATAAATAACTCAAACAAACATTGTGTGACAGACTGTTCATTATCCATCCAGTTTAGCTTCAGCCAGTGATTAAAGTATAGCAAATACATCCTGGCATAGTTCAGCCATAACAAGGGTAATCAGTGTGTTGGGGCGCTCTGAGGAAGTTTCTCATAAATTTATTCTAGAGAATCCCCAGCTTAATACTTTCACTCCAAATTTCTGCCCCATATAATATATGACTCATCACTTTATTGATTAATTTTTTTATGTCCAAGAGTAATTGGCTGTATTCTGACTAGAAAAAAAAATCACCTGGATAATGACTTTGCTACTTAATTTGGTGGCTGCTGCAGTGGCTCAAGTGGTTAAGACACTGAACTCAAAGACTGGAAGGTCAGAGTTCGATTCCTGAGTACTGCACGATGGAGTAAGCTCCCGTCTCTCAGGTCCTGTCAACCTAGCAGTTTGAAAGCAAGAAATTGCAAGTAGATAAATAGCTAGCAATTCAGTGGGAAGGTATACAGCATTCCGTGTTGAGGCATGCCTGCCATATGTCCATGGAAATGTCTGCAGATGCAGACATGCTGGCTCTTTGGCTATAATACGACTGGCTTTTGAGCAAAGACAACCTTTACCTTTACCTAAGTGTCTGTATTGTTTGTGGATTTTCTCAGCAATTAGGCACATCCCAGGAACTTTTGATTAGTTCCTTTTTGAGTTTATTGGACAAAAAGGACATCACATTTCCATTCTCAGCAAAGTGAAGCAAAGAGATACCATTGATATTAATAGACATTATTGTCACTTGAGAGTCTAAAAATACTCTTAGATCAATTTGTTGATCAGCAAGTTTACAGGAAGGATTCGTAGGCTGCATGCTTTTGTCCAGCAGAAGCTATAGTATACTCACGATGCTTTCTATTCTTCAGGGAGGGTCCCTGTTGTTCAACTGGAAGACCATCATCTAATGTGGTGAGGGATGATGGAAGTAACATCTGAACAGCCACTGATTTCTACCTCTGCCTGCTTTCCCATCTGGTTTGATGTACTTCAAGCCTGTACTTTACTTTGATTTTTTTTGTTCATTTCCTTTCTATTTGATTGTCTTAAATTCTCAAATCCAACTTGCCATAGCTGTTGCACAGATATCTTGTTGAGAAAACTTAAAAGTTCTAGTTGGACGGCAAATCACTGCTTTCCATGCCATGGCTGGGTAGAACAGCTTGCTATGGAAATAATATCAACTTTTGAAGAAAATTGCCTGCCTTGGAGGGGAATATAAATGTAAAAGGCAGAGTATCTCATTATCACTCCTCCAGGCTGGTACAGCAAATCTTAAACTCATTGTGAATTCCAGCACAAAATAATCTCTTGGATATACTAAAAAAAGAAGAAGAATGCTACTATGTACATGGCAGTAATGTGGAGAAAATATGAGGGAAGGGGAGGGAGATGAAGCAGCCACATATTCTTGTGAAGAGTAAGATATAAGCTCGCTAATAGTTACCAAGAAAAAAAATTATTTTGGAGAGTTTCAAGATGAAATTGTAATTCTTGAAATGCTTAGTCAGGGGATGGCACCTTGCTCCCTGCCTCTACAACACAGTACTCTGTTTGGTCATGAATGAAAATATGCCTTTCTAACATGATCTGTAGCTGCATGTTAACATTTGGTAGTTCTGGTTCAGATGCACTATCAAGCTTTTTAAAATGCATCTGGCCAAGGTATTTGTTTATTTATTCTTCAAATTTCTATTGCCGTCCAACTCGGCAACGACTCTGGTAAAGAGTGGAGTGCAAAAGAGACTCATCATGCCAAGGGTGTTGCAGGGATTATTTGTTTGGAAGGAGGAAAAGTTGTATAGTAGTTTGGCAACAGAATTTATAACAATGTACCACAACATTGCCACTACAATTCGGTGAATAGAGAGAATACGTGAATTTACTGTAGGATTCTGTAAACAACCCCATTAGGTAACCAGCCAAACATGTTTGAGTTATTTCTTGTATCAGTCCACGTAAAATCATTTGATGGGTTCCTTTTGTATTTGTTGGTTAAAAAGCCAGAGCAACAGTGTGTGACCAAGAGATGATGGAGATGGTACGTCTGCCTAATAGAGCTTGTGTTCTTTAGCAACAGATATGCCTGCGCTTGCTACTACAATCCCTTCCAGAAATTCATCGCTAAGTTCCAGTGTTCTGCGTTTTGCTGCCCTATTGCTGACTATAAACAGCAACTACTGTACTTTGGTATATCAGAAGTAAAACCCCAAATGGCCGTCGCTGAATCTATTTTGGGAATGAATCAAACCATTTTTCATCCAGCCTGTCATGGTGGTACGTGTAATGTCATGACATCATTTTCAGCAAGCTTTCTAGACAAAGAATATCCCACACTGTCAGAATTCAGCAGTTTCCCTGGTTTGTATGGACTTTTGCCATTTTGAAAGGTCGAAATACTTCTCTAAAGTCTGAGTCATCCCTACTAAGAGCTTCCAGCTGTTTTTTGTGGTCCCACATTTTTTTGTTTCTGGACTCTCTTGCCCCAGAAGGTGGCTCTGGGAACATCTGTGAAGCTGAATTTGACTCCTGGGCTGGAAGAAGTGCCTTATTTTTGGTGTAGTGCTTTACTTACACTATTTCAATATCTCATTGGTAGTTTGATGACTGTTCAAATAAAATGGAAGGTGGAAATAAATCTTGTCATGATTCACAGGTTCCGGGTCCCTCTCAATCTCTGAAGTTTCTAGTTTTATCCCATGTTCTGCCCAGTCTTCTGATTTCTTCACATGATGATATTCACCACAGTCTACAGACATGCACAATCACAACACAGTTACAGGCAAAGTTACTATGGTATTAACACAGAGAAAGAGAGAAATGCACACTCAAGGCAATATACCCCTACTTAACACTAGGGCTTAAGCTTACTAGATTTATCAAAAATTCTCAATAGAACTATAACATGAATGGATATTTAGCAGTCTAAGGGTATAAGATTCAGAAAACTGAATAGCAAATATGCAAAATACATCAAGATTCACAGTTTAGAAAAGTTCGGTCACAGGATCACTACCTCCCTCTTCCCATTGATTACTATTTTACAGAGTGCATCCAGGAAACCCCAACTGCTGCCACATTTTTCTGGCCTTTAAAATGCTGAATGTCAGAGTTAAAATCCAGTAGAGAAAGACTCCATCTCAGCAAACATTGGTTATAGTTTCATATATGCTGAAGCCAGACCAGAGGGATGTGATTAGCCTAAAACAAAAACTTTCTTTCCCCACAGGTAGGGTGTCAGTTTTGCTATTGACCATGTGACAGCCAAACACTCTTTGTCCATCACAAAATAATGTTTCTCTCTTGGCAACAGCTTCCTGCTGACGAAAGAAACCAGGCAAGGATTTCACTTACACATTCCTGCCCCTTTGCTGCTACAGCATTGCTCCTAGACTACTACACTTTCTCTAGCATCTTTTGCAGAATAAATGGCTGATCAAAGTTTGGGGCCATCTGAATGAGAATTCCCATTAATTTAGCCTTTAAAGCAGGGGTTCTCAACCTACGGCCCATGGGCCAGACCCAGCTCGAAACAACATTTCATGTGGCCCGCATCGCCACTGCCCCCAGAAGCGTACACATTTACAACAGTTGTAAATGTGCCCACAGCTGTCGTAAATGCGCTTATGGCAGGGGAAACCACCAGTCCAGCCCGCTCAGCTGTCTGGCCCACGGCTTTAAAAGGTTGAGAACCCCTGTTTGTTAGCAACTCTTTTCATTGAACTTTAAAACATAAATCAATATACTGTACATTTTTAACAACAACAATGACAAACTATATCACATAAAACTGCCCACCACCACTTTTGGGATCATCTAGATCAGTGATGGCCAACTTTGGCACTCCAGGTTTTCTTGGACTTCATTTCCCAGAAGCCCAAGTCAGTACACCTGCTGATCAGGGCTTCAGGGAATTAAAGTTCAAGAACATATGGAGTGCCAAGGTTGGCCATCACTGATCTAGCTCAGGGTTTTCCAGCTGTGACTCTCCAGGTGTTCTTGGAATTCAATTCCCAGAAGGCCTCATCAACAAGTGTACAGATTTGGGCTTCTGGTAAGTGAAGTCCAAGAACACTTGGGGATCAAGCTTTGGGACGCCCTGATGTACATTATCCATTCATTTCTTTTTCTTCCTTCTTTTTAATTTCTCTATCCTATTTCTCTCCAAAAATAGATTGTTTCTTGTTCTGGTACTTGGCCTTTCCCTTTCTATAGAACACATTATATATCTTTTAATATTTTCACTTTTGACAGTCCTTTTTTTATTTGAAACTCACCTGTTAATTCATCATTTATAACTGTTGTATATTGCAAGCTTCTTTATACCATTCAATAAGTTGAAACTCATATTCTACTTTTTTTCTAGAATTAATCTAGGTGCTGTTAACAAAACATATTACTGTAACTCTTTTGGGGGGATTTCAATTTATAATTTCCTAAAACTTACTAGAGGTGCAATTTGTGGACATACATCAAGTTTTATAGACAAAACCATTCAATTCTTTAAAGACCAATTTCCAAGCTTTCTAAACTCTTCACATTCTGACCATAAATAAAATACATAGGTACCTAAGAGTCTCGCTTCTTTCTATTAGTTCCTACCAGCCTTATTACTTACACAGGTTGGCATGTATGGTGAATACAATGTCTCAGGTTAGAAGTGTTCTGATTCCTGAGGAGCCACTGTTTCTGGATGTCTCACTTAAGATGCTCCTAGCTTGGTCGACTACAGGGCCCATCATGAAGTTAGAATCTCCACCACCTCTGTCTCCAGTATTGTCTAATGCAGGAGTTCTCAACCTTTTAAAGCCGGGGACCAGGTCACACTCCCTCAGACAGCTTTGGAGGCCGGATGACAATTTTGCCCTTCCTCCACCACATGGCACTTCCTGATGTTATGCACCGCAACCAGCCCATGGGCCACATGTTGAGAATCCCTAGTCTAATAAATTTTGTTGTTCTGTCTGCATTTAGGCTGGGATTGTGATCTATGCTGCTGTTTAAGATGAATGACACCAGCTCATATTTTCAGACTGTGAACTAACCTAGTTTGTTGAAAATATTTATATCTTGTCTCATGATCTCCATCACAGAAATACATTTATTGTATTCATGTCTTCACTATCAGCTTATATTTCTCTTTATCAATATTGTATCCAAACTGTTCCACAAAGTAAGGATGCAATATTACCAGGTGAGGTATCTTGCAAGGGAGATCTGCAATTGGCTCATAGCTAAGGAATTTCTAGCCTTCTAACTTTGCATCATTATAACTCAGTGCCTTTGGGTTGATAACTTCACAAATGAATAAGCGGGATGAAATAAGAAATTATTTAAACATTGCTAACCTCTTTCATGAGTAATTGAACAAAATAGGTGCCATCTGATCCAAAGATACTATAGATTTCACTCAATCTATATTTCTCTCAATCAGAATCTGGTCAGGTTGTCCTTCCATGGTAACAGAGTAGACCATACTGCCCGTGACTCAACACCGAGACCTGGCCAACCTGTGTACTAATGGACTTGGGTGCTGAAGTCAACAGGGAAGGGTGGTGGTCCCCAAGTGGATTAAATCCCACTTGAATCCATCTTGGTAGAGGGCAGCAGCTTCATCAATACTGGCAATACTCACCTCTGATGAGGACTTTGCATGCCAAAAAAGCTCAGGATCAGAATTATATTCTCAGGACAGTCTTCATGGCTGATCACCATGATGAATGCCAACATACGGAATCAGATACAGCACAAGAAGAAGAAGATCCAAATATACTATATATTTCACTCAAGGATGTACCAGTTAGATATACAAGTATGATGTTTATTTGTACCATTTCCCACTGTTTGGCTTTCTGAAGATTGCCCTCTACATTCACTTCAAATTGTTTATGTATATAGTTAACTAGCATTTTTGCCCGGCCTTTGCCCTGGGGATCGACAGTGGACGCGCGGGTCTCGTCCGATGGTGAACTTTCCGAGGGGGTCTGATGCCTTTGCATTCCTCCCTGCTGTTTCGAGGCCAGTCTCAAAACAGCGAGAGGGAGGGGCAAAGGCGGCAGGCAGTTCTCAGCAAGGAAAGGCTCCTTTCCCTGCAGAATACTGCCTGCCGCTTTGGGATCTCCTCCTCGCTGTTTCATGGCCAGTCTTGAAACAGCGAGGGGGAGGAGCAAAGGCAACAGGCAATTGTCCGCAAGGGTAGGCGCCATCCCTTGCGGAGAACGGCTTGCCGCCTTTGCATTCCCCTCCATGCTGACTCTACCTATTTGTCGGGAGGTGTGCGTCGGCCGCCTCTGGTGGCCTTGCGTTCCCATCCAGGATGGGGGTTTAGCTTGCCACTTTGCATTGTGGGTGGGCGGGCGGCAATGTGGTGAGGCATGCTGCGGCCGCCTCCGGTGGCCTTGCGTCCCCAGCAAAGGCGGGGGCATTTTGGCAATGTTTGTTTGGTAGTGGTGCTCAGCTGCATTACCGCCTGGTGCCTGGTGATGACACAAGCACACTGGCGTGCGCATGCGCACCGCAAGAGAACACGCTATGAGCGTTGGTGGGGCTTACGCCACACCCGCAGCTTCTGGTACCCCCTCTTCGGAGAATGGGACATCCAAGGTAAGGCCCTGCAAATTTTCAGGTTGCTCGGGCGAGGGGAGGGGGGAACGCATACCAGATACTCGAACCCACTTCTTGGGTTTATATATTTAATAATAATATATAATATATAAGAATAAGATAAGAATAAGAATAAGATACTAATAATAATCCAGCCTCATACTTTCATAGGGTCAGCTGTGTAAAGATGGCACTTCAGGGAATCCAACATAATTGTGGTGCAAGCTGCAGAATCACATTCATCCATAAATCAGATTTCACTTCATGGATTATAAAGGAAATAGTTGCCATCAATGTGAAAATAAATTCTCCATTTTTTTGACTCCTATTATTGGCTTGGTTCATATTATCTTCATTTAGATAATTGGTGTTGAGCCTTACAGTGGGAAAATTGCAAAGCACTTTCATAGCTACAAACTAACTCTTTGAAATTCCTCATAGACAATTTAGATTTTATGACCTTTTCTTGGATCTTAGGATTTTTAATTATTTGAAGCAGCAAAAAGGCACTAGTGGCCATGGAGAGCTCCAGATGAAATTTCGTATATGGATGAAAAGTAATGAAGCCAGCATTATTTAACTGCAACCTAAGAAATACTACCAGTTTCTTTGGCACTTGGCTCTATAAAATGCTAGGAGTGGTCACCAGCCCACATTTCTTTAAAATGGGAAAATTCACCTCTGAATTTTTCCTCTTCTTAATAGGTACCTTAATAGGTAGTCATTATTTTATCTCACATTAATATGGGTTTTTAATTGAAATGGAAAAGGTAGAAGGTGCAGTTTAACTCCAAATCTTTCTCTTATATTTGTGAAATTGAAAAGGGCATTCTTTTGATTTAAATATTTTACTTTGCTTCAGGTTTATGGGAGATGCTAATGAATTCTGACAAAACTGAGTTCTCAACTAATCATATTTTCTACACAAGGCCATGTTTCAGCTGTCCATGCTCTTTTGCCAGCACTGGTGGATGTTATGTTTCTAGATCTAAAATGTTGAATGATTTCACTTCTAGGTCCCCCATCGCTTACACCCAGGCACGTGCTGGTATATTGGGCAATCAGGCTTTGTCCCACCCTGCCCTCACCTCTGGTGCCAAAAGCAATGTATGGGATTCCCCACCCCACCCCAACCCCCCAATAGGCGCCCCTGCCACTCCCTGTCCAGCGCTGCCCCATGGTGCCCTGCACACTCCTGCTTACACCACTGGCTAGAAAGCAGACATCGTTATCTTGTCAGATTACATTGGTAAAAGCTAATAAGATGCTAAAATGTGTGGTATAGAACAAACATTCAAGTTAGTCCTGTGTTTACTCAGCATGTCATCTTCTGGACTCTTTCTTTTTCATTTCCCTGTCTCTAGTCACTCCTGTCCAGGGATTTTCTTTCTTCCATTTGCTGTGATTTTAGGAGGGGGGCTATGTTTCTCTGTAGCTGTGCAGTTGCTTGTATAATTCCTTTTGAGTGTTCAATGCAATTACACAGTTCTCCATGGGTCTCCCCTGCATCTACCCTGATTAATGTGCAAACTGACAGTTCCCAAGAATGGCAAAACTGCTGTGAACTACAGGAATTTAAAAACATTAACCAAGTTTACTGACAATCTTGTTGGCAAGAGAATAACCCACTCCTGTGTAAATCCAGGGTTTGTTTACATTTTAGAAGCTGCCAGAAGAAAGGAATCATAAACTATTTCTGCGTATTCTTTATCTAGAAAATCCTAGAAAGAGTCACTATGAGTCACAATTGGCTTGAGAGCATACAATTATTATTAAATCAATACTATCTGTTCTTTCAGCCTAATCACACTCAAAAATTGAAAGATGCTTCTAGCCTTAAAGGAACCACATGCACATCTCATATTCATAATACTGTATCTATACCTATAAGGAAGGGGTGTGGCCGTGCGTGTGTGGAATGCGTTTCCACACCCATCCAGCCTATCCCGTGATGCACCGTGCACACCTACATTTTGTTCCTGAGATCAGTGCGGCGAGGGTCCGGGGGCCGAGAGTGGGGCCAACGCCCCACAAACATGAAAAAAACAAGGACTACAAGTCCCAGCTTCCTCCACGGCATGCCTCAACCAATCAGGCAGGAGAACACGAGTGCGGAGGAGGCGGAACAGCCGGTGCGCGCAGGCACAAACCAACGCCAACCGCCCTGTGCATGCACAAGTAACGGCAAGGGGCTGTGTGCACAGCATGCGAGCTTCAATGTGCACACGCCCCTCGCCATTCACCCACCACACCGTCACCACTGCGGAGCCAGCACGCTTGGGATGGGTTGGAAAAACACAATGGAACAACAAACAAGGTGGAGGTGCCGACGGCGTGAGTGACCCTCTTTCTTTTACTTCCCTTCTTTCCCTCCCTCCCTATTTCCCTTCCTCCTTCCTTCCCCCTTGCCTCCTTCCTTCCCTTGCTCTTTCATTCCCTCCCTTCCTCTGACCCCCCTTCATTCCTGCCTTCCTTCTCGCCTTCTTTCCCTCCCTTCTCCCTGTCCCTCCTTCCTTCCCTCCAGCTCCATTCCCCCTTCCCTCCTTCCTTTCTGTCTCTCACTCCTTCCTACCTTCCCTTTCCTCCCCCTCCCTCCTTCCCTTCTTTCTCTGCGGTGCAAGGTTTGAGAGCCCTGGTGAGACAGGCCAGCGGCGGCAATGCCAACGCGCTGAGGACAGGCCCACACCATTGCCGGAGGACGGAGGAGGCACGAGTGACTGAGGCAAGAACCTCCTTCCTTCCCCGTTGCTTTCTTCCATCCCTCCCTCTTTCTTTCCCTCCCTCCCTTCCACCACCCCTTCATTCCTCCCTTTCCGACAGCCTTCTTTACATCCCTTCTTCTTACCTTCCTCCTGTCCCTCCTCCCTTCCCCTTCCCCCTCCCTTTCTTTCTCTCACTCCTTCCTACCTTCACCTCTTCCCTACCTCCCATACCTCCTTCCCTTCTTTCTCTCCCTTTTCCCTCCCTTCCCCCTTTCCTCCTCCCCTCCTTCCTTCCTTACCTCCTTCTGTCCTTCTCTCCTTCCTTCTTGCGTTCCCTCCCAGGAAATTGGCGCGACAGCCCCTGGCCTGGGCCTGAACGCTCTCCCCCCACCCACACAGACCCGGGGAAGATCTGCCCACCGCCACAGCCAGAACAGCCTGGCAGGGACAGAGGTAAGAAGAGGGCCCCAGGAACCCGACTGGTGAGGTCGGGTAGCCCATGCTAGTAGATCTATAATGGGGTCAACTTTACTCTACACGAATATTCACATTACCTGTACACACTGAAATGAAAAGAACTATTTGCTTGTTTGTTTGATTTGCTATTTTAACAGGAAGCTACTCATTGGCTCGAAAGCCAGTCGTATCTGACTCTAGGGTTCAGTGCTCATCTCTATTTATAGCTGAAGAGCCAGCGCTGTCTGCATTTGCAGACATTTCCATGGACATGTGGCAGGCATGCCTAGACACCTAAGTGCACTGAACGCTGTTTACCTTTCCACCGAAGTGGTACCTATTTATCTACTTGCAATTTCTTGCTTACCTTTACTCAGTGGCTGCTCTATTTTTCATTGGAGAGAATCTTGACAGGATGATCTCAGTTTTGTTTCTTAAATGTTGGCTTAGTCTTCAGTTGTTTGACACACTCTAAGAATTTCAAGGCAGCTAAATGTTTTTCATACCTCCCCCCCCCTCCCGCCGCCCCCGTGACAATAATGATAGCAACATATTTTTGGCTGCTTACAGAAGCCGGACTTCTACAGTTAAAGAAGTGCAATGATGCAGAAAGATCATTTACTTTATTTTACTTTGTTTTTTGTTGAAGGAAGAAAGACCAGCCATTTTGCATTTAAACATAAAAGCACTCATTTGTAAACTTTCTGAAAACTCTCTCATCACCCTGACATTTGCTAAATGCCCCCTATTAGAGTAGACTGAGGAACAGAATGGCCCTATAAAAATGGGTGTGGAGGTTTTTGTGCAGCTTTTCACACAATCACACATACAATTTATACACAGCAAGTGTGGCAAGTGTCAGGGGAACATACCTGTCAGGTTTTGGATTTGAAAATAAGGGAAATTTTGGCCACACCCCTCTTTGGGTGTGGCCGAATCTGTGGGCATGGCCAAATATAGCCATGTGACTTGCTGGGCTCTAGTCATGCCTGCCACATGGCCATGTAAATGTCTGCAAACACAGACAGCACTGGCTCTTTGGCTGTAAATGGAGATGAGCACTGCACCCTAGAGTTGGATACGACTGGCAGATTTTACCCCAAAAAAGCAAAACACAATTTAAAACAGCCCGGCATTGCCAGGCAAACTATGCTAGTAATCCTATATAAGAGGACCCCAAAACAAGGTCCACAGCATTGCTTTTTGATACAGCAAAGCTCTGTTCATTTTATTCTATGATGACTTAAATTTGCTAATCCACTCATGGGGGCACTTTCTCCCACATTTATTCAGCTCTTAGTTAAGCGCTTAGTCCTTTTATTTTATGCTTATATTCAGTATAAGATTGTGTTCCTTTTTATTCTGTTTAATAAATGCTACTAAATTAAGTTTACTAGGAACGTTGTTACTCTTAATTAAGGGAACAGCGGAGCTAGACAAGGGACCTGAAGACTTTGACAAAGAGCTCCTTTTTCTCAGGCCTTGATCCATAGCTGTCAAGTCTCCCGTTTTGGCCAGGAAACTCCCGTATTTTATCCTCTTTCCCGCTGTCCTTCCGTATTAGTTAGACTGCAATGCCCTAATGCCACCATTGGAGGGCAGCACAGGATAAGCATAACTGTCAAGTCTCCCGTTTTGGCCAGGAAATTTCCCTTATTTTCAAATCCAAAACTTGACAGGTATGCCTTGATCTGCGGGGGCGTGACCAGAGTTGGCAGAGGAAGATTGGGGTAACTTTTGCTTCTCAGACTTGGAAGTTAAGAACCAGCTTGTTTCGGTTTCTTCAAGAAGGTAAAACCCCATATCGCCCCCATAACTCTCCCAGGCCAACCAGGTCTCTGCAATAGCTCGGGAGAGGTGTGGGCAAGATAACGGGACAGTATCTAATTTGCTCTCATAAAATTGCTACCAGACACCTACTACACCCCAGGGTTGCCATCTTCTGAATATGAACCAGTCTTTATTGGACAGAGGTGTGCTGCGGGCCGGAAGTCCCGAAAGGCAGATAAACCTCAATGCAACCACGCTCGCCGGTTTCCAGGCAAGTGCGCCACGGAAAAATTGAGGGAACCGTTGGGCCACCCACATGCCCTTCCTTACAGCAGGTATATATTCAAATAAGTTAGTACTATACTAAATTTATTTTACTGGTATGTTCATTTCATTGGCATGTTATCATTACTACTGCTCTAAAACTTTGTAATCAACTACTTACAGACCAAATGTTGATTTCCTCCCTCCTCCTGCTGTCGTAATAATAGTATTTAGGAAAGGTGAATTCTGCCCTGTTGAATAGCTCCCCTAAAACAGGAAAGCAAACAAGCAAACAATCCATAATTGAAATGTGGGAGGTAATAAAAAGGGGGAAAGAGGTGTCAGAAGTGGAAAAAATATTCAGCACAACATTTCATTTATGGAGTCTGGCCTTTGTTTATGCTCTTGTTTTGTCCTAAACTTCTGTGTGCATTTGACAGGAGGAAAGCTGATGATTATACCATCCCACACAGTGTGAGAAATGAAGCATAAATCCCAAAGAGAGAACAGGGCTATTAAACTAGAGCAATGTAACTTGGCTATATGAGCTTGGCTCATCTCCCACCCAAAGCAATTATGCTTACTTAAATCCAGTACAGCAAGAAAGCAAAATGTAAATATGACTGGAAGTGGATGTTCAGTGATTGCTGGGATTATATTAGACTGTATTAATAATTATTAAAATGTAAATTATTCTTCCTTTGCCTTGCCATCCTTTGCACAAAGAAAACAAAGAGTTTTAAGTATTGCTCAGAGAATCAAAACTCAACCACTTTGCCCAGCTTTTATCATTGCAGTAAACTTGTAGTTAAATTAAGGATGGGTAATTGGGCCACAGTTACCCTGTGGAATTCATGGGGAAAATTTGAGCCTAGATTTCCTCAGTCTTAGCACTCAAACTACATAACACAGGACCATATTGTTAGAAATGGGGCCTTCTTACATTCTAAAGAATGGCAATTCCTCCTACTATGTGCCTTTCTCAACTGCTGTATCTTGCTAATTAAATTTGTTTCTTTTGTGATTGGTCATCAGGAGATAAACATAGTCTTCACCAGAAAGCTTGGACGAGAGTGAAGATCAAACATGCTCTCAGCTTCTGATTACAAGCTCAATGCCCTGTAAAATTTGATAAAAAGGCCAAAGCTTGACCACTTCACTACCCTTCAGTTAGACTATTCCACGTTGATCCTCCTATATTTGTGATATGTGTACATCATGGAGAGGAATGGGATGTGAGTGTGCTAAAGTACTGGTGTAAAGGATTCTTGGTGCTAGCTACAGGATTTGAGGAACTGTAGTCCTTTAAAAATGTTTCTATGTTCCTATAGCTTGACAAGGTGCTGGCAGAACTTTTCTGAGCATCTGAATTTGCCTTCACCTCAAAGTTGGCATCTTTATGATTCTTCAGATCTTGTTCAACTGTAACTCCCAGTAGCTCCTCCTGACATTATCAGTGACATGAAATGATAGGCACTACGGTGCAAATATCATATCTGGAGGTTCACTTGCTCTCTGCCTTGGCCTTGGATTTTAACATCTATAAATGGTGTATCTAGTCAGGGAATGGGTGGGTGGGTAGGATGACATTATTGCTATCTGTCATTGAGCCGTTGATGAGAGTAGATTGCTTCAAACGCAACACAGTCTGAATTTGAGGAACAAGTAAACTTACTGGCAGAGGACCTCATACTTGGTATGCAGGCTCTTCCCTGGTCATCACCAGGTAAAGGGACTATAGTATCACCTATATTGGGCCTCACTATAAGGCAGATATAAATATTTTTCTTTCTCATTTCCTCCCTCCATTTGTGTGTATGGAAACACAGAATCACAAGTGGAGGTGAAGAATAGATGCCCTTGCAGAAGCTATGTGGAAGTGAAACATGATTCCATTCCAAACTGACCCTCCCACCACTTAATCTCATATTATCAACTTCAAAATGAACACATATACTCCCTCTCCATCTGCCCCAAACTGTAGAACAAGAAAACTGATTTTTGGATGTTCTCTTCCATAATATTCTTGGAAATCTTTGGATGACAGGTGCTGTATAATTGCTAAGTTATTACTGTTTTTATGAGAGTAGAGGGTTTTTAAAATGGCTTTTGCTTGGAAAACATTTTACTTCAAAATTTACAGAACAAATACCTGCCATCTGCTAAAATTACTTAGACGAGACACTGTTGGTGCCCTCCCTGTGAAAAGACATTTTAGCAGAGAGATGGGGAGAGTTATTAGCATCAGAGCTAGGCATAAAAAAAAAAATTATTACTACACTCTGGGTGGGGTTATCTCTGTGGGCAGGGCTATCTCTGTGGGCATAGCCAAATCTGTGGGTGGGGCCAAATATGTGGGCATGTGACTTGCTGGGGGTGGCCATATGATCTACTAATCTAGTCATGCCTACCACATGGCCATGAAAACATCTGCAAACACAGACAGCACTGGCTCTCTGGCTGTAAATAGAGATGAGCACTGCACCCTAGAGTCGAATACGACTGGCTTTTGAGCAAGGGAGAGCTTTACCTTTACTAACCACAGCAAATTTGAATATCAAACAGTGATCTTCTGTTATTAGGTAAAGGTTGCCCTTGCTTGAAAGCCAGTCCTATCCAACTCTAGGGTACAGCACTCATCCCTGTTTATAGCCAAAGAGCCAGTGGACTTGATCCACAAAAGCTTACATTAAAATGCAGCAGTTAGTCTTTAAGGTGCGACAACGTTTTTGTCTTTTTGTTTTGTTTTCTCTCTGATATGCTTGCACAGAATAAAACTTTTTAAATGGTAGCATGTATTTTAAACATATCAGAGTAAACAAAACAAAAAGAAACCCCCTTAGCCTGCTCCAGACCCTTTCTCTCCCCCTCCACCCCTCCAAACACACAGAGCAAAGTAAACAAAACAAAAAGACAGACAGACTTACTCAGAAGGGGTAGGTGGTCGGGTGCCCAGGTGCATCCTTGCTTGGCCTAGCTGCGTCAGGCGGCTCCCTCTTCCTCCTTGACTTGGGAGTGGGACCATGGGGGCGGGGCGGAGGCAGGAGCGCCCAAGTGGCAGTAGTGGAAGCATGGCCCAGCCTGGCCCAGGCCAGCTGCATCAGGCAGTTCCCTCTTCCTCCTCACCCCGGGACCACCGAGGGAGGGGGGGCAGAGGCAGGAGAGGCCAAGTGGCGGCGGCAGAAATGTGGCCGGGCCTGGCCCAGGCCAGCTGCATTGGCCAGCTCCCTCTTCCTCCTCGCCCTGGGACCACAGGAGGGGGCAGAGGCAGGAACGTCCAAGTGGCAGTGGCAGAAGCATGGCCCGGCCTGGCCCAGGCCAGCCGTGTCAGGCAGCTGAGCTCCCTCTTCCTCCTTGCCCTGGGACCAGGGGGGTCGAGGCAGGAACACCCAAGCAGTGGCGGCGGAAGCCTGGCCTGGCCTGGCACAGGCCAGCTGCATCGGGCAGCTGCCTCTTCCTCTTCCTTCTCACTCCGGGACTACCGAGGGAGGGGGGGCAGAGGCAGAAGTGCCCAAGTGGCGGCAGCAGAAATGTGGCCAGGCCTGACCCAGGCCAGCTGCATTGGCCA
Organism: Bradypodion pumilum; assembly: GCA_035047305.1. Taxonomy (NCBI): domain Eukaryota; kingdom Metazoa; phylum Chordata; class Lepidosauria; order Squamata; family Chamaeleonidae; genus Bradypodion; species Bradypodion pumilum. The sequence goes on along the minus strand of JAWDJD010000002.1, from coordinate 76,737,099 downwards.
GCTACCTCTTCCTCCTCGCCCTGGGACCACAGGAGGGGGCAGAGGCAGGAGCGTCCAAGTGGCAGTGGCAGAAGCATGGCCCGGCCTGGCCCAGGCCGGCCGTGTCAGGCAGCTGAGCTCCCTCTTCCTCCTTGCCCTGGGACCAGGGGGGTCAAGGCAGGAGCGCCCAAGTGGTGGCAGTGGAAACGTGGCCCGGCCTGGCCCAGGCCAGCTGCGTTGGGGAGCTCCCTCTTTCTCCTTGCCCCGGGACCACCGGGGGGCAGAGGCAGGTGCGCCCAAGTGGCAGTGGCAGAAGCATGGCCCAGCCTGGCCCAGGGCAGCTGTGTCAGGCAGCTGAGCTCCCTCTTCTTCCTTGCCCCAGGACCAGGGTGGGCGGAGGCAGGAGCACCCAAGCAGCGGCAGTGGAAGCAGGGCCTGGCCTGGCCCAGGCCAGCTGTGTCAGGCCGCTGAGCTCCCTGTTCTTTCTCGCACCGGGACCACCAAGGTGGGGGGTGGGGACAAGTGGCAGCAGTGGAAGCGTGGCCTGGCCTGGCCCAGGCCAGCTGCATCAGGCAGCTCCCTCTTCTTCTTCCTCTTCACCCCAGGACCACCGAGGGACAGGCAGAGGCAGGAGTGACCAAGTGGTGGGGAGGGGTGGGGAGGGGAAGTGGGCTGGTGGGCTCCCCCTGCTTCCATGATGACGCCCCAGGGGGAGGGCATAGCAGCGATAGGGGTACCTGGGGGAGCCTGACATGGCTCCTTCTCCTCCCTGCCCCTGGCTCTGGTGGCTCTTCCTCCTCCTCTTCTTCTTGGCTCCTGGTCATGCCCAGAATGCGGGGAGAGGAAGAGGAGGGGCGGAGCGGGGAGGTGGGCAGGGCCAGCCGGTTTTGCTACCGGTACAAGTGATCTGATGAGAACTGGCTGGTGCCCACTACTGATCTGCATGCCACATTATACACATTAGCACTGGCTGCTTCTTTTGTGCAGTGTATCAAGTTGTCTGAGTGATCCATATTCTTTTCTATAATATGAGAGCCTAATAGCCCTTCCAGCATCTGCTCAACTGTTGATATAGATTTAAGGTAAATATGTTACAAAATCTAATTTGCAAAGATGGCTCACATTTTCAGACAACAAACAGTAACTTGTGTTATTCTGTCTTACCAATGCCACCTTTTTGGTAGGCATGTTCAAAGCACAAAATACCTGAGGGCATGACTACACTAGCATGCCGTACCAGAACGCTTTGACTTAACTTTGATTTAAAGCCCATGTTAATATTATTATCAGAATCAGTGCTTGCACAGGGGCTGCAGAATGTTTTGGGAAGTTCCATGTGTGCACTGGATGAATTGTGAGTCACATTCCAGCCCACAGCCACCCTTCCTTTGTTCCTCTGTTCCAGCCTCTGCCGATCTGTTTACGGTTTTGTGTCTTGCTGGTTTTGTGGGTAGAGAAAATAATCCAAATTGCAAAACGGAGTCTCCTTAGCAATCTTATTAATGTTAACCCTAGATTGTTAGAATTTGTTCAAGAAAAAATAGGGGTTTGCAATATATGAGTGCACACACAACAAGATATTACTGGTTCCTTGTCCCTATTCACCCAGTAACCCATCACTAATTTGTCTCTGCATCTGATTTGTGGTGGGTATTGTTGTTATTTATTTTCTGTTTGTTCACCACCCAGAGTGGGATAACACCCAGATGGGTGGTACAGAAATTCAATAAATAAATAAATAAATAAATAAATAAATCTCTGCTGAAGGTTAAGCTCCATTTGCCTTTCCTCCCTTCTGGCCACTAGTAGAGAAAAAAGAGTGAAGGCTCTGAAATGTACACACACACAATTGCAATTTCTCCCCTCCTCTCCCCTCTCTGGTCTTTCTCCTCAATGGTGGCATCTTTTATCTTGATAAAGAGAGAAGTCCCTAAAAAACTCTTTCCAGTTTCCTGTTCATTTACTGATCCAGCAGTAAACTGAAATCCCCTTAGTTCCCTTTTGCCTCTGATCATTCCTCTGTTCATCCTTTCGTCCTCTTTTCCTGCTTCTGCCAGTCTTTTTATGGTTTTGTGTCTTGCTAGTTTTGTGAGTAGAGAAAACAATCCAATTGATCTGACATGAAAAAGTAGAAGGTTCCAGTCGGAGAAGAAAAGGCCACTTTGGGAGCAAATAGCAGCAGATAGATTCAATTCAGCCTTTGAGTTGTGTGATCAATAAAAAAATGTAATCAAATCCACCTGTTTTATAAGCAGAGCAAACCCTGTGGGTTTTGATGGTGTTATCAGATGCTGACAAAGATTTCTCTCAAACTCCTTTCCCAACAAACAAGGGAAAATACTCATTCACTGTACCTGCAGGAGATATGTATTGTACTAGTTGCCACCATTTCTATTGTTTCCACTACACAATTGAGAATTGTGTCTTATGTTTCCAAGAGCTGGGAAGGGTGGCTGAAGATAGGGCATTTTGGAGAGTTGCCATTCATAGGGTCATCATAGGGGAGAGATGACTTGATGACTGTCACAGACGCTCAGCTGGCAAGGAACACAAGCACCAGGAGTCAAGGCAACCAGGCAACAGGCCAAACAGTAACCTTATCACAGTCCAAGTCCAAAATCAATCCTAAAGTAGACAGGGATACAGGGTTAGTCCAGATGACAGGGCATAGTTCAAACAACCCAGAAGTCAGGGGAAGCATAGTACCTTTGTGGACTGGAGCAGGGGAAGGACAAGATTCAAGAGTAAGGATCCAGGTGAGACATGATAACATTCCACAGGAACTGGGAAAAGAGCAGGGAATCTTCAGAAACAGGAACAAGGCAAGAGATCTTCAAAATCAGAGACCATGACCAAGGCAAGATATTCTTTGAAGGTATAAAGGCAAGAGATCTTTAAAAGCAGGAAACAGCAATAAGGCAGGAGCCAAGCAACTGCATGTTCGATATCAAGCAGGGGTTGATGTCACTGACTTCCACCCAATCTGAAACATACCTGTCAAGTATCCCAGATTGGCTGGGATTTCCCGTATTTCACCACCAATTTTCGTCCTTTCCCGCCCAGAGCTGCCGCTATCCCGGATCATGGCAGCGGGGGAAAGGAGTTACTGCGCATCCCTTCTGCGCAGATCCTTTCTACGCATACATAGAACTTTTCTACACATGCGTAGAAGAGTTCTGTGCAGAAGGGGATGCATAGAACCCTTCTACACATGCGTAGAACCGACTAGCGCAGAACGGTTCTGCGCGTTGTACACATGCGTAAAAGCCATCTACGCATGCGTACAATGGACCTGCGCAAAACCATTCTGCGTATATCCGTTCTACGCATGCGTAAACAGCTTTTACGCATGCGTAAAATGGACCTGCGCAGAACCTTTCTGCGCAGGTCCTGTATTGTCCGGAGCCGCGCTTGACAGGTATGATCTGAACTCAAAGCTCCCTCCCATTCCTGTGTCTTCACAACATGGCTAAATACAAACACATAAGAGTATTTTGAAAATGTCAGATACACATCAAACCGGACAGAGTGCAAATTGCCTCAAAGTGGACCAAATTGAAACAGATGGTATTCACAGAACCCTACTGATTACAGCTTCTAGTTATTCTGTTCACCAACTTTCTTTGCTTTAAGAACTATCTGAAACTGGCACGTATTAAATCTTGGACTAGTCCCTTGGTCTTCATAAGTGTTCAAATACCTGTGGAAAATTAATCACAACAATGGCCCTGTGTCATTTTATTGTGGCCCATATAATTTATTGAAGGTTTACATTGAAACTCTTCCCATTCTTTACCATCAGAAAATGTTACATGTGAATTTACTATCTGAGCTGAAAGGTAGCAATGAAGCAAGACATGTGAGGCAGCTTGCCTTACTAGCCCTCAAAGGTGGGCACCAGCAGGTTCACACCAGTTCGCCAGAACCGGCAGCAGAAATTCCGGCTGGCCCTGCCCATCCAAGATTTGAAATAAAGTAGTCCTAATTCAGGTACAACACAGGGCTTTTCCCCCTGGCCATGCCCACCATAACATGCCCACAGTGTGGTAGTAAAAAAATTTTTGAACCCACAACTGGGGGGTGGGTTCAAAAAAACGAAACCCTTTACTATCCAACACAATTTTAAAAAGCCCGGCACTGCCGGGCAAAATATGCTAGTTAATAAATAATGCTGTGGAAAATTAGGATCCCCCCCTCCCCCGCCATTGTTTTCCCAACCTTTGGTTTTTGGATGTAAATTCCCAGAAGCCTAAGTCAATTCTCAAAGGCACAGATCAGCCTTAGGCTTCTGGGAATTGAAGTCCAAAAACTAAAGGTTAAGAAACACTACCCTAAACACAGTATAGGAAACTCAGTGAGACTTTCTTCTTTGTAGACTTTCAGGGTTTTTGCATTGCTGAAATCCACACACATTTCCCAGAAACTGTGACCCCAAGGTCAGGTATTTCCTGGCAGATATTGACAATCTGAAATAGCTGCATTTGTCTTGTATGTTGATATTTCCAACATTAGTAGCATTAGCTGCCAGGAAATTCTTTTCCAATTGGTCATTTGGTCTTTAGTAAACTAGAAAACAATACGAAAGATTGCAACTCAATCTGGACATATTAAGCTATCATGCATTTCTGTTGCAAAGTGTTCTGTTTATCTGCTCTTGGGAATAAATTCTCTTGTGCACTCACACTTGGGATAGTAGCCAGATATAAACTTCAGATTCATTAGCTGGTTGTGGCCACATCATTAAGATTGGCACAAGTTGGGAGTTTAACTTACACCAGCTGGCCTGGCCAGGTAGAAAGCCCTGCGTTGCACCTGCATTAGGACTACTTTATTTCAAAACTTGGGTGGGCAGAGGGGCCAGCCAGGATTTCTGCTACCGGTTCTGGCAAACTGGTGTGAACCTGCTGATGCCCACCACTAAGATACGAGATTACAAACATAACCTTGTAGTTACAGTGTCAGAGCTTTTATAAAATTCTCATTAGATACATCTTGGGAGGCTTGCTCCTGTGTATCTTGTTTACTATGAATATGAAATCAAAGTCGGGGCAGATAATAATACAGTAATTTCATGTCAGAGACTACTCTGGGTTGAAAGGATTTTTTCTGGAGAAACTCTGCTCAGGGGACACCCGAATGAGGCTCCTTTCATGTCCCCAAGTGCAGTGCAGCTCTCGGGTGTCAAAACCTGACTTTCCAGTTTCCAGCTCAGTGTCTTAACCACTAAGCCACCAGGAGAAGCTGTGGGGCATATGTGAATAATACAGGTAATTGAAGATAAAACCACATGTTTCTTAGGTGGGGTGCTCCCTCAAGAGGTGGAAGATATTTCTTTCTCAGATCACATGTTTTCCACCAATTATGTATCATTCTTGTTTCGTCATTGGTCATTGAAAGATAAGTACAGGCTGATTGGCATTCCAGCTGAAACATGCATCTCTAAGGAAATTGCTCAATGAAAGGGGAAATGAATTAGTTGGCAGAAATATGGAGACACGCCCACAAACCTGATCAGAACACACTAAATTTCTGGACCTCTCTGATGCCTCCCTAAGAAACATGATGATTAAACAAAAAATTATACAGGATTGGTATGGTTGGATAGGCTATAATTAGAATGGTACAGTATTTGGGAAAAATATATACAGCTTTAAAAAACAGATTTGCTGAGGGGGGGCAAAGCCGCCTGGGAAAATGAGAGTTGTCACCACCACGCCAGCAGATGACTGAACCTTTGGCTTCCCAAAAAGAAGCAGAATGATCTACATGGAAAAACAGAGGATGTGCAGAACTGAATGAGCATGTTAACTTTATAAAGTCTCAGAAAGAGGAAGGCTGGAATCTGTGTTGAGATAAGACATGGCAGCTTCCCATGTGTTAAACCAAAACTAGAGCTTGGCAAGTGATTGAGTGTCTCATAGAATCAGAATCACTGAGTTGGAAGGGGCCTTTTAGACCAGGAGTTCTCAACCTTTTTAAGCTGGGGGCCAGGTCACGCTCCCTCAGAAAAATTCGGGGCCCAGACAGCTATTTTGTCCTTCCTCCATCACATGGCACTTCTTGGTGTGGTGGAGGTGTTGGTGGGCCACATGAAATGGTGTCACGGGCCACATCCAGCCCGTGGGCCTCAGGTTGAGAAGCCCTGTTTTAGGCCATTGAATCCAACCCCTTGCTCAAGGCATGAATCCAAATCAAAGCAGATCTGACAGATGGTTGTCTAGTTCTTTATTGAATGCTTCCAGCATTGGAGCACTCACCACCTCTTTGCTGCTTTTTTAAAAAACCCAGCTAGAGTGATGTATATGAAGAACTGGACAGGATAGCAGTGTTAAAAGACTATACACTATTCGTTTGATAAATGTTTAAATGCTTAAAAGACTGAAACTGGAATATTTGATTACTATATCAAACTTTTGGGGGTCATGAACATATTTGTAACTTTTATAAAGTAAAAAGAGTGCAACTGGATAGAGCTAGGGTTGTTACAGTTCCAGCTTTCTCCCCGATTTTAGATGCATCACCGAATTGAGCAGTGGCTAAAGTGGCTAAGACACTGACTGGGAGGCGGAAGGTCAGCAGTTCGATTCCCGAATACTGCAGGACAGAATGAGCTCCCATGTTTGTCCCAGCTTCTGCCAACTTAGCAGTTTGAAAGCAAGAAATTGCAAGTAGATAAATAGGTACCACTTCGGTGAGAAGGTAACAGCATTCTGTGTGCTCTGGTGTCTAGTCATGCCTGCCACATGACCATGGAAACGTCTGCAAAAGCAGACAGTGCGGGCTCTTCGGCTTCGAAACAGAGATGAGCACTGAACCCCAGAGTCAGATATGACTGGCTTTCGAGCAAGGGAAACCTTTACCTACCTAATTTGGACCAACCTGTGGCCTAGATTTGAAGCTTCCTTGCTTGCTTCTTCCCTTCCTTCTCCAGTCCTTAGAAAACCAGAGATACAAGCCAAAATGTGCCGTCACTGTTCTGACTGCAAGAAACAAGCCTTTCTATGTCATTGGCCATTCAGTGAAGCCATCCAGTTTCACTGATTTTGCAGAGATGTAAATAAATGTTGCAGTTATGAGAACATCTGCCTGAAATCTGTTAGCAGAAACCAATCTTCATACTGTCCCTTGCTGTTTCTATGCCAACAGTACATAGAAAGAAAATAACCCACAGCAATAATTGATGTGGGGATGGGGGTGTATTATGGGACTTACAGTCACAGCTCCTACGTTGCATATCTTACTGTTTCCCATGCTTTGGTCTGTGGGGAATGGACTGCATGGCCCTCGAGATCTCTTATACTGTAGTTCTATACATCTATGAGTCTGTGGTTCTATGGCCTCCCAGAAACATTTTTATTTCCCACGAATGTCCAGGAACCTATCTGAAACCTTAGCTAGGTGCTGCCCTGAGGAAATGGAGAACATTTCTAAGCTTTGTGACTACACTAAGTTTTGAACTTGCATCTCCCTGTTGCAGGTCCAGCACTCTATCCATTGCAATTTTATACTTCATTGTTACAGACAATACAAAGAAAGGAAGTAATTCTCACAATCATTAAGGGTAAAAATTAACCTTCTTTGTCCTCTTCAGTTCCTCAGATATATTGATCAAACACAAGCCCACGATAATGCAAATTGATTCCTACCACACCGCTTAGATAGGCAAAACTGGCTGGAGATCTAGGAACTGTGCTTTCCTTAATTCTTGATAAAAAGAATCCTTGATTCTTTTCCGATGAGAGAAATAATGGTTGAATAAGTCTAATAGTTACAAGACAAGGTTTCTTCATATCAGGATTCAGTTTTCTAATGCTGCTTGACCTCTATTCACTAAAAAGCTTCTCATCAACTGTTTTGAAAAATGCTAATGTTACAAGGTAGACTGAGCATAGAACAGACTGATGCAAACACCTGTTTCTTTACTGCAGGGGTTTCCAACCTAAGGCCTACGGGCCAGACACGGCCCCTAGCACCATTTCATGTGCCCCACCCCACCCCACCAAGGGCATTTGTGAAACAAAATGGCTGCCCCATTGAAGCTGTTGGGACAAAATGGTTGCCCCCATCATGCAGGCAGGGCAAAATGGCCATCTGGCCTTCGAAGCTGACTGAAAGAGCATGACTCAGCCCCCAGCTTGAAAAGGTTGGGAACCCCTGCTTTATCAATCAATCAATCAATCAATCAGTTTAATTTGTATCCCGCCTTCCTCAGCCGAGGCCGACTCAAGTAAGAATTGAAAAGTTCTGTGTTATAGGGGAAGAAAGAAGTCAAAGCTTACTGACTTGATATTTCCCCAGGTACTTTCAATCATGAATATTTAATGTTGTTTTTTTTATATGCCAAGAGGCATTAGTCCATTGCTTTTATGGGCAAATGTATTTTTAAATACATTTTTTTTAAAAGTACATAATGACAACGAAAAGTGTAACAGATGAAAATGAAGAGTTCAAAGTTGCTAAAATAACAACAAAATAATGATACAGAGATACAAAAAATTCAAAACAGAGAACAATCCAGATAAGCATAATATCAAAATACAAAAACTACACCATGTAATTACATCATAAAAATACAATAAATATACAATAATTATAAGTATACTATAGTGAACCCAACGTAGCAAGACCCCCATGTCCGTTGGAGAAAGTCGTAGGAGCTACCACTCACCCCGACAACTTGGGGGAAGGAGCTCCACGTCTCAGCCGCGACAGCAAAGGCAGCCATGGCAGTCAAAGGGGGTTAGTCCCAGGAGCAACAGCAGCCGGCCGCCGGTCGAAAGCCCCGCTGGGCTTGGTGGAGGCTGGAGCAGTTTTGAGGGTGACTTTACTTAGTGAATGAAACACATGTGGTACCAGAAACCCAGAAAAGCCCGATTTCCTTGTTTTTCTTACACGCTGCTCTTTTTCGCAGTCAGCAATGTAATAATTACATCCCTACCATGCTGGATTCCAAAGGTGCTCATTTGTCACTTTTACAATAAAACCCTGACTTACAAATGCTTGGAGTTACATAAAATTTGACTTACATAATGATTTTGTGCTAAAACCATGTCCAGATTTACACAATTTCCTATGGGTTTGCTTCGAGTTACATAAAGATTCTTTTTCCTATGGGTTTGCTTCAAGTTACATAAAAATGCAATTTAAGCAATATTATTATTATTATTATTATTATTATTATTATTATTATTATTATTATTATTATTATTATTATTATTATTATTATTATTATTATTATTATTATTATTATTATTATTATTATTATTATTATTATTATTATTATTATTATTATTATTATTATTAAGGTTTATTTATACCCCGCTCTCCTGGTGCAAGCACCACACAGGGCGGCTTACAATATAAAACAGTTACAGATCACAAGGTTACATATAAAAGGTTACAATATCAAAGGTTACAAGGTTATAATATAGCAACAGTAATACAAGACATATTGTAATACAAGACACAAAGCCTACGGAATAAGTAGGGGTTTTACTGTACTTCACAATAGCTCAGAAGTGTTTTAAGGTACTGCCATCTGCTGTTGGACTCGAGACATGAAGTGGCTACCACAGTACTCTATTCTGTTTTAGCAACTTTGAACTCTTCATTTTCATCTGTTACACTTTTCGTTGTCATTATGTACTTTTAAAAAAATGTATTTAAAAATACATTTGCCCATAAAAGCAATGGACTAATGCCTCTTGGCATATAAAAAAAACAACATTAAATATTCATGATTGAAAGTACGTGGGGAAATATCAAGTCAGTAAGCTTTGACTTCTTTCTTCCCCTATAACACAGAACTTTTCAATTCTTACTTATAGATTCAAGAGATTTTTTATTTTATTCATGATTTTTATTATTGACTGCTTTGGGGGCTACACTTTTATGAAGAGATGCACAAATAAAAGCAGAGAGAGGAAATGGGTGAACTGGGCTGAGATATTAACTTTTTGAAAAATGACAAGAGTCATTTCCCACAAAAAGGATATTGAAATGGACAGTATATACAAGAACACTAATGCTAATTGTATATCAGCCATTTTTATTACATAATCTATAGCAAGCTAGTCTTTATTCTGAAATGTATCGGTGATAAATAAATATCAAATTTTTGTAATCTGCCGATTTCCACTACAGTTCATTCTTATTTATCAGAGCTCTTGTGTCAATATCCTGGAGAACTAGCTTTTGTGTAAGTACTAGTAGGGTTAGAAAAATTGGAAAAGTGTCGCTATCACCAAACTGCCTGGTTGGAAAGCTGATTGATGTATCTGATTGTGAGCTGGCAACATTTTGAAAGACACATTAGTTTCTAATATGCTCTCAAAGCCCACACACACTGCTTGAACTCACAAGATACAGTAAAACCTCGCACAAAGAGTGCCTTGCTTAGAGACTAACTCTCTTAAAGAGCAAAATTTTCTCTGAATTGTCACCTCACTTAACAACTAAAACCAACCAAAAACTTGCTTAACAACTACATCGTGGTTCACACACAGACACCCTGCCAGAAGTCACAATTGGTCACTTACAATGGTGCTTCACTTAAAGAGCAAACTTACTTAAAGAGCAATCCCGTGGAACGCATTATGCTCTTTAAGCAAGGTACCACTGTATTAACCTGTCATCACTCATAAGGCTTTCATATGAAGACTACAAATAATTTAGATAAAGAGAAATGACTATGTCCAATTGTTAGTTCCAACTAGAGTAGTGTTTCCCAACCTTTGGTTTTTGGACTTCAATTGGAGCCCCAACATCGGCGTCCTTGCCCCCGCCCTGCCTCTCTCCGCCTCCCTCCACCCCTTGCAGGGGCTCAAAAGGAGGCGCCACGGAAGAGCCCCACGTCGCCTGGACTTTGGCGGCCGGTGAGATTTTCGGCGGGGCTGGGACAGCCCCAACATCGACATCCTTGCCCCCACCCCCACCTCCCTCTACCTCCCTCTGCCCCTTGTGGGGGCTCAAAAGGAGGTGCCATGGAGAAGCCCCACACCACCTGGTCTTTGGCGTCCGGCAAGAGCTTTGGCGGGGCTGGGACATTGAACTATTATTCTGACACTTAGCTGCTTGCTTAAAGTAAGTTAGACTGAAAGATGGCGATGTACCAAAAGTGACAGTCACAGCTGAGTGAGAATTTGAACTTAAGTTTCTTTTGCTCAAGTCCTATACTCTAGTCCGGTAGTTCACCCTGGCTCACAATATTCTAATGCTTCCAGCTAAGCTATTGATGGATTGAGTGTGAAAGCAACATTTAAGATCTTTATAGATCTTAGTGCTGTTCTCAGGAGTCACATCACTATTTGGTAATCAAGTTAAGCTGTGTTCATTTAAATGCTAGTATGCACCCAGCCTCATTTAGTCAAGGTCAGTTATATATATCAAGCAGATGTCATTTCACAAACATCCTAAACAACTGTACTCCATTATCTAAATGGGAAGCAGAGCTGCTAATGGGTGTCTAAGGGGTAAAATCAATTTAGCTTACAGGCACTCAGCTGTTCGAACAGTTGTGAACATGTCTGGATCTTAATAAACACTGATTAGTATTAATATAATACAAGGGTTGCGATGTACCTAGCATGATTTCTTTTTCTTTGCTTTCCCAGTGGCTGAGTTAGACATTTCTCCTCTCTGCTAGTTCCTCATAACAGAAACTACTGTTCTATTCTACAGCAACTCTAGTCACTGTATAATTATAGTTGGTGAGAGACTTCTATGTTATCTTCCCCATAGGAATGAAAAGTAGAGACAGCAATTTTTTAAATTTTCATTTGGCACATTTTAAAATTATACCTATTACTGTCTGATACAGTACTGCAGATCTTTTTTTCAGTTCTTCCACTTTATCAAAGCTTGAAGTCTCATCGTGCACCTTTTAATCAGCAACATACAGTGACAATTATGGGATAAAAATCAACATTTTCTATCCTCCACAGGCAATAATAGCTTTTGGTGGAACAGGTCAGATCCTGGTATGTTTCCCAGATGAAACAGTATCACAACATCCTATCAGGGGCAAATTCATGAGAAACACCATAGAACTCCCTTCCCAGAAGTGATTGTGAGAAGTTGACCTGCTATTAAACTGCTGTACTGCAGCCAAAATGTTGTGAGTTCAAACCTGATGGGGGTCAAGGGAGGTTGACTTAGCCTTCCATCCTTCCAAGGTCAGTAAAATGAGTACCCAGCATGTTGGGGGCAAAATGCTAATTAACTTGTCAATGGCCCAGAGAGTGCACTAAGCGCTGGTAGGTGATACACTGTAAAACTTCAGGTAACATAATTAATGTGTTCTTTGGGACATCTCTTAAAGCGAACATTACTTAAACTGAATTCCCTATAGGAACGCATTGCATGCAATTTCCCATATGGTTTCCCACATTGAAAACCAAAATATGTTAACTGAAATGCGGTTTCCCACAGGAATGAATTGAAAACCAATTAATCTGAAAACCAAAATATGTTAACTGAAATGCGGTTTCCCACAGGAATGAATTGAACACCAATTAATCTGTTCCGGAAGGAAAAATCTGTAACCCGAGTCACTATTTTCTATGGATTTCCTTTTGTTATGCGGTTTTTGGGTTAACCGAGCTGTTTGTTAACTGAGGTTTCACTGTATAAGTATAATTGCTATTGGTAATATTTGCATGACAAGGTTTTTTCATATCAGGATTGAATTTTCTAATGCTGCTTGACCTCTATTCACTAAGAAGCTTCTTACCAAGTGCTCTGGAAAATGCTAATGTTTACAAGGGAGAGCGAGTGTAGAACAGACTGTTACAAACATCTGTTCCTTTACTGGGTGAGCAAAACGCATGTGGTACCGGAAACCCAGGAGAGCCCAATTTCCTTGTTTTTCTTGCACACTGCTCTTTTGGCTGAGAGCAATGTAAAAAATAACAGCCCAACCATGCTGGACTGGGTTTATTTGTCACTTTTACTTCAAATTGCTCAGAAGTGTTTCAAGGTACATGTACTGCCATCTGCTGTTGGATTTGATACAAGACGTGGTTACTACTCTATTCTGTTTTAGCAACTTTGAACTCTTTCTTTTTGGACATACAGTAATACCTCATACAAAGTCCGCTTCATACAACATCGGATTCATACAACATCGCCTAATTCCTTGAAAAAAGTTGCCTCATACAAAGTCGCAGCGACTTTGTATGAGGATTGGGGTTTGTCCCCCAGGATGGTTTGTCCCCTAAAATCAGGGTTGTTTGACATGTTTTTGTAATGTTTTTAGCCTTTAGACAATGATTTCTTAAAGTTCTGTCAGTTTCCTTGACTTTGCCCTGAAGTCTGTGCTGTTACAGTACAATGTATCTCTATGGAAACGACAAGGATTTGGACGTTGTATGAGGCATCACAGCTAGGATTTTGCATGCCTCATACAAAATCCAAATCCATATAAAGTCCAAACTTGTGGAACCAAGTTTGGACATTGTATGAGGTATCACTGTACAGTAGTTGTGTTAGTCGCGTTAGAGACAATTAACTGTGGATTTACTACATTGGCAGGAGGTTGAATGGACAATTTTAGATCCATCATATTATGTGTTCTTTAACTCCTACCATTTACAGATTTTAAATTGGATACCTCAAAGGACTAGAAACTATATGCAGGTAAATCTCATTCAAGCTAATATTCATCTGTTTCATGTAGCAATTTATTGAAGTTACTGTAGTCAGATGTATTTATTTTCTTCTGAGAGTTTTTATTTTAGCGTCTCCTTCAGAGTCAACTTTTGTCTGTCTTCCTTGACAGGGTTACAAAGGGATCCCTATCTACCAAGAGCACACCAAATCAGACATTCAGGTCCTGTTTCTATAATTGTTGACAATGTAGTTCTCTCAGGATATGAAAGGTAGCTGGTACTGGTCTGTCTCCGCAGTATAAAAGCCAAAAAATAAATAAATATTGTGACATGTTCAAGATTGACAAATAATGTTAGTATTTTTGTGAATTACAAGTAGGAGTGTGTGAATATCTTCTGCTTTGTGTTGGTATGAATTAATTGTCTTAGAAATTACAAAAGATTGGTTTTAAGTCAATTATAATTCACCTCCTTCGATTTGTATCCAAATGCTCCAGAATATTTATATATGTGTATATGTCTAAATTTATAAAGAGTAAGAGAGGGGCCAGGATGATCCACCTGCTCTGGCACCAGGTTATGCACACTACCTTAGACTCCTCTGCAGGTAAGATAATTAATTTAAATAAAGTTGGGGCCCAAGTTCAGACCAAGCTATCTTGTCATGCCTCTTCATTTAATGGTTGGGGTGTGTGTGTGTCTTTCCACTTCCAAACAGTGTCTATGTTCAGAAAGCTCTCTAATATGAGTACAGTGCCAAATCTGTGCAAATGTAATACCAAACAGCAAACCATAGAAGCCTGGTTAAATAACTGAATTACAGCATTTCAGATATGGGCAATGAGGAGAACACAACCACAAAAATTCCTCACTGTGATGTTTCAACATGTCAAGGCCACCTAAGTGGACAAGAACAAGTAATTAGGCACATATTCATCATATGCCTAGCTGGAAACCATCAGAGCTGGGACAGTGGTTTCGATTGCTGGAGTCTGTCAACACCTCCTTACCCAAGTGCTAATGATTTATACTTTCATTGCATTTGCCAGAGCAAGCACCATTATTGCATGTTGACCTCTTTTACTTTCCATGCAAGCCAATCAAGAATGAACCAGGTGCATCCTATGAAGGCTAGCTGCACAGATACTGAGGATGCAAAAAAATTTCTTGCTCAGACAAGTATCACATAAATGAGATTCCTGAAGTGTTTGTATGGAAGTACAGGTCACATAAGATTTTTGTTTCCGCAGAGAGGATAAGCTTGCTTTCCCACAGTCAGCAGAACGTCATGCTTGGCCAACATATAAATCAACCTCTAAAACAGGGGTGGCCAAACTTTTTGTGCCGTGGGCCTGACCATGCTCCTGGACAGCTGAGCGGGCTGAACCACACACCCCGGAGGCGGAAGCAGATGCATTTGTGACTGTCGTAAATGTGCCCATTTCTGCAATCATGACAGCCATGGGCATGTTTGTGCATGCGTGGATGTGTTTTGTGGCTGACGTAAACGTGCCTGCTTCCACTTCTGGCTGGGTGCAGGGGAAGCAGCAACGGGCCAGATGGAATGGCATTGTGGGCCAGAGCTGGTCTACAGGCCATAGGTTGGGAACCCTGTTCTAAAAAATCACCAAAGGCAAAAGACCTGTTTTTTCATTGGTCACAGTAGCCCCAAAATCTTCACGATATACCTTCTGTTTAATTGAGTACACTGTTCATAGTCATTAGACCTAGAGAAATGAAACACTACATTTAGTAGTACTTTAGGACTATATTCCTTCAGGCAAAAAAGAAAAGAAACAATCCAATGAACTTTCTTTTGCTGCTCTTTAGATGCTGATATTGTTATTCCTTTTATGGAATAGCAATTTGATTTATGATCTTTCTGCCTTTGAAGTTAAACATTAAAATGTTTGTAGTTAACATTAGTATGCCAAAGCAATAGTACTCCTTGATCTTTACTTTGTATTTTTAAGGTGTCCAAATTTAAGTGCACAGAATAAATTATCAGAACCAAAATGGGCAACATTCAGTATTCAGTATGAAAATCTTTGATCCCGGTGGGTTATGGGCATCTGGATATTAACATTTGCATTGTGCCCAAGAGCTATAATGTTAAAACAAAGCCACACTTACAAAGTCAGATTTTTCGTTATGCCCTTCAGAAGCACATCATTAACACAACTTTGTCCAATTAGAATCTATACTAGGGAACTAAATTCTATTCTGCTCAACACATTTTGCACAGCAGAAGCTGTGGTTTCAATCTGTGACAGGTTTCATGCTGCTCTCTCCTGGGGTTTCTAAAATGCAGACATTTAAAAACTAGTCTGTTGTTTTGTGCCCTAAAGCATCTCAGCAGCACTGAAACTGAGTCTAATTAACTTCCTGCTAAACCTAAAATGTCAGGAAAGAATATCACCAAGCCTGGAAGGTTGGAGAGGGGGATAGCGTGGACATGGGTGGAAGTACTTGTTATAGATCTTGAGCCATTTTTCACAAAAATCAACACAACGGAGCTCCTTAAAGGTCAAATTTTATTTGACACAAGCTGTCATGTAATGCAATCCAGTTCATCAGATGCCACAAAAGCTTGTGGCAAAAAACTCTAGTTGGTCTGTGAGGTGCAACAAAGCTTTTGTGAGGTTATTTCTGTTAGAGGGCTCATGCACCTACTCTACTCAAAAGTTTCAAGTCAGGTTGCAAGCAAATTGCTTTTCCCCAGGAGAGATTTCACTATTACCCCAAAAGTGTTTTGCTAAGCATTTACATTGGATTTGCTGGGTTCAAAATAGATTTAAAGATTAACACACAACGCAAAGCTAAGCATGCAGTATGTTGACCACCCAACAGGCTTCAAACCCCGCTCCAGCGGTCACTTCTTTTACACCAATTCCCGTATCATTTTTAAAAAATAATAATCAGTTTTGTATGTATGAATGTGTGTATCACTGATAACGTACACCTTGGAGGAAGTCTTTCAAGCAGTGGCAGCAGCAATTCCACTCTCAGCTCCCAGAGCTCTTCTTGCTTTCTTAAAAAAATTTTTTTTTCTAATATAGTGATATGCCATTTCAAAGAGATATAATCAGCCATGATCATCTTTTGTGTCTGGCAAAATCACCAGATAGGATGGTATCAAGCAATGGGTTTCCCCCCCTTCTCTATTTCCTTTCTGCCCCCATGCCTACTGCTGCTCAGTCCTACAAAATGAGAAGTGACATTGGAACCAGCTTTCTATTTTAGGTAAAGGCAAAGGTTGCCCTTACTTGAAAGCCAGTCATATCTGACTCTAGGGTCTAGTGTCATCTCAATTTATAGCCAAAGAGCCAGCACTGTCTGCATTTGCAGATGTTTCTGTGGACATGTGGCAGGCATGATTAAACACCGGAGTGCACAGAATGCTGCTTACCTTCCCACTGAAGTGGCATCTATTGATCTAGTTTGGCAGGAGCTGGAACAGACAGGAGCTCACTCCATCATGCAATAATAATAATAATAATAATAATAATAATAATAATAATAATAATAATAATAATAATAATAATAATAATAATAATAATAATAATAATAATAATAATAATAATAATAAAGTTTAATTTTTATCCCGCTTTCCTGACACAAGTGCCACTCAAAGCGGCTTACAACATATATAAATACAATAAACAGAGCAAAATATACAATAAACTACAAAAGGCAATACACAATTAATACAATCAAAACATCAGAATATGCAAAAAAAATACAATACAAAATATAAATAATTAAGCAATATCACAATGAGAAATTACACAAAAAATCAACCTCAATCACCCAGCAGCCACAAAGGCACCCTATAGTTCAACGTCTGTGAGGCAGCTGTGTCGGCGGCCAATGGCTCCCACCTGTCTCTCCCCAACGGGGCCGGTGGCGTGGGCTCCCGGGGCGAGACAGGGAGCTGCTCGAGGCGGCGGGTGTCGTCGTCCTTTTCTGCTCTCCGGGCGGGCCGTCCCGGAGAGCAAGGGCAGCTGTGTTGGCGGCGGCAATGGCTCCTACCTGTCTCCCCCCCCCACAGGGCCGGTGGCGTGGGCTCCCGGGGCAAGACAGGGAGCTGCTCGAGGCGGTGGGTGTCGTCGTCCTTTTCCTGCTCTCCAGGCGGGCCGTCCCGGAGAGCGAGGGCAGCTGTGTCGGCGGCGGCAATGGCTCCCACCTGTCTTTCCCCAACGGGGCCGGTGGCGTGGGCTCCCGGGGCGAGACAGGTTGCTGCTCGAGGCTTTGAGACTTGGGTCTCAAACTGCTGACTTGCTGACCTTCTATTCACCAAATTCAGCATCTTAACCACTAAGCCAATGCAGTCCCTGTTTTCTATTTTAATGCTATGCCAAAACGGGGAGAGGTGGCAGAGAGGAAAATGGAGAAGTGCTCCAGAAAGGATCCTCAGAGCAAATACCTGAGAAAACCAGCAGTTTAAGGGGTAGCTACAGAAAGGTGAATTCAAGCCTCCTTGTTCATTGAAATGAAATCCCTTGGGAGCAAAGATATAATTGTTTAATTCAATATATTGAGTACTTATAACGCTCATTCCCACATAATATGATAGAATTACAGAGACCTATAAGGAATTTAGTCATCACAAGGAAATCTTCATAATAAGAAAATAATTATACCCAGAATAGACCCTTTGAAATGAATGATAATTACTAGGACTATGATTCAATTTGTCACAATTTCCTAGAAAGCTGTTTTATATCAACCACTGGTCCACTCAAGGTCATTGGGTGGCAGTGGTGCTCCAGGCAGGGATTCAGGCCGTATATGTCCCAGCTCTCATCTAGAGAAACTAAGGATTTAGCCATGGACTTTTCTACATGCAATGCATGTGTTCTGTCCCTGAGCTATGGCTCCTCAAATATCAAACTGACCCCTGTGCCATCTAGAAACACAAAATTGGAAAGTCTTGTGTTGACTTTCCTTTCGACCATTTCCAAGTTTGGTGAATTTTGGAGTCAGGGTGTCCAGGTTGTGCCACCCTCAATGACTCATTGAATTGGTGGTGTAAGACTTTTTCAAAATACTGTGTGTCTAAGTATTAAAGGATAGGGACAATGAACTCTGGATATCTGCTTCCTTTACATTCTATTTGTTAGTGTCCCAACAGCATATCATTAGCTTCTGTTGCAATGTTAAATCTCTCATCTGAGCCAGCAGATGAAAAGTTAAGCTACAAATATTGCAGAGATAATTGGTCTAACATATGTTTAAGGGCTGAAGCCCATTCATATTACATTTTTCTTCTTTCCAAAACAGTCTGGCAGTAGAACAGTGTAAGGCAATCCAAAATGACATCTGTCTGACAGAAGATGGGAGAAGAAATCCGTTCTTTTCCTCTAAGGGGAAAAATGCTTAAGTTTAGGGAATAAAGAAGTACAGACTGCTAATAGCATACTACTTAATGAGTCTGCCTAATTGCCCTGAACTTTGGGACTGACAAAGTAACAACTAGCCATTCTGCCAAAGGTACTGCATAAATTTGTAGCCCCAATTTTCCCCACACTCGGAGACAAAATCCATTAGGAATGCTATTGTGCGGGTGAAAAGGTCAGCATATAACTATCTTATTGAAGCTCATGATGGTCACTTAATAAGACACGGAAACTTATTTTTTATTTTCATATAAAAACCCCAAACAAAGCAGCAACACAATCTGAATTTCTGTGCAGGGGAAAAGGATTAATATGTTATAACATGAATTCTAATTGGAAGCAACTGTGTTATAGTGCATCCTAGTGTTAAATAATGGATAATTCAAAATAAGAGTAGAATTTCTGATTTACTGAACAAAAATAAAATAAAAGAATGTTGACAACATATGCAATTTTAACATCTCCTTTTCCAATGATTTAACACAAAATATTTCATTTATGAAACTGTAATTCCATATTAGCATAGCCTCCTTCAAGGACTAACTCACAAATGCATTGGCCGAGCAAAACTTAGACCAATAAAAGAAAATAACTTGTTATAAACCAGGGGTTCTCAACCTACAACCCATGGTCTGGCCCCAGCCCGAGGCACCATTTCATGTGGCCTGTGTTGCCACCACCACTGGAAGCGGATGCATTTATGACAGCCGTAAATGCACCTGCAGCAGCCGTGGATGCATTTTACAACAGCCGCAGATGCATTTTACGGCAGTGTTTATGGGGGGACCACCAGTCCGGCCCACTCAGCTATCTGAAGGGGCATGGTCCAGGCTGTGGCTTGAAAAGGTTGAGAACTCCTGTTATAAACTGTCATTCTGAAGTATTCACCTTTGCTTTATTCTAGCTATTCGTATACAGTCCTCAAAGGATTCCAACATCTACCTCTTCTACCAGTATTATTCTAGCTGCCAGATACTGTATACCTACTCCATTGCTCCTAAAGACATTAGGACTATCTGACTGGTCTGACTTTCCTGAATTGGTCTTATGAATTTAATCAAATGTGGCTAAGTTTATAACAAAAAATGTTGTTTTGCTGATAGTAGTATATCTTCTTGTTCGTATTGCTCCACCTAGCTGGAGTTCCACATCCATGTTTGAAAGCCATTGAAGGGCTTCATCTGTGGCACTATGCAAATCCTCCAATGTGCCTCCAAATGCACGTAAAGGACACCTGAATATAATGTGGTCCATGGTTTGGTTTTCTTCTACACAGTCACATTGGGGAGAGGACTTCCATCCCCCTGTGAACAAAGTGGCTCCACATCTACCACAGCCAGTCCTCACTCTGTTTAGCATCCTCCACTGCTGTCTAGGAAGGGAAAATCCAGCTGGCCATTTGCAGGGATTCTTGATTATGTGATGATGGGGAATTGGAGATAGATGTTGCCAGAGTTCCATCTAGGCATCTGAGATATTAAAATGGTTATTCTGTAGGTTGATTGCAGTGTGCCAAGCAGGGTGTCTGGATTTTAATCACTGGGCTGAGGGGGCAGTTATATCGGTATGAATTGAGAGGAGAGGATTGTTTAATAGGAACTTGAGATGGACAATTTGTACTTACTGTATACATCAACATTAATGTAGACAACAGATGTTCATCATACAATAAATAATAAATCGTTCCACCTAAGATAAGGAAAGAAATAGCAGTGGATGCAAAGAGAACTAAGTAAGAGAATGACCTTCGACATCCTATGAATGGATATGAGCCTCAAGTCCGTCAGCGCAGATCCAGGAAGAGCTTTATGGCAAGAACATTTTGAGAGTACACAAGAGCAAAATCGAATTAGAAGATGGAGGAAGGAGCTCACTGGACAAGGAATAATATTAGAGGAGGATTTGGTTGAGGAACTCGACCTTCTCTATGTCACTTGGAGGACCCTGAATAGGATGAGGGTTGGAATGCCTAAATGTAAGGCCAACTTGCTCAAATGGGGATTGCTGACAGAGAACAACACTCTGTGTGAATATGGAAAGATACATAATCCAGTTTATTTGTTAGTCTACCAATTACTACTGGAAACTTGTACCAATGAGGATTTAGGTTTGGCCAATGACAAAGCCAAGAAGGTGGCTTCATTTTGTCAGTGTCAAGTATGACCTGAACACACACAAAAAAGAAGAAAAATCTGATAAAAATCAATGGAGTTGTGCATTTCTAGCATTTTGTTCCAGGTGCAAAAAGCTATGTTGATATGTTATCAAAAGCAGTTCTTTAATATAATCATTGATTGGTGACAAATATAAGAGTATTGTTCCTATCCATCAGTACTGGACACGATCCTTTTTTGAATATACCTATTACCTCTTTGATATTTTATGCATAATAAAAGAGACATTAGGTGACTGTTTTATGAAAAACAAACCATGCCCTGGAGGAAATGCTAACTTTGTCATTTCTTTGGGCAGCTGTCCCCTTTGTGATCTCTTTGGTCCTGATCTTGAAGCTTAAGGCACTTTCAAGATCTAGAGCAGCTTCTAAACCACTGAAAACCAGACTCAGTCTTTTTATTTCCAAATCTCCATTAAAGCCAGGGTACGCAATTTGTGGCACTCCAGATGCCGCTGAACCACAACATAGCTGGAGATGTTGATAACTGCAATTCAGCAAGATCTGAAAGGCCACTTGTCAGTGACTCCTGGATACATGCCAACATTACTTTAATGTTACCTGGCACTAAACTCCCTCTGCCTCAGTCCTTGCCTTGTCCCCTCCTGGGTCTCCCAGACACAGGCAGCTCCAATTTGGGACTACTGAGACTCTGAGCTATTTTCCATGGAGGACTGGGTCCAGCAAAATATTAGCTTTTGCTGCAACCTGGAAGATCCACTCTAAAAGTGATCCCCAGAAAATATCAAAAGGAGAGAATGGTAGCAGTGAGGCCTCTCCTGGCTTAAGATGGCTTTACTCTGTCCCCCTCCCGTCAATAAACATACAAGTTATCAAAGGAACTGTGGTTTATTTTTCATAAGGGATGTTAAAGATACATTGCTCACACAATACAGATACAGTAACTATACAATATATACAACACTACTCAAAAAGATTCAGGAAAATCAACACCTTGGTTTCCCCCATGAATATAAATTAATCTAACTCACTAACTTATTCTGATAGTTTAGGAGAGAGCAGGATTTCTTTCCTCATGTTTTTCTCTGGCTTGTTTTCTTCAGATTCTGCTCAGAATCTCTTCCAAAAGTTCCCCAGAATCTCCTTAGAGTCTCCTCAGAATCTCTTCAGATCATACCTGTCAAGTTTTGGATTTGGAAATAAGGGAAATTTCCCGGCAAATACGGGATACTTGACAGCTATGCTTATCCTGTGCTGCCTTCCAATGGTGGCAATAGGGCATTGCAGTCTAATTAATAAGGGATGATGGTGGGAAAGAGGGTAAAATAAGGGTTTTTCCCAGCCAATAAGGGATACTTGACAGCTATGCTTCAGATTCTCCTCAGAAAGTTTTCTCAGACTCTCTGAAAGTTTACCTCAGACTCTCTCTTCTCTTCAGAAAGTCTTTTTCTCCAGTTCTTTAGAACCTCCTTCAAGTTCTTTTTCTTTCAAGTTATCTTTTCTTCAAGTTCCTTCTTTTCTCTTAAGTTCTCCTGAGAAAACCCTCTTTCCTTTTTTATACCTCACCATTCCCCTCCTGCCTTATCTCATTTACATGAATGAACCAATCAGATAAATCTCTGTATCTTCAATGTCTTCTGCCCGGCATCAGGGTGTTAGAGTCCAGCACCTTCCTTCTCTGCGATATACAGGTACATATAGAGATATAACAAAGCCCAACTACCATATGGACTTTTAACTACTTTTGGTTTAACTTGTGAGCCCATGGTATGCTCTACCATGACACCACTTAGTTGTCCACCCCATTTAAAAGACTCGGTGACTTAGTGATTAGGACACTGAACTTGACGACTGGAAGGTCAGCAGGTCAGCAGTTTGAGACCCAAGTACTGCACAACAGAGTGAGTTCCCATCTCTGTCCCAGCTCCTGTAAACCTAGCAGTTTTAAAGCAAGAAATTGCAAGTAGAAAACTTTGGTGGGAAGGTCACAGCATTCCATGCCTACCACATGTCCATAGAAATGTCTGCAAACGCAGACAGAGCTGGCTCTTTGGCTATAAGCAGAGATGAGCACTGAACCGTAGAGTCAGATATTACTGGCTTTCGAGCAAGGACGACTTTTACCTTTACCTAGTACAGATAATGGCTTGGCACAATGGGTGGAAGGTAGATCTTATAAGATAAACAAGAATTTACTCAACTTCAGTATTTGACTCATTCTCTTGTATTGTTTCAGATTTATCTGAAACAGTACGAGAGAATGGGTAAAACACAAGTAGCATGGAAGAAATATAATATGCACCTGTTAGCTGATCTATAACGGAGACATTCATTAGACAAAATTAGTTAGTAACAAAGCTGACACACAGAACAGCTAGAGTCATCTATACCTATAAATCTGAGTGTTAACCGTTGGAACTTGACAAAGGATCCTGCACCAGGCTATACTAGCCCGTACCGAGCCTTCGTGCACTTGCCCGAACCGGGTCCGCAGGTCAACAAATGTTTGAGAAATGCGCCAGTGGGACAAGAGCCCCACAAACGCGAACAAAGAAAAAGAACTTCACTACCCAACATTCCTTGCACCGCGCCTCGCCACAGCCAATCAGGCTGAGAGGCGTGAGCAAAAAAAACGTTGGGAAACGCGCCGCAGTCAATCAAAAACAAGCCGCAGAAAAAACCGCCACACAAACACAAACCGCAAACTCAAAAATACAAGTCCCAGAGTCCTGCGCGCCATGAGCGCGCAGAACGCTGAGAAAGCCGGCACGCGAAAAATAAAAATAAAAACACAACGGGAATGCAAGTCCGTCGCAGGTGGACACAGCACCTCACAGCCACGCAAACACCCGCCGGCCTTCTTTCCCGGAGCAATGGGGGGGGAGAGGGACTACCTCTCCTCCACACTACCCCGCCGAAGACAAGGCAAGACCACCACCGGCCTCAAGGAAATTTGAGCCGGGGTGGGAAAAAACCAAAAAAACCGGAAAGGAGCATTTCCACCCCTTGAAAGCGAACCAATTCCTTGTGAAGCAAAGGCAGCGAACGAGGCTCCGGTCATTGCCCTTACTTCCCGAGGAAGTGTTTCGCTTTCAGGGGGAGGGAATGCACCAGTACCTTCCCCCCCCACCCACCCCCGTTGAAAGCAAACCAATTCCCTGGGAAGCAAAGGCAACGAACAGGCCTCCGGTTGTTGCCTTCGTCTCCCAGAGCTCCTCACCCGGACGCAGCACACAGCTACTGGGATGGACATTTAAAACCTGCCCAGTGTGTGTGTGCGTGCACACCAAAACAACCCCGAAATAACAACATCACCAAAAAGAAAACAACAAAAACAAACACCAAAACTATTACAAAATAATAAGACAAACATAAATCAATAATTTAAAAAAACATTAATAAACAAAAATAAATATAAACACAAAATACACAAACAAAAACTTCCACAACACCACAAAACCACAAACAAAACACCTAACTACAACACGAAAAACACAAACAAACAACAATGAAATAAAACAAATTAAACACAACCAGAAATAATCAAACCAATTATACCAAACTAAAAATAAACCAACACACAAAAGACCAAACAGAAACACCTCCCAGCCCACCAACACAAAACCAAAACAAAGAAAAAACCCAGAAGAAAGAAAACCAGACAACTTACCAGCATGTCCGTCCGGAACAGATTTGAAGAACCAAAGACGACTTACCGGAAGAAGCACCACCCAGAGGACAGAAGAGAAAAAACACCTGAAATGAAACCAAAACCCCTAGCAGCCCCACCTGCAGGGCACAATAGTAAAAACAACTCAAACACACTCAACAGAGTAAAAACACGTCAAAAACATAACACAAAATCACAATTTTACACAAATCACAAATATATCTCAAAAAAATAACATAAAAAGATTTCTAAAATCCTGTGTTTAGTTTTAACTAAAATAAAAACCCAAAACATCTAAACACAGTTTAAAAGCATTTAATGTAAAAAAATGTACTTTCACATTTTTAAAATTATCACCTACGATACAACCATTAAAAAAGGTCACATACTAAAATATTATTTGGTTAAATAGAAAATTTAGAAAAACATATATAATCCTTTGTTCTTTTTTTAATCCACAAAAAAACAAAAACAAACTAATCACAGTTTATAACAGCCCAGCATCGTAACAAAAATTAACGTATGTGTTAAAGAAAATATTCAAAAACACATTAGAAAAATATAAGTTGTTATTACTGTAAAGTATCACAACAATACAATCTATTTAACAAATGAAAACATAAAGGAATTGTGCATAATTATTTTTTTTTAAAAGAACAATTACAGACTAAGCTCTTCTTTACCAACATTAAGAAAAAAAACCCCTTCCAAAACAATTTAAAACAGCCCGGCACCGCCAGGCAAAATCTGCTAGTACTAGATAATTTGTTGAAGGGATTATAGATAGATCCAGCTATACAGGGGAAAACATAGATCCCATATCTGTCATCTCAACCTCACAATTCTATCTCTGACACAACATTTTTGCATTTTTGTACTCAAAATAGAACATGACATGGTCCTGTAGTTTATCTTTGTCCACCCCAATTTGATGGGCAAAGAGCATGTTGGACTGCAACTCCTTTCCCACATTTCTCTGGATTGGAGAAAATGGAGTTGCGTCTAATGGCATCTTTGTTTAGCCCCATTTTATGAGATCACCCGGAATGCCACACTTTGCCTATTCCTGATTTACAGCAATGTCTGGCTTGCACTGGTTTCAGCTCTGAAATTTTTCTCTTCTCTCTCTCTGGTTTCCAGTTTAATAAGATAAGCCCTTCTCTAGTCAGGCAACTTAAACAAAATGTTACTGCCTTTATGTTAAACTGAAAATGTGACCTGTCACTCACCCACCCCTGCAAACAAGGGCCCAGATTTTGAGAGCTTAGCTCTCCTGTGGATTGGGGTCATGAGGATTCGGAGAGAGCTGGAAGTTTTTGAAATGGTAGCCATGTTAGTCTGTGTTTCAAGCATATCATAGAGTAAACAAAAAAGAAAAGATAAAACACATTGTGGCACTTTAAAGCCTCACTGCTGTATTTTAATGTTAGTTTTTGTGGATCAAGTCCACTTTGTCTGGGATTTCACGGTGGCAGAGGAAGAATGGGAGAAGGAAGGAGAATAGCAGAGGTTGTAGAGGCAGAGAGGAAAGGGTTGAAGGAGATTCAAGAAGGGATAGGATAGCTAGGATTTGTAGAAGGAAAGAAGTGGGAAGGACATGGAGAGATAAAAGGGAAAGGATCAGAAAGAAGGAGGATGACGACAGGATACTGACAGTCTGGTGAGGAGGACTTATACCTTATTTTATTTATTTATGAATTTTTATCCCGCCCTCCTGATGAGAAACATCACTCAGGGTGGCTAACAACATATATAAAATACAATATAACCACAGATAAAACAATAACCGTTAAAAACCGTTCCACTGGGCTGGACCGTTACCTTTAAGGAAGATCCCTGGATTGGTGAGCTTGTGCAGATGAGGGGGACCCTGGAGTAGGCTGAATGCCAGGCATGTGCCAAAATATACCCTGCAAACCTTATTGCAGGGAATAGTAATTGTGGGAGTGATGCTGGGTGGTAGCGTGTGTGTGTCTCACTGACGATAATAGGCTGGCAAAGAACAGGACAAGGGAGGTGTTGTGAAGAGATGTCCTGTCCGATGCTCCCAAATGCCACCAGCATCTGGTGTGGCACTGAAGGACTCTGAAAGACTTTGGAGGACTTGAAAAGTGAAGTAACTGTCAACCCCCTCCTCTTCTTGTAAATAGTTATGTAATCAAGTGCACCTGTGGCAGGATGAGTTTACATTAAATTTACACCTGTATTGAACTGTAAACATGCATTAATGTTGTCTCAGCAAAGATGGACCAGGCTGGACAGACCACATAATTTGATAGAATACACGTGACAGAGCGATAGTTAATACCTACAAAAGTGAATTGTGTAAGTACTAAAAATCATATATCCCTGACAACACCCATAAGGGGACATTGTTAGAAAATGAAGTGTATCTATTTCTGGATCAGCAGTTATAGTGAACAGATGCCTAGATTTCTATGTGAGTGTCATGCTCATAAGGAGACAATGTTACATATGCATAATAAGAATTAGACATACAGTACCTGAAAGGCTGGGGGAAATGATTTTATTTTGTAATAATTATTAAAATTATGTCATATTGAATAAAGAAGACATCAAAAGTGATGAAATTCTGTAACTTAACTTCCTTACCGCTTTGGAAAGTTTCATGATGATGATACACAAATGATATGGCATAACAAAAAAAAATACTGCCTAAAGAGTCAGAGTAAAAGCTCCTTAGCTTAGAAGCAGCTCATTTTCAATCTTCAAAAATGAAAAGTTATTCATACATTTGTCTCAACAAAGACCTCAGAACATTTTATCAATCCCAATAAGAATGGATTAGCTTTA
The DNA here is from genome assembly GCA_035047305.1 of Bradypodion pumilum. NCBI lineage: Eukaryota > Metazoa > Chordata > Lepidosauria > Squamata > Chamaeleonidae > Bradypodion > Bradypodion pumilum. Next base: position 76,709,496 of record JAWDJD010000002.1, on the reverse strand, counting down.
GCCTTTTTCCAAACAGTTTCAGTATTTTTGAAACCCAGCTCAGGAAAAATTCTCATCAGCAGGTCTAGACACAGTTCCTAAAGATGTTTATTCTCTGGGAATATACATCTTTACCTATAAAGAGGGGCGTTAACCATTGGACTCTGGTATACATGCCTGCACCCGACTATCGTATCCCGTACCGAGCCACCTTCACTCGCCTGAACCCGGACCACAGAGTGCCGCAACAGCCCCACGAACGGGAACAAAGGGGAACCACTTCAATTCCCAACATCCTCCGCGCCGTGCCGCACCTCAACCAGTCACGAGCAAAAAGAACATTGGGAAACACGGCGCACCCAATTGAAATCGAGCCACAGGAAAAAAAAACCGCCGCACGAATGCAAACAAAACAAACAAAACTCCAAGTCCCAGTGTCCTACGCGCCGTGAGCACTTCAGCCAATCAAGCTGAAAGGTGCGAGTGCGCAGAACACTGAAAAAGCCAGTGGGCAAAAAGTAAAATAAAAACACGCTGGCCTCCCGCAACGGGAGTGCGAGGCCGCCACAGGCGGACGCAGCGCCTCACGGCCTCTCACGGCCTCTCAAACAAACACCCACAAAAAAACCATGGCGAGACCACCACCGGCCTTCTTTCCAGGAGCAATGGGGAGAAGAGGAACTCCCTCTCCTCCCTGCTATCCCGCCAAAGACACAGTGAGATCACCGCCAGCCTCAAGGTCGAAAAAAAGACCAGCAGCAGGCAGCAATTCGTCAGGGGAAGCACACTCCCTGGCAAATGACTGGTTGCTGCATTTGTACTACCAACACCACTGTTTCGAGAAGTAGTATGAAACAGCGTTGGAGGTAATACAAAAGCAGCAGCCAGCAATCCGCAAGGAAGAGCACCACCCCTTACAGATCGCTGCCTGCCGATCTTCGGTTAGGTAAGCCAGGAGAAAAAGGAGACAGAAAGGAGAGAGCCATCGTCAGTCAGATAGCTCTTCTCTGCTCTTCTCCTCAGACCTACCTAACACACCTTACCGGACAAAAACCGGGCTGACTGCCGGCTCCTCCTTTTCCCCATTGCTGCATCAAAACCAAATTTTGAAGCAGCAATGGGGAAAAGAGGAACCAACAGTCAGGCCGTTCTTAACGCAAAACCCCCCCAAAAACAACAAAGCCAAAATCCACAAAAAAACACACCAAAATACCATGAAAGCACAGAAAAAACACCTAATTACAACATGAAAATACCTAACTCAAACAACAAAAATACCACAAATTAAACAAATAAACACAAAAGAAATCAGAAACATAAAAAACAACCAGAAATAAACAAAACAATTAAACAATCTAAACCCCCCCCCAAAACCACAAAAGAAGAAACAGAAACACCTCCCAGCCTAACACCAAAAAACAAAACAAAACAAAAAACAAAACCCAGATTAAAAAAAAAACAGAGAACTCACCAGCACGTCCTCCCTCCACGACTCCGGAACAGAAAGGAAGAAACAAACACTATTTTCTGGAAGAAGCCCCACCTAGAGGCCGGGAGAGAAAAAACAAGTCAAATAAAAAAATAATCCAACACTATTACTAACAGCCCCACCAGCAGGCCGGAAGATTAAAAACAAGTCAAAAAATGCAAAGCAGCCCTCTTGCTAACAGCCCCACCTAGAGGCCACAAAAGTAAAAACAAGTAAAAAAATAAGAAATAAATCAAAATCACAAATAAATCTAATAAAATAGAGCAAAAAAGTCACAAACCACAAATGCAAAATATCCCCACCCAAACCACCCTTAACCAAAAAACAAAAAATCAACAAACAAACAAAAAACAAAACAAATAAAAACTGCCCGGCTGGCTGGGCACAAATATGCTAGTAGACAATAAGAAGAGAAGAGAATATTTTAATGGAAAAATGAAAAATATATATTGGTAAGATGATGGAGATAAAAACAAAAATAGAATGGGGTGAGAAATCTAGTGGGCAAAGAAAATCAGTATGCTTGGCTAGTTTTTCTCATCTTGGGGCCGGAGGGGTAAGTTCAGATGACTCAGCCTGCCACCTGTCTCTAAAGCAGTGGTTCCCAACTTGGGGCCCACACCTCACAGGGGAACTTCAAGTCCCAGAAGCCTAAGTCAGTACATTGGTTGATTAGTGCTTTGGGGAATTGAGTGAGGCTTCTGGGAATTAAAGTCCAAAAACGAAAGGTTGGGAAACACTGTTCTAAAGGGATGATTCCTTTTGGGTTGAAGGTAGGAGTAGTCTGAAAGAGAGGGAGGTGAGATGATTCGGCCCATGTTTTGGGATCTACCTCTGTCTAACCTTTTTGTTCTGGCTCACAACTGAGTTTTCCCAGGGGCTATCAGCCCTTTAAGCTCCACAGAATAAAAAGAACCCCCTACTTTGCATTAACACCATATTCACAACTGGTAATGATGGTTTAAAGTTATATTTTGTAGACACACATAGAATTGCTTATGTGTCATCACATTATAATGTTGAAATTTTTGAAATAACTGTGTTAGTCTGTGTTTTGAGCATTTCAGAGAGTAAACAAAACAAAAAGACAAAAAACATTGTGGCACTTTAAAGACTAACTGCTGTATTTTAATGTTAGTTTTGGTAGATCAATAACCACTTCTTCAGACAGAAGAATGAGATGAAAACTAACATTAAAATACAGCAGTTAGTCTTTAAAGTGCCACAATGTCTTTTTGTCTTGTTTTATTTACTCTCTAGTATAATGTTGTCAAATGTTGCTCAGTATTTGATTATAGACCATGAACTTCAGTTTCATCCTACATATTCATCAAGCATGTAGAGGTGCACTATTATAATTCATGGCTAAAATTAAAACAGGAGAAAGCTTAAGATGTTTTCAGCAAATAAATACACTGTAGTTGACTGCTTTCTATTCTTTTTCTACTACAGTATAAGCTACTACTTTGCATGGCACAATGCTGCCATCTATGGACCAAGCAGTTAATTACAGACCATGGTCTTGAATTCTGTCCTTCATAAAGAACTTTGCACTCTGATTATGATGGCTCATTAGAAAAAATATCTTTAAGTTGTAGAAGAATAATACTTTTATTAGCAATACCCTGTGCCTATTACGGTCATTTCCTAATGTCAGGTACAAGAAAAAGTTCAGGCTTGACTTGACTTTGGTGAAAATCAGCAAGAAAGCCGTCAGGATAAGTTCCAGAGATAAAGGATCATGTTTTCTTGCCTTGCTTAAGTGTTAGCTGGATACAATTCTTCTCTTCTTTTTTAATTTCAAAATAATGTAAAGTAAACATACTAATAGGAAAAATACTAACAATAACAACTACAATATCATTATTGGAAGGGACAGATAAATAAATAAATAAAGAGGGGACAGATAAATAAAATAAATGTTATATAGTTTATATACTGACATTAAGCCGAACGTTTATAACGTTCCATTGGTGGTGGGGTGCACATCTTTGATTATGTATTTGTTTACTCTCTCTCAAACACACACACACACACACACACACACACGACGATGGTCGCTTAGTGGCGTGGGCTTCTGAGCAGGGATGTTCACCGGCCTGCCCTCCGCCCCTGCTGGCCTCGAGGCCGGCAGGGGCGAAGAGGGCAGGTCGGTGCGAGTCCCAGCGCTGAAAAGGCTGAGTTGGGGAAAGGCCCAGTCGGCAAAAGATAAGTGGGGCAGGGGAGAGGGACTGGGGGGGGCAAGGGGGTGGGGTTGTGTGGTCCCTGGGCCCGTTCCACCCCCTCAGTCCCTCCCCCCACCCCACTTACCTTTTGCCAGCTGTGCCTTTCCCCGGTGCGTCCTTCACCGATGCCAAGACCCTCCTCTCTCCCCCCCAGCTACGGTGAGGCCAGCGCCGGCCTCCGTGGGTGCAGGGAGACAATCTTGTCTCCCTGCTACCTCGCTGAATCCATTGGGGGGGGGAAGGAGGTGCTCCTCTTCCCCCCAAGATATGGCGAGGCCGGCGCTGGCCTTCGCCGGTGGGGCAGCAGGCAGCAAAAGTTGGTTGTCAGCGTGTTGGCGGTTTTTCAAACTACGTGCACCGACTGCCCCACCTTCTCCGCGCTCGAGCCCTTCAGCCTCATTGGCTGAGGGGTGGCGCGGCGTGGAGGATGCTGGGCCTTGTAGGGATTTTTTTGGTTGCATTCGTGGGGTGGTTGCCCCACTCGCGGCTGGCGTACCCTTGTGGTGATGCTCCAAGGGTGGTCAGGAAGTGTAGGCGGCTCGGTACGGGATAGTAGGGACGGGTGTGGGTGTGTATGCCGGACACCAACGGTTAACGGGCCTTCTTATAGGTAAAGATTATTTGGTGTTCTTGTAATGCGTCTTTGATTTTATCTATCCTCCTTCCTCTGGGTCTGCCTCATGATTTTTGTCCTCTTTTCACATATGCCTTGTAAGGTATGGGATTCCAAGACATTCTCTCAAAATGCGCAAAACACTTTGTCGTCTCTGTATACAGTTTAAGATTGTTTCTATTCCAATCCCCTCCCCCCTGCCCTTATAATCTCATTCCTGGTTTTATCCAGTCGTCACTCCAACAGCCTTCCTCATATATCTCATATCCGTGGTGACCAACTTTGATTTGTTTTGTTTTAATTCCTTAACCGTACTTGCTATCAATGCCTGAACATCTGCAAAAATAGCAATGGGAATTACACTTCTATACCTCTCATATAGAGTCTGCGGTGGCTTAGTGGTTAAGACGCTGTACTTGATGACTGTGTTACCTGAAAACTGTCAACCTTTTATGGGACCATTCACAGGCAGGGTTGAATCAGGAACAAACTCACAGACAAAGTGTTTTGATACAAATTTAAACATGTTTACTTATGAATCAAATAAGGAAATAAAGTATCAAATAAGAAAAATAAGAAATCCAGTTAGATGGAGTTCACTTTAGAAATACAGAAGATTGCTTAAAAATACTTAGACATATGGAGTTACTCAGGAATAAAATTAAATGAAGAAGTTACTATAAATGAAAAGCTTACGTAAAGATAGAAATTACTTAAAGGTAAAGAAGTTACTTTGAAATAAAAACAACGTAGTTACTTAAAGGCCTACTTAGAAATGAATGAACCTTAAAAGGAAAGAATAAAGAAAAGCAGAGAAAATTAGTAGCAGGGGAAAGGAAGAGAAGATTGCTCAGAAATCACATGCTTAAGATTTGCCTAAGGAAAAGAAAGAGATAGGGAGGAAAAGCTTGCTGGAGGTTGTTGTGTTCTGTAAAGCTGTGCCTTTAACAATGTACCTTTGCCATGTGTTAACAATGTAACCTTTCTGTGTGCAACATTATAACCATCAGCTGTATCAATGTAAACCTGATAAGGGGACGCGAGCTAGTGACCACCAGAGGGCAGTAGCGAGCGTCCAGCTCTCATGGCTCAGATTCACCTGGATCAGCAGCGCGGGAAGATTCCCCGCGACCTCTTCACCTGGTCAAGAAGGGCGTGACCTCCTACGACGTCACGCAGGCAGCAACCAATAGTCTGTCGACGAGCCACATTCAAATGTATAGCCAGCTGTATATATTGAGCTACTCATCCGCCATTACCACATGTTCCTCCGGATCATCATGCAATAAACCTGTGTTAAGCCAACCCTTCGGCTGTTTCATTGTCTTTGGTCCCTTACACTAAATTGGCGACGAAGGTGGGATATGGCAGCTCACGGGACCAAGACATGCGCCGGTTTCGAAATCAGGAAACCGGGCGACTGGGAGATCTTCGAGATGGACTTCCAGGCCGCACTGATCGAGTCCGAAGTCACGGAAGAGGCGAAGAAAAGGGCCATCTTCACCAGGATGCTCGGACAAGAAACCAAAAGGACCTTGGTGGACCTGATTGCACCGAGGAGGGTGAGCGAATTCAAGGCCAAGGAACTCATGCAGATGCTGCGTGAGCACGTCCGGCCCGCCACGGCGATGTTTCCCGCTCGGAGTGCGTTCTGGAGGCAAGTCCAAGCGCCCGGGGAGACGGTCGCCGCGTTCGTGGCGGCCCTGCGGCTGGCGGCCGGCCCGTGCAAATGGGAGAATGCCGAAATCACCCTCCGGGACTGTGTGCTGTGCGGCCTGAACGACGCCGAGACCCAGCGCACATTAATGAACCAAGAGCCGCCTCCCACGTTGCAGGAGGTCGTCAGAGCGGCCCAGGCCGCAGAAGCTACAAAGGCTTCCAAGAACTCCAGGACTGGCTGCCGAAGTCGAGCAAGGCAGAGGCTCCGGTACAGGCGGCCCGGCGAACTTCGAGGTCGTCCACAGAGAGCAGCGACGACGAGGACGTCCGGAGGGTCCGGAAGGAGAGCCGGCGATGCGACGGCTGTGGAGCGGCCCACGACCGCGTAAAGTGCCCCTTCCGGAAGGCCGAGTGCCACAACTGCGGCCGCCGCGGGCACATCGCCAAGGTGTGCAGGAAGAAGCGCGAAACCCGGAGGAGCTCCGCAGACCGTTCCACGGGACAAGACCGCCCAACGAGACCCAAGGACGGCGCCCAGGCCACGCGGAAGCAGACCATAGTCACCCATAAGGGGGCGTTCCAGGTGATGCGCCTCCAGTTTGGCGTGAATTCAGCGCCTGGAATTTTCCAGTCACTCGTGGAACGCCTCCTGAAGGGATTGGAGGGGGTGTTGTCTTATTTTGATGACGTGTTAATAACGGGGGGGGGAGTCGGGTTGAATTGGCCAAGAGGTTGGGGAAGGTCCTGACAATATTCGAAAAAGCGGGGCTGAGACTGCGGAAGGACAAATGCGTCTTCTTCGCAACCGAGGTTGAGTTCCTAGGGTTTTGTGTGACTCCTGAGGGAATAAAACCATCCAAGTCCAAGGTAGCAGCCATTAAGAAAGCCCCCCGCCCCACCTCCAAGCCCGAGCTGCAGTCGTTCCTAGGGCTGCTCAACTTCTACCACTCCTTCCTCCCCCGGAAGGCAGCGGTGGCTGAACCGCTACACAAACTGCTAAAGAAAGAGCAGGCATGGAAGTGGGGCGATGACCAAGAAAGGGCATTTAGTGAGCTAAAAAGCCTCCTGGCGTCCGACGCCATACTGACCCACTTCAACCCCAAACGCCCAGTAGTTCTGACCTGTGATGCATCTCCAGTGGGGGTGGGGGCGGTGCTGTGCCACGTGTTGGAAAACGGAAGGGAGGCCCCGATAGCATTTTACTCCAGGTCCCTGTCCCAAGCAGAGAGAAACTACGCACAGACGGACAGGGAGGCACTAGCAATAGTCGCGGGGACGAAAAAATTTCACGATTTTCTGTACGGCCGCCCCTTCACCATCGTAACGGACCACAAGCCCCTGCTAGGCATCTTTACCGCAGATAAGCCCACCCCACAGATCCTGTCCCCGAGGATGCTCAGGTGGGCCATTTTTCTCAACGCGTATCAGCACGCGTTGGTCTACCGGCCCGGGAAAGAGATCAGCCATGCGGACGCTCTATCTAGGTCTCCCCTTCCCCTAACGCCCAGCCAGGTGAGCAAGGGAGAGCGGGACCATCAGGTTCTCATGATAGAGGTGCTGGATTCGCCCCCCATAGTGCCCGCCGACATTGCCAAAGCGACAGCGAAGGACAAGACGTTAGCGGCAGTTAGCTCCTGGGTGCAGAAAGGGTGGCCGGCGTCCTCCCCAGCGGAGGAGTTCGCTCCATTTTTCAGAAAAAAGCTAGAACTGTCCCTAGAGAGGGGGTGCCTCTTGTGGGGGCAGCGGGTGGTGATTCCCACTTCCCTTCGGCCGCGGGTGCTCAAACTGCTGCACGTCAGCCACCCCGGCATCGTGCGATCCAAGGCGCTGGCCCGGAGTTACTTCTGGTGGCCCCAGCTGGACGCCGACATCGAGCACATGGTCGGCACTTGTGATAGTTGCCAATGCTCCAGACCAGAGGAGGCCCGCCTTCCCCACAGGGAATGGGACGCGGCTAAGGGGCCGTGGTCCCGGGTGCACGTTGATTTCGCGGGCCCGTTCAGAGGCACCCTGTTCCTTCTCGTAGTGGACGCCTTCTCCAAGTGGTTGGAGGTTATCCCAGTCACGAGCACCTCCTCGGCCCAGACCATTAGGCATTTGCGGAGGCTCTTTTCCACATTCGGCATACCCGACACGTTAATTAGCGACAACGCTAGTTGTTTCACGTCCTCTGAGTTTAGGGCATTCATGGAGATCAACGCCGTTCGGCACATCACCTCCGCCCCCTTTCACCCGGCCACCAATGGCCAAGTAGAGCGCCTCGTCCGCACCACGAAGGACGCGTTGCGGCGCATGGGCCCCGGGGATCTGAACCTACAAGTGTGTCAGTTTCTGCTAGGGTACAGGGTGACCCCGTTGGCGTCAGGTTACTCCCCCGCGGAGCTCTTAATGTGTAGGAAACTGACCACCATCCTTACTAGGCTAGACCCCACGAGGGTAGAGGACAAAGGAAGGAACATCGGGCTAGAGGCTACAAAGAGTTTCAGTGTAGGCGCCCCCGTGCATTGCAGGAATTACGCCAGCACGGGCCCAGCCTGGGTACCGGGCGTAGTTGTGGAGCAAACCGGCCCCGTGTCGTACCGCGTGGAAACCAGCACGGGGCTCCTGTGGAGGCGGCACGCGGACCAGCTCCGACGCAGGGTCTCCGATGAGCAGGGCACAGACCAAGCAGAGAATAAGTCAGCGTTAGGGTTTTCCCCCACCCGTTCAGCCCAAGGGGGAGGGAAGGGGGACCGCGGGCCCCCACCAAGGGGGGAGGAGGATATCCTCATAGATACCCTGGGGGATCTTTCCGAGGAGGAGGAGGAACCCGACCCCATACATATCTCGCGAAATGTCCCCACAAATGCGGATACCCCTACTAAGTTAGATTTTGATTTTCAGAACCGGGGGGGGGGGTTTGGAGTGGTCCCCCACCCGTCCAAGCGAGAAGAGGGGTTTTTCGTTAGCCCCGACGGCCCCCGGTCTGCCCACAATGGAGTTTTTCCCTTCCCCTAAGGCCGCCAGACAGCGGCAAGCCACTAACAAGTCTCCCTCTCCCATTTCAGGACAAGGGACCAGGGAACAAAGAAGCAATAATGCCCCCGGGGGGGCAGCCCTCTTCACGGCCCAAACGCACATGCAACAAGCCATCTTGGCTGAGAGACTTCGTCTCATCCTAGGGGGGAGGGATGTTGTGTTCTGTAAAGCTGTGCCTTTAACAATGTACCTTTGCCATGTGTTAACAATGTAACCTTTCTGTGTGCAACATTATAACCATCAGCTGTATCAATGTAAACCTGATAAGGGGACGCGAGCTAGTGACCACCAGAGGGCAGTAGCGAGCGTCCAGCTCTCATGGCTCAGATTCACCTGGTTCAGCAGCGCGGGAAGATTCCCCGCGACCTCTTCACCTGGTCAAGAAGGGCGTGACCTTCTACGACGTCACGCAGGCAGCAACCAATAGTCTGTCGACGAGCCACATTCAAATGTATAGCCAGCTGTATATATTGAGCTACCCATCCGCCATTACCACATGTTCCTCTGGATCATCATGCAATAAACCTGTGTTAAGCCAACCCTTCGGCTGTTTCATTGTCTTTGGTCCCTTACACTAAAGAGGTAGAGAAAGAGTGAGAGAGAAGAGAGAGAGAGGGGGGGGGGGAGAAAGCCATCCTGACCACCCTGGATCAGGGAGCGAGGGTGAAGGTGCAGAAGGAGAAGGCCGAGAGTCTCAAGAAACCCTTCCTTTATAGATGAAACAATTCAAAAATCCAGACAATTTCAATTGGTCCAAACAGGATCACATGGTAAATTAGAGATGGACAGTCCCCTCGTCCATGAAGTGATGCCCAAAATATCAGTAGCAAATGGCTAAACCCCCAAATTGCATAACCATAAATCTCAATACAGAAATCTACATCGCCCCCTCCCAAACAGCCCATTTCCTGATAGAGTGGTCTTTGATCTGTGGATGAAAGCAGTGTCACCTCCTTGTTAAATCCTCCATCCTGTCCCATGCATAAACACCTATCCTGATGTACTTCAAGTTTTAAAGAAAAAGAAACATTTTGGGAGTTCAGAAAATACAGAGTCATTTTACAATATTCTTCATGTGGCAGAAACAGCATTTTACAATTATTTTTCATGTAGCAGAAACCAAATAGCTATTGCAAGTGTTACAATTAGAGATTTGAGCAAAACAAAAGGCTGGATAAGAAGCAACCATGGCAACAAATTCCACATCTGGATGATGGTAGTAGACTCCTTCTTTGACACAATTCCTTGAGAGCACAGGGTATGGTCATTGATATATATGCTTTTATCAGAATTTATCAGCACGGTTCCTTGAAATGATAAGATATAACATTCAGAGTTAGTAATCATGCACACAGAGAGGCAGGTTTTCATAAAAGTTACCTATTTTAAAAGAAATCACTATAATGCCACTCTGAGCTTCAAGTTTAACAATAGCTCTTGGGCAGCCAGGACAGACAAATTAACATCCCAAAAGGTAGCTTCCAAGAAATCAGGCGCCTGGCTTATTGCCCATTAACTTTCAGCTCCACCTGAGTCAAGAGAAATTGGAAGTTTTAAGTAACTTTATTTAAGAATATAGAAATCAGACTAAGCATGATATTATAATATTACAAAATATTTTGCATTCAAAATATCATGTTACAACTGGAAGGTCAGCAGGTCAGCAGTTCAAGACCTGCACAACGCAGTCCCAGTTCCTGCAAAACCTAGCAAATCCAAAGCAAGAAATTGCAAGTCGATAAATAGGTACCACTTTGGTGGGAAGGTAAAACTGCGTTCTGTGCACTCCAGGGTCAAGGCATGCCTGCTACATGTCCACCGAAACGTCTGCAGATACAGATAGCGCTGGCTCTGGCTATAAAGAGAGATGCGTACTGAACCCTAGAGTCGGATACGACTGGCTTTCAAGCGAGGGAGAGCTTTACCGCTCCATAGATAATGGCAACAGGCCCTATCAGTACCTGAAAAATAGATGGGGAAGAAGTAGAAGCAGTGACAGATTTTACTTTCTTATGATCCAAGATCACTGCAGATGGAGATTGCAGCCATGAAATAAAAAGGTGACTGATTCTTGGGAGACAAGCTATGAGAAACCTGGGGAACATAGTTAAAGGTAGAGACATCTCACTGCAAACATAAATTCGCATAGTCAAAGCAATGGTGTTCCCGGTGGTAATGTATGGTTGTGAGAGCTGGACCATTAGGAAAGCTGAGCGCAGATGAATAGATGCCTTTGAGATGTGGTGTTGGAGGAGAGTCCTGAGAGTCCCCTGGACAGCAAAGAGAACAAATAGGTCAATTTTAGAAGAAATCAACCCTGACTGCTCATTGGAAGGGCAAATAGTAAAGCTGAAGGTTAAGTACTTTGGGCATCAAATGAGAAGGGAAGATTCACTTGAGAAGGCCTTGATGCTGGGAAAGGTGGAGGGCAAAAGAAGAAGGGGACGGCCAAAGATGAGATTGTTGTTGTTCAGTCGCACAGTCGATTCCGACTCTTTGCGACCCTATGGACCATCGCTCTCCAGGCACCTCTGTCCTCCACCATCCTCCTTAGTCCACACAGCCCCGTGCCCATTGTGTCTACAATACCATCTAGCCATCTCATCTTTGGCCATCCCCTTCTTCTTTTGCCCTCCACCTTCCCCAGCATCAAGGCCTTCTCAAGTGAATCCTCTCTTCTCATTTGATGTCCAAAATACTTCAACTTCATCTTTGTTATTTGTCCTTCTAAGGAGCACTCAGGGCTAATCTCTTCTAATATTGACCTATTTGTTCTCCTCGCTGTCCAGGGGACTCTCAAAACTCTCCTCCAGCACCACATCTCAAAGGCATCTATTTTTCTTCGCTCAGCCTTTCTAACGGTCCAGCTCTCACAGCCATACATTACCACCGGAAATACCATTGCTTTGACTATGCGGACCTTTGTTTGCAGTGAGATATCTCTACTTTTCACTATGTTCCCCAGGTTTTTCATCGCTTGTCTCCCAAGAATCAGTCGCCTTTTTATTTCATGGCTGCAATCCCCATCTGCAGAGATCTTGGATCCTAAGAAAGTAAAATCTGTTACTGCTTCTACTTCTTCCCCATCTATTTTCCAGGGACTTATAGCGCCTGTTGCCATTATCTTGGTTTTCTTGATATTGAGTCTCAGGCCAGCTTTTGCACTCTCTTCTTTCAACCTAATCAGGAGCTTCTTTAGGTCTTCTTCACTTTCTGCCATTAGGGTGGTATCATCTGCATATCTCAAATTGTGGATGCTTCTCCCAGCAATTTTGATCCCATATGGTGATTCCTCCATCCCTGCATTGCGCATTATGTGCTCTGTGTATAAGTTGAATAAGCAGGGTGACAGAATGCAGCCTTGTCTTACTCCTTTTCCTATTCCAAACCACTCCGTCATTCCATACTCTGTCCTAACTGTTGCTTCTTGACTCATGTACAGATTTCTCATGAGACATATGAGGTGTTCTGGTATTCCCATCTCTTTAATTACTTGCCACATTTTGTTGTGGTCCACACAATCAAAGGCCTTGGTGTAGTCAATGAAACAGAAGTAAGCTTGTTTCTGGTATTCCTTTGTTTTCTCCATGATCCAACGTATGTTGGCAATGTGATCTCTGGTCCCCCTGCCTCTTCTGAATCCAGCCTGCACATCTGGTAGTTCTCTTTCTACATGCTGCTGTAGTCTATCCTGCATTATCTTGAGCATCACTTTGCTAGCTTGTGGGATGAGCGCAATTGTTCGATAATTTGAACATTCTTTGGCATTGTCCTTTTTTGGGATTGGGACATATACTGATCTTTTCCAATCCCGTGGCCACTGTTTCGTTTTCCAAATCTGCTGGCATATAGCATGTAGTAGCTTGATTCCATCATCTTTTAGGGCTTTGAAGAATTCAACTGGGATACCATCATATCCACTGGCTTTGTTGTTTGCCGTGCTTTTTAGGGCCTTTCTGACTTCACTCTCTAGGATGTCTGGTTCAAGTTCAATTTCCCCCTCATTGTTATTATCCGCGGTGTTTAGGTCTTTTTTTGTAAAGTTCCTCTGTGTACTCTTTCCATCTTTTCTTTATCTCTTCTGCATCCGCTAACTCTTTGCCATCTTTGTCTTTTATCGTGATCATTTTTGCTTTGAACGTTCCCTTGACTTCCCCAATTTTTTTAAAAAGAGATCTCTAGTCCTGCCTCTTGTGTTGTTTTCCTCTATTTCTTTGCACTATTCATTTAGGTAGCTTTCCTTATCTCTCCTTGCTTTTCTTTGAAATTCTTTATTTAAGTGATTGTATTTTTTCCTTTCTCCTTTGCCTTTTGCGTTCCTTCTTTCCTCTGCTATTTTAAGAGCCTCATCCGACAACCACTTTGCTTTCTTGCGCTTCTTTTCTTTTGGTATAGTTTTCCTTGCTGCCTCCTGCATAATGTCTCTCATCTCTGTCCATAATTCCTCTGGTACTCTGTCTATCTGGTCCAGACCATTGAATCTGTTCCTCACCTCCACCGTGTATTCCTTGGGTATGTTGTCTAGATCATATCTATCTGGCCTATTAGTTTTCCCTATTTTCTTCAGTCTGAGCCTGAAGTTTGCAATCAGTAGATTGTGATCTGAGCCACAGTCCGCTCCAGGTCTTGTTTTTGCTGATTGTATGGAGGTTCTCCATCTTTGGCTGCAGAGTATGTAGTCAATTTGGTTTCGATGTTGGCCATCTGGTGATGTCCATGTGTAGAGTCTCCTCTTGTGTTGCTGGAAAAGGGTGTTTGCTATGACTAGTGTGTTATCTTGGCAGAACTCTATCAGTCTTTGCCCTGCTTCGTTTTGTGTTCCCAGACCAAACTTGCCTGTTATTCCGTCCACTTTTTGATTTCCTACTTTTGCATTCCAGTCTCCTAAGATAATGTGGACATCGTTTCTTGGTGTCTGTTCTATAAGATGTTGTAGGTCCTCATAGAACTGGTCTACTGTGGCTTGATCTGCACTGGTAGTTGGTGATATTAAATGGTTTGCCTTGTAGTCTGACTGACATCATTCTATCATTTTTGAGATTGTATCCCATTACTGCTTTTCTCACTCTTTTATTTATAATTATGGCCACTCCATTTCTTCTGAGGTTTTCTTGTCCACAGTAGTAGATATGATGGTTTCCCGAGCTGGAATTCGCCCATACCTGTCCCATGCCAAAGATGAGATGGATAGATGGTATTGTAGACACAATGGGCAGAGCTGGGTGGGTTGAAGAGAATGGTGGAGGACAGAGGCGCCTGGGGGACAATGGTCCATAGGGTCGCAAAGGGTCGTAATCGACTGTGCGACTGAACAACAACAACAAAGCGCTTCGTGCACTCTCTGGGCGGTTCACAAGTTAATTAGCATTTTACCTCCACGATGCTAGGTACGCAAAAACTACAATAGTTCCGTCCCCCTCCCCGCCGTACGTGGACATGACATCCCCGCCTGGTCCCCACGTGGTTCTTCCGCTCGGGCGCCCATGGAGGTATAAAAAACAGGAGATAGCACTACAGGCTTCATGCCGTACGCTGCTTTGAAGCCTGTGGGCGTGGCCTGCCGCCATATTAGGTGGACCAAAACATTAGCAGACTACCGTTTACGATTGCTTCTTGTGTTGGAGGGGGAGGGTGGAGACCCTCTCCTGGGTCCCCTGGGTTGGGGGGACAAAAGGAGTCTGTCCCCCCCAACCCTTCTGGACGCAGGGGAGCCAGCGGAGAGGGGGCTCGCACCCCCCACCCACTGATATTAAAGGGGAAACCCCGATCTATTTTCACGACTCCACACAATCAAAGCACCCTAAGGCAATGTTTTGGGCCAAGTAACATGGCGGATTGTCAGATTAGTCGGCTTCATGTTTGTGACGTCATGTTATCTCCTTTTTTTTTATACCTCTGTGCGGGCGGCCTTCTCCCCGAACCGGAAGTGAGCGTCGCTGAGTCGCGCGCGACCTCTTGGGTCCGTGTTGCCATGACGGCGGTTGGCAGGGGCGGAGGGTCAAAAGGGAAACGGACGGTCGGACCGGAAGTGACGGCTTTTTTCTCCCAACGTACCGGAACCGGCCGTGTTGTTGTGAGGCGGCGTCGGTCGGCGCGGTGGCCCCGGCGTTCCGCCCCCCCGCGGGCCCAACCTGACCCCGCCCTCCCTCCCTCTTCCTCCTCCGTCCATTCATCCTCCTACCTAGGCCGGGCGTTGGAAGTGGGGCGCAAGGGGGGGGGGTGTAGGTGGCGAGGGGCCTCCTCTATGGGCCACTTGTTCTCGCGGAAGGGAACGACGATCCGGAAGGCGGAGAAGAAAGGCCGTCCTCGCCGCTGTCCCCTGCTGAGGGGGAAGAAGGTGCCGCCGCCGCCGCCGCCCCCCGCGTGCCGCCGGAGTTGCTTCCTGCGCGGGCCCTGCATGCTCTGCTTCTTAGTCCACGGCGCCAACCCGCCCGCCGCCTCAGGGGCCACCGAGGAGCCGCCGCTACCAACGCCGCCCCCGCCGCTTCTTCCTTCCGCGGCCGCCGGGAAGGCCCTGGAGGAGGGCGCCGCTGGTTGCCTACTGCGCCGCCGCCGCTGCTGCCGTGGGCTCCTCTCGGGCCTGCGTTGCCCGCCGCCGCCGCCGCCTCCCGCTCGCCGCGGCGGCGTCTTCTTGGCTCCTGCGCTGGAGCGCGCCGCCGAGGCTCCTCCGCCGGAGATGGTGTGCAAGCGCAAGGGGGGCGTCGGGCTGCCCGCCTGCCCGCCCCGCAAGCAGCCCCGCTGCGCCGTCTTTCTCCTGGGCACCACCCCCACCCCCACGGCGGCCGGGGCCGCTGCCGTCGTGCCGCCGCCGCCGCCGCCTGAGGCCACCACGGCCTGCGAGCGGGACTCCCTGCCCGAGCAGCACCTCTGCCCTCTGCCCTGCGGCTCCGAGCGGCCCCGGGGAAGCCCTCGGAAAGACCCCGCCGGGGAGACTGGGGGCGAGAAAGAGGCGGCCCCGGCGGGCTCCCCCTCGCAGGTCCCCGGCTTAGGCGGGAGGGAGAAGTGGGAGCCCCGCGAAGCCGACTGCGAAGATCCCCCCGAAAACCCTGGCGATTGCTGCCCGGAGCCTCAGCCGCCCTCCCCGGCCATCAACCAGCTGCCGCCCTCCATCCTCCTCATGGTGGGTTTGTTGGGGGGCGGAAGGGGTGGGGGAGAACAGGTGGTTAAGATGCTGAACTTGACCGGAAGGTCAGCAGGTCAAAAGTTGGAGACCCGAGTGCTGCATGACCGAGTGAGTTCCCATCCCGTGCCCCAGCTCCTGCCAACCTAGCCATTTGGAAGCAAGAAATTGCAAGTAGATAAATAGGTACCACTTTGGTGGAAAGGTGAACAGCGTTCGTCCTCTCCGGTGTCTAGTCATGCCTGCCACATGACCACAGAAACGTCTGCAGATACAGATAGCGCTTGCTCTAGCTATAAATAGAGATGAGCACCGAACCCTAGAGTCAGATACAACTGGCTTTTGAGCATGGGTGATCTTTACGGAGGGGAGCTGCTGTTCGCCAACTGTGACCCAGAGGTTTTCTGCAGTGCACTCCAGATGTCACCCCTTCCTGGCACCTGTAGCTGCCTCGGCTGGATCCGTTTGTCCTTTATTTCCCCTTCTTCTTTTGCTGTTGTTTTCCAGGAAAAGAGTGTAAGAACACAACTTTGTGCGTTTCTTGGGTGTTTTTATTGGACATTGTGCCCATTGAATAGTCTCCGAGATCACATGATGGTGGGGTGTAAAAATGTTTTTTTTTTTTGCCTGATGGTGAATTTACAGTGCAAGATTTCACATGGTTGACATTTTGTATAGAATTTTAAATTGCTTTTTAGATGTTTAGAGTTGAATTTTTTAAAATGAAACTAAAAGTAATAAGATTCTTTAAAAAATAAATAGGTGTCTAGAAAGAGTATTTGCCACCTCTGGTTGTTGGTAAGTGTTAACATAATGAAGAAGGCAATGGCACACATTCAAACAGAAAATCTCACATACTTCGCAAGTGGTTCTACTTTTTAGCAGCCTTGGTCATAAAGAGAAAAAGAGAGTACTGTTCTGTATTACAAAAATAGCTGAGTGCTAAATGTCCTAGGTTACAATCAGTATCAGAGTTTTCTCTTAATTAACATTTGAACTAAACTATTGTGTTATATTGGAGTGGCAGGGAGGAAGGTGTCTGAAAATATGGGAATTCACACTTCTTTCATTCCAATGAACATAAAAGGGGTTTCAGTGCTGCCCTCCCAGTAGGTGAAGTATAACATACTGAGAGATTGAATCTTTGATCTTTTTTTCTCACATATGCTGCAGGCCATCCTTGAAACAGATTAAATTTATACCTGTGGCTCTCCAAGGAAAACTGTCTAACCCCTCAGCTGTTGGCTTGTGGGAAAATGAAATGACTGAACAGCATCTGTTATAACAGAATTTGCTGACAAATTCCCCTATGAGACAGAAGTGCTCCTGGACCTCTTATCATTGTCCAGGGGTCTAAGCCTATTGCTCAGTATGATGGTAGTGATCTATGTGGGAATGGATTAACTAATGCATAAAATCTCTTTTGTTACTGGTGTTTTCCTGTAAAGGTAAGAGTTTCCCTTGCTTGAAAGCCAGTTGTAATCCGACTCTAGGTTGCAGTGCTCATCTCTGTTTCAAAGCCGAAGAGCCAGCACTGTCTGCTTCTGCAGACATTTCCGTGGTCACGTGGCAGGCATGACTAGACACCGGAGCACACGGAACGCTGTTACCTTCCCACCGAAGTGGTCCCTATGTATCTACTTGCAATTTGTTGCTTTCAAACGGCTAGGTTGGCAGGAGCTGGGACAATGATGGGAGCTCATTCCGTTCTGCAGTACTCGGGAATCTAACTGCTGACCTTCCGCCTGAAAGCACTGAAAACCGCTGGAGTAATTGTGAGTAGTGCAGTGTTGGAAGAAGCACCCTTTTTTGAGGCAAAGATGTTCATCTTGAGCTTGAAATAAGCATTGTTTTAGGGTTCGTGACACATGACTTTGTCTTAATTGTACATTTTTCTTAATTTTCACAGATATTTTCCAATTTATCATTGAACGAGCGATGTCTATCAGCATCACTGGTTTGTAAATATTGGCGTGACCTCTGTTTAGATTTTCAGTTTTGGAAGCAATTGGATCTCAGTAGTCGTCAACAGGTATGAAAGAAATTGTGTTGAAACATGAAATCCATTTATTTTACCAAGAGAGTTCATTTGTCTTTTGCGGGTAGGGATAATGCATTTGGCTAGTTCATGCAGATTATTGGGCCAACATTCTCCACCATTACTGTTCAAGTTATAGTGTTGGTCTCAACTTATTAAGCCCCAAAAGGTTTGGCTACGGTATTTAACAGACTACCTATGTTGGTGTGAACATAACACTCTGTAAAGTATGCAGAAAAAGTTTTGTTTTAAAAGTTGCTACTCTTGGAGGGCTATTTGTATGGCAAATAAGAAAATACTTTTTCCTCTGTATATGTGTATATCCCACATTTTTATGTTCAAGGAAAGATTGTACAGTAATATATATATATATATTGTGAAATTACTTTAAAAATTATTATCTTAGAGATTTTAAACAAATCTTAATATTGCTTTAAAATTGTTTTATTTTCAATTTCTTTTGAGACACCTTTGTTGTTGACATATTGATGAAAAGGGTGGTAGAGGAATGATAATACAGTAAAACTCTGTATAATGATCGCCCCATACAGTGATGAAATCGCATAGCGATTAGGCTTAGAGGGGGGAAATGCATTCCGCATAGCGATCGTCCCTATTGAAAAATCCTTACAACTATTTTCCAATGAAGAAAAAAAAAACGCTTAGCCCAAAAATTATTTTATGTTTTTTTCCATAGGAAAAAATTGTACGGATTTTTCCATAGGGACGATCGTACAATGATGAAAATCGCATAGCAATGAGCTCTGTGGCATGGATTAAAATCGTTATACGGAGTTCTACTGCACCAGATATTGTTCAGAGGAATAATTTTGATATTTAGATCAAAATCTTTCCAAATTCTACTACCCAAGATCTTTCTGATTCTTTTCCTAGTTGATGGTTAGCAGATGTATGTTCAGTGTGGCTGAATGCACTTAGATTTGTGTAATGGAGAATACTACAAGGGCATAACTTGCTTGGAATTCCTAACTGACCAAAGAACCTTAGAGAGTTTTGTGCTAGGACTATGTTTGTGAAACAAGGGAAAATTTTTAAACATAAGAGTTGGGATAGAAAGTTAAGGGAGAATCAGAAAGCCTGCTTGATTGATGTTTCATCTGTGAGTCAACATGGTATGACTGGTAGGATTGTTAGGGGCCATGGGGCATCTCAGCAGGAGGCATGTTGGTTTAGGAGGATACCAACAATCTTATTTTGCTGCTGGGAGAAGCTTCAGTAGAGAAGCATAATTGAATAGGTGACATGCTTCTACTTAGGTTTCTTCATTTGTTTTACAATGTAAACAAGACATGAGAGGATTAATATTGTATACTGAATTTTGTTTGACAGGTCACTGACGAGTTACTGGAAAGAATTACATCAAGAAGCCAGAATATAACTGAACTCAATATTTCAGATTGTCGTAATGTATCTGATACAGGCGTGTGTATATTAGCATCTAAATGTCCTGGACTTTTAAGGTATACAGCCTACAGGTGTAAACAGCTTTCTGACACATCTATAATTGCAGTGGCTTCACAGTGTCCTCAGTTGCAGAAAGTACATGTGGGAAACCAAGATCGGCTCACCGATGAGGGACTCAAACAGGTAAACTTTAAATTTCTTGGTGAAGGTTTTTTTAATAAAAAAATACAGCTTTGTGGTGTCAATTCAGCTGTAACTCTTATTGAGGTCCATTGGGTTTACTGTCCTGCAAGCTTATTTAGGATTGCATTCTTGAGCGGAAACCTTCAATCCTATCTGAGAGTAAACTATCCTAAAATTCAATAGGAATGTGCTTTGGAGAAAATCTGCTGATGCAGAATGTTAATGTCACAACAAAGTGTATTTCTGCTTGCATATAAAGTTACTGGAGGTGACATAAAATATTTAAGTGAAGAAACAATGCCAAGAACTCCATTAAGACCCTTGTTGGTCTTATTATTAGTACCTGTTATTTTACTTATTTTGGACATTTTTATATTTTTCAAAGTAGTTTTTGAAGCAATTTTACACAGCTCATGTTAGTAGCTCTACTCTCAGGGGCCTCCACACCATTTATCACAAAAAATCATATTTTTTGTGATAAATGTTGTGGAGGCCCCTGTAAGATATTTGAATAGTAGATCTGCTTTTGGACCTTGAAAGCCTATTGAGCTCTTCTTCTTTTGTGTTCCAATCAAACCCTGGATTCCTAAAAGGAAGCTAAGTTCTTCGCTTTGTCATTGCCCAAAACCAAGTCCTCATTGGTGCATGTCTTTGACAGCAATCGGCAAACCAGTAAATGAGCCAGATTCTATGTGTCTCCACATTCACATACTGTGTGTTGTCTGCCAGATCAGACCAAAGCTTAGTGAGTTTAGTAGAGGTGATGTGCTTTAGAGACAGGATGGTACAGTAATACCTCGGATAACGCTAAAACTTGGTCTAAGCGTTATCTGGTTTTTAACGTCGTGTGATACATTGATTGCACAACGTTAAAAGCCCGGTTCCGAAGAGGAAAGGGAACGGGGGTCGATCCGCCTGACTCTTTGGAAAGGGCAGCGGGGATTCAATCCCCACTGCCCTTTCCAAAGAGGCAGGCGGATCGAGCCAAGCCCCAAAGTCGGCAGGACTGGTCTCCGACTTTGGGGCTTGGCTCTCCGGCGTTCCGAGCGCCGGTTTCCTTGGGGTGAGGACGTGCGCGCCCGGTCTCCCCGGTCTCCCCCAAGGAAACTGGTGTTCTGAGCATCTGAGCACCGGTTTCCTTGTGGGGAGGGCGTGCATGCACGGTCTCTCCCCCCCCCCCAAGGTGCTCTGAGTGTCCGATCGCCGGTTTCCTTGGGGTGAGAGCGCGCGTGCACACTCACCCAGAGGATACCGGAGATCCCACGCTTGGGTGTACGGAGGCCTCCTTGCCCCACCCCAGCAAGGGGCCCTCTGGAGATCTCTGCCCCAAAGACCGTAGGGCTGGTCTCCAGCCCTGCGGGCTTTGGGACAGGAATCAACGTTCGGGAATTTGAGGAAAACTTTTGCATCACACAACGTTATCTTTATGTTGTGCGGTGCAAAAATTTTCCTCAAAATCCCCAACGTTACCTGGTTTTAACGCTGTGCGGTGCGCACGTTAACCGGGGTATTACTGTATTTGGAACCACACCACTGTATCTTTTTTCTATTAGACTTTCATCTGGCCTCCAGGATATAAATTGAAGTTCTTTCTGTTTGGGAGACTGCATTTAATAGCATAGTTTACACTGGAATAGCAATTTCAAGTTATTTTGAAGAGCTGTTCTGGGATTATCATCAGATTGCATGTTCTGTCAAATTGTATGTTTTTTCTGTACAGTTCTGTGAATATCTATATTTGGTCTTTCTGGAAAGTGTTCATCCATTAGGGAGGATGTAGAACCTAAAAAACAGCTTTAATATATTGTAATAAATAAAATGGATTGTTTTAATAAGGATATCTCCTTACAACTTGTTTCTTAGTTTCTAGCAGCAAGATTTGTTATCGATTTAGGGATGAGTAGAATTAAGTTCTTGATGTACATGATGTACAGTTATTTCACATATAATTTTGATCAATGACAAAGTCAAGGTGGCTTGATTTTGGCAGTTTAAAGTTTTATCTGGACACAAAAGAAGAAAAAAGCCTGGTTTTTTTTTAAAATCATGACAGAACATAAATTTGGAATAGATACTTCACACAGTGTGTGCCACAAATGGCTGAAATCCTTGAAGTGCATGTAAGTTATAATTAGACGACAGTATATCCACTTCACTAACTTCATGGTTAAATTCTAAATTAATTCTGTGTTACAGTTAGTTTAAAAGTAGGCATATATTGTATACATTCATGTGTATGTTCAATTTATTTGCAGCTGGGCTCCAAGTGCAGAGAACTGAAAGATATTCATTTTGGGCAGTGTTACAAGATCTCAGATGAAGGAATGATCATTATAGCTAAAGGATGCTTGAAGTTACAAAGGATATACATGCAGGAAAACAAATTAGTAAGTATTTACTGTTGCATGCTCAAATTAAAAATGCCCGCACCCTCTTCTATCATTCCCTTGTTCCAAGAATTTTATGTACATTTGCTCACTTTTGAGGGCTATGTAGGCAGAATTATACTGTATTCAGATGTTAACCTCTAATACAAGTTATATTATAAAAATAAAACTGCATCTTAAAATTTTACCCAAGCTGATCACTATTGTTTTCCTCCCTGTTTGCTTGGAAAAAATGTGAGGTAGTCTTATTCAGACTTGTTCAGTAGTTGGTATAAATATAACAAATCTCACTGGTAAAACATTACTGGAAGCTAATAGAAGTTTACTAAATTGGTGTTTGTGCAGGAAGATGATCTACTGGATATACCACATTGTCTGAGGAGTTCTGTATACTTTTGTGTGAGGAGTTCTGTATACTTTTGTGTTAGAATTAATTAACACATTTATCACTTAAATGTGTTTGGGTAGAGCTTGGTTGCATGATTTTGTTTACTGGTCACTATCCTATGTTTCAAACAGTTATAGAGTGAAGGCCAGTATTATCAATGAATATGAAATAAGGCACCCCAGCAAGAATGACTGTTGTAGCTGTGTCCTACATGTGAGCTTCCTGGGTACATCTGGATGGATATTCTTGATAATAATAATTGTGCGCCATGAGTTCTGACTTACTGTGACCCTTTCCAGAGTTTCCTAGGTAGAGAATACTCAGAATTGGTTTACCATTTCCAACTTGGACTGTGCAGCTTCCTCAAGGCCACATGGGCTGCTTCTTCTTCTTCCTGATTGAAATGTTTGAAGTGGTAGCCATGTTAGTCTGTGCAAGCATATCAGAGAGTAAACAAAACAAAACAGCACAAAAAGACCAAAAATGTTGTGGCACTTTAAATACTAACTCTTGTATTTAATTGCAAGCTTTTGTGGACCAACTCCACTTCATCAGACCTAAGAGTGAGGCCTCATGGCATAATGATGTGTATAAATTCATGCCATCAGGCCTCACTCTTTTGTCTTGGTTCATGAAAGATCACATTTAAATACAGGAGTTACCGTATTTTACGGACCCTAAGACGCACATGACCATAAGATGCACCCAGTTTTTAGAGCAGGAAAACAAGAGGGGAAATTCTGAACCAAATATTGTACTTTCACCACCAACCAGTGGTGGCACTGCAGGGGAAATGGGCGGGCAGGCCAAATGCACTGAGGCAGGAAGCGATGCTCTAGTAGGCCTCTTGCTCTCCCTGCAACCAGGAAGCATGGCTTCCCCCTCCATTTTGACCACATGTAGCAGGGACAAAGGAGCAGGGACACATGGAGCTGGAACAAGAAAGGTAAATGAAACCCTTTATTTTTATGCACAGGATTGGTTTCCCACTTAAATGCATTGGAAACATACAAACAAAAACGCTTTAGAATACAAGAAATTGATTTCCAATGAATTTAAATGGGAAATTGCATTTTTCGCCCTCTTGTGGCCACCTGTGGTAATGGCCCACCGAAAATATGTTTTTCTTTCCCCTCTCCTGAAGCCGAACTGTACCGGAACAGCTGTGGCGGTTTTATAACAGCCTTGCTGGATAGCATTTGGATGATAAGATGCACCCTCATTTTCCCCCAGTGCATCTTATGGTCCAAAAAATACAGTAATCTTTAAGGTGCCACAACATTTTTTGTGTGTTTTTGCTGTTTTGTTTTGTTCACGATTGGTCAGATACTGATTTTTGTTGCAGTTCTCATAGCAACTGAGTCTGTTTCTGACATCATACTTTTGCCTTCACAGGCATTGCTTGGAGTAACTGCTTTAAAAAAGTGACAAAGTAGGTTGCAATGGAAAATTCCTGTGAACTTCTCATTCTAAAGTTTTCCAGGTGGACCCCTGAACAGCACTTCTGTGAAAGCTACTTGAACTTTCCAATGTTGTTAAATTACTTGATGTTCATTTTTATGGAAAATTGAGACTGTTGAGGCAAAATTTACTTTGTAAATTGTTCTGGTATAAGAGAACAGGGTTACGGTTCTTATAAATATGCAGTATATATACAATGTGCCAGAGGTTAGTTCTCATGAGAAACAAACTAGTAAGCAACTTTTCCTATATTGCTGCTTATGTATTCCTTAGTTTTGAACTAGCACGGTAAGCATCATAATGGAGTTTGGAATGAAACTGTTCAATCTTGCTTCTCCGAAAAGTAACCCAGTGTAGCACTCTCCCTTTCCTGTAATATGAAATTGTAGTACTGTATTTGGTTAGCTTTGATGATTCTGAGAATGAGACAAACTGTGTCCAGTACATTCCAAACATGCCTTACAGGATTTCCCCCCCTGTATTGTCATGTGCACTCTTTCAGCTTGGCATCTATGTATGTTTGTGTAACAAAAGAGTATATGCGTTGTAGAATTATACTGATTCAATGTGTTATAAAAACAGATTTTTTCCATCCTGGAAATTGCCAAGATATTGTTTTGAAACAACTCTTCTTTTTTAGAGTCACTAGGAGAGTATGGTGATCACATAATGATTTATGAATCTGATTTGGGTCCATGGGTAAATTTCTGCAATGGACAATTTAGTAGAATAAATAGACTCAATTACTGGAGGATGAATGCCTGGCGATATTATTCTACTTTGAACAAAGTTTATAATGAGAATATTTAGATAGAAGTGTAATATAAAATAAGTGTGATTAAGCTTTGAGAATGTGATGTGTATTGGAACTTTTACATTTTACCTTACTGTTACACAATTTTCTCCTTTTGATTTTTGTTACATTTAATACAGTAAAACCTCAAGATACAAAATTAATTCGTTCCTTGAGATTTTTCATATCTTGAAATATGGCTCACTTTGGCCACTTTATAAAGAGATTTGAAGAGATAAACAATGTTTCTTTTGGTTTTTTTCTGAGCTCCAGAAGTGTATTTTGGTTTTCAATGCATATTCGACACATTTCCAACAGTGCCTTCTAGTAGCCACCTCTGGTAATTGCAGGAAAAGTACACACAGATTAGCTGTTACAGGGGAAGGGGGGGGGGGATTTTCAGCACTTCCTGGATGCTGGGAAAGCTGGCAGTGCCAAAACGTGATGAAAAATTCCAAAAACAGTGGAAATGATCCAAATACCCTCCCACCACTGAGGGATGCAACGGAAGCCCCCCCCCCCAAAAAAAACCCCAACAAATCATATCTCAACAAAAATTTGTATCTTGAAGTAATTTTTTTCAGAGATTTCCTTTTGTATTGTGAATTTTTCATAAGTAGAGCCGTTCGTAACTCAATGTTTTATTGCATTTGACCCTTGTGACTAGAAGGCACGGGACATTTATTTTTCTTGGACTTCAGCTCTTAGAAGTTAAAATCCCCCAGTCTGACTTCTGGGGGCTGTAGTCAATAAAAGTTAACTCCTCACCTGGGTTTTGAATTAAACAAGTGGAAAATAAAAGCTTCAGGTATAAGGAAAAAGGAGGAAATTGTTCAAATGGGCTAAATGTTGTGCAAACCACAAGGAACCCTTTGTAGAACCAAATGTCCGGAGGTACTACTGGTACCCTAATTACTTGCAGCTCCCACAGTGCTTAGCCCTTCACAGCCATTTCTCCTTTCTCAATAACAAATAACTGGCTTCTGGAGTCTTCATTTCTGGGCCTCTCTTTAATGGATCTCTCCTGTATTATTTTGATTTCTTGGCTAAAGCCCCCAGAATTCTAGCTAGGGGGTTTCAAGGTGAATTCTGTTGGCTGAAGCCCAATGTCTAGTGACTAGTTCTAGGTTCTATCCTTTATTCTTATAACACATCTCCCAAAATGTGGTCCCTTGAAGATCATAGGTGCACTAAATTGACCCCCAAACTCAGTGTGCTAACTTTTTTTCTTAATCTTAGACAATACTTCTGGCTTCACTAGTCAGCTTCTGTGATGTAACAGGAAGACGAGAAGGCTTTCTTTAAACACTTTTTATTAGAATATGAATGGATAAGTCTCTAGGATTTCCAATTATGTAGAACATAGCTTGCTGGGTTAACTATTCATATGTTGCATGAAAGGAAAGAATTTTCCAATCAATCTCATTCAATTAGCTTAAGAAACCAGCTACTTTTAGAATGTTTGCAGGAACAGAATCTGAAAACTTCTTGCAAAAGTAGGTTGATCAGCATTTAATGTAAAACAAGTATTAACAAGTCTGAATTGTTATAAATGCCATTGTCTTGTAACTGTTTCTGGCAGCAGTGCACTATATCTGAAACTGTGAAGTTTAATTATTGTTTGCAAATAAATATACAGTATGTATACATGTTGTAGGAAAAGAGTATTAATGTCTGTTGACCCTTAGGTGGCAGTATTGACTTTAGAGATGGCACCAACATATCCTTGTGTCCTTCCTGCAACATTGGAATGTCTAGAAGTAGTAAATTCTAAGTGCAGTAACAGATGCTACATAGCCATCATTTTTAAATTCACAAGGGTCATCATGTGTTTGCATAATATCTGAGTAGCACTGAGTGCTCTAGAGTTAGTTTTCTTAATGTGTCAAACAGAATTGGCTTGGCTTTTGTATTAATGAATTAAAGAACTATTCATGTAAGTTTTACATATCTGCTTGGATAGTTTCTTTCAGCCCCTTGTACTTTAAGATTTTTCATTAAGCCAAATGGCAAACTGATTGTAAATGTACTCTGTAGCTTTCAGGTGGCTACATTTTTTCCCAAGTTGCCTCCTGTCTTAAGTAAAGCTACATTGTGCAGCAAGTAATGTTGCAAAACAAATATTAATGAACACAGTTTTAAATACAGTGGTACCTCGCTCAAAGAGCATAATGCGCTCCACAGGAATGCTCTTTAAACGAGTTTGTTCTTTAAGCGAAACACCATTGTAAGTGACCAATTGTGACTTCTGGCAGTGGGGATTGCGAACCCTGATTTAGTTGTTAAGCGAGTTTTTGGTTGGTTTTAGTTGTCAAGCGAGGTGACCATTCAGAGAAAATTCTTTAAGTACGTCTCTAAGCAAGGTGTTCTTTGTGCGAGGTTTTACTGTATACTGGTCCTGTTCTGTTTTCAATTGTTCTGGTTTTGTATTTCAGTGGGATTATAGGTTTTTCCCCAGTGTCTTAATGTGATAAAGGTTGGAATCTGTCTATGCCGCTACTATGAATTCAGAATAAGGAGTCAGTATAATGGTAGGGCTGTTTAAAAGAAGTAGCTTAGTGTTGAACAGAAAAGATAGGAACCTTAAAATATTGCCCACCTTTTCAAATATACAGGACCTGGTAGTCCATAGAAATCTAAAACGCATGGATTTGGGCCAATTTCAAGTCCTAAAGAACGGGCTTGGCTGAAATTGTCTGCTTTTTCTAATATACAAAAGCCTTTGAGAACTAAAATTTGCTTCTTTGCGTATGTGCACACATACCTTCTTACTTTCTTTTGGCTTATTCCTCCTTGGTCTTAAGAATACAGTTTCCCCGTCACTTCCATGCCTGACATTAGATGTTTCCATCTTCCTGGTTTATCATACCCTAGAGTCGGATACGACTGGCTTTCGAGCAAGGAAACCTTCTCTTAAATAGATTATAGCTACTAGCATTGTAAGTTATTTCATTGGCCAAGGAACACCACCTTTGGAATAGAATGCGGTAACATATGGTGAGAGTAGTGTCCATGTAAGCACTGATTTAAGCCTTTAATGTAATACAAAGATTGAATTATTATTTTTGTCTACTCCAAAGAACTCCTCCAAGATATTTTTCAGCTTTCTGCAGTCACTAAATCAGACAGGCAAACAAAACAGTAGAACTTGAGGCAGTTTGTCATTTCTCTTATTTGAAGACTTGATTTGTTTCTACTTGCATATCAAAATTATTTTAATCCCACTACATTTCTGTGTTGAAGATAACATATGGTGCTACTTTCAGTCTCTGCCTTATCATCTGTTGATCTGTCACATGCTTAGATTCCAAAATGTTCATTTGGATAAAATTTTGAATGACATACCTTATATCTGTGATCAATTGATTCCCTAAAATTCCATGTTTGTCATATCAGTATGATGTATGTGTGTAAGGAAAGAAAAGCACATCATACCTAATAATAAGATTGTTAAAATGTGCATTCTTTAAAGTAGTATAGAATGGTGGAGTTAAAAATTTGCTGCCAAATGTGGTGAAGGCTACCACTTGTCTGATCAACTCTTGCCTTTCCTACCTTACAAAAGCTGCCAGAGAGGTATTGGCCAAGAGGGTAGGACCGTGATGGTGAATCTTGGAACTCCAGATGTTCTTGGACTTAATTCCCAGAATCCCAAGCCCCCGTGAATCCACACAAATGGGTTTACTCTGATTCATCTGGCCCGTGCCGCCCTCGTCGCTCCCAGAAGCGGAAGTAAAATGCGCTTCTGGGAGCGACGAAGGCGGCATGGGCCAGATGAATTGCAGTAAACCCATTTGTGTGGATTCACAGGGGCTTGGGCTTCTGGGAATTTTAAGTCCAAGAACATCGAGTGTCAGGGTTCGCCATCACTGGGGTAGGAGGAGTGCTGAATACCTCCTTATTGCAGAATTAAATCCCATCATGTTTAAAAGAGCAGTTGTAAAAACACTGTTGAAAAAGCCACCCTTGGGTCCCACAGTATTAGGTAGTTACTGGCCAGTCTAATGTTCCATTCTTCGGTAAGGTTCTAGAACGAGTCATGACTTCTCAGTTACAAAGGTTCCTGGATAATATGGATTATCTAGATCAGGGGTGACCAACCTTGGTGCCCCAGATGTTCTTGGACTTCAATTCCCAGAAGCCCTGATCAGGTGTGCTTATTTGGGCTTCTGGTAATTGAATCCTAAGAACACCTGGGCACCAAGGTTGTCCACCCCTGATCTAGATCCAAGCTTCAGGCTTGGTTGTGGTTCAGAGATTGCTTTAATCATTTTGGTGGATGACCTATGCAGGAAATTGGACAGGGAGATTGATTCTCTATTGGATCTCACAGCAGTTTTTGATACCATTGGCCATGACATTGTTGTGCCCATCTCTCTGGGCACTGTTTTACATTGTCTCTTGTCCTTAGAGAGGAGAACTCAAAGGTGCTGCTGGGGAGCTGCTATTTGACACCCTGGTTGTTGGCATTTGAGATTCCTCAGGTTTCTGTTTTGTTCCCCCTTCCATTTAACATCTACGTGAAACTTCAGGGAGAGATTGTTTTGCGTTTGTGTCACCAGTATGCCATCCAAGTCTATCTCTCCTTTTCATCTAAATCTAGGGAAGCTATTTTGGTTCTAGATTGGTGTCTGTTGATGGACAAGATGAGAGTGAACAAACTGAAACTTAATCCAGACAAGATAGAGCTGCTTCTCGTCAGTCATAAAGCAGATCAGTGAATAGTGATCCAGCTTATATTAGATGAGGCTATGTTCCCTCTGAAAACACAATTGTGCAACTTGGTTGTGCTCTGGGATTTGTCTCCAAGCCTGAATGCCTAGGTTTTGCTGGTGCCTGGGAGAACATTTGCAGTGTTAAAACTAGTGTGCCAACTGCATCCATTCCTGGAGAGGTCTAATCCGGCCATGATTACACGTGTTTTAGTTATATCCTAGCTGGATTGCTATAATTCATTCTACTTGGGACTGCCTTTGGAAAGTGTTCAGACACTCCAGTTGTTTCAAAAATGTTGTAGCCAAATTGTTAACTGGGGCTGGTTATTGGGACACACCACAATTATACCCACTCCACCAGCTGCCAATGTTTCTGGAAACAATTGAAAGTGCTGATTGTAATCTATGAAGCCCTAAATGGCTTGGTCCAAGCTATCTAATATACTTAATTTCCCTTTATGAGTTTGATTGGATGGTAAGATTTTCAAGGGAGGTGAATTGGTAGGGACATGAGGCAGTGGTGGGCATCAGCAGGTTCGCACCAGTTCACCAGACCCAGTAGCAGACATTCTGGCTGGCCCCGTCCATCCAAGTTTTGAAATAAAGTAGTCCTAATTCGGCTGCAAAGCAGGGCTTCCCCTTTGTCACATCCACCATGCCATGTCTACAGAGTAAGTAGTGAAATTTTTTGGAGCCCACCACTGCATGAGTGTCTTCTCTATTGTTGCTCCCAAACTCTGGAACGCCCTTCCACAAGAGACCATGCTGCCCAGACCTTTGCTGTGCTTCTGAGAGCAAGTAAAGACCTTTCTCTCGCATGGAACGCTGTTACCTTCCCACCGAAGTGGTCCCTATTTATTTACTTGCAATTTCTCGCTTTCGAACTGCTAGGTTGGCAGGAGCTGGGACAAAGACGGGAGCTCATTCTGTCCTGCAGTACTCAGGAATTGAACTGCTCACCTTCCGCCTCCCAGTCAGCATCTTAGCCACTTGAGCCACTGCAGTCCCCATTTTTAGAAAATAAATACATTTTTAAAATAAATATTTTAAATAAATACATACAAAAAATAATAGTCATTAGCATTTTAAATAATTTATTATTATAGTATATCTGTCAAGAAAGTCAGCATTAATATCCCAAACTGTTGCTGTTAGACTTTGAAAAGACTTCCCATAGTTTAGTATGCACGTTTTGAAGTTAAAGAAAAGATAACCAGCAACACAGTTTTAGAAATGCTGCTTTGCATTTTTTAAATAAAATAAATATTTTAAGGAATTAGGTCATAGATGTTACTTCCTACAGATAGTGTAAGCTGTATTGCAGTTGCTCTCTGATGTAAAGAATTAAGTAGAAACTATTTTTAGTATGCCATTGGCTATTAACATTTCTTCAGCTATTCTAAAATGGCACACTATTAAATTCAATATTTTGAATGAGATTTTTAATGTTTCAAGGAAATATATTTTAAATTATGAATTAAAATAAATTTGATTGTACAATAAAGGAGAAGTTAAAGATGAGAAAAGCCAAGTGACTGTCAGGCCTCCCTAGTATATGTACTCAAAAGGACCTCTATATACAGTGGGATGTATACCTTGTTGAACATGTTTTAGACTTGAATCTTAGAAGATTTTTTTAAAAAAAATCAGATTTACCACATGACAATTATTCTACCAGTATTGTGACAATGGTGGAAAGGAAGGACATGTTTCTTTGAAGCAGAACCATTTTAGTGGTACTTTAGATTTTCATTTTCTGTGAAATTTCTATTGCTAAAATATAAGCCTTTGTGAAGTTTTAGAAAGGTGAATAAAGTAACCTTAGCATATAGACTTAACATGTGAAATGTTTTGCCTTTGAGAATTGTTGAAGCATGAACGTCAAGAATATCTTGAAGACAGTTAAACTAAAGTATGTGAGGTTTAGAATTTGATAGTTTTATCAATATTTTTATTTATGTTCCTGAAGAATGAAGAAGAGTTCATTTTTAACACTCGAATGGTTACTATATAGTTGTCATATATTGGTAAGAGAGTCCACTAATTTTACTGTATGGTTTTTAAAATAATGTGATTGTAAGCTCTTATTATGGCTATCTGTTTTTCTCTCCTTGTTTATCTAACTAGTTTGAGAGAATTTTATTTTAATTAACAAACATTTTGTACTGGATTAAATCAAAATAATAAGTGAAACCTTTCTACCTTTGTATAAAACAGTCAATTTATATACTGGCTATATTCATAATAAAAAGGGGATGATTTGGCTAGATTCATAATAAAAAAGGGGGATGATTCTTTAAAACAGTTTTTTCTTCATTTATTTTTTTGTTCTATTAAAAACGTCCATTCAAATGATACCATCTGGTTTCCAATCCCCTAATTTCACACTAGTAAGAATGCTTTTTAAAAACTCTCATAGTTCAACCATAAGACATTCAGTAGCTGAAAGAAGATTTAAACACACTTTCCATTGCAGTATTTGTAGAATCTGTGTTTCGTCGTAACTACCATGGTGTTCACAGCATTTAAGACAACTACAAGACTGACATGAAAGACAGTAATTCATGAAGACTTGGCTTCACAGTGTGTGTATAAGCCTTCATGCTCTCAATGGTACCCAAACCCCTGTTACCCCAACAGAACAAAAGAAACTGAATTGGAAATTATGGGAGCTGGGGAGTGCTCCGTCGACAGTGCAGTTCATGGCCCATAGGCCTTGTCAGGACTTAGCTTGAAGCCTTTTATTCTATCTGACAGATGTGAGGTAAGTTCTATGAGGTGGAAGTCATTACTCAAGTGGGGGCAATGTCAGATCAAAAGTAACCGGTGATCAAACAAGGTGAAGGGGCTGTGGAAAATAGCCTTGCTTTCTGGCCTTGACAACTGCCTGGCCAGTAGGGGAAATGCTTCTTGCACGCCAGGTGGAGCTGATTCTCTTTGATGCACAATGAATGCAAAAAGTTGGAAAATGAACTGGAGATGGGAACGTGTGTGTGTGTGTGTGTGTGTGTGTGTGTGTGTGTGTGTGTGTGTGTGTGTGTGTGTGTGTGTGTGTGTGTGTGTAACAACTGAATGTACTTTTGTTACATGAAACTGATATTGGCCCTGCTTCTTTGGTAAGATGTATAAAACGCCTCCTCAATAAAGTGTGACACAGTCACACTTCAAAAGCTTATGGGAGTGGCTTGCTAAAATGATAATTGTATATACACAATAGAGCAAATTATAAAGTACATTTCAGTGGTTTCATCCTACAGATGTTCTATAGAAAAATACATTTAACTGCTGCTAAGGAATTACAGTATTTTACAAAGGCTGACATGGGATTTGGGCACTATACAGTACTTGGTTGTGTAAAGCATTTGCAGGTTCATACCAGACATTTTGACTCTTATGCTGTACAATGAACTGAAGATTTTAAAATGCTATTTGGTGGATTTAGAAAACATGTAGAAAATAGTCCTGATAGGGATATTTCTAATTAAATTAATCCAAGTATTATCTTGTCACACAAAATGGTGTAAAGTGCTTGGAGAAGAGTCTTCAATGATTAGGGATATGGGGAGAGTTAGATATTTAGTTCCAGAACTATTTACGACTTTAAAAAATAAGCTCTAGCACTTTGAATTGATTAAAAAACCAAAGAGATAGCTATTCATGGACCTTCAGAATTGCAGTGTTCTGGTTTGACCTGGATGTACAAGTAGAGTTCTGGCAGCTACACTGCCCATAGCTGAAGATTGTAGGTTGTCAAAAGACAACACATACCCCAGATCATAGTGCTATAGTCAGAAATTTACCAGGGAATAATACTGTACTCTAGTCAGATGATTGTGGCCAGGCTACTCCAGCCCAGGAGTTATTTGCATCTAATGACTCAGACCTTGTAAATTCATTGTGAGCAGCACATATAAGACAAACCTGGATGAAGGACTATGTGTTCTTCCAAGGGGAGTTCAGTGCTGTCTAAAGCCTACTGTGCCTCCAGTTCCTAATATAAGCTGTTTTTTAGAAACGGAGCTGCTGTCTTATACTTTGCACAGATGAAGTAATATCTGGAATGGTACAGCAGTTGCAGTTTATAGGTTTTATTGACTTCATATTTAGGGCAATTAGCTACCTTGTGCTAATGTGGAATGTGACCATCTTGTTTTAGTGTTGATGCAGCCAAAGGTTGCTAATCTCTTTTTTCACATTGTTGCAGATACAGTACTTTATTCTGAGTAGAAATTTAAAATGCTATTATCTCTAGATGACTTGATAACTAGAGTGATTGTTTCAATGAGTTGCTTTTTTGCCATTCGGTCCTATATTAGATAGAACCTAAACCACCATGTCAGTTGCTAGGAACCCGAAGATACTGACTTGTTTGTCCCTAGAATATTTAACTTGTAATTAGGAACTGCTTTGTGAGAATCTTGGTGAAAAAATAGGAAGAATACATAATAATATTTTACTAAAATATTTCTGTACTAGGAATTAATGAACCTGGAATTATAGATAGAGGGGAAAAAATTGATGACCTTCCAGGGCATGCTTAAGAAAACAAACCTGTCTAATGGTGAACAAAAAACATCTATACAATATTATATGTGCAAATTTGTATTTTTGGACTGAGACTCTCAGAATTCCCCAGGTGGATTTCTAAGTATTGTCATACAAAAACACAGATTACCCCTCTAGTTGGCATCTATCTCAGAGTTTCACTCTGCTGGATCTGCTGCTACCGTTTTCTCTTTTCATGAATGGACACACAAAATTATTGTATAGACCAGACAGGCAACATAAAGCAAAATAAGCAGATGCGCCGGGGGTACACAGAAAGAGCCTCTTCAAAGATTGTGGTATTTTTCAACCACAATTGGTGTACCCTGGTAACAGCAACCTTGTGTTGCTGGCTAATCTTTCTCACGCTACGTCAGGCAAAAGGAACTGCAGAATGAACGCACCGAAAGGTGCCTTCATTTTGGCAGTTTTACATCTGGCCTAGACACGGAAAAAGAAGTAGATGTGCCTTCATGAATCCCTGTGCTCATGTATGTTCTCACCCATTTGCTTTCATAAGCTGTCACCTACTTGCACTTACTTGTTATTGTCCTTTGCTTGCTCACTCACCTATGCACATGCTTGTGGATAAGTGCCTAATGAGAGAGGGTTTGTCTCTTCCCTCCTGTGGATGTGCCTGTCAGTATGTAAGTGTTGCAAAGTAAAGGTGTGTAGCTTTGTGCTTTTGGACTGTAGATCCCAAACTTCCTCTTTAGTGGGAGAATTCTGAGAGGTACTGTCTGGAGAATCTTGGACATTGTGATCCAAAATTATGAATCTGCACATGTCTTTTCACCTTCTCTTGCATGTTGTCTTGGGCAACATTCAGTTTGGATTCTTATTTTCAATATTCCACAGGGCATGCACAAGTTTCTGTTTCCCCCCAGTCACAGATGGTCAGAACTGAATCATTTATTGAGTGTTCAAAAGTTGCACAGAACAACTCTAACCATCTAGAAAACTATATTTCTGAGAACTTAAGTTATCGTAAATGGAGCTTTTTCGTTCTTCTGCAGCTGTGTGGAAGTGGGAAACAGGTTTATACTCAGTTTATTAAGAAATGAGAAGTAGATTATCAGACTTCAGTGGCTGCTAAAAATCCAAAGAAAGGTTTGGTGTCCATGTTATGCAGCTTCTATATTGAAGCTCTTATGCTGGTGTTGACTTTTCAGAACCTAAATTAATAATGATCTGGCAGCTGTATAGCCTGTAGTACTTTGTGGTGTGGAAGAAGCATCCTGCTGCGCAACCCACAAGTGTGAGGTTGTAGTATTGAAAAATTAGAAGAAAAGGGCAGTACTCTATCTGGAGACTTGATAGTAATGATGTAATAATCATGACAAAAGGAAATTGTGATAAATTGGCTGGATTACCTAGAACTGGAATATTTTTCTCAATCATGGTTCTTGGTTTAGAACAGGCCTTTTCAACCTACATCCCATGGGTCGAATCTGGCCTGTGGTGTCAAATAATCTGGCCCCCACTCTTGCTCCAGCCACCACCGTCTCCACAGGAATCGGCTGCGGACTCATTCACAGCCATTTTAAATGCATTTACGGCAGCCATAATTAGCGCGGGGGGGGGGACACAACCAGTCTGGCCTCCTCAACTGTTTGAGGGAGCATGACCCAGCTGCCAACTTGAAAAGGTTGAGAACCCCTGGTTTAGAAGAAGCAAGCTTTACAGAATGTAACCAAAGCAATTACTTTTATTTTACTTTGTAATAATATTTATGTATCTTTAATTAAGTGACACACATCTTTTCTTTAGAAATAACAATTCCAACATGGAAGAGATGCATCACCTCATTGCATTGGTGGCTGGTGTTATTACATTTGTAACTTTAGAAAATTACCTTGCATCAGTTACACTTAAGATAACAGGGCAGCTATTCTGGAAATATTAAATTTAATGTTCCCACTATAATACTGTATTCTTAATGAATTAAGCAGTTGAAGGTTTGATATAAATTCCAGTTACTGCTTTTCTGGTGGTGGTGGTGGTGGTGGTGGTCTTACTGTTGTCATTAAGTGTGTATTTTCATTAGTGTACTGGGGTTTTGGTTTGTTGGTTTTATTTTGAAACAACTAGGTATTAATGTTGAACTGGGAGAAAAACACATTAGATGAGAGAAACAGCATATCTGCTAGAATATACACAGCTGCCTATTATGGAAGAAATGGATGTTGTCCAGACTTTCAGATGCCAGTGAGAGGAACAATTAACTGAAAACCTTGCAAGGTTCAAGAAAGCTCTTCTCTTTGTTCAACTTACATGATATCTCTGCTCATAACAGTTTTATTTCAGTAGCTATTGAGACATGACAGACTTTTTAGTTCTTGATTAAATTCCATATCTTAATGAGAGGACAAATGGGAAATGTGTTTTGGAATTGGTTTCAAGGATGTATGGATGATAGCTGTCAAGTATCCCTTATTGGCTGGGAAAACCCCTTATTTTACCCTCTTTCCCGCCGTCATCCCTTATTAATTAGACTGCAATGCCCTATTGCCACCATTGAAAGGCAGCACAGGATAAGCATAGCTGTCAAGTATCCCGTATTTGCCGTGAAATTTCCCTTATTTCCAAATCCAAAACTTGACAGGTATGGTATGGACTTGAGATTTTGTCATAGCCAAGATATATCTTTGTGAGTTACAGTTTATTTATTTAAACAAAATAACTTGCCATTTTTGGGCAGATTTCACAGGACCCCCATTATACTGTAATTTACATAATGCTATTTAAAGTAAAACAGCCAATGGAAATAGTTCAAAGGGGGGGAGAGAAAGGTGTATGTTGGGGGGTGAGTATTATTAGCAGGCAATGTTCCTGAAAGGTTGTGTTTCTAATTATTGTTGGTTGTGAGCAAATAATTTTGTAGTAGTAATTATTCAGTATATATGAAGTGCAAACATAGATAACATATAAAATATACATAATAACCCCACTTGTTCATCAAGCCATTATTGAGCATTATTGAGCATTTGCAAATATGCAAATATTTTGGTAAAATGCATAGAATACTTCTTTCTGAAAACCATGCATATGTATATTTTTATTCCATTAATTCAATGAAAATGCTAAAAAGTTTCTGTATACAGGGCAATGAGTAACTGCAGTATTGGATAACTTTGTGCTGGTTAATAAGAGTTTTTGTAATGGAACATGTTGATCTTTCTGAATATGTGGCATACTAATAGATTAACTTCAGTATTTTAAAATACACAATGGTTTCATACATTTATTGCAGTTTTTAAAAAGGTGCTTTCTATTTATGCTTTATTTGAATGTGAGCATTTATAACTAGAAGTAATACTTTTTTTGTATCTTGCATACCAGTGTGAAGAGCTTTTCTGCTGTCCATGTAGTGTTTTCAGTAGAAAATGATTTTCTGTTTTAATCATTTTTCTTCATTTTCAGGGCTGCAATGTAAAATCCAAACTATTTATATCCTAGTAATAAGAGAAACAAGAATAATTGTAAAATAATTCTTACCTTAGAACTGTGCTTTAGCTGAATTCATGATGGGCATGCATTTTAACAGAGGTTCTAACTTTTGGATGCTATTTATAGCTGATATATAAAATTAATAAAATATATGCTATCATTTAAAACAAATATTTTAACTTTTTAATTATAAAGTAACATTGTACAACAATTACATAACAATACTTTAACTGCTTGAGCTGTCTGGTATAGGAAGGTATTGGAGAGAGAAATCAAGAACTCTGTAATGCTAAACAATTCATGCTGAGATGGATCTGCACTGGCTTTTGATAGTTGACTTGTTTATATTGCTTTCTGTTTTTCTTACAACAGCTTAATAGTAGATCAAATGTATTTCTTTCCCCATTTTAGTTGCTTTTCCATAGCAGTAGTTTTTATGTGCAATTCTTTAATGTTAATGTTTTATACAAAATGTGCTTTTAGACAGAAAATAGTATCTGATTTTCACTTAGGTCTCCATTTATGTAACTTGGCAGACATTTTTAAAATTTGGAAAATACTAAGCTCTGTAAGTCACAAATCCCAAATAATTGATTCATTGTTTTTAAACATCGTATCTTGTCAATGCAAATGAAACCTTTTCCTTGAATTTTTATATGTGACTGTCCAGTAGAATCAAAATAGATTTTCCAGGCTAAGAGTCAGAGTGTATAAAAAGAAGAGCTCAATTTGAAGTTAAGGTAGAACTCTTAAACAATGAAGAACAGCACAGGGTCTAATATTTAGAGCTGTCAGGAAATTGAGATAAACACCTTTGTAAGATAGTTGTTACATTATTTTTGGAAATTTTAATGATCCACATTCAGAATGCCAAAAGTGATTAATATTATTATCTTGTAATGCTAGTCTAAATTTTATGATTTTTAAAATTATAGGTATGTATGTAACCAAGTATTTTTATCATCATGAAACTCTCCTCCTTCCCCCTCTTTAATCCTTACAAATAGCAAAGGAAGAAAGTTCACCAATATATATCCATCACTGTCCTTTAATTTGCTTTAAAATAATCTCTATCCTAAATTTCCCTCTTTGGGGGGGAAATGGCCAAATCATCCTGAGATAACCAGGTTTTGCAAAAGATACACAAAGATAATGAATATTTACTTGGTGAACTATCATTAAACGTGTTGAATTTTTATTATATGTTTAGAAGTTAATTTAAATCAAGGCAAGAGCGAAGTTTGATATAGTCAGCATTGTCACTTAATTATATACCAGACCCCATATGGAAAAACTGTTTTCCCTATCGCACAACACTAGAACTAGAGGACACTCGATGAAACTTTTGGGTACTAGTTCTCAAACAAATAAGAGAAAGTACTTTTTCACCCAGAGGATTACTGGTCTATGGAACTCCCTGCCAGAAGAAGTGGTAACAGCTGTCAGTCTTGACAACTTAAAGAAAGGATTAGACAAGTTCATGGAGGACAAGGGGATCAATGGCTATAATTATGGATACCTAAGGACAACCTCGGGGTTGGAGAGATAGGCAGGATATCTCTCAATGCCATTTCCAGGGAATCCTAAGTAGGTGAAGGCATCTCCTTGGGAATACCCTGAAGGAAATGGTGAGCCACTGTGTGAGACAGAATGCTGGACTGGATGGGCTGTGGCCTGTTCCAGCAAGGCTGTTCTTATGTTCTTATATGGCAGAGGTAAGATGAACTCAAAATGGGTTCTACTGCCATTTGTTTAATAAATTTATACCATCTTTCTGCTATAAATTTTTTACAGTACAGTATAATGATTCAAATAAACAGGAATACTGTTGAAGCATAAAAGCAAATTAAAGTCACAGCTAAAAATATTTCAGAAACATTATGTTAACAGTCACCCAGTCAGTTAAAACTCCTACAGTGGCATCAAAGCATCAAAGTCTTATGTAAACAAAAAGACAGTTTTCTGTCAATGGAAAGACAACAAAGGGAACCAACCTGGTTCTTTTTCATGGACATACTAGAGACTGGGCTAGGATTGTGTGAATGAATACTTTTTTTTTCAAAATCATGAAAGGTTTTATAGATCACACACTACTTTGATTTATGCTCACAAACAGAATGATGGCTTGTGTAGATGTTTATCAAGGTGCTGTATTCATATGCTTCTCCTGCCTGGTCTCAAACAGCAGTCTGGCTGCAACATTCAGAGGCATCAATATAACCACGTGGTAATTTAACAGCATGCTGCAGTGCTATCAGATCTCCCCCCTCCCTCAATCTCCTTTTCTCAAGGCTAAATATGTCCAATTTCTCCAGTCTTTCCTCACAGGGTTTGATTTCCTGTCCCCTGATTAATCATGTTGCCCTCCTCTGAACTTGTTCCAGTTATTTGGCATCCTTTTTTAAGTATGGGGTCCAGAACTGGACACAGTACTCTAGATGAGGTCTGAATAGTGCCGAATAGAGGAAGACTAATGGAGCATAAAACAGCTTTGACTATTTTTGCAACCACATTGCATTGTTGGCTCATGCTGTATTCAGCTTATGACCTACAGTTCCAAGATCCTTCTCACTTATAGTATTACTGAGCGAAGTTTCCGCCATCTTGTAACTGTGAATTTGGATTCCCCCCCCCTTTGATTGCTAACAGAAAATCTTTAAAGGCCTCTTTGAACAGGAAGGTTTCTAGAGTTTTCTTAAATATATAAATAAAGGTCCAGCTTGCTCAGAAACTGAAATTTGCAACGCTAACTGTAGCTCTAGGTGAGCAAAAAAAAAAAAAGAAATTGGGCCTTCAGAACTGAATCCAGAAGTACACCCAAACTGTGAAGAAGGGGTGCAACCCTATAAAGCACACATTGAATTCCATATTTGTGATCTAACTTTGCAGTAACTTCATTCGCTTTTGACTTGTTAAGATTAAATTTCAGAATAATTTGGGAAAGGCTTGTAATTTACAGTTGTTCAGTATTAGTAACCATGTTGGTTGGTTGTTTAAACTAAACTGGTAAAATACCTGATCAGTAGTAATTCAGCTTCAGACCTGTATGCATGCAAATCTATCTGTGTAAAAATATATAGCCACTGTGGTGTGATTGATGGAGTGTTCGACTTTGACTTGGAAAACCTACTTCAGATCTTGAGGTAGTCATGAGGTAGTAGTGGTGAATCATTCCCTGAACATCTCAAGTACAGTATCTTAAAAACCCTGCCAGGCTCAGAAATTGCTTGAAGGAATATAACAAAAACACCAATTCCAGTGTATAACTTAAGGAATTCGGTAGCCTTTTGGCTCTTGCTGCTGAACCACAAGTTTGCATCTACTTCTAGTTGTTTGTAGATCTTTAAATTTTAGCAAGAAGATGAAGTAGATTCCCCAAATTCTGCCCTTCTCTGTGATAGATAACCCATGAAGGGAACACACTTTCCCATAATAAAGCCAGATGCCTATAAGTACGGTTACTAATATCAGATACAATGCAATATAATGGAACCCAAAACTGGTATTATAAAATTGTGCCTTTCTTGCTTCTGCTTTTTGCTGAAGGGAGACCAGGAAGGGCATCAACTTTTAAATATAATTCAAATGTATCTGATAATGTCCAGGAAGCATAAAACATCTTTGTAGTTAATCTCATGCTGTTCTGTCTTTTTAAAATATTCATTTGAATAACTTCACTTAATTAATGCAAATGTCCAAGAAATAAAAAAAATCTTGAAACAGGAGGAGCAAACAGTTGAAAACAAATGCATTTCTGCATTTTTCTTATTGACATTGATTGACTTGAAAATTCAGAACTAATAGTGGCACTCTTGAAAGAACATGCAATATATATATATAGATTTTCTAAGTGTGATCACAAAAGAATGTACTGTTTTTCACTGCTGACATCAAAGTGAGTATAGTGGGTATATCAAAGTCTTAAACCTTATCCATTAGTAATGTACAGTAAATAAATCAGTTGTTCTGGATCCATGAGAGGTTAGTCTTTTTCCCTTTTAAGTTATATTTCCCAAGAGAAGAAATGCCTAGTTTAGTTACCTATTTCGTGTGACGCTGTTTTAATAAACAAGGGAGTTGAAAAGCTAAATCCTTCTAGTTTGGATTAGTGAAACATCATCTTGACTTATATTGAACTCTAGATTCGAAGTAATTACTAGTTCTGAGATAAAGTATTAGGCAAAAATTAAGTTTTTAATAAATTTGGAAAT
Source organism: Bradypodion pumilum (assembly GCA_035047305.1). Taxonomy (NCBI): domain Eukaryota; kingdom Metazoa; phylum Chordata; class Lepidosauria; order Squamata; family Chamaeleonidae; genus Bradypodion; species Bradypodion pumilum. The sequence continues at coordinate 76,667,797 of JAWDJD010000002.1, read as the reverse complement.
CTGTTTTTTAAAAAACAATTACTCTGCACATAGTTTGGTATCACTACGTAGGGTAATTATAATTGTGACAGATTAGGACTCAGGCTGGAAAAGTCTGGTGACATTTTTGTGCAGTAAAGTAAAGGTAAAGGTTTCCCTTGCTTGAAAGCCAGTCGTATCCGACTCTAGGGTGCAGTGCTCATCTCTGTTTCAAAGCCGAAGAGCCAGCGCTGTCTGCTGCTGCAGACATTTTCGTGGTCATGTGGCAGGCATGACTAGACACCGGAGCGCATGGAACGCTGTTACCTTCCCACTGAAGTGGTCCCTATTTATCTACTTGCAATTTCTCTCTTTCGAACTGCTAGGTTGGCAGGAGCTGGGACAAAGACGGGAGCTCACTCCGTCCTGCAGTACTTGGGAATCGAACTGCTGACCTTCCGCCTCCCTGTCAGCGTGTTAGCCACTTGAGCCACTGCAGTAGAACCCACCTAATCAAATTCATAGTGTGTCCTCATTTGGCAGGTTATCTAATGTTCACACTAGAAAAGAAAAAAAAAGACAGTGGAGCCAAGCACCAATAAAAAAACAAGAGATGAGACTGCATGACTTTTTAATGCTTACATATTATCATTGCAAGATAGTGCAGCAATGATTTTATGCTGGCAGAGCAAATCAACATTGTGTAAGGCAGTTAACTTTTAAATTGTGCTTCTAACCAGCATTAAATTTGGCACAGTTGTAGGATACAGTCTGTTCTTGCTCTGTGGTGAATTTGAAGACGTTTGGGCAAAGAGTTTTTGATGTATGATTTCTTTCTACAAAGTAACACTGTTTTAAACTCCCCCCTCCCCATTCAGAAAAATGTAATAGTATCCAGTGTGGTGGACCCAGGACTCAGAAAGCCCAGGTTCTACTCTCCACTCAGCTGTGGAAACTCACTGGGGATGTGGAATAGGTAAAACTATTCCTTAAATATCTCACTCACCTTGAAAACCTTTTCAATGTAGATATAAGTTGGTTCTGACCTGATAGCAGACAACATAACATAAACATCCCTAGGTTTAAAATAACTCATTATTTGAAAAGGCAAATTTTGCATATCTTGCCAGAAACAATGATTTCTTACTATGCTCGGCATCTGTGGAGCGGGCTTACTAGCAAGAGGTTGGCAAAGTAGATACAGTACAGAGTTGCAGCTTCATCAGTGAGGAGAACTTTGGAGACAATTAAAGGTCACAGAAGCAAAGTCAAAAGACAAGTTTTGTTTTAAAAAGTCAAAATACAGTAAGAAAAATTCAAGCTTTCTTTAAAGAAACATTTTATCATGTATCTTCAGGGAATTAGCATACAATTTTGTAAAGCGTAATAGTATTTCTGCATTACAAAAGCAGGGAACATGTGTGTTTGTCCTAGCCCAGAGTGCTTTCAGTGAACATTATTTCAGGATTTTTCAAACCAGGCTCATGATACAAGTTGTCAAAGGAGAAATTAATTCCAGATTTTGGGCATTCTGAACTTTTAAATCTATCAGTTTAGAACCAGTTAAATTTTTAATTTCTTCATGACCAAACAGGGATTTGTGCTTGCAAAGGGGTTCTGCATCGGGTTGTAAAAATATTTTTAAAAGTTGGCATTGCTTTCCAGTGACATTCTTTGCTAACTTCAAACTCTTCCTTTTTTAAAAAAAAATTCAAAAGGCAGAGGTACATAGATATTCATAGATCATTTTATCTGATATAGCTTTTCTTCCTTACATTCCCTACTCCAAGGAAGGGATTTGGAAATTGAAAGGTAGCTTTCTAGTCTGCATTCTGTGGAGTAGACATGGTAACATTAGTTTACCTGAGAGGTTAAAAGATGTGTACGTTACATACTTTTGCATCAACATTTCATTAAATCCAGAATCAGTCCTTTAAAACAGGGGTTCCCAACCTACGGCCCACGGGCCAGACTTGGCCTGCTATGCCATTCCAGCTGGCCCATCACTGTCTGTCCTGAACCTGGAAGTAGAAGCAGGCATGTTTGCATCAGCCACTAGAAGCGGATGCACAAACGTGCCCATGGCTGATGTAAATGCGGAAGTGGGCACATTTACATCAGCCATAAATGTGCCTGCTTCTGCTTCTAGGGGGTGAGGTCAAGCCCACTCAGCTGTTTGGGGGTGTGGTCAGGCCTGTGGTGCAAAAAGGTTGGCCACCCCTGCGTTAAAATATTTTGGCACAGAGTGACTACAGCTACATTCTATGTGCCCTTGCTTCTGTTCTCCCCCAGCAACCATAGTACAGATCATGTGCTGATCTTTTGGGATCTTGTAGCACTTGGTAATTCTACATGAGCAAAATTTCTGCTGGAATTTGTTGTAATTCATGTTGCAATTATCTCTCTCCATAAAAGATCATCATGACATTTATAAGTTTACATACCATTATATCCCAAAATAAACATTGATATGGTCCATGCTTCTATGAGTGAGGAAGAGGTATTTCTGATATACAGAGAATGCAGAAATTATCTCTGTTTGAACCTGATGATTTCACACAGCATAAGTGCACATGATTACTTCAGAAGATAAATACAAAAAAGTAGCCCAAATCAAGGTTTGGCCATAAAAGATCATATACATTCAGGATATCCTTCATGGAACACCCACATTGACTCTGGCTCAGTTCTTTGTATTGGGGTAAGACGTTTTTGTGCAATTCCCATACCTGTAATAGCTTATAATAGTAAAAAGAGTAAACTATATCTTTATCTCAGATGGTTTTGCTTTTATCAACAAAATCCCCAAATGAACCATGTGATTAGTATTACTAATACATTTTATTACTGTTCATGTACTAATGCATTTTAATTACTGCATATCCATTGTGGTGTAGTGGATAAAGTGGCAGATTAGAACTCAGGGGGCATGGGTTTGAATCCCCACTCAGCCATGGAAACTCACTGGAAGGTAAAACCAGTAAAATAAAATTCACTTACCTTGAAAGCCCTATTAGGATTGCTATACATCAGTTTCAACTGGATGATGCATAAGAACAACTAGTATTAAGCATTATTGCCTTTTGTTTGCTTCCCTGTGTACATCTCTTGCTTCTTTATCTCCTCTAATACTGCATTGCTCTCCCTATCTGCTCCTGATTCTTCATCAACTTTGGACAGTTCACAGCCTGAAGTATATTCAACTTATTTTCTCCATATCAAGAATGCTGGGCATTAAAGAGACTTTTACACAGATACAGATGGATTTATAGCTGTGAAGTGACTTGAATTTGTGAAGAGTTTGGTATTTACTCTCTTAAGTTGGAAGGTGGGATGGTAATGTTTCGTAATTGCTTGCTTAAAATACCTCAGTTCTCAAGAAACATAGCAACATAGCCTTCATATATCAGTAAGAGGTGTATTAAGTTGGGAAAACAGCCACTAGAGAACAGTTCCTATTTTTGACAGTTTTGTACACTTTGTTTATGTAAGCAGAACTGTGATTTAACAATACTTAAAACTAATGTGTACTATTTTAATGTATCTACACAGAGTACTTTTGTTAACTGGGGCATTCAGTTTGCAGATATTAGATCCCCCAGGTCCATAGTATATAAATCATGTACTGTGTTTGCAAATCTCTGCAGATCACTTTAAACACAACAGTGCCATCCATCTGCAATTTAATTTTGAAGCAAGTTTTCTTGAGTTCTAGGAGTTAGTAAGTTTCCTTATAATTGTACTCAAAGGGAACTTTTAATGCTTTGGAAATAGTGTATTTAAACAATTTGTAATAAACTATTTTGACAGTGAGTAATTTTGAAAGAAAAGCATTATCTTGTGCATCAAATCTTGTGCATCAAGTACCTAAAGGTGACTTGTGCATCAAATACCTAAAGGTGACTTGATAGAGTATTCATTAGAAAGTAACACTGCTTATGGAATGTAAAGCAGTTTAGATAAATAAAGCTTGTAGAAACAGACAAGCTGATGTTGCATGGAATTATTGCAACACTGAGGATTTATTTTATACTGTACTTTGATACTTAGATGCATTTTGATATTATTAGGAGTTGTTGAATGGTTTCATTTTGAAATTAACTTTATTGTGATAAATGCAAGCTGTGACAAACACAGGCTTCTTAGCTTTTCCCTAGAAGTTTATAAAGTTCTGTAGGGCTCTTGGGACTAATGGTTAAGTACTTTTAAAGTTCAAAGTTTTGTTTAAAAATATAGTAAATTCATAGTTATTTTTCAAATGCCTACCATTGCTTCCTAAAAGAAAACAACACCTGTTATGAGATATATTTTTTTCATTTAAACTTGATCTGTTTTGTCATTTAGAAGATACAGGACCTTAAAGGTGCTTCTTTTACATAGGAATTGTTTTAAATAAAATCTGTCTACATATGCTTCCATAACATCCATTACAATGTCTTGCAAGTACTTTATGAAACTAAAGAGTTTCAGTGAGGTGAAAGAGGACTTACCTCTACATTGTGACTAGGACCACTATTAGTTCTGATTTTTGACTATTGAAAGCTCTGTTACAAGGCTCTTGAAGGCTTCTACAGGACAAAAAGAAACCCTAGAAAGCCTCAGAAGCTGAAATGGAGGAATAGAAGGTTTTCAATTCTTTCAATTTAAATATTAGTGACATCAGATGATAGCCAGGTTGTCAGCCCATTGCTGAAATGGAAGGTAGATAACATACCTTATTGCTGTGGGAATGGCCACTTCAAAGACAGGCTATCTAGGTCGGGCGAAAGGAATTACAGAATGAACTCACTAAAAAGTGGCTTCATTTGAGCAGTTTCACGTCTGGCCCAGACATGGAAGAATCTTAGCTAACTCCTTTGTGCAGAGCTAATTAGGAAGAATGATTTCAAGATATTATTCTCTTCTTTGAAATAACTTGATGTCTGATTGGTAGCTCCTGTTGAAGAGTCTGGAAACGGGAATCTTGGATATAAAATGAAGTCACTTAGTTTAACCTAGTTGTCTCTTAGGAGAATGCTATGCTCATCTGTTGCTTGTGTATAAGCTCTGCCAACTGTGCTGAAGCTGTGTTCTATGTTAGAATTGTTCTGTAAATCAACATTTTGACTGTTCATCTTTTCCATATTCTGGTAATTATTCTGTAATGTTGAACCTCATTTGAAGTCCTTTTTAAATGTTTTCACCATCTTTAATAAAATATAAACACTTTACAACTGTTTGGTTCTTTTGTAATAATAGAGTTGGTGGTACTAAGCCAAGCTAGTCATGGCCATCTGTTGAGAGCCAGTATGTTTTGGGGGTATTTCTGCCTTGTGGGAATAGTGTAAGAGCCTAATTGCTCATCTTTGTGGTTTTGGTCCTTTCCTGTAAGCACAGCTTAGTCAAGTGGACGATTGTGGTGAGAGGGTGCCTGGTAGCATGATGTCCCTTGGCTGTCAGCACCTCTGGCCCCCTTGGGTTTTAATCAGTGGTGGGCATCAGCAGGTTTGCAGCAGCTCGCCAGTACTGGTAGAAGAAATTCTGACTGGCCCCGCCCATCCAAGTTTTGAAATAAAGTAGTCCTAATTCGGTTGCAACACAGGCCTTTTCCCTTGGCCACGCCCACCATACCACAACAACAGTGTGGTAATAAATTTTTTTGCAGCCCACCACTAGTTTTCATCATATAAGGATAATCCAGGGCAATGTGGTTTAGTGGTTCATTTGAGCCTTTCTGACCTGGGGCATTTCATATGAGGTTTCAATAAAAACAGATTTGGGGCGTTATGTGTATTATATAAGGATTTATGTGTCATTTTCAACCATTTCACAACTTTTTTCTTTACTGTTTATTAGTTTACATCGCTGCTGATCTCATCATACATTATCCTCTGATGATACCTTTGACATAAAATAATACAGCAAACAGTATTGACACATTTTCCATCTCTCCTTATATTAAATGATGTCAAACGGTAGCTTGGATTATATAATTATGTTTACATTAATAACAGTTTTTCAGAGTAACTTTAAAACAGTAAAAAAAAGTTTATAATTCCCAGAATATTGAGCTTCAGTTGCAATAATGTACTGCGGAGATATTTTTAAGAAAAATGGCCAAAGTCAGAGCAGTATTTTTATTAGATGTCTAATATCTGTGCTGTTTAGTTCCAGGCAGATGTCTTTCTGGCTCACAGTGCTTTTGTGTGTACAGTACATATAAATCTCTTTTTATCTGCTTATATGATTTTTTTAAAGCAAGGCTAACATAAGAATGAATGAAAGAAAGTCAGTGAAGGTTAAAGAGGCAATCAAGTTATTACAGATTTCTCATTGAGGAGTAATGGACTTTTGTAATGTGATTATTAGTGAATGTTTGCACCATCATTGAGAGCTCATTTCTACTAAAAATTAGTATATTTTTTGCTCAATTTGGATTGATTTAACCAAATTGTTCATTGCAACATTAGATGACTTTTCCTTATTAAAATTTCAGTTTTACTAATAGGAATCTTTCAAATTGCTAATCAATAATAATTACCATTTACTGTGGTTTGTTTGTATATTGGTGATGTTTCTACATAGCAGCAGCTTTTTCAGGTAAACTGTATGTGGACTGTGAAAGGTGTGTGTGTGTAACTAATCAGACTGACAAACTTTAATTGAGGTCTAAGTATATCGTGCAAATACATTGTTTGTCCCGTTTGCTTTTGCTCGTATGATTTTCTTTTTTCCAGCACTCATGGAGTTTTTACCTTATGGATTTATATATTTTATATGATACATTGCTGAATGAATCATTTTTGTGTAAAGAGTAAATCATTCGTTTGTAAATAGGAAAGATTAGATGTGCACTGATGCCTTTGATACGAACAAAATATGAATGTTGCCAGCAAGGTGATAATTCCATGTTGGCCTATAAATATTCTTATTTGGTAATAGCCAGGATCTTGTCTAATACACTGAAGTGGAATTCTCACAAGATAGAGATGCTGTATGAGGATAAATCCTAACAGCTCTCCTGAGTCTGAGGAATCATTGCACTTACTGTGCATTGCAGTGTTTCTGAAAGATCATGCTTTGTCTGGATATGCTTATGAGCCTAGTTTTTCCCCCAGAGAAATGTAGCATACATGTGTGTTACTGATATGTTAGAGATTTTTGAGTGGCAGCCAGGTTACTGTGCAGACATATAAGACAAGAAACAAAACAAAAAAGGGTAGAAACAACAACAAAAAGAGACAAATAAGTTGTGGCACCTTAGAGGCTTACTGTTATTTTAATGTGAGCCTTACTAATTTTTAATGTATTTTTCCCGGTTTACAATGATCAATTCAGGACCATTTTTTTATTTTTCAATTCATCCTATGGATGTTTCGGTTTACAATTTTTTCTGGTTACAACGGAGGCTGTTGGAACGGAGCTCCGTCGTAACCTGGTGTTTATTGTACCTTAAAAACATAATGTATGAAGTGGTGCTTTGAGAAAATGCAGACAAGTTAGATTGTAGAGAAAAGGCAGACAAGTTATATTACAGAGGTAATCTTGAGGTTAAACATGTTTCAAAAGCAGATGGACTAAAAGGGGGGGGGGATTTTTAAAATTACATTGAATTTTATCATTGAATTTTAGATGCATCACATGATGCAATATATAGGAAGCTTTTATTCTTAGTAATTTTACTTTTGCCAGATAACAATTAGCATCTTTTAGTAGTGTTACGTTTTCAGTTATTAAGTATATTGGAAATATTGAATGATGGAATAGAAGCTTCCTTTAGAGTTTGGGTTGAGACATGAATGAGGAATTAAATACAGTAAAGAAAAACACATAACGAAAAAACTCCATTCCACAGAGCTCTTCGCTATGTGGTTTTTTCATTATGCAGTTCCTTATGGGAGATGCCCCGCATAATGGAAAAAAAATTGTTAACCCGAGTTCCCATTAAGTGGGTATACCCTGGTTACCCAAACCCCCACATAATGAAAAAAAATCGTTATGCGGGGTATCGCCATTGCATAACAAACACTCCGTTGTGTGAATTTTTCGCTATACGATGTGTTCATTATGCGAGGTACCACTGTATTGTATGGTGGGAAGAGGCCTTATTCTAGTACCGGACTTTGAACGTCATCATAGTTATCTTGACTTTAAATGTGGCAATTATAAACATTATGCTCTGTTACATCTGAACTAGATTCATCAAGGAGTGAGTTCAATTCTTTCCTGTATTACTTTTCCCAGTTGTGTATAACATTTATTTTGAGGAAGCTCCTCTGATCATCTCAGTTTGAGCTTCTGTTACATGGCTATGAGTCCACTTTTTTGTTCAACCAAATCCAAGATATTAATACACTTGACAAGATGCTCTGCACCATATTTTTGGATCTGTAAGGCAGTTTTGAGGCTGTGGCTTTGTACTGATTCTCATGAACTTGTTTTTCTTAGCATTTACTTTTTGACTATGTTAACTGTTCATTTCAGTACATTACTGAGCTTCTCAAACTATCCAAACTGTCAGCCAGTAACATAGTGCCATATGCATATTTGATGTTGTTGATAACATCAAATAGGAAATTCTTCTCTAAAGATGTTCTCAGAGTACAAGTTAAAAAGCAATGGCAACAGTAAATATCCTTGTTCTGCTGTTAATATCTCTGTCATCTTCAGCCTTTCACTGCAGTTTTTTCTTGCCAGTACAAACTGCCAATTACATGAACACCTGTTGCAACAAGACCTTGTTTACTAATAGATTCCTCAGCTTTTTTCAAAGACTTTGTCTCTGCATCTGTCCCCAAGTAAATATAGGCAGGGCACTATTTTTCTGGTTCTAAAATTTCTTTGGAATACAAATTTGGAACCTCCGCCATTTTTCTGTACTTGTAAATTCTGGGTGGTTTTTTAAAAATGCCTACTGTTTTGCAGTTAGTGCAGTTTTCTATTTCCCAGTTTGGGTTATGTAGTAAAGGCCACTCTGATAGGTTTCACAAATAACTCCTGCTTAGTAGATTTGACAGAAAAGTTACTAGTCATCATTTTCTATTAACTTTAATGCTTCTACAGATATGATTATGTCCAGGAGTTCTGCCATTTTCTGTTGACGATATTTTAGATTTTTTACTTGAGCTACAATAAATTGTACATGAGGTATAATAAATTTGGTGATTTATTATCTATAAACAGCGCTTTGATTTATATTGTGAAGTATAAGAGAATGGTTAGTGTCTGTCAATAATAAGTTTGATGTTTTCTGAATATGTAAGCTACCTCCTTGATCATTCTGTGCAAGCTAAAAGTTGTGGGTTGTCTCCGTTTTCTGCTTCTATATACTTTTTGAACCATCTTTTTTTTTTGCTTCTCTAAGTTCGTTTTGGATGCTCTTGTATAATTCTCTGTACAGTATTCGATATCAAATTTATTTTTCCATTTTCATCTCTATTTTCATTAGCTCTAATATTTTACTGCAGTGCTCTTTTTATTTACATTTCTGTTTTTGAGGTTGCTGCTGTTCATATCTATTGATACTCCTATCAATTTTGATCAAGTATAATTTATATCTCAGCTATTTATGTGTACAGTTGTATTGATTTCTTCATGAATTATCTGCTTCAAATCAGTGTATACAATTAGACCACTTATTTGTTATATTTGTCTGCTTTTTCTGTTTCTTTTATTTGAAGCAAACTGCACCAACAACAGGATTATGGTCTGAATTTGTATAAACTATGGGACTGATTTTTATAGAATTTCTACTGTTTTATTCCCTTTGATTAATCAGCATATACTTTTTTGGTTCTTTCAAATCTAGTTGAACAATACTGGTAGTACCATTATGTGGTGATGATTTTCCTCTGTACTAGTGATTCCCAACCTTGGGGCCCCAGATGTTCTTAGACTAAAATTCCCCAAAGCCTTCACCAAAAAATCCCAAGATTTTGGGGAGTTGTAGTCCAAAAACATCTGGAGCCCCAGGGTTGGTAACCACTAATCTATACAGTCTTTTTGGTAGAAATTTGAATGAGGTGCTGGCGTCTTTAAGTTCTCCTTCGTATAGTTTGTGAATCCCCACTCATGGTTATGCGCCTGCGCAGAACGGCCGATCGGAGGCTTGAAAAGCTATTGGTCAAAAGTTTTGGCGGTAAGACCGCCCACCGTACCGCCCACCCTGAGGCGCCCGCGCGCCATTTTACCTCAGTTCTCTTCTTTCCGCCGTAGCAGCAGGACGATCGTTGAGAGCTTCCTCAATTTTTTCGCCCTTCTGAGGGAAAGTCTTTTGGCAAATTTCAACAATTTTTCTCGGTGATCTTGTCCTTCGGGCAGGATTGCCACCCCGGCTCTGTCTCTTCTTTCGAGTGGATTCAGTAGCCAATTTTTTCGCTTCGATCACCGTCTCCCCCCTCAAGGGGGTGGCGGCTGGTCCGCCCTTCGGGGTATTCGCCTCCAGAAACTTCCACTGGAAGAATTTTTCCGCGGTTGATGGCTGCAGCGTTTAAACAGTGCACGGCGTGCCTTAAGAAGTTCCCGGCTTCCGACGGCCACAGTCTGTGCCTCTTTTGTTTGGGAGAGTCGCATCAGAGCCAGTCTTGCCCGCATTGCAAAAAGTTTACGCGCCTCGCGGTGCAAAACCGAAGCAATCGCCTCAAGGCTCATATGATGGAGCTCGCTCTGGCTCCCGCCGCGCCCGCTTCCACATCCGCCGCTGCCTCCCAGCCGCCGCCGGCTTCTTCCTCCGTGCTTCCGATTAGGAAGAAGAAAAAGAAGGACAGGAACGGTGAGAAGAAGCGCAAGCATGGGTCGGAGAAGAGACGGTCGCTTCCTCCCACCCCGCGCACACCCGCCTCTCCCGGGCCTTCGCCGCCGTTCTCGACTGCCCGATGTCCTTCTCCGGGATCCTCCATCTGGGGAGGACGATCGTCTTCCGGGTCACCTGATAAAGGACGCAGGGCTGGGGCTCCAGCTCGCCCACTTCAGGTGCTCCCCTCTCCTCCTCGGGGAAGAAACCCCTCGCCGAGGCAGGCCTCCGTCTCCCCAAGGCCCAGGACGCCGATAGACGACGCGGTCCTCACCGTTCCGACGACCGTTTCGCCGACACCGACGCCGGCCACCGTCTCGACGCCCACCGTTTCGTGGGCCACCATCCCGCCGGCCACCGGGGCTCTACCGTCAGCGGACTCGGACGCATCCCAGATGGCCCTCGTTCGAGAAATGTTCCAGGTCATGGCGTCGTTTGCGACCAAGTTCCAGACCTCCATGCCTGCGGCCTCTGCGGCTCCGGTTTCGACCACCGCAAGCCCCGGGCATCCCGGCCCTGCCGTGGCCCCACCGACCTCCCGTGGGTCGAGTGCCCGCTCCGCCGGCCCACCCAACCCGTCATGGTGTGGTCCGGACGTTGATGCGGTGGACTCCCATCCCGCCGGCCCGCCCAGGCCGTACTGGCGCGGTCCCGACGTGGATGAAAGACTGCCTCCCTCGTCCTCCGATGAGTCCAGCTCGTCGTCGGAGGAGGACGAGGGAGACGTCGACGCCGAGCGCACGCCGGAGCAGGCTATCGGCTCAGTTGACCCACCGCGTGGTGAGGACCAACGCTCGCTGACCGCCATGCTCACAAGGCTGGGCACCGCACTCAACCTTAAGGTCGATCAACCGCCGTTGGAGGGTGAGGATCAGATGACCGCGAAGCTCGACAGACGTGCTGTGCGGCCGGTCCACATAACCATGCTCCCCTCCATGATGACTTCGGCGAGGGCGACATGGAAGAAACCTTTGGCGGCGCACTCCGTTTCGTCCAGGCTCGACAACATGTACCGGGTCCTGGACGAGAACGTCGAGTTCCTGCAGGCTCACCCCCTGCCGAATTCCCTGGTGGTCAAGGCCTTCCAGCACAGGACGGCCACCAGCGGGTTCCCGGTCCCATCGACGCCGGAGGGAAAGAAACTGGACGCGGTGGGGCGTAAGTTCTACGCCACCGGCTCCCTATTCTTCTGTGCCGCCAACTACTCGGCCGCCATGGGCCTGTATCAATCTCACCTCTGGGAGCAGGTGAAGGTTGAGATGGCGAAACTGCCCGCCGACGCCCAAAAGCGGATTGACACGCTGGCCACCGAGGGGGACTTCGTCGCCGAGCAGCTGATGCGCACTGCCCGGCATATCAACGACTATGCGGCGAAGGACATGGCCTCCGCAATCTACCTCCGTCGCCATGCTTGGCTCAGGGACACTTCCCTCGATGACGCTATGAAAAAGCTCATCGAGGAGTTTCCCTTCGACGGGCAGGGCCTCTTCGGTCAGGACACCGATAAGGTCCTGAATGAGATGCGCCAGACCAATTCCACGGCAAAGTTCCTGGGGCTCACCACGCCGGCTCCGCCCGCCAGGCCGAGGTTCCAGCCCTTCACACGGCGGTTCCAGGGCAACCCGCAGCAGCAGGGACCGACGGAGCAGCCTAGATCCAGCTCCTACAAACAGCGGCGGCAGCACAAACCCCGCTACCGACCCTACGGACAGGACAAACGTTCGGGCGCGAGGCCCAAGCCCCGCGTTTGAAGCTGCGACGGCCGAGTCTCTCTCGCTCCACATCCCGTACCTCCCCCTCCGGAACTTCCTCCAGGTATGGTCGGGCATCACGGACGACCAGTGGGTCTTAAGGATCTTGTCCTCTGGCTACGCCATCGAGTTCGTGCGGGTGCCTCGGGTAGGAAGACATCGTCTCACCACCTTGTCCCCCCATTTGGAGGAAGAAATATCAACCCTTCTCTCCAAGGGAGCCATCGAGCGGGTAACACCGTCCGACTGGGACAACGGCTTCTACTCGAAGTACTTCGTGGTCCAGAAGAAGGACGGAGGCCTTCGCCCTATCCTGGACCTGCGCCGCCTGAACAAATGCATCCACACCAGGAAGTTCCGGATGGTGACCCTACAGACCGTCCTCCCCCTCATCAACAAAGGGGACTGGTTCACAGTCATAGACCTCAAGGATGCCTACTTCCACGTCTCCATCCTCGAGGAACACAGACGGTTTCTCCGCTTCCGCATCGACAATTCCGTGTACCAGTACCGATGCCTACCGTTCGGTCTGGCCACGGCACCGGGGTCTTCACCAAATGCATGGCTCCGGTGGCTGCATTCCTCCGCCAACGGAGCATCAGGGTCTTCCCGTACATCGACAACTGGTTGATCGTCTCCCCCACCAAATCGTCGGCCGTTCGGGACACACAATACATGGTCCACCTCATGGAGAGTCTCGGCCTCAGGATCAACTTCACCAAATCGAAGTTGACTCCCTCCCAACGCGTCGAGTACATCGGAGCGGTACTCGACTCGCTTGCCACGAGAGCCTACGCCCCCCAGAAACGCTTACAGGATATTGCGCAGGGGGTGAGCGAACTGCGCACCAAACCGTGCATCCGGGCGAAGAAGGCTCAGAGACTTCTAGGCCTGATGGCCTCAACGACGGCAGTGATTCCCCATGCCAAGTTGAAATTCAGGTCCCTGCAATCGTGGCTCCTTCACGAGTTCGACGCACTTCGGGAGAGCCAGTCCAAACGGTTGACCCCATCTCCAGAACTGAGGGACCAACTGCTGTGGTGGTCTACACCACTCAACGTGGCCACGGGGAGGAGTTTCTACCCCCCGCAACCCTCGTTGCAGATACTGACCGACGCAAGCAACCTCGGCTGGGGCGCTGCTTGCGGGACTCTCACGGTCAACGACACCTGGACACCACACGAAACGGTGCACCACATAAATTACTTGGAACTGCTGGCCATTTGGAAGGCCCTGCGTTCCTTCGAGACTCTGCTAACCGGCAAGGCGGTTCAAGTGGCCTCGGACAATACCACGGCGGTGGCGTACCTCAACAAGCAGGGAGGAACACGGTCCACCACCCTCCTGTACCTTGCAGTGCAGTTGTGGGAATGGTGCCTGGAGAGGCACATTTTCCCAATTGGAGTGCACATTCAGGGCACACTGAATGTCTTGGCAGACCACCTGAGCCGTCTCACCTCGACGACCCATGAATGGGAGCTGGACGACGGAGTGTTCCAGTCGCTTTGCGAGGCCTGGGGGACGCCGAGCATCGACCTCTTTGCATCGGAGTCCAACAGGAAACTCAGCAGGTACTGCTCCAGGGCAGGCATCGGACTGAACTCCGAAGGCGATGCCTTCATGAAACGGTGGGATCAGGACTATCTCTATGCTTTTCCTCCGTTTCCTCTGGTCCAGAAAGTACTCACCAGGATGTACCAACACAGAACCAATGCAATTCTGGTGGCGCCAGCATGGCCGCGCCAACCCTGGTTTCCGCTACTGTTGCGCATGTCGTCGCAGTATCGCACACTGCCGGAGTCACCGACGCTCCTCCAAATGGAGCACGGCCAGCTGCACCATTCGGACCTGCCCAGCCTCCACCTCACCGCGTGGAGGATAACCCCAGACTGTCCAGGATCCTTGAACTAGCGCGGCGCCCTTCCACAAGGAGGTCCTACGCTTCCAAATACAGGCGTTTTTGTGCTTTCCTGGCCTCCCGGCAAACGCCCCCCCCCCCGCAGGTGGGACTGCAGGACATTTTAACCTACCTCCTCCAGCTGGCAGAGTCTGGCCTTAGCATCACCTCCATCCGAGTGCATCTCGCAGCAGTAGTAGCGCACTCTCCTGCTGGCTCGCCCGCTTCTGGGGCCTTCCGCGACCAAACGGTAAAGCGCTTCCTCAAGGGACTAAGGAACGCTTTTCCGCCGGCCCGGACACCGACGGCTCAATGGTCACTGTCCACCGTTCTCAACGCGCTCACCAGGACCCCCTTCGAGCCCATGGCTACCGCCGATGTTCGTCTCCTCACATGGAAGACGGCATTCCTGGTAGCTATCACGTCTGCACGACGAGCTGGTGAACTGGTTGCCCTGCGAGCAGACGCACCTTTTCTCCAGTTCTTCAACGACCGCGTCGTCCTCCAAGCGGACATCACCTTCCTGCCCAAGGTGGTCTCCAAGTTTCACATGGCACAAACTATCTCCTTGCCAACCTTCTTCCAGAACCCCACTAACGCCCAAGAAAGGACTTGGCACACACTGGATGTGAAATGAGCTTTATTGTTTTACACCAGCAGGACTAGAGAGTTCAGGAAGTCGCAACGCCTCTTTGTTGCTTATGGGGGAAAGTCCAAGGGTGAACCCATCTCTGCTCAAAGGTTCTCCAAATGGATCACCTCTACCATCTACCTGGCCTACGAGTCAGCCTCACTGCCAGCTCCACCGCATGTCAGGGCGCATTCCACCAGGGCGGTTGCCACATCCACTGCCTTTCTGGAGGGCACACCGCTTGAGGACATATGTAAGGCTGCCACATGGTCCAGACCTTCCACATTTGTCCAGCACTACAGGGTGGACACCAGAGCCACTGCGGACGCCAGGCTTGGCCGTGTCGTCCTCACCAGAGGGCTCCGGACTCAACGCCCCTGACGGGTCCACCTACTGGATCTTCAGCTCATCGTGGGATCATCTCATCCGACTGCCCACCGACCAAGTGAGTGTGAGCTTGCTAATCTCCCATGAGTGGGGATTCACAAACTATACGAAGGAGAAAGTTCGGTTTCACTTACCAGTGATGACTTTCGTTCTTCGAGTATATAGTTTGTGAATACACACTACCCACCCTGCCTCCCCTCTTGAGCTGCACGGATGAGATCAATTGGTTTATCCTGTGCTTGGCTTAAGTATGGAACTGAGGTAAAATGGCGCGCGGGCGCCTCAGGGTGGGCGGTACGGTGGGCGGTCTTACCGCCAAAACTTTTGACCAATAGCTTTTCAAGCCTCCGATCGGCCGTTCTGCGCAGGCGCATAACCATGAGTGTGTATTCACAAACTATATACTCGAAGAACGAAAGTCATCACTGGTAAGTGAAACCGAACTTTTTTTATTCACAAAATTATTTCAATAGATCTCGTTCCTTTGCTTCTGATCCATGTTTTATATCATGAATACTATTGTTTATAAAGAATTTGTGTGACGCAAGACAATATTTGTAACATATTGATAGAAGAATAGGAACATGTCTTAATATTGTTGTAACTAAATAGTAATCAAGGGAAGAATTAGACCAATCCATGATCATGGGTGGTCGGGATGCCTCTCAGCACAGTGGAGGGACAACTCTATAACTCCAGACCTTGTTCTGTTCCTTCATAGTTTCAGACTGACAATGTGTGTGCTAGTTAGTTAAATCTGTTACTTACTTACTTACTTACTTACTTACACACACACACACACACACACGCACGCACGCACGCACGCACACACACACACACGCACGCACGCACGCGCACACACACACACACACACACACACACACCAACCTGTTTGGCCACACAGCCCACTATGGTAATGGACTAGACCAAGTGCTGGGCGGCGGTAAATAACCTGACTCCCTAAGGGGGCCAATGGCTATGAGCGGATGAGCCCCTTTAGATGGGGTGATGGCCCCCTCAGTCGAGGAAATGCCACTTGAAACCATCATATTGGGCGCAACAACAAAATGAGCGGAGAGGAACCACTTCACCATTCTGATTCCCAATGGTCACGGAGGTAGAATAGGCCATGCCAGATGGACTGGCTGTGAAGGCGCACCTTGTTAATATTTTCAAGGCTGAGGAAGTCCGTTGCAATCCCAGTGTCAAATCCTGCATATCTCATTTCATATATACTACAGGAGATGGCTCTGTGATCATGGTGTGTGGGTCACTTCATGGCAAGCTGGGATCCACCTTAAACAAATTCATGTTGATGGCATTTTTCCTGTTTGTCATTTTTCTTTCCAAAACTGTTCAATTATTTTCAGGGGGAAATGTATACTCTGACATGAGTAGCAGCTGACGACTGGCTAACTGACTGACTGACTGACTTCATTTATATCAGAGCATCACAGGCTTCTTTTGTGTAATCCATTTAACATTATTATGTTTTTTAAAAGGAAATACTCTCTGGGAGCACACCTCTGGTGATCCTTTAGTATCCAACCAGCTTACTTTTGAGATGAATTGGTTTCCTGATCTTGAGGCTATGAAATTGAAAGCTGGGTTCTTTTTGAATGTTCAGTAGACAGAGGCAGGATGCTTCTTTGGGATATGATTTGATTTTCTATAAAAAAAAATTTTTTTTGTTTCAGTCCTTCCATATATAGTCATTATCTTGGTGATTCTTCATCAATTTTTAAAGGAGAGAATGCTTTTATGCAGGGTGGATAAAAAGCAATGATTTTTAAAAAATAAATAAAAAAAATCAGATTTTTAAAATTTAAATCAGATTTTTTAAATTTAAATGCTTTTTGAGGAAAAATCTCTCTAAAGATCGTGTTCTAGTTAAGATACATTATAGTCCAAAGGTTATTCATCATGAAATTAGTTTTTAATTATGTGGCATAAGGCTATATTAATCCATTCACAATGTCATGCTCTCCCAGAGGTTTCTGATTATTTGGAGCAATTTTTCTGTCTAGAAGATGTTATCAAATCAAATGCTTGGTTTTGCTGTTTTCAAAACTGTGCATTTGGGTCTGCAACGATAACATACCTCCCTCATAGCAAAAAATATATATAAAATAAACATCAGAATTGAGAAAAAGACCTTAATCCCATTGTTTCTCTGCAAATCTATGTACACAGAATCAACCCCCTTACCTCTTAAGTGCTGCTACGTTTCAAGAAGTTCAATGAATAGAAGGTTGTTTGGAATGGAATAGCACAAGGAGCAAAGTTTGAGGAGGGAGGGGCAAGGGAGGGGGGAGGATGGAACTTTGCATCTTGAGATCTTTATTTGTATAGCAGCCTGAAGTTTATCATATGGACCTGACTGATTCATTACAATGGGTTACAATTAAAGAGATGGTTAATAATTATGGGTTTGGTACGAAATTTAAAAGGACTATGGACCAATTATATCAACATGGTTTTGCTAAAGTGAGAGTAAACGAAGCTTTTATAGAAGAGGTAGAGCTTAAGGCTGGAACACGTCAGGGCTGCTCACTTTTACCAATATTATTTAGAATGGCAATGGAAATACTGGCTCACATGATAAGGGAAGACAAAAACATTGAAGGACTGGAAGGGAATAAAATTAGTTTGTATGCAGATGATACCCTAATAATTATGAAAAATCCAAAAGGAGCCTTAGCGAAAATACAATGGCATCTTAAAGAATTTGGGGAAATGACTGGATTGAGAATAAACTGGGAAAAATTGGAAGTAATATTTTGTAATATGAATAAAGAGAAAAGACAAGAGATTATATTAAAATAACATATTCAGGCTAAGGACAATTTGAAATATTTGGGGATAAATATATCAAATAAATTTGAGGATTTAATAAAGTTAAATTATGAAAAACAAAAAAGAAATGAAGGAAAACATTCAACAATATAAGAGGTTGAACCTGTCTTGGTTTGGTAGAATTGCACTGTGTAAAATGAAAATATTACTGAAATTAAACTTTTTGTTAGATGCTTTACCAATACAGTGTAAGGATAACGAGATAAAAGACTTTCAAAAAAATTTGGATGACTATTGTAATGGGGGGAAGAGACCAAGAATATCAAAAAAGTTGTGGTATTTAGCACAGAAAGATGGTGGATTGGGAATACCAAATATTGATACTTATTATAAGGCGTTTCAATTAAAAAATGTGGCGAAAATTTTAATGAAAGAAGAGATGATATGGGAGGAAATGGAGATTAAGGAAGTGAAACATGTTGGTAAAGCAATTTTTTTGGACAAAGTATCAACAAAAATTGAATTTAAAAATAGATTGATAAAAACAACATTGAATATATGGAAGAAATTGAAAACGAAGTTAGCTCCAGATGTGTCCCCAATTACAGAAATGGAAGATTTGAGGAATTTTCCGTTGAAGATGGATAGGAAGGTGAGGGATGTTTTTTTTGAAAAATGATGTATTCCTGCTGAAGGATTGGAGATGTAAGACTGTTACAGGGACTTATGAACATTTGTGGTGGAGTTGTGATGTGGTTAAAGCTTTTTGGCTTAAAATAGAAAATGAAATATCACAAATAATTGGTAGTAACCTTAAGCTGGAGTCAGGTACCGCCTTATTGATGGAATTTGACAATATGAATATGGAATAACATAATAAAGAACTGTTAACAATAATGTTGACAACTGCAAGACAAAGTATTGCTAGAAATTGGAAGAATGATTCTATAGTAGATATAGGTAAAGGTAAAGGTTTCCCTTGCTCGAAAGCCAGTCGTATCCGACTCTAGGGTGCAGTGCTCATCTCTGTTTCTAAGCCGAAGAGCCAGCGCTGTCTGCTTCTGCAGACATTTCCGTGGTCATGTGGCAGGCATGACTAGATATAGAGGAATGGTATAGAGAAATGTGGCAACTTGCATTAAATGATAAGTTAACATGGGAATTGAAAATAAAAAGAGGTATGATAGATAAAAACAAATTTGGAATTATTTGGAAACCATTTCTGGTTTATACAGTGTTTGAAGGTAAAGGTGGTGGTAGACCAGCCCCAAGCCACATGAGTTTTTGGTTATAATATGTGATGCTGGGCAGCTCTGCAATTCCCAAGGCAATGTACATAGCACTGGGGCATTATCTTATGGCCAGATTATTATTTTTTTAAAGATAGTGTATTTTTTACATTAAAATAGTTTATGTTTAAACAAGATGGTTCAAATAAGGTAAAGTGAATATACACTATCTGTTATTATTGTATTTTTAAGTATGTGATTTTTTAAAAAAATTACTTGTAATTTTTACTTTTATGTTATTTTGTATTATGTATTGATGTCTTTCTTATTTTATGTATTATTTTCCTTTTATAATTTTTTTGAAAAAATAACCTATTAAACTGGAGATAGTTCACCTTGCAGTAATTTCATAATGTATTTCTAATGGTATATAACCACCAAATCAGTAATTTTCTGATATAACTGTAAAACTACTGTAATCTGAAAAGTTATTATTCTAAAAATGAAACCT
Organism: Bradypodion pumilum; assembly: GCA_035047305.1. Lineage (NCBI taxonomy): Eukaryota > Metazoa > Chordata > Lepidosauria > Squamata > Chamaeleonidae > Bradypodion > Bradypodion pumilum. The sequence goes on along the minus strand of JAWDJD010000002.1, from coordinate 76,647,866 downwards.
TTATCTGTTTGTAAATATTAAGATTAAAACAACTCCAGCAAAAATGAGTATGTAGAAAATCATGATTTAAATCGAGCCTTACTGACTAGTGATTTAAATCATGATTTAAATCAAAGTGATTTTAATCAAATCCACCCTGCTTTTATGCCTTGTCCTCACTCAAGGAGCTTTGAGGCACACTTTCTCTGTCATGCTGTTAAGAGAAAAGTAACAACTAAATGTTTATGTTACTACTTCTTGTACTAGTTGTCCTTGAGTATTTAGTGTCACCTTCAACTACTTTTCCCCCCATTTTTCTGCAGGTAACAGATCAATCTGTTAAAGCATTTGCTGAACACTGTCCTGAGTTACAGTATGTTGGGTTTATGGGCTGTTCTGTTACATCTAAAGGAGTCATACATCTCACCAATGTAAGTACTGTATAGTAATAACTTTTCCTATTCCTACTGGGGGAGTCCTGTGTGATAAACTTTTAAGATATTTTTCACAAGAGAGACAAATTAAAAATGAAACAATTTATCAAAGTAGAATACTGAGGCTGAGGAGCTTCTGTTGTCATGTGCTGTCAAGTTTTCTCCAATTTACAGTGACTCTAACGGGTTTTTATTAACGTATATATTTGAATATAAGCCAACCCGAATATAAGCCAAGGTACCTAATTTTGATCTGAAAACCCAAGAAAATAGATTGACCCGAGTATAAGCTGAGGATGGGAAATGCAGCAGCTGCTAGTGAGTTTCAATAATCAAAATAACTGAAAATATGGTAAAAGTAATTAAATTGTTGGTACATCTCAATCCAATGCGGTATTGGTATCCTCGTGGTCATTGACCCAAGTATAAGCCGGGTCCCCCTTTTTGGGGCTAAAAACTCAGCTTATATTGGAGTACGTAGGGTATGCAAGATGTTTAAGGAATGGCTTACCATTGTAAACCTAGTAAATTTATATGGCTGAGTGAGGAATTTGGATCTAGGAAGAAAGGGATTCCTGTGGATCCCTGGGAACCTCTGTGTGTGTGTGTGTGTGTGTGTGTGTGTGTGTGTGTGTGTGTGTGTGTGTGTGTGTGTGTGTGTGTGTGTGTGTGTGTGTGTGTGTGTGTGTGTGTGTGTGTGTGTGTGTGTGTGTGTGTGTGTACCCAATGCAGAGCAGAAAGCCATTAATAGAGATTAACACATTGAATGCTATCTGGAGAACCATCAAGGGAATTTTGCTTGTAGTGGCCACACCCCCATATTTATGGGTTCAGCATCCATTTTGTCATGATTTGTCATGACCAGTTTGTCTCGTGCTGGTTTTGACCTTTAAAGCCCTACATGGTAGTGGGCCAGGGTATATTAGAGACCGCATCGCCCTAAGGACGTCTGTCCGTCCAACCAGAGCGGACCGGAGGGGCTCTCTAATTGTGCCATCAGCCAGGGGGGCTCGCCTCTCTGGCACAAGGAGGAGGGCCTACTCCGTGTCCGCACCGGCCCTTTGGAACCTCCTGCCTGTGGAACTGCGTCTCCAGACGGAGTTGTTGCCCTTTAGGAAAGAACTAAAGACCTGGCTGGCAGGCCAGGTTTGGGGTGCGGGTGGGGATGGGGGTACAGTTGGGTGGTTGGTATAGAGAAGTATGCCTTCCCCCAAGGTCCCTTCGGTTCGTGCGCACCTTTTAGGGGTGGGTTTTTTAACTTTTAACTTTGTTTTATCATGTGTCTTTTATGTACCGTATTTTCCGGCGTATAAGGCTACTGGGCGTATAAGACGACCCCCAACTTTTCTAGTTAAAATGTAGAGTTTGCAATATACTCGCCATATGACTACCCCTCTTCCAATGGCGGCGTCTTCGGTTACTCTGGGTTGAAAAGATTTTTGCTGGCGGAACTCCACTCGGGATGCCCGAATGAGGCTCCTTTCATGCCTTTGGGTATTGAAACCCAACCTTCCAGTCTCCAAGTTCAGCGCCTTAACCACTAAGTTTTGTCCCCAACATGCTGGTTACATGTGCTCGCGGCATCCCCGCCCCCTTCACTGGCGGGAAAGGTAAAAGGAGCCCTGTCGGGTTCGGAGCCGCCACGAGCCGCCACGAACCGCACCTCCCGGCCCCCTTCACCGGCGGGGACGGTAAAAGGAGCCCTGTTGGGCTCGGAAACACCGCGAGCCGCACCTCCCCGCCCCCTTCACCGGCTCCTTTTACCGGCAGGGGGGAGCCAGCCGCAGCCGTGAGGCCTTTCTCCGGAGGCCTCGCGGCGGCAGCTGATTTTTCCCGCCAGTCAGCTGATGCTCCTTCTCCTCCGCACCACCACCCCCAGCCGTGGGTGAGGAGGAGGAGGAGGAGCAGCAGCTGACCGGCGGGGAAAGCCATTCACCACCTCCGCTGCAAGGCTGAGGGTGGTAGTATCCTGGCGGCCCCTTGCTCCGGAGGCCTCGCGCAGCGGTGGCGAATGGCTTTCCCCGCCGGGCGGCCCCTGGCTCCAGAGTACCCGGCGTATAAGACGACCCCCAACTTTGGCACAGATTTTTCAGGGTTAAAAAGTCGTCTTATACGCCGGAAAATACGGTATTTACTGTCCGCTATGTAAACAGCCCTGAGTTGGGTTGTACCTGAGTGGGCGGTATATAAGCCTGAAAAATAAATAAATAAATCCATGGTTTTAATTATTCACAGGTCTAAAAATATTCAATAAAAATTCTGAAATACTTAACATGTATGCATTTCTATGGCTCATAAATATATTATGTGCACTGTTATCCCTGATTTCAAGTATCCGTGTTGGGTCTTGGAATATATCCCCTATGAATACGGGGGCGGGCAACCTGTATAACTGATTTCTGCTGCCTTAAAAATCTTCTATATAATCAAATCTGCTCTTATTATTATATTATTATTATTTATTTGACCTATACCCCACCCATGTGGGATACAATCATTCTTGGCAGCTCACAATGTTAAAAAGAGTAGAACAGACACCATAAACCATAGGAAAAAAAACTCCACCCACCCAGTCCACTTAGCACCAAGGACCACTAGCCAGAGTGGCCACCGATGGGACAGGAAACATTCTAAAATGGCATGGCATTTTTAAACTGCAGTTCATAATTACAATATATTTATGTGCAAAGAAGACTTGAGACCAATCATCTATCAATACTGAAATGCAATGTATCAAGGAAAGATTGTTCCACAAGTCATAGAAAATGATTTTTTTTCTAACAGATTTTGGATTGAAATTTTTAGTAGCCTAAACTGATTAGTGTTCCTTTTTCTTTATTTATCTTTCAGTTTTCTCTCTATTTACAAACAAGTAGATCATGTCCAGGTGCAAAAGAGTTGTCATATATTTCCAAGGGATAATTAGTTTTTGCTGTTACAATGGCCAACTAGTTGAATATGGGAAACATCCAGGCAGCGCATGATTACAGAACCATTCATCCACTCTTGTTGCTAAACAACTTGTATTTAGAGGCATACAATCACCAATAGTGACAGTACTACACAGTGGTACCTCGGTTTACGAATGCCTTGGTTAACATAATTTTAGGTTTACGAATGAAAATCCATTGAAAATAATGCCTCAGTTTACAAAATTTTTTGCAATACAAAGTATTTCTATGGTGCATTACCAGACCCGGCAATTAGAGGACACTTTCTGCAATGTGTGTGCAAATTGGGTTTACAAATTTTTCGCAATACGAAACGTCCTAGAGAACTTATTAAATTCGTAAACTGAGGTGCCACTGTACATAATTCACAAATAATAGAATTTTCTAACAACCTGATACTCTGTTAATTTGCTACTTCCTTTTTAAAGCTAATCACTACACGATGTGTACTGAATTTCATTGATTCATAGCTTTCTGTGCAAAGAAATAATTACCTTTTGGCCTCAACTACATGGGAAATACTCTGGATTTAGAGAAGACTGATTTGCAAAAATTTGCATTTTTTATTGACGGCATGTGCAGTGTTTGTTTTGTAGGCTTCCTTTATCCCCATTGGACAATATTTTAAGAAATCAAATTAAAACACCATATTTGTATAGTTAAAAAAGAATTAAACTTGGATAATTAAAATATATGAAATAATTAAAATAAGATTAAAATGTTAAAAGCTTTTAAAAAATGAACAAGACATTAAAACAAATGATAGCTTAACTAAAAAATCACACGACACAACAGGTGATGCAAATCAGCCCAGAAATGCAAAGTTACAACCCATACCATATATACTCGAGTATAAGTCAGGTTTTTTAGTTCCCAAAATGAGGTCCAAAAATGGGTCTCGACTTATACTCGGGTCAAAATAAACATTCAAAAACATACCTACACAAATGTCTAGATTAATTAATTTTACCGTATTTTCATGTACTGTATTTTAATTCTTGAAACTCACTAGCAGCAGCTGCAGCATACAAGTGCAAAAATTAAATTAAAATTTCCACCCCCAACTTATACTTGGGTCAATCTATTTTTCTAGTTTTAGAGGTCCAAATTAGGTACCTCAACTTATATTTGGAAGAACTTATAGTCGAGTATATAAGGTAATTTTTCTTCACCACCAGAGACCCTTCCTTTTTTTTTTTTTAAAAAAAAAATCTAATCCTTTCATTTTGGTCCACACACACACAGGTGAGTGCTGGTGTAAAGCCTTTGGTCCTCAAAGCCTCTCTTCTCTTAAGACATTTCTTTTTTTTAAAACTTCCCCTTGGGTTGACAATCCTATTTATCTAATTTTTAAAAACAATTTAACAAACTCTACCTGCCAACAGGAGAAATAAATGATTGGAGAAGGAAAGCCTTCTTAAGTTAATGCAGCTCCTTTGAAGTGTGCCACCTACAGGCACTTTAAATGAAACTCCAAGTAGAAAATTTTTCTCTCTCCTTTACTTATGGAAGAGAACCAAATGCCCTGGTGTGACTTCACAGTGAGAGGATGCAAGTTAATTTGCCTTTCCCTGTTGTGTAATCACACTGTCTGTCTGAGATTTCTTGTACAGTAAATGAATTTGTGTCCAGAATTGTAAGGGAGATAAACATGTTCTCTGTGCTGAATATTTGTAGGCATTCTTACTATGCTTCCTTATTTGCTTCCTCCCCAAGCTAGAATATTGTAATGTTTCCTTATAAGAGAGTTATTTCACCCCTTGATCACTTTGCTTCTTTTCTCTACTTTCTATCATACCCTGGGGATACCCTGTAGTCATTATTCAGTAAAGAGTCCTTGTATGAGTAGACGTCTCTATGACGACATTCCGCACAACTTTTGCCCATGACAAACTGTCCCTGGCAGTTCTTCTCCATGTTGGTCCAACATTTTTCTTGAGAAAATCTTGCCCTGGTCTTCCCCTAGGTGTTTTGCAATATCTCGGATACCAATTCAGTATTCTGGCACTCCCATCTATTGTCACTTGTGTGTGCAACATGGCCAGCCCACCTTAATTTGTTTGCCAGGTATTCTGCTACTACGTCTTTTAGCAGTGATCTTTGCCTGATATCCTCGTTTTTCTCTCATACTACAGTAATATTCCAGGTATTTTTTAAAAAATAATGGCATTATGATCTTTTCGGTAATGTCTTTTTTCCTTATTTGCTCCAAGTTGAATTAGGGCCATTCCATTGCTACATGCTGAACAATCGGACACCATAATTTCACAAAAATATTGTTATATAGAACTAACAATTTTTCACAAATATGATTAAGCATGGTTTTTCTAATTTACATGGGGTACAAAGAGATTTAAGGCACAGAAACAACAGTCCTGAAATGTTTTTTGTTAAAAATATTCATTAATTTGCAAGTGGTATGTGTTAGTTCTATGACAATATTTTTGTGAAATTATGGTGTCTGATTGTCTTGCACATAATGATTGAAGGCCCATTAGCTGTTTTTTAATCTCCTTCAAACTAGATTTTGTCAGTGTTGCCCCAAATCTAAGATCCTTTTTCTGATCAGTCATCATAAGGTCAAAAAACCTGTCCGTTTGTATAAAAAGTTAGGATTCTGTATAAAAAGTTAGGATTCTTTGTCCCAGATGTGTTGACAAACATTGAACTGCATTTGCTTATTTTTTCCAATGTGAAGAGAGCTGTCCAGAGGCCTTCATTCTTTTTCTTTGTTCTTGTTTTTTCTTTCACAAAGGGGCATTTTGAATATTTGCTCTCAATATTGCCAATACAAACATTCTCAGTTAAAGACAAAAGGTATATCTAGAGTTATTTTACCAATCAGTAGGCAGAGTTGCTTCTTTTGTCTGTCACCTAAATTGCTCAATCCCATTTTTCTCTTTAGGCTCAAGTGATGGGATGTTTCTCACTATTCTGCTAAGGCAGGGGTTTTCAACCTAGGGCCCATGGGCTGAATCCAGCCCACGACACCAAGTAATCTAGCCCTCACCCTCGCTCCAGCCGCTGTCACCGGACTCGGCCACGGACTTATTTACAGCCATTGTAAATGGCAGACAACCAGTCTGCCCCCTCAACTGTTTGGGGAAGCGTGACCCAGCCCCCGACTTGAAAAGGTTGAGAACCCCTGTGCTAATTTTTTTTTAAAAAAAAAGACAAGCAACAGTGTAACTCCTAGTAACTTCAGTACTTTATTAACAATATCTTTCCACATAACCTCAATGTATCACTGAGTGTGGGAAGTTTTTTCTCAATTTAAAATTAAATATGTGAAAATACTTTGCATGTCTTCCATGCTTTTCACAAGCGGAATCAATGGTTAATGTTCATGCACTCTTTGTAGTTTTTTTTTTAAAATGATGTTCTGGTTATTCACGTCATATCAGTTGATCTTTTTTCTCCTCTGCTCAAGAGCATCATAGCCTTTCGGGAACCTTGTGGCTGCATTTGTGGTGATAGTGAAGGGTCATTGAAGTAGTTGCTGCTGAAAATCTCTTACCAAACTGTCACTTTCAGTTGTTTTATTGAAGCTACTCGTTTAAATTCACAAAATGTTTTCTGTCGCTGACTCAAAACACAGTACAGTACAATAATTAAATACCAAGAAGGGAACATTCTTTTAGCAAAACCCATATGAGCAGTGGAAATCTTAATTCTTATTTTTCTCATTTTTGAAGGATTTCTTCTCTCTGTTCACTAATTTAAATTGTTCCAGTAGAAAATTCTTTTTTAGGTGAAATTCAGTACCAGATGATTGACATCGTGTATTTATTTGACAGTTAAAGTAGATTCCTAGAATGGATTATGTCTTTCTATTTCTTTATTTATTTAACTTATACCTCATCCATCTGGGATGCACTCATAAGAACAGCCTTGCTGGAACAGGCCACAGCCCATCCAGTCCAGCATTCTGTCTCACACAGTGGCTCACCATTTACTTCAGGGTATTCCCAAGCAGATGCCTTCACCTCCTTAGGATTCCTTGGAAATGGCATTGAGAGATATCCTGCCTATCACTCCAACCCGGAGGTTGTCCTTAGGTATCAATAATTATAGCCATTGATACCCTTATCCTCCATGAACTTGTCTAATCCTTTCTTAAAGCTGTCAAGACTGACAGCTGTCACCACTTCTTCTGGCAGGGAGTTCCATAGACCAGTGATACTCTGGGTGAAAAAGTACTTTCTCTTATTTATTTGAGAACTAGTACCCAAAAGTTTCATGGAGTGTCCCCTAGTTCTAGTGTTATGCGGTAGGGAAAACAGTTTTTCCTTATCTACTTTGTCCACACTGTGCATGATTTTATAAACTTCAATCAGGTCACCTCTTAGACTCCATCGTTCAAGAGTGAAGAGGCCCAGCCGTTGCAGCCTCAGATGGTAAGGAAGGTGTTCCAGTCCCCTAATCATTCTCGTTGCCCTCCTCTGCACTTTTTCCAGCTCCATAATATCCTTTTGGAGGTATGGCGACTAGAACTGTACACAGTATTCCAGATGGGGCCTCACCATAGATTTATAAAGAGGCAAAATGACACTTGCTGACTTATTTTCTATACCCTTCCTAATGATCCCTAGCATTGAGTTTGCTTTTTTCATTGCTGAGGCACACTGGGTTGACACCTTCATTGAGCTGTCCACCAGGACAACAAGGTCCCTTTCCTGGTTTGTCGCAGAGAGTTCAGACCCCATCAGTTTATAGATGTAATTGTTTTTTTTTGCCCCAACATGCATCACTCTGCACTTACTAATGTTGAAGCTCATTTGCCACTGTTTTGCCCACTCCCCCAGTGTCAAGAGATCCCTCTGAAGCTCCTCACAATCTCTCACAGTTTTCACTACCCTGTATAATTTAGTGTCATCAGCAAATTTGGCTACCTTGCTATTTATTCCTACTTCTAGATCATTTATGAAGAGGTTGAAAAGCAGGGGTCCCAGTACTGAACCTTGGGGGACCCCACTCTTTACTTCCCTCCACTTGGAGAAGTGCCCATTTAGTGCTACCCTCTGTTTCCTGTCCCTTAGCCAGTTGCTGATCCAGGACAAGACCTGTCCCCTTATTCCATGACTGGTAAGTTTATTCAAGAGCCTTTGGTGCGGGACCTTGTCAAAAGCCTTCTGAAAGTCCAAATAAACAATGTCAACTGGATCCCCCTTATCCACGTGCTTGTTGAAACTCTCAAAAATTCCAACAGATTAGTGAGCCATGATTTGCCCTTGCAAAAGCCATGTAGGCTCTCTTTTAGCAGCGCCTTCTCTTCTATGCGCCTATTAATTCTATCTTTTAGGATGGTTTCCATCACTTTATCTGGGACACATGTCAAACTGACTGGCTGGTAATTTCCTGGATCACCCCTGGATCCTTTTTTGAAAATTGGTATTACATTCGCTACCTTCCAGCCATCAGGCACAAAGCCTGATTTGAGGGAAAGATTATATATTTTGGCTAGGATATCAGCAATTTCATCTTTAAGTTACCTGAGAACTCGTGGATGACTCCCACTCTGGGTGGCTCACAATGTTAAAAAGAGCGAAACGAACACCATAGAACAACCCCCACCCCTAGTTTTAATCTAATTGTTAATCCCTTAATTTTAATCTATGGAAGGAGAACAGAGAAAGAGCCCCTTTGAAGATTGGTATTTTTAAAATCACAATCGAGCGTACCCTGATAACGGCAACCTTGTGTTGCCAGCTAATTTTTATCACCAGGTCAGATGAAAGGAACTGCAGAATGGACTCGCCAAAAGGTGCCATAATTTTGGCAGTTTCATGTCTTGAGAGCAAAGAAGAAGAAGAATCTATGAAGATCTTTGTTCCCATTTTTTTCCTGATAATCTTAATTGTACACTGTCTTTTTGTAAAAAGGACCTCTTTTAGCTATACTGTACATTATTGTGTAATTTATTCATTTATTTATTTTCGGATTTTTACCCTGCCCTACTCAGCGCAGGGCCAACTCAGGGCGGCATTACAACATATTAAATACAATATAACCAATACAGAAATACAATAGGAAAAAATAACTTATCAAAATACAATATCATAAATACAATAAGAGTGAACAGTAAAGTTACAATAACGATTTACAAATTACACATCAAGGAAAAAGTACAATAATCCAGGGGGTCAGATGTCAGAGGGAATATCTTCCTATTAAAATTGCCAAACTAGTTCTCAGATTTACTTTAGTCATATTTGTTAGACATTTGTATATATAGGTAAAGACAATTAAAGCCAAAGAATGCTGTTGTCCTGCAAAAGCCCATATATTACCTCTGAGCATTTATATATGGAGTGGATGGGTAGAAGAAGGGTTGGTACATCTGAAGACAGAGCCATTCTGGTGCCTTGACAGGAAGCTATCACTCCATATTATCTCTTGAGTTCTCACATGGTGCACCAGGACCAATTCTTAAATTTTCCTACTTCATATTCCAGTGACTCTGAGAAGAATAGGACATGATAAAGCTAATCAACATTATTCTGCGTTTTATCAGATATCTTTTTATATATTGTGTTCTCATTATCTACTTTTTGTGTGTTGGGTGAGATTGAGATTAATTTATCCATGCTAGCTGATGTTTTATGTATTGTTTACAATAATAATTCATTGTTCCCTACTCTCTATTAGTTTCGTTCTTTGAAAAAAGCATAATTTTCATAGTTGGACACTGTCTGCTTTGATTTAAAACAAGAGCTCACTTCCAATTAATGTCATTTATCTGTAGCTGGTTGCCCTTGGCTGTGAAAACCGCTATGCCTAAGATATTTGGAATGGATTGTTTGTCCTTTTCTATTTTAAGAGACTTAATCCCAGTCTAAAACTAAACGTTTGTAACATAATGATCTAACGTCTGATGCATGGAGCAAATAAAGTTGTTTCTGTACATTACTTCCCTACTTTGGAAATTTTCCCGCCCATACAAAATTTAGCATGGCATGGTGAATACATTTCCTCCCAATATACTGTTCTTTTCATGTGCAAGGTGCTTTGTAGTTGGTGTGCATTGAAGCATGCATTTTCTACTTTCATTCTAATGCTGGATAACCCCAGGAGGGCTGTATTACATACTTCTCTGAATATTAATGTGGGTTCTTAGATTTTAGAAATTGGTAGGGTGATAAGGAATCTATAGGCTATTTGGGCACAAGGATTATATATACTAGCTGGTTACCCGGCTTTGCTCGCATACGTATAGTTGTGTATGTGGTTCACTCCTCCCTCCCTCCCTCCGTCTTTCCTCACCCATCCCGCTTCTCCGTTGACCTGTCACTTATCCCCACTCCCAATTGTTCATCCCCTTTGCGTCTTGTGACCCCCACAGTGCTAATGCCCTTTTGCCTTCCACCTACTGTGAAAACTACAGCTGAGCTCAGAGGGAAAGGCAAATGATGTCACGATCCCAGGTGATGTCACCTGCCTGGTGACAGATGTCACACTCCCATGTGATGTCACAATCAGGTGACCTACCTGGGGCTATGACATTAGCATCACTATGTGCCCGGCCACCTTTCTCAGGCCCCTGCCCAGCTCAATTGGAAAGATGTCGCAATCGGGTCACCTACCTGGGGCTATGACATTAGCATTACCACTTGGACATGCACACACCCTCCTGTTGAGTATACTTCCCTTTACAGATCAATTTAGGGGCATAACCCACCATGGGGCTCGTGACTCCTGCAGCGACCATCCAGCACGCCCCAGGTACGTGTGTACCACGTTACAGCGCGATCGGTGCAGTGGTGTAGATTTGTATTCATCACATACAAGGTGACACCTCTCTTATATATAGAGAGATAGAGATAGATAGATAAAGACCAGGGTTCTTACTATAGTTTAGATATAAAGGTAAGATTCAAGCTTTTGCTACTTTAGTAAGACATTAGATTCCCTCTTTGCTCCCAATCTTTAGAGAATGTCTGTTGTGCCTTATTAGGTCACAAAAGATATATTTCCCATCTGCAGTATAAACGTTTTACTTCCTACATTGTATTGTTAAGGATATTGCTAGGTCGAAAAAAGAGTGAGTGCTGCTCTGAACTAATTGGTGAATTAATTCAATGAAAGAGGAAATATGTTTCTTTCAGTAGACTCATGAAGTTCTGATAGTTAATGAAGAAGAATGTGTCAGAGTGTTTTTATCTTCCAAGAGAGAAAAGGCACAATTGTAGTCAGTAGGAACTGTAGAAAACAGGCAGCCTAGAAGTGCCCAGCTAGAAAGATGCCCAGCAGTGTCAACAAACAGAAAACCAGGGCTGGCCTTTGAACAGTACGAGGCAGTTACAACTAGAATTTTGTCTATGTACCTTTTGCATCAGAATGTTACTAGTAACAACAGATGCTTTGTATAGTAACTCTGGCTGCATCATTCTTGTTTCTTGATGCTCTGTTGAGTCCCCCTATCATGACAGTTTTGATCCTGATCTGTGAACTACTCTGAAATTGTATAGACCTGCTGCTGCACAATTTCCTTTTATCAGAGGAGCTTTGAAAAACATTGTAAGTTTTCTTTCAGGCTTCTTGTTGTTCTGTTCTTGAGATTCTACTGGTTTATTCTGGTGCCCATAGAGATAGGGCCTTAGTGTTCAATTCAGACATGCAAAATTGCCTGTTCCTCAGATTCCCTATTCAGGTTATCATTCTGAATTATTCCACTGATGTAACCTGTTTCCTGTTGTGGCTGATCCATGCTGGATTCCAGGGTAGGCCTTCTCCTGTTGTGAGCAAATATTCTCTGATTTTGGGTGTTAAATTTTAATTTCATGCAGTAAATTTTTTTCTATTAGTAAGATTAGTTTAGCTTCTTAAAAAGTATATAAACTATACAGATTGAGTTGTATTTAAAAATCTCTAATTTGTGGTGTGTATTTCTACTTGAAGATGGCTGGGTACCTGGCTGTGGAGCCAGAGGTTGGAAATTCAGTTTCCTGCTCTGTCCTGGATCAGTAGCACAAGAAGAGGTTCTGTTGGATTTCTTGGCTCCTGACATTGGTGTCATCAACTTCAGGCTAGCCTTTGCTATGTCTGGCTTGGCATCCTTTTTCCTTCTGGCAACACATGCATGATATTCCATGGCCATGTTGGACCATTTCCTGGCATTTTGAATCATGGGCATAGAAGTAATATCTCACATTTATAAACCAGACAGTTTTTTTAAAGATTGAATTTCCTAACTTTTTAGAAAAGGTTTCATAACACAAAATATGCCCAAATTTACAATAGAAGAAATAATTGGGAAATCTATATTATAGTAAGTACAACTATCACCTCCAACTTAACTTCTCAACAATTTATTGCTGGACAAATAGGACATTGACTGAAGATTATGACTCAGATATGAGAGCTACCAATTTCATTTTTAATATAAAACCCATGAGTCACTATAGTGCATTAAAGGCTAGCAATAATAAGTATTTTTATTTCATTTGGTAACTACTAAGTCCCTTGAAGATTAAGTGTCAGCATTTGATAGATATGCCCAGAAAGTTGTTTCTTGTGTTTTAGAAATAGGTAATATTTTTTCATGTCATTTTTTTTGGCCTTTGTGTAAAAACGTGATATGTATGTCAGTTTTCATTTTCATGTTCCTATGGCAATGCACTTTTCCTTTTTCTATTGATAGCATATTTATATTAATATTTGTAAAAACAGTATGCTTACCATTAGTACTTGGTAAAACAGGAATTCATTTTAACTGCATAATTTTGTCACTTTTTACATAATTTAATTGGGTGAAATGAAACATTTTGAAACAATAGGAGTTGCCAACGTTTTTTTTTTGTGGGGGGCTGGGTCATGCTCCCTCAGACAGTTGGTACCCCTGCCTTTTATGGCTGCTTTAATTGAGTCTGCGGCCGATTCCGCTGGCGGCATTGGCAACTTGAGCAAGGGCGGGGGCTGGATTATTTGGTGCCGCAGGCTGGATCCGGCCCATGGTCCGTAGGTTGCCTACCTTTACAATAGAGAATATCACATGAGCAGTAACTTACAGTGATACCTCATACAACGTCCAAACTTGGTTCCACAAGTTTGGACTTTATACGGATTTGGACTTTGTATGAGGCATGCAAAATCCTAGCCGCAATGCCTCATACAATGTCCAAATCCTTGCCGCGATGCCTCATACAATGTCGTTTCCATAGAGATACATTGTACTGTAACAGCACAGACTTCAGGGCAAAGTAAAGGAAACAGACAGGAAACTGACAGAACTTTAAGAAATCATTGTCTAAAGGCTAAATAAATTACAAAAACATGCCAAACAACCCTTATTGTCCAAGAACTTGAAGAATGCTGCAAAAATCCCAGGAATGCTTCTAAAAATTCTGATGAAAAAATTAAAAAAAATCCAAAATTGCGCTCAAAACCACTCCTAAACACTCTTCATCTCGTGCAAAACCCACAAGAGCAATGTACGCATGTGTACTGCCTTTTATACTGCCCAGGCACAATGCAACCTGGGAAAAACCCCAATGCCTCATACAAAGTCACAGCGACTTTGTATGAGGCAACTTTTTTCAAGGAATTAGGCAATGTTGTATGAATTCGGTGTTGTACGAGGTATTACTGTATTTATATAATCAGATAATCATATCACATCATTATACTTGGCACTTGTCTGCCAGCACATTAGAATGTTCTTCTATTTGCTTTCTCACTTCAACCCCCTGTGCCATCCCAAAAACTCCCTCCAGGCCAGGTTTTGGGATTACTGGGGGATTGCAGTGGCAAGGGAGAATCGTTTCACTCTGATTGTTCTCATTCCAGTGCTTCCAATATAATAATAATAATAATAATAATAATAATAATAATAATAATAATAATAATAATAATAATAATAATAATAATAATAATAATAATAATAATAATAATAATAATAATAATAATAATAATTTAATGTCAGAAATTATTCTGGGTTGAAAGGATTTTTGCTGGAGAAACTCCACTCAGGGAATGTCCGAATGAGGCTCTTTTCATGTCCCCAATATCTTTTCCCATCAAAGAGCTCCCTATTTATCTACTTGCAATTTCTTGCTTTTGAACTGCTAGGTTGGCAAGAGTTGGGACAGAGACGGGTGCTCAAGCCGTCATGCAGTACCAAACTGCCAACTTGCCAGCCTTCCAGCTAACAAGATGAGCTTCTTAACCACTGAGCCACTTGCTTCCAATAGTGGAAGTGCCTGACTGCATCCTGGCCGTTGTATTAATCAACAGTAAGAATTCTTTTTAAAAGTTTATACTTTATATATTAACTTTTAGCACAGAATGATGCAGTTTTGTGCATAAAACTACCATCTGGGTTTTGTTGTCATTAGTGTAATTTTGCTTTTACACAATAAGTTAACTTTTCCCAGGTGTCTTGCAGTTTAACTGATTAATTTTTTCCATGTTTTTGAAGTGTAATTTTGGTAAATTTATTTTAATTAGTGACTAGGTTTTAAAAGCTTGCAAACAGATTTTTTAAAAAAATATACATAAATACTTTACACTGATTTCTACTGTGTTTATTCCTGAACAAAATATTAGAAGCTCTGTTCTGTATAACAGCAGTCTAGTTGAAATGGACTTTCTTAGGAATTGGGATGTAAAGCATTTCTTTTTGAAGTTTCTTTTTTTTTAACAAAAAGAAAACTTTATTATTGAACAAAGTGACATTCAAGCAGTCCAACTTGAAAATAATTCTATAACTAGTTCTGTGTTCATATATGAATTATAATACTTACCACTGTATTTATCTTAATAGCTAAGAAACCTTTCCAGTTTGGATCTACGCCATATCACAGAACTGGATAATGAAACAGTGATGGAAATAGTAAAGAGATGCAAAAACCTAACTTCCCTCAATCTGTGTCTGAACTGGATTATAAATGACAGGTAACATCATTATAGAAAGGCAAAGTCAAGTCATTGTATTAAATATGATTAAGAAGTAATGAGAAGAAACAAATCCCAAATTCAGTAAAGGAATTTTAGATTTGATATTAATTTAATTCATTTTCATATTAGCAATTATGTTTTAGAGGAAGAGGACAGTTGCCTAAAATAAATATGTATATTGTTTGATGCTTACAAATACATGTTGATTTTTAAATATAGGTTTGTTGGTTTGAATTTCTGTGCTCGAAAGATAGATTGCATGTTTATTACCTGTTTATTAAAATTGAATACAGTAAATGTATAACTTTGAAAATACAAATAGGAACAAACACTATTATTTTCCATTCTGGGAGTTGTGCCTACCTTGCAGGCACCTTTCAGATACCTCAATGTGGTGAAAAAGAGAGGGAGGGAAGGAGAAGAAGAGGAAGAACTTTTAAGTGGGAGTGTTTCTTGTATTCTTTTCATTTCATTTCTTTCTTTCAAAAATGCCGAATGCCCCTGCTTGGAAAGGAGGGTACTGGGTCACATTATGGCTCCTAGACATCAAGCAAGGTGCTGGGGAGTGGAGGAATGCTTTGCAGCCGTACAGCAGAAGCTCCGGCTAGAAAAGCAAGCGCCGCTGGCCTTGGCGAGGCTTTACCTTCCCTCCCCCGCATTGAATTGAGCGGATCTCTTTTTGTATTTTTATCACAACGCATCCTGCTCCGCTCCTCCTCCTCCTCCTTGCTCTGTCACTTGGCCAACAGATCTGAAGGAAGCCAAAGCAGCCAGGGCATACAGGCGATCGCCAAAACTTGACGTCTGAGTCACGGAGGTGTTTTTGTTTAAGAAAGACTGAGTTGCGGTAGTGGGTGGGTAAGACAGTAGCGGGCTTCAGTAAGACCTTCTCCTACAAGCCCATATCCCAGCACCTTAGCCAGCTCAAAGAGGTGCCTGAGGTCCCAAACTCCTCCGGCTTCATTAGCCTTGGAGGTGCCAAGAGAGCGGTTTCAGAGGCAGCCAGTTTGAGCGAGTGAGACGCACTGGCCAATACCAGGGCACCTCTTGGGACATCCTTTCTTTTCCTGGAGCAGTTTCAGAGGCAGCCATTTCCCCTGCCCTGGTATTGGTTGGTGGGGGCTTCTGATGGAAGTTTCTTCAGAAGCCCTGACTCCCACCTCCCAGCCCAGACATTGCGCACATGCCTGGCCAGTGCCGATGGGGAATTCTGAGGGAAACTGCTTCAGAAGCCCCAACCCACCCCACCCCTGCACATTCCCCTTTACCGCACATCTGGCTTTTTTGGGGGGGAGGTTGGGAACGTTATTTTAATTTCAATGCATTCCTATGAGAAAATGTGCTTCAGTTTACAATTGATCCAGTTTCCAACAAAGGCTGTCAGAACGGGCCAAACTCGTAAACCAGGGGTTTACTGCATTTGAGGTTTAGCTAGGCTATGATCTGCCCAGGTGTTCTCTTCCTGTGATAGTGTTAGCTAGAATTTTTCTTTTTGAACAGGACACTAGGTAGAACTAGTTCCAGTTTGCCCCAGTGGAACAAGGATCCCAGAGAGGGCCCTGCTTGCAACAGATAGTGTGAGCCCCCACTGCTTCAGTGGTAATGAGTTTTTTATGGCCATAAAGCACAATATTTAATAACCCCAAATTGTCTTGTATTAATTTAATTTAATTTAATTTTCACACTTGTATGAATGGGTAATCAATGTATGTTTTTAAGGGTGATATTCAATGTTATCCAAGCATTGTTATACAATTTAACTTTCTCTTCACCCCACCCCCTGAAACCCCTGAAACCCCTTAAACATCTCATCAACTTTGAATGGATGATGAAACAGTGGATGTGATTTGGGTCTAGGTGTGACCTTAATGATTACACCTTTATGATTGGTTACTTTATCCTAAACAAGGGTTATATTTGACACTACCCTACATGTAATAGACAGTTGTGTAAGACTTTAGGGGAGTGTGTTGATCTTTATTTATTGAAGTCTACTGAGCTTTCAAGAAACTTTATCCAAAACACCTAGGAAATTTTTTAAGAGCTGGTCTTTGGAAAGCTATCAAAGCTTCAGTAATAGGAGGAGGGAAGTGACATGAGACAGAATCATGCTGGATTTAGCTTGTAATCTCCAGTGATTGATATAGCTGTGCATTTTTTCCAAGTACAGTTTAAATTAAGTTAATTTGCTTCTTAAAATAATCTTATATAGGTACATGATTTCACTACATGTTTTGTACGTATAGTTTGACTGTAATTTTTCTTGCTTGGAAATACTTTCATGTAGAAAGTACTTACTTCCTCTGATATTTACTCTTTTGGTATACCTAAGTCTATGGCCTCATTTGTGTGGTTGAAAGAAGGCATTATTGATAATATGGAAATAGGTGGTGGTGCTCAGAACTGAAAAGTAATAAAATGAATTCATGATAATGTTTGCTTACCACTTGATCATAGTTTTGTTTGAAATCTTTTCTTCCTTTTGATTCATTGACAGGATAATAGCATTGCTTGTGTGGTGTTCCTTTGGATGCCTCCTTTCAAAGTGGAAATTTCAAATCCTTGTAAAGAAGTCATGCTTATGAGAGTAGATGGAAAGAGGGAAATTGTTGAACTTTGTTTAAAAATGGTCTAAGGTTAAGATATCCCAAGAACATAAGTTGAATATGGAAAATCCTATCTCAAAACAAGAATTATTTAATGTTATTGACAAATGTAAAGTAGGGAAATCCCCAGGTGAATATGGTTTATCGGCAGAATTTTACAAAGAATTTAAAGAAATGTTGGTAACAAAAATTTTGAGAATTTTCAATTACATATTGGATGGAGGGAAAATGCCGGATTCTTGGTTTAGATCAGTTATAGTTTGGATCCCCAAAGTGGGAAAAGACTTGGAGAAAATAGACTCATACAGACCCATCTCGTTGATGAATCAAGATATAAAATTATTCACAGCTATCCTAGCTAACAGATTAAATAAATTTATGGAAAATTATATTAGAAATGATCAAGCAGGATTTGTAAAAGGACGTTATTTGGCCGATGTTATGAGAAGAGTTGTAGCGATAATGGAGGTAGCAGAGTCAAGTAAAGAAAAAATGGGGTTATTTTCATTGGACATTTATAAGGCATTCAATTCGCTTCAGTGGGATACGATTATGCTTGCGTCTCACTATTGCTTCGGGAGCTGCACTGGTTACCAGTATGTCTCTGGGTGCAATTCAAGGTGCTGGTTTTGACCTTTAAAGCCCTACATGGTAGTGGGCCAGGATACCTAAGAGACAGCATTGTCCCAAGAGTGTCTGTCCGTCCAACCAGAGCGGACCGGAGGGGCTCTCTAATTGTTCCATCTGCCAGAGGGGCTCGCCTCTCTGGCACACGAAGGAGTGCCTTTTCTGTGTCCGCATCGGCCTTGTGGAACCTCCTGCTAGTAGAGTTGCGGGAGCAGACGGAGCTGCTGCCTTTCAGAAGTGAATTAAAAACCTGGTTGGTGGGGTAGGGGTGGGGCTCAGATGGAA
Source organism: Bradypodion pumilum (assembly GCA_035047305.1). NCBI lineage: Eukaryota > Metazoa > Chordata > Lepidosauria > Squamata > Chamaeleonidae > Bradypodion > Bradypodion pumilum. The sequence continues at coordinate 76,629,089 of JAWDJD010000002.1, read as the reverse complement.
GAGTGGCCCCCACCTGTTGGCTTATAAAATGAAGCCTCCCCATCTTTTTAATGCGGGCAGTTTTAATGTGGTTAGTTTTAATAGGTGGGTGGGTATGTTGGGGTTTTAATTGTTTTTAATATGTATGTTTTAATCCTGTTGTGAGCTGCCCTGAGTCGGGTTCGCCTGATTAGGCGGCATAGAAATTTGAGCTATAAATAAATAAATAAAAGAAACAGTGGCAGGATTTGGATTTGGAACAAAATTTATGGGATTAATTGATCGGTTATATCACCAAATTACTGTGAAAGTAAGGGTGAATGGTGTCTTCATACCCGATGTCAAAGTAGAAGCCGGGACGAGACAAGGTGACCCATTATCCGCATCTCTATTTATATTTATAATGGTAATGGAATTATTTGCTAATATGATAAGAGAAGACAATCAGTTAAAAGGAATTGAAGGCAGTAAAATAAATTTATATGCTGAAGACACCCTGTTACTATTAAGAGACCCAATGAAAGCAATAGAGAGAGTACAATGTCATTTTAAGGAATTAACTGGGGAAAATCAGAAGTGATATTATTTAATGTAGCAAAATACGAGGGAAATAGAATGAAGAATTTACTCAACATAAGTATTAAAGAGAATGTGAAATACTTAGGTGTTAATATTTCAAGTAAATTTGAGGAATTAAAGCAATTGAATTATGATGCATTGCTTAAAGAAATTAAAGGATTGATTTAATTTAAGAAATTAAAATTATCATGGTTTGGTAAAATTGCCCTATGTAAAAAGAAACTTCTGCCTAAAATTAACTTCCAATTTGAAACATTGCCAATCAAAATAAAAGAATCAATTTCAAGAAATGCAAAATTTAATAAATAATTTTTGTAGCAGGGGAAAAAGAGTGAGAATTCCAAAATCATTATCGTACAAGGATCAAAAAAGGGGGCGTCTGGGGTTACCAAATATTTAAAATTATTACAAAGCCTATCAGCTTAAGAACATTGTTAGGATTTTAATGAGGGATGAAATAATTTGGAAAGGAATTAGAATGCAAGAATTAGATGGGATGGGGAATGCAATATTTTTAGACAAGAAGAAAGTTAGAATAAGTATGTCTAGCAAAATCTTAAAGACTTTAATGGAAGCATGGACAACCGTTAAGAATAAATTGGCTCCGGATACGTCTCCTATTATTGAACTGAAAGACATGAAAAATTTCCCATTAATGCTGAATAGCAGATTGGAAGAGATTATTAGAAAGTATAATGTAGTTTTGTTGAAAGATTGGCTAAGATTATGTAAAAATACAGATAAAAAGAAGGCGATGTTTGAGCAAATGAAATTGTACTGGCTGCAGATAGCAGCAATTAATAATTGGAACAAGGAATATCTGCAAGAAAGGAGTTTAGATAGGAGCAAGACAGATTTTGAAGAAATAGTGTATAATCTGAGAATGGGAGTTACCGATTTGAAAGGCCTAGCAGGTAAACTATATAGAATGTTGAACAAGGAAGATTATGTAGGTGAACCTTTGAAAGCAATATGGGAAAACGATTTAAATATAAATATTAGTGAACAAAGCTGGAAAAAGAAGTGGAAAATGCGGGTCGTGAGAGTGTTATCTGTTAGACTTAAAGAGCATAATTACAAAGTAATTTGGAAATGGTATCTAACGCTGGTAAGCATGCAACAAATGGTCAGTATCAAATCTAATTTATGCTGGAGATGCAAAGAAGAGATGGGAACCTACATTCATATGTGGTGAAATTGTAAAAAAGTGAAGCAGTTTTGGAATGAAATTGAAAAAGAAATTGTGAGTATAATTGGTGTAAATATAAAGCTGATCGCAGGAATTGTTTTATTATTTGAGTTAGACAAATTGAATTTAGGAGCCAATGTACTAGATTTAGTGACAATTTTCTTAACAATGGCCAAAATTTGCATAGCTAAGAACTGGAAAAGTGATATACCACTGAAAATGGAAGAATGGTACAAGCAAATGTGGATGGTGGCACTTAATGACAAATTAACATCGGAGTTAAATTTTAAAAAGGGTATTAGTAAAGAGAACAAATTTTATGATATTTGGAAACCATTCCTAGATTATACATTGATTAAGGGCAAAGGGGTGACACCCCAATGCCTGAAAGTATGCTTTTTTGGAATTGTAAATAGTTGGTATTGAAACTCGATCCAGTTGAAATTGCAACCAGCATGAGAGTGATTATTGTTTTGTTTGCTCTTTTCCTTTCTTCTTTTATGATGTATGATGTGTAGTATAAGTAGTATGTTTTTTGTGTATGTTTATTTATCTACTATTATTTTTTTGTATATATTAATTCGGTATTTACAATAAAAATTTTAAAAATGAGAGTAGATTCAATGATAAATGCTTCTAGGATACTGACTGTTACTCTGTGGTAGCAAAATTAGGAAAGGATGCTAAAATAAGTGCTAAAATTTCAATTATGATAGAGGTCATGCTGACTATTACTTGTTAGTCATTGAAGGAGCTGCAAGACAGGGTTTTGTTTTGTTTTGTTTTTAGTAAAAAAAAATGTGGTGCAAATTTATCTGGACAAACGTCTTCCTTCTTTCATAAGCTTCCGTAGTAATCTTTAGGATATTATAGGTCTGTTTCTTATTTGGTTGTGTTCCTTGCCAGTTATAGTTATTATGAGTAATACTAATTCCATAATACTCCATTATATGTCACAATGCTCAACTCTCCTTTTCAAAATTCTGGATGAATTATGTACTTTTTTAAACATGAGTGTGTGTGTATTAAAGTTCAAATTTGAAATAGTTACTCAATCCACACCACATATTGAGGTTTAAGTAATGAAAATAAATTGAGGATGGTATGATAGTCTGCATTGTAAAATACTTCTGATAGTCAGGTAACACTTATGCTTGATATAAGTTGAGTTGTTGAATATTAATTTTTTGTTGTTAACTAAGAATTTTAGTAGTTTACTATTTTATTTTTGATGTCTTACTAGAAGAGTGAAACAGCAAGAAAAAAAATGTAGAGGACTTTTATTTTGTCCTAATAAGTGATCTTTCTTTCATAACAAAGCCTTCAATATTTCTTAAAATCAGATGTACCTAATCTGTTGAACAGAAGAAATATTTTTAATTGTTAAAATATAAGCCTGTTTCTTTGTAGTTTTAACTGTGTTTTCAGTACTTCCCACTGATTGCTTACTTATTTAAAAAATGGAATAAATACTGTACACTCAAATTCTTTCTCCCCTCCAACATCAGAGTTTAAAAATGAATTGTTACAAATAATTACTTTCAATTAGTTCTTTTCCCCAATAACTAAGGCATAAGAACATGTTATTGCAGCTGCTCATTCCTTACGTGATGCAGATTTAATTTTGTTCTTTTACAGTTAGTGTAGGAATGTGAGTTGGCTTGGCCTCACCATCACTATATTTTTCTAGTGCAGACTTGAGTTGAATGTCAAGAAATGTCACATCTTCCAGGTGATATTGTGTTGTTGCCTCATACTTGGCAAATACGTGATATTATAGGTGTTGTGGTGAAAATGAAATGGCTAAGGGGAAGATGAAAACAAGATTTATTTTATATTACAGGCACATAACCAGTTTTTAAAATGAAAAACAACTACAAAGTAATTATTTTAGTTTTTCCTAAGAAATAGGGAGGTTTGACATCATTACTATTCTGACTGCGCACACTGCAAACCAGTCTTGATGGATATTCAGCCAATATTTATTTCCCATTTATTCTTCCTTAGATGTACTGCTGTAACTTATATGTACTTTTTGTTTCAAAGCTTTTCTTGGTAAAATTGAGATTTCATTACAGAATTGTCTTAACATAAGACCAAATCACACATAAAACGCTCTGTGCATTTATACAACAGCGTGATACTATGTCCTAATATTTGCATTCATTTTCTCATATTTACTTGTCTCTTACCTCTGCTAGCTTGTCATGCATATGTTTGCAGTCTAAACAGTCTTCTTTAATAAAAGAACCATTGATTATACTTCATGTTTTATTAAAAGCAGTTTTGTTTTAAAACATATGTGACTTCAAGGCAAATGTGGGGAAGTGAAAATTAATTTATTTTACCTAAAGCGAAGACATGTTCATGCAAGATAGCTTTGAATTATTTTTAATGGTTGCAGAAAACTAGTTTTTCATCTGGATGAGCAAACATATTTCACAGATGTTGGGCAATAAAAAGGAGCCTTAACTAACCTGATTTTTAAATGGCTTATTAGGGCAGCCTAAGCAATGCTGGATGTCTCAGCAGGTGTTTAAATTCTTCTAAATATGCATGCAACATGTGCAGCATTTGGGTAAATAAAAATTTAGGAACAGTTTTGTTTATTCATATCTGGAGACTGTGAAACATGGTTATAAATCTGGCAGGGAACCTTTACTGAAACAGATTCATAAATGTTTGTAAATATTAGTCTCATGTTTCCTTTAGTAATTTCTGAAGCATTTATTCAAAATATATATTTCCAGACAAAATTAACTGGGAGGATTGTAGCTGTGGTACTGTTTAAAATTGTTCTGCTGCATTCTAGTGCTTTTAATGATTTTGTGAAGATTATTGATTGTGATAGTCTAATATTGGATTGTACAAGCAAATATTTGGCAAATATTGAAGCGAAGGCAAGGCAGCATCCTTCCCGAAGCTAAACGATTCTGATTGTGATTAGATCTTGCATGGAAGGAGAAAACAGTGCTATCTGTATATGCTGGGTTCCAGAGGAGGTACAGTACTACCATCTTCATCTGTGAAAACCTGTCATTGAATTTGAGAAACTGGTAATGCCATAGAATAGAGGGGTGATCAAAAGGACTGTAGTGGCTCAAGTGGTTAACACACTGAACTCACTGACTGGCAGGTCGGAGTTTGATTCCCGAGTACTGCAGGACGGAATGAGCTTCTGTGTCTGCCCCAGCTCCTAGCAGTTTGAAAGCAAAAAATTGCAAATAGATAAATAGGTGGGAAGGAAAACAGCATTCCGTGCACTCCGGTGTCTAGTCATGCCTGCCACATGACCACGGAAACGTCTGCAGAAGCACACAGCACTTGCTCTTTGGTGATGAAACAGATGAGCACTGAACCCTAGAGTCGGATACGACTGGCTTTTGAACAAGGGTGACCTTTACCTTTACTATATAGCCATGGTTCCCAATGTAGGGCACACCCCTCACAGGGGAGCAGTTTGATTTTTAAGGCGGGCAACTCAATAATGAGTTAGACCAAGTTAATAGCCTTTTAGGCTTCCTCCACAAGAATAGTTCACTTTTTAAATAATAAGAATTTCAGAGGCCTGCAATAAATAAATAAATAAAAATCAGCTGCATATGATATTTTTGGTAAATTTTATGTTTTCTAGTGTGCTGAATCAAAAAATGACCTCGATTTCCCCTCATCATGTACAGTTTTTTCACAAAATATGAGTCTTTTGCATTAAAAAGCATACAGTAAGAGTGATGAGAAAATCACTATTTTATTACAGTGAACTAAACATATTATTTCTTATAATTAAACTGGCAGAGTTTGCCCGGCGTTGCCGGGCTGTTTTAAATTGTGTTGTAACGGGTTTGTTTTGGTAATATACGTAAAAAAGAGGTTAGTCTGTAATTGTTTTTTATTTTTTTTTATTTATGTACATTTTTATGTTGCCATTTGTTAAATAGATTGTATTGTTTTGATACTATAAAGTAATAATAACTTGTAGTTTGTATTTTTTCTAATGTATTTTTGAATATTTGTTTTAACATATATGTTATTTTTAGTTACACAAATTTTTTTTAAAAAGAATAAATATACTGTATTAACATTTATTTATTTTTGGGTTTTTTGTGGATTAAAAAAAGAACAAAGGATGATATAATTTTTTCAAATTGTTTTATTTAACCAAATAATGTTTTATTTTGTGGTGTTTTTTTAAAATAGTTGTACCATAGGTAATAATTTTAAAAATGTGAAAGTACATGTTTTTTACATTCAATGTTTTTAAACTGTTTAGATGTTTTGGGTGTTTATTTGAGTTAAAACTCAGCACAGGATTTTAAAATTTTTTTTTGACCTATTTTATTTTTATTTTAAATTCAAATTTTTATGCCTCCTAATCAGGTAAACCTGACTCTGGGTGGCTCACAACAAGTTAAAACATACATAAAAAACAGTTGAGCCATTAAAACCTAACATACCCACCCACCTATCCCATTTATCATTAAAAGACTACCCACGTTAAAAACTGCCTGCATTGGAATTAAAAGAAATGGGGACTTATTTAATAAGCCAACAGGCGGAGACCATCCTTCCATCTGGGCCCCACACCTGTCCCGCCAACCAGGTTTTTAGATCTTTTCTGAAAGGTAGCAGCTCCATCTGGTCCCGCAGCTCTACTGGTAGGAGGTTCCACAAGGCTGGTGCGGATATGGAAAAGGCCCTTCTTCGTGTACCAGAGAGACAAGCCCCTCTGGCAGATGGAACAATTAGGGAGCCCCTCCGGTCTGCTCTGGTTGGACGGGTGGACACTCTTGGGACGATGCGGTCTCTAAGGTAACCTGGCCCACTACCATGAAGGGCTTTGAAGGTCAAAACCAGTACATTGTACTGCACCTGGAGGCAAACTGGTAACCAGTGCAGCTCCCGAAGTAATGGTGAGGCACGGGCATAAAGCCCGCACCCCATCACCACCCAGGCCGCTGCATTCTGGACCAACTGCAACCTCCAAATGGTTGTCAAGGGCAGCCCCATATAGAGCGCATTGCAATAATCTAGCCAGGAGGTGACCAGAGCATGTGTGACCCTGAGCAGGGAGTTCCGGTCCAAGAGCGGACGCAACTGACGGATGATGCAAAGCTGTGCGAAAGCCCTCCTGGCCACGGCCACCACCTGATCTACAAGTAGCAGCCCCGAATCCAGGAGGACCCCTAAGTTGCGTACCGGGTCTGTCTGGGGCAAAGCAGCCACATCCAAGACCAAAGTTGGTAGCTCCCTGGATAACATGGGACCCCCCATCCAAAGCCACTCAGTCTTGGAGGGATTCAATTGTAGCCCATTGTCCCCCATCCAGACCCCAACCGCTTCCAGACATCTGTATAGGACATTGACTGCATCACTGGGGTCCCCATGGGCCGAGATATATAGCTGGGTATCATCAGCATACTGATGACACCTCACCCCATGGGAACGGATAACCTCACCCAACGGCTTCATATATATGTTAAATAGGAGAGGAGAGACCACCGAGCCCTGAGGCACCCCACATTGTAGGGGCCTATCACTGGACCTCTCACTCTCCAACCACACCGACTGGGTATGGTCCTCCAGAAATGAGGAAAACCAGGACAACACAGTGCCCTGGATCCCCAAACCATTGAGCCATTCCAGAAGGATACCGTGGTCAACCTATGTTTGTGATTTGTGTAAAATTGTGATTTATTGTTATATTTTTGACTTGTTTTTACTCTTGTGGCCTCTAAGTCAGGCTGTTGAGTCTTTTTGATTTGTTTTTACTATTCTGCCCTGCAGGTGGGGCTGCTAGGGGTTCTGTTTTACTTTCACTGTTTTTTCTCTCCTGGCCTCTGGGTGGGGCTTCTTCCGGTAAGTAGTCTCTTTGTTTCTTCATTTCTGTTCCGGTCATCATGGAGGGAGGACGTGTGCTGGTGAGTTGTCTGGTTTTCTTTCTTCTAGGGTTTTTCTTTGTTTTGCTTTTGTGGTGGTGGTGGGCTGGCAGGCGTTTCTGTTTGTTCCTTTTTGTTTTGGTTTAGTTTTAGGTTGGTTTAATTGGTTTGATTATTTCTGGTTGTGTTTAATTTGTTTTATTTCATTGTTTATTTTTGTAATTAGTTGTTGTTTCTTTGTGTAATTTGTGGTTTTCTTCGTGTTGTAGTTAGGTCTTTTGTATGTGGCTTTGTGTAATTGTGGATCTTTTTGTTTGTGTATTTTATGGTTTATTTCTTTTTGTTTATTGATGGTTGTTTTAATTATTGATTTATTTTTGTTTTATTATTTTTTAATAGTTTTGGTGTTTTGTTTTTGTTTTTGTTGGTTACTTTGCCTTGTTTATTGTGTATGTTGGTGGTTAGGGGTAGTTTTGGTGTGTGTGCACACACACACACTGGGCAGGTTTGAAATGTGCAGCCCAGTAGGTGTGTGTGTGTGTGTGTGTGTGTGTGTGTGTGTGAGAGAGAGAGAGAGAGAGAGAGAGAGAGTGAGTGAGTGAGTGAGTGAGAGAGAGAGAGGAGGCTGCAGTTGAGGTCGGAGGCTGTGCCCGGGTAAGTACCTCCGGGAGGCTAAGGCAGCGACCGGAGCCCCGTTCACTGCCTTTGCTTCCCTGGGAATTGGTTCACTTTCAACGGGGGGGGGAGGTACTGGTGCATTCGCCCCCCATTGAAAGTGAAACATTTCCTCGGGAAGAAAAGGCAGCGACCAGAGCCTCGTTTGCTGCCTTTGCTTCCCGGGGAGTTAGTTCGCTTTCAAGGGGGGACAAATGCACCAGTACCTTCCCCCACTTGAAAGTGAAACAGTTCCTCGGGAAGTAAAGGCAGTGACCGGAGCCTCGTTCACTGCTTTTGCTTCCCTGGGAATTGGTTCGCTTTCAGGGGGGGAGGTACTGGTGCATTCGCCCCCCGTTGAAAGTGAAACACTTTCTTGGGAAGTAAAGGCAGTGACCAGAGCCTCATTTGCTGCCTTTGTTTCCCTGGGAATTGGTTCGCTTTTGGGGGGAGGTACTGATGCATTCGTCCCCCGTTGAAAGCGAAACACTTCCTTGGGAAGTAAAGGCAGTGACCAGAGCCTCGTTTGCTGCCTTTGCTTCCCAGGGAATTGGTTCGCTTTCAAGGGGGGACAAATGCAGCAGTACCTTCCCCCCTTGAAAGCGAAACACTTTCTCGGGAAGTAAAGGCAGCGACCGGAGCCTCGTTCGCTGCCTTTGCTTTCCTGGGAATTGGTTCGCTTTCAAGGGGGGAGGTCCTGGTGCATTCGCCCCCCGTTGAAAGCGAAACACTTTCTCGGGAAGTAAAGGCAGCGACCGGAGCCTCGTTCGCTGCCTTTGCTTTCCTGGGAATTGGTTCGCTTTCAAGGGGGGAGGTACTGGTGCATTCGCCCCCCGTTGAAAGCGAAACACTTTCTCGGGAAGTAAAGGCAGCGACCGGAGCCTCGTTCGCTGCCTTTGCTTTCCTGGGAATTGGTTCGCTTTCAAGGGGGGAGGTCCTGGTGCATTCGCCCCCCGTTGAAAGCGAAACACTTTCTCGGGAAGTAAAGGCAGCGACCGGAGCCTCGTTCGCTGGCTTTGCTTCCCTGGGAATTGATTCGCTTTCAGCGGGGGGCGGGATGTGTGAAGGTAAGTGGGGTGGGGTACAGGGACTGGGGGGACACGGGGGCGGGGCGGGTGGGCGGCATGGTTCCCATTGTGCTCCCGTTGCTTTTTGTAAGTTTATATTTTTCGCGCGTCGGCTTTCTCAGCGTTCTGCGCGCTCATGGCGTGCAGGACGCTGGGACTTGTAGTTTTGAGTTTGAGGTTTGCGTTCGTGCAGTGTTTTTTTAATGCGGCTCAATTTCAATTGGCTGCAACGCATTTCCCAATGTTCTTTTTCCTCGCGCCTCAGCCTGAGTGGCTCTGGCGCGGCGCGGTGCAAAGAATGTTGGGAATTGAAGTACTTTTTCTTTGTTTGCGTCCGTGGGGCTCCTGCCCCACTGGCACATTTCTCAACCCTGCAGTAACCTCCGGACCGGGTTTGGGCGAGTGCAGGAGGCTCGGTACGGGCTAGTATGGCCGGGTGCGGGAGCCTTTGTCACAGTCTAACGGTTAACATTCGGATTTATAGGTATAGACAAACAATTTCTTCATAATATATACTTAACATTCCGTGTTCACTCTTTTTGTTTGTGAAACCTTTTGTTCTCTTTTATGCTCCTCCAAACACGTGTTCGCTTTCCATTTTCTGTTTCCTATTTGAGCATCCAACAGTAATCAGCTAGCATATGGACATTCCATCTTCCTTGGTAGCGTCTCTCGATATCACAGACATCCTGGTGAAATCTTTCACCCTGCTCTTTACTGTAGGCTCCCAGGTTTTCAGGAAAATAGTCAACATGGTAGTGTAAGGAATGAACTTTTAAGCTCATCTTGCATCCTTGAGCTTTGTACGCATTCAACATGCATTGTACAATGGTTTTGTAGTGAGGGTCTTTAGTATCCCCTAAAAACTTGTGAACTACGTCTTTGAAAGAGTCCCACACTTCCTTTTCTTTTTCTTCCATTGTTTCTAAAAAGAGGGGATCGGATAACAGTTTTCGTATGTCGGGGCCAGTAAAAACTCCCTCTTTCAACTTGACTTCAGGCAGTTTGGGGAACTTTGAACACAGATATCTGAAACATTCCCCATCTTTTGGCAGTGATTTAACAAAGTGCTTCATAAGCCCTAATTTAGTATGAAGAGGTGGCATTAAAACCTTTACTGTGGGAACCAAGATTATATTTATGACGTTTTTTTCCACTGTGGATTAAGGTGTCTCAAAGTGGCCAATCAGTTTTTGTCCAGTGGAAGTCTCTGGCTCGACTGTTCCACAAACATAGGAAGCAGGGATGTTTTGTATAACCTGCCTGCTGGCTTAACAACATGGTTAGTATTTTAAAGTCTCCACAAACCATCCAGCGAGGTTCTTGATATTTGATATAAATTAAACTATGATGATGATTTTGTCTAGAATCACAGTTAAATCATTATAGTTTTCATCCAAATGCAGAGTGTCCTATAGGAAGTGATGCAAATGTATTTCCATTATGCAGACTGTTTTGAGGCTTGTTTTAGACGAATCAATGAATAGGCGCCACTCAGACGAATCATATTCTATTTCGAAGCACTACATTAGCCCCTGAACATCACTACAATAAATGAGATTTCCATCTTTGGAGAAAAACTGAGTGAATTCTTTCTCTGTGTGTCTGTACCAAGAAAATGATGTTCCAGGTGACAGCAGGTTTTTATTTGATAGTCTTTACCCCAGCAATTCAGCTGAATCTTTGGAACGGGCTAAATCTCTAATTAGGTCATTGAGCTTGCTCTGAGAAAAAAATTGAGGTACCTCATCAACAGAAAAATCTGAGCTAGATTTGTCCTGGGAAGACAATTTGTCTCCATCGTCTGAATTGCTCAGGATAGTATCCAAACTGGAAGGTGGGTGTGGAACTGGTATTTCAGAGCTAGGAAGCACTGGACGAATAGCTGAATTAAGGTTTGGGTAAGATATCTTTTTATTTTTTGTATTAAAGCCTTTCACGTCTACCAAACAGAAATAGCAGTCAGTAGTGTGGTTTTACTGTTCACGCCACATCATAGGAATGCCAAAATGGAATGAGGTTTTCTTACCTTTAAACCACAAATGAAGATCTTCTTCGCACCTTCTACGCACAGTATGAGGAGCCCATGCTTTGTCTTGATCCCCAAATTTCAACTTGAAGTAAGCAAAATACACTTTCTTCACAAAATCACTTATGTTTCTTTGTTGTCTTTTAATAGTGTATTCACCACAAATAAAACAAGAGTTGTCCGGAGAAATAACACAACCTCTTGAGCCATAATCTATACCTATAAATCCAAGTGTTAACCGTTGGAACTTGACAAAGGATCCCACACCCGGCCATACTATCCCATACCGAGCCTTCGTGCACTTGCCCAAAATGGGTCCGGAGGTCAACAAATATTTTAGAAATGCACCAGTGGGGCAAGAGCCCCACAAACTCAAACAAAGAAAAAGAACTTCAATACCCAACGTTCTTTGCGCTGCGTCACAGCCAATCAGGCTGAGGGATGCAAGCACAGAGGAGGCTGGCAAAGTGCAGCATGCCAACTTTAAAAAAAAACTGCAGGGAGGGAAAGACTTTTAAAGACCCAGCTGGAGCCAGGAGGTAAGCATTGTAGCAGTAGTTAGGGAGTGGGGGGCATGGCACGGCCCCGGTAACCACGATGCCCACCCACCCCACCACCTAGCCCCCCTTCCTAACCCCCACTGACTGCACTTACCTCCTGGCTCCAGCTGGGTCTTTAAACGTTTCTCTCTCGGTGCAGCCTTCTACATCTCGCCCTTGCTTCTCCCTGGGTTGGCTGGGGACGAAAGTTCCTTTCCCAGCCAACAGAGAGAGAAGGAATGCCTCTCCGTGATGTGGATTCCTTCTCTCCAGGAGGCAAAGGTGCCTTTGCCTTCCCAAGAGAAGGAATCGCTTCTCTCTGGGTTGGCTGGGGACAAAAGTTCCTTTCCCAGCCAACCGGGAGAGAAGGAATGACTCTCCGTGATGTGGATTCCCTCTCTCCAGGAGGCAAAGGTGCCTTTGCCTTCCGAAGAGAAGGAAACACTTCTCTCTGGGTTGGCTAGAACCGAAGTTCCTTTCCCAGCCATCCGGGAGAGAAGGAACGCCTCTCCATGATGTGGATTCCTTCTCTCCGGGAGACAAAGGTACCTTTGCCTTCCGAAGAGAAGAAAACGCTTCTCTCTGGGTTGGCTGGAACCGAAGTTCCTTTCCCAGCCATCCGGGAGAGAAGGAATGCCTTCATGTGGATTCCTTCTCTCCGGGAAGCAAAGGTGCCTTTGCCTTCCGAAGAGAATGAATCGCTTCTCTCTGGGTTGACTGGAACTGAAGTTCCTTTCCCAGCCAACCCACATAAAACTTTCTCTCTCACACACACACACACAAAACACTACACACACACACACATACTGTGGAACAACCCCCTAACAACAAACCTTCCCTCCAGTCCAAACATACCTGCATCAATCGCAGCATCAGCAAATAGCCTCCTCCCTCTGTCTCCTCTGTCTGAGTCTGACTGTCTCCTCCCCTGTCCCTCACTCTATCTAACTCACTAGCACCCTCTGGTGGTCTATTCTATCTGTCAGTCTCTCTTCCTCTCACTCTCACTCTCTCTCTCTCTCTCTCTCTCACACACACACACACACCACACACACTGCTTCTCTCTCTCTCTCTCTCTCTCACACACACACACACACACACACACACACACACACACACACACACGACACTCCTGCCTTGCCAGGAATTTTTAATGTGTGTGTTGGTCGTTGGAGTGGTATTGTATGGGTGGTGGTGGTTGTGCACACCCAAAACTACCCATAACCAACAACGCACACATTAAAAATGCCCAACACACTTTAAAACAGCCCGGCAACGCCGGGCAAACTCTGCTAGTACAGAACTTAAAATGAGCACAGTCACGTTTGAATGCAGTATGTAAACGGAGTGTGGCTCATACAGCCATTAAGATCCTGAACTTATTTAGCATGTTGAAACATGAAATCTGATAGTAGGCATGTTTATACTCATTTATAATACCCCAGAGAACACGTCGAAACATGCTTAACCCGGCCAGTAAGATTCCTAGATATGTTCACCTTTCGCTACAAACAAAATAAACCTGTTGGGACATGATCATCTGAGTTTTCTCACACCATTAAACCTATACCCCCCTCCCTCCTCTCCTCTTATTTTCTCTTTGCATTACTCTTGATTCCAGCTCTAATAAATATTAAATGAAAGTAAGAAATAATTTTTGGATAGGGCTTTTTATCATCAAGTATAGGATATCAGATTCTGGGTTAAAGGCAAACTTCATGCTAAATTAAACTAAGAACACAAATTTTGAAAGAAAACTTGGCAAGATGGCATTTTTAAAGTATTTTTCTCGGTTTCACTAAGTAAAAATCTATAAGAGACAGCAAAAAAAAATTATGCAGACCTGTGTTATTTGTCACAGGGGGTGGGGGTGGGAAATGGCATCAGGATTTTAGGTGAGACATGGCCCCAAAAAGGTTGGGAACCATTGGTATATAGGAAGAGGGATACTTGCCCATTGTGGGAAGAGGAATTAGTGAGCAAGACCTTCAACCTTGTATAGCTAGCGAGCATCAATTCCAGTCCTCTTAAGTCTTAAAATTAAAACAAATACAAGGATGGCGTGAAACATAGCTCCAGCTTAAACTGTGCAAGTGTGGTGGCATGGTAGATGAGGCTAGAGTGATTCTTCTGCAAAATGCTGAGCAAATAAGTCATGAAGCAGGAAACAGTCAGCCTTACAACTCCAAAAGCATTGTTAGAAACATAGTGTGTGATCTTGGTCGATGCAGAGTTGGTGAGTGGGGTAGGGTGGGAGTGGAGATGCCATTTCTCCAATTTATTGGTGCAAGCCCCCTCCCAGCTTGTGGAAAGTAGATAAAATCATTCACTCTTGTCTAACTGTTAAAGCATATGATAAATGAAGCCCAGTAAATAGTGAAAAATATGAGAAAGGTGATTAATTCTGACAATATTCTTGTAAGAAGCTCGAGTTGATAAATATCTCCTGTGATTAGTTATTTGGTGCAAGGAATTTAGCATCAGCTTTCAATGATTTATGAATTGTGACAGCTGATTTTTGAGGATAGGTATGTAGACGTTAAATCAAAGTTGAAACTACTTTGGCTCAATGAGGGTAATAGTAAATGGCATTCTTCACTTAGATGTAATTTTTAGTCATATGTACACTTACTTGGGGTAAATACTACTATTATTTTTGAAAAATATTATGATAAACATTTTCTAAGCTGTATTCAGGAGTACACAGAAAGAGCCTCCTGTAGCATTTTTTAATCAAAATTGGGTGTACCCTGAGCAACAGCAATTTTGTTGTGTCAGCTAATCTTTCTCACACTAGGTTAGCCAAAAAGAACTCCAGAATGAATTCACTTTGGCAGTTTAAAGTCTGACCTAGACACAAAATAAGAAGCTATATTCAGAGCACGACATCTGTAGTTTCTTGTCACTGATGATAATGTGTTACTAGCATATTTCTATTAGTACTTTTTAATACAGTACTTCCAAAAAGCCCCTACAAAATGGGGAAAAATGTCACCCCCATTTTATCAAATGATCCAGGAAAGCAAACAGGATATTACCGTTTGTGATTTCAGTCTGGGTCACACTCCCTCAGACAGCTTTGTGGGCCAGATGGCTATTTTGCCCTTCCTCCACCACGTGGCACTTCCTGGTGCGGTGGAGGCGGTGGGCAGGGGGCACATTGAAATGGGGCTGCAAGTCACATCCGGCCCATGGGCCGCAGGTTGAGAATCCCTACTCTATAATGGTTTTTCCATGTTCTTGTGAAAAGGCAGCCAACTATAAAGTGTTTATAACCTTACAGTATTAAAGTGATGGGAAATTTTAAAAGTATTTTAAGACACTAATAATGAGATATGTTTATTGTAATTATTTTATATTTTGAAACTACTGACTGTTGTGATGATTCATTCACTGTATTAGGATTGGTCAGTATTTTCATTTATCAACTACATTTGTAAGGGTGCATAACTCATCTTTTACCATAGGTTCTTAGTATATTTATTTTCAGCTGAACGTGCATTATTTTCTAATTTGTGTGTGTGAGAGAGGCAGAGAGGAATTAATATAGTTTAGAAAGTACTATAGTCTGGGAGAAGGGCTACTTACCAGAAGTCGTAAATTACTGTGATGATGCGTCATGCCTCTGATGACTGCTTATTATCTTCCATGTTAGCTAACCTTTCATATATTAAAATGTGTAGTGTATTGATATAGCAGTTGTAATCTTAGAATAGACGCAAGTTCATCTTTCATGGTGTCTGAGAGTCCCCTCAATAAGCGTGCCGGTAGCAAGCAGCACTCACTGAGACACTCCAGTATTGAAAGTGGCCAAGAAGGGTTCTTTTTGCTAGGAGGCAATGATCCACAGTCTCCCGAGCGGATGAGAGAAAAATGGTGAAGTCTCAAAGGTAAATTAATGTCCAAACTCTGATTAGGGCCGACCAAACCCCGCTGGACAACATTCTCATTAGAATGGACCTTTGTTTACCTTTCACTACAGGGGTGCCTAAAGATTAGCCTTGAACTGCTCGTGTGAAAGTGTGGGAGTGGAAGCATACCTTTCCTACTTCCCAAGCTTTGCAGCTTCTGCAGGCTTGCATCTGGAAATCATCTTGCAGGCTTCTTTTCTGTATGAACCCACGATGCAGAACAATGGTTCTGTTTTTACACACTCTCGGCAATCTAACCCCTTTCTTTTACTCCCAGGTAGAGCTTTGGGAGTTAGTAAAGACTTCGATACAAAAAGTATCTTTTCTCTGGTTTTTATTTCATAAAATATAAACAGTTCAAAATAGAAATCTGTATCCTAGCCTTGGAGTTTGGCTAGGCTGCTTTCTTAGAAAAATAGCATAGATTCAAAGAGTCTTTTTAAAAGCATTAATATTGTGGCTCATGGTCGCGCATAGAATTCAATAGGGAATTAGGGTAGAAAGGACAGCATGCCTATTAGCTTCTTTAAGTCGATCTGATCTGACATCGGATCAGATCTCCCCTCTCATGAATGTTTACATTAGAGGTGACTTCTTATAGAGTCTTGGTGAGAAATTTCAGAAATCAATTTGCGTCTTCTGTGCATCAATATTTTTGACTGACAGACTGCTCCTTAGGTCTAGAGTGGGATGGCAAAGTGCGCACCTGCTTTCCCAGTCCAGCCTTGGTAAATTTCCCTAAAAGCGGGAATCCATTTTTAACCCAAACAAAAGGTACAAATATGCATTCTTTCTTGCTGTAAGAATCCTGAGAATGCCTTATCTTAGTCTCACTGACCACACAGCTCAATTTATGTTGTGGCAGGCAAAGCCTGTTGTATTAGAACACACATGCTACCAGATTTTTTTTTGAAACATGTTAGACATGGAACAGAAATAATGCAGAGCACAGCAAAACATTAGAGATATGAATACATATCAAGCAAACCCTCAAGCTTAGCAATTTGTTCTGCTTCTCACAGCATGGATTCTCTCATGACACATGGTATTTTAAGAACATATAATAGTTAATTAATGAAGACAAATGAGCGATATACTTCAATATATCACCTGCTCGAAGAGCAGGTGGACGTTGTGACCAGGAGGGCTTTTGTATAACTTCATGTTATATGCCAGTTATGCCCGCTCCAAGATCGGGACTCCTTGCTCATGGTCACGCATGCTCTGGTCATCTCCAGACTTGACTATTGCAATGCGCTCTATATGGTGCTGCCCTTGATGACTATTTGGAGGCTGCAACTGGTCCAGAGTGCAGCTGCTTGGGTGGTGATGGAGTGCGGGCGGTATTTAAATTTAATTTTTTAATTTAACTGTCACATTTATATACCGCTCACTCGGCCAAAGCCAACTCAGGGCGGTTCACAATAAAATTAAAAAAAAGTTAAAAACAGTTAAAACTACCCACCCCCTAAAAACAAGGGGTGCAGGATCCAAAGGCACCATGGGGAGGAGTTCTTCTACACCACCCACCCAATGGAGGTTACCCTTCCACCTGCACCCCACACCTGACCCGCCAGCCAGGTTTTAAGTTCTTTTCTGAAAGGCAGCAATTCCGTCTGGAGACGTAGCTCTGTTGGCAGGAGGTTCCAGAGGGCCGGTGCAGACACGGAGAAGACTCTCCTCCTTGTGTCAGAGAGGCGAGCCCCTCTGGCTGATGGAACAATTGGAGAGCCCTTCCGGTCCGCTCTGGTTGGACGGACAGACATCCTCAGGCCGATGCGGTCTCTTAGGTAGCCCGGCCCACTACCATATAGGGCTTTAAAGGTCAAAACCAGTACCTTGAATTGCACCCGGAGACAAACTGGCAACCAGTGCAGCTCCCGGAGCAGTGGCAAAGCACGGGCATAACGCCCACACCCCATCACCACCCGGGCTGCCGCATTCTGGACCAGCTGTAGCCTCCGAATCGTCGTCAAGGGCAGCCCCATGTAGAGCGCATTGCAATAATCTAGTCTGGAGGTGACCAGAGCGTGAGTGACCATGAGCAAGGAGTCCCGGTCCAGGAGTGGGCGCAACTGGCGAATCACCCGAAGCTGGGCGAAAGCCCTCCTGGTCACAGCCGCCACCTGTTCTTCTAGCAGTAGCTGCGAATCCAGGAGGACCCCCAAGTTGCGCACTGGGTCTGTCTGGGGCAAAATAGCCCCATCCAGAACCAAAGATGGTAGCTCCCGGGTTAACGCAGGACCCCTTATCCATAGCCACTCAGTCTTGCTGGGATTCAGTTGTAGCCCGTTAGCCCCCATCCAGACCCCACCAGCTTCCAGGCAATGGAAAGGACTTTGACGGCATCACTGGGGTCCTCATGGGCCGAGATGTACAACTGGGTGTCATCCGCGTACTGATGGTACCGCACCCCATGGGAACAAATGATCTCACCCAGCGGCTTCATGTAGATGTTAAATAGGAGAGGAGAGAGCACCGAGCCCTGAGGCACCCCCCATTTGAGGGGCCTAGGACTGGACCTCTCACTCTCCAACACAGTGACCTGGATTCCCAATCCTCGGAGCCGTTCCAGAAGGATACCGTGGTCAACGGTATCGAAAGCCGATTCGATTGGTATGCCTGCTTCAGGAGCTGCACTGGTTGGCAGTGTTCCTCCGGGTGCAATTCAAGGTGCTGGTAATTACCTTTAAAGCCCTACATGGTAGTGGGCCAGGATACTTAAGAGACCCTGTCTGTCCCACCAGAGCAGACCAGAGAGACTCTCTAATAGTTCCATCTGCTAGAGAGGTGCGTCTCTCTAGCACCAGAAAGAAGGCCTTCTCAGTATCTGCTCCAGCCCTATGGAACTTCCTGCCTATTAAGTTGTGTCTACAGACGGAGTTGCTGCCCTTCAGGAAAGGTCTAAAACTGGCAAAGCAGGTGTGGGGTACCAATGACATGGTGACCCCCGCCTGCTGGCTGATCTAAGAAGAATGCTCTCTTTTAATCTGTAAGGGTTGAGGTAATTTTTTGATAGTTGTTTTTAATGGGGTTTTTATAGGTTTTAGAGTTTTTAACTGTGATGCTGGTTTTTATTCTTTGTATGCCAACCAGAGTCTTTTGAGTTGGGCGGCAATATAAATAAATAAATGTAGAAAATATTCATAGTTGTGGTCTAAAACACATGATGATTGCAGTAATCTGCTGGATTACTCAGTAATTGTTTGGGAGTTCATTTCTCCATTCTACCTCGATGATAGTGATGGATTTGATGATTCATATGGTCCCTTCGAGCTATGCAGTTCTAAGATATTATCTCAGTCGGATTGTTGGTTAGCACCAGGTAAGTTTTCAGGTAGCAATATCAGCTTGGTATTTCTGAGAGTTAAAGCAAATGTCACATCGGCTGTGGGTAAAATCATTGCTTTTTTAAACTATCATATGTGTGTGCTTTCAGGTGCATTTAAGTGCCTTGTCCCATTCATTTATAACAGGGGTTCTCAACCTATGGTCCGCAGCACCATTTCATGTGGCCCACTGCCCTCGCTCCCGCCGTCACAGGAAGTGATGGAAACAGCAGAAACAGGAGTAAATGTGTATGTGGCTATTGTAAACATGTTGTAAATGCATTTTTACACATTTGCGGCTGTCATAAACACATTTATGACAGCCACAGATGTGGTTTACAGCAGCATTTATAGCAGGAGGAACCACCAGTCCGGCCTGCTCAACTGACTGAGGGTCCGTGACCCAGCCTGCGGCTTAAAAAAGATGAGCTCCCCTGATTTATAACATTAGCTTGCCTGCAGTTAGTGGCCCAAAATGATAATACTGCCATGTTAATGCAGCATTTGCAATATATATTTTGAACATGATGATCTATGTTAGAAAAATAATGATTATGTATTATGATACATAATACTGTATCATATTTTGTTAGCCCCTTATAGTAACAATTCAAAGTTAATAATATGAAATAAGAAATAGCATAAACTACAACAGACTGCTTGCAGGACGCCTACTCTTGTCTAATACTCAATCTTAAAAACAAATATGAAAGTTAGGTATGCTATTGTTTTGTCAATGCTTCCACAGGATCAAAAAACAAAAACCAACCTCTCATAGGCAGCCAAATAATAAAACAGCGAGACAATTTGTACCTCCTTTCTTGCCAAGGTTCCTGCAGAATGGTGGATGACTCCTGGTATTGGCAGTCATACAGAACTTCTCTGTACCTACATGTATGCTAAGTCTTCTCAGTGCCTTATCTACTTTTTGACACTCTGGCAGTAGGTGCATCTCTTCATTAAGATATTTAGATGCTGCCAATGTTTTGATGTTCGTATTTCATCAATTGCCTAAACAACAAATGAGTTAACTGATCAGAGAATCACCCATCACAGGCTTGCAGAATCAAACATCAAAGGAAAAGCACGTTCTAGAACTGTCTACTCTAGCCTATCACTTTTTTATCAAGAGAAAGTGTTGGAGTTGAAGGGAAACCTTTGTCTCTTCTTTCTCAGCCTACATTTATTTCTACAAAAAGGCAGCAAATGCAGAAGGAAGGTGATTGGATCAGGCAAAAAAAAAACACGTTGCGCAAGCTTTTGAGGTCCAAAACCTCTTCATCAGGCAAGTATAATGAAAATTTGTGGACAATGTTGTTCTGCCAGGTTCCATTCTTAGAAATGCATGTTGAACAAACAGCAAAAGGTTTCATGGTATTATCATTCCGCCGCTTCTCCTGCAAGTCATCCATGAACTCTTAGTTCCAAAACATTTGGGGTAAACAACGTGTACTTTCCCAAATGACCTCCAACCACATGGGCAGATGTAGTTGGTTTCCATTAGTTTCTATCAATGGAGTTTTCAGTGATGGTAAACTTTGGCACTTCAGGTGTTCTGAAACTTCAATTCCCAGAAGCCCTGATCAGTAGGAATGCTGACTTGGGCTTCTGGGAATTGTAGTTGAAGAACACCTGGAATGCCAAGGTTTGCCATTTCTAAATGACCTGTAATAGCCCCAATGGCTAATCTATACCTATAAGAAAGGGGTGTGGCCATGTACAAAATGCGTACCCACACCCCTGGAGCCTATCCCATAATGCTCCGCACACACCTATCTTTTGCCCCCAAGATCAGCACCGCGAGGGTCCGTGGGCTGAGAGTTGGGCCTAAGCCCCACAAAATGGGGGAAAGAACAGAAACTACAAATCCCATGGTGCCATGGGAGAAAAACGGCAGTTTAACAGCCAGGCCTGGAAACAGAATGTTGGAGAGAGCTGATTTGCATGTTGGACTGCAATTGGTCGAACTTGAGAGTGAATGACTGATGCGGAAAGGTCCTGATGCAGATGGAACAAACCCATACCCATTCCATTTAAGCCTCTACAGCCCTGGAACGAGACACTTTCAGTGTACATCAATGCTATGTGAGTGAGAGACAGAGAGAGTGACAGGGAGTGTGTGTCTTTGTGTGTGTGTGTGCAAGAAAATGCACAAGACAGTGGGTTCCAGATCAGTCACTTGTGTGGGTGGGTGTGCCTGAATGAGAGAGAGAGAGACAAAGAGAGAGAGAGAGTGTGTGTTGGGGTGTACCAGGGCCCGAAAAACCTAAACATATAACAAGCACTCCCCGGCCAAGGCCGGGTAATTAGCTCTCATCCTTCCTTCCCTAACTCCAGCCGTTCTTCTCCCCTTCCTTCCTTCCCTCCCTCATTCTTACCCTCCCGTCTTCCTTTCCTCCTAAATTTCCCCCTCATTACCTACCATCCCTCCCTCCTCATCACACTGGGGTGAGTCTACCCAGGTTTCGTTACTGAGAGCCAGGGGGGTATCACAAACAGTGTGGGGGGAGGCAAAAAGGAAAAAAAAATCTCCCCAAGCCACTCCCACCTCACGGGTTGAGCCCCCCCCCCCCAAAAAAAAAACACCAACCCATCAAAGACGGGCACCTATGATAGTAGTTATTTAAGCATTGATGATAGAGAAATACTGGTGCAAACCACATGTAATGAGGCATGTCGGAGGTCTTCTGCATGAACACTATTTCTTTTTACTGTGAATATAAAATAGTGATTGTGAGTAGACTTTATATGACACTGACATATATAAGGATAAAAACACTATTGGTTCACAGGGAGTGAATATTATGGTTTTAAGTTTAGTATACACTAATGATCAATTATGTTAGAATGCATTTAATCAATGTTTGATTTACACTATTTTTATTGCATTCTGTCCATATTGTCCTAATACAGTTTTCTGAATTAAATTTGATAGAAATTGTAAATTAGCAAGAGGAACTGGAGAAAGATTGCTCAAGATTTTAATAAAGGGGTGGCTCAAGGCAACATGCAAGTACTCCTTTGAATACCAGCAGATTCTACTTTAAGCTAGACATTTTTATGCCTGCCTTGCTTATCCCACCCCCCATCCTTTAAATCCCTTTATGCATTTCTTTCTTACAACCTGCTCCCCTCAGTCCCTTTATACTTTTATTCTACTCATTAGGTATATCCAGCTCTATTCTGCTCATCTCTCGCACGACTGCCTGGCATATTGCCAAATGGATACATAAAGATGGCATTATTTGTTGCTTTTTATTCCTCTGAAACAAATCAGGTTATAATTCTATATTACCCCAGTTATTTAGAACTGAGTGTATGTGTAATTTAACATTGTAGTTTGTAAGGAAAAGATGAACATGAGCTAAAGGCAAATGCCTGAAACTGAAACAACTATTAGAGTTAATGGAATGTCAGTATAAGGAAAATGTTCATCATATACTCATTAAATCAGGGTACTGAGCAAAAATAATAATAAACAAAATAAAACATTTTGTCTGATTCATTTTATATAAATATATAGTTATATATTACTATATATCAGAGGTTTCCATACTATGGCCTGTGGGCCGTATCCAGCCCATGCCACCTAATAATTCAGCCCTCGCTGCTCCCGGAAGTGGACGTTAAACACACTCATGCATGTACAAAACACTGCTGTAAATGCACCTGCTGCTGTCATAAACACCTTTACAACAACTACAGGTGCATTTACGGCAGCATTTTGCACATGCATACTTTGCTTCTGCTTCTGGTTGGAGGAACCATGTGACCACCCCACTCAATCATGTGACCAGCCTGTGGCCCAAAAAGTTTGGCCACACCATATATGCTTAGAACCAGAGAGAGAGAAAAAAGTGAGTGAGGGGGCATGTATTCTAGGTTATAATTGACTTCTACAGTAAAGATTTTAGTGTCTTTATAACCTTCTGGTAAAATATCCTCTTGTAATGTGTTTATTTGCCAAAATCTATTCAGACAGAACTTATTCCGAGAGCATGGCATTATGTTATAAAGAACTGTTTTCTGTTGTGAATCACTGCAGCCATCCATCAATTGAGCTTAGCAATAAGCTTGTTACTTTGAGAATTCATTGAAGTATTGCCAAGCATAATTTGTCAGGTGGCTCTTGAGCTTTCATGTACCTGTAGATACTATAAAATCTTGATTGTGAACTCTCAGTGTACATATAGTGACTGGTTGGCTGCTCAGAAATGCCATGGCATCAGACTAGCCTTTGATTCGTTTTGCATTGATTTTTAAAATTCATTTCTTTAGCTTTTCAGAAATCTGAGTAGAGATCTACTCAGTTTTAGTTATTAGTTTTTAAAGTGCCTTCCTCTTGGTCCTTTTTTTTTTGAAAATATTTCATTGCTTTTGTGCACCTTTGTATTGTTCCATGTTAAGATGACATTACATGAGGATACTCAAAGTTGGAAAAGGAGCTGCACATCTTTTTATCTAGAGAAAACAGAATAGCTAGGATGAACTACATGTTCATGTACTGAAGGTCACATCAGATTTCTGTTTTCCCTTCTCAAGAATGTATACAAATATGCTAAATCTAACACGTTTTCTTTTGAGAAGGAAGAGGCACTAGAGAACACATTTCAGACGTTTGCTGGATGCTGGAATGTACCGAAGAATTTCAGAATGTCAGCCTGTGCTTTATAGACTACAGCAAAGCATTTGATTATGTTAATCATGAAAAACTATGGTGGTTTTCAAAGAAATGGGGGTGCCTTGTCTCTTGATTGTTCATATGTGTAACCTATAATGTGGACAAGAAGCTAGCATTAGAACAGAAAATGGAGAGAGAGAATGGTTTAGTTGACTGTACAACTTTAAGGTTGATGATGAAGAAATATAGATAGTGAAAATGTTTGTATATTTAGGCTCAGTCATCAATGCATTTGGGAACGGCAGCCAAAAAAACATGAAGATTGAGACTCAGAAGGGTAGCAATGAAGGAATTAGAATTAGAAGGAATTGGAAAAATCAAATATCAAGATGAATCATTGGAGACCGAGATCAAGATCATGTGCGCTGTTGTATTCCCAGTCACCATATATGGGGGTAAGAGTTGGGTTTTAAAGAAAACCGACAAAGGGGGAAAAGTGATTCACTTGAAATGTGCTGGAGGAAAGCTTTGTGAATACCCTGGACTGGCAAAAAAGTGGATCATAGAGTAAGTCAAACCTGAATGGTCTCTAGATGCAAAAATAGGAATATAATAGTTGTGTGTCATCAAATTAGTTCTGACTTGTGATGACTCTTTTTGGGGTTTCCTAGGTAGAAAATATTCAGAAGTGACTTACTATTTTTTTCTCAATTGTAGTCTCTTTAGATAGCATATGATGGGTTGTCTGTTCCTATTTGATTTATTTTTCCTCGTATTTCATCTGATTTGTATTTTGTTTTCTGCTTTATTTATTTATTTATTTTTGCACATTTATATCCCGCCCTCCTGGTAGGTACACCACTCAGGGCGGCTAACAACAAAAAGGGAAAGGGAAGAGGGAGAAAATACAATAAATAAAAATTACAATATAAAACAGTTCAACAACAATAGCTAAAACAAGACCTAATAACCCCAGCTAAAACCAGCATTAAAACACAAACAAACAAACAAATCATCATTAAAAACAACCCTCCCCACCCTACCCACATTAAAACAGAATAACCAAGCTGGGGGGCAGCCCCTCACATAGGCTAAATAAGCCAGCGGGCTTGACTAGTGGAGTCAAGCGTGCCCCAAACCTGCTGAAAGAGCCATCTTTCTAAAGGGAGTAGTTCCGTCTGGAGACGCAACTCAGGTGGTAAGAGGTTCCACAGGGCTGGGGCAGACACAGAAAAGGCTATGCCCGCATATATGGCCCCTAAGGCTTTGCTTAAAAAATGCAGTGCATGCTTGTGCAGTATAGCTTCCACTGATTATCACTTCAAGTGTCTGTTTTGTCTAGGAGTGGCCCATCTCTCTCAGCCTTATTTGATTTGCAAAACTTTAACTAGACTGTGACAACCAAAACTTTATTCTGTTCTTTGAGAGCAGTCCCTCTGGACTACTGACAAAGTTTCAGGTCCCCACTCATCATATCGACCCATGTTCCACCACAGTCTCATTGTTGACAGCACTCTGTTCTCTCTGGTAGACAGACATCTTTCTGCCCAATACCGGCTAGCTCTTATCAGCTACACTGATGTCAAAATGATCAACATCAGCTTCCTAGAATTCCCCCTGCCCCACTTTGGCTAGGAGTAGCTTGTGGTGAAATTGAGAAAATATGTAATTAAATGGCCACCCAGTCTGACTGTCTCTAAGGCCTCAAAGCTAAATTGGACAAAGGATAAGAAATACAAGAAAGGCAAAAAGACATTACCATCAGTGTCAGTAACCTCACCTGCTTCACCAATCATCATAGCTATGGCCAGTCCTTTCCTACTCCATCTGATGTGGTATCCCTTGCTTCTGCCATCCCAGTGAACTCAATTCTGCATTCTCTTGCCAGACCTATTTCAGCCACCATGTCTCATATTGTCCTCTGATCTTGACACTTGGCCTAGCTCTGACTTCATTTCTCCTGTTTGATTTGATTATTAGTCTCGGTGCATCTCAATACAAGTCTCCATTTTGTCACTCTTAATCTCACCATTCCTCCTTAATTTAGCATGAGTATATGGAATGGGTAATTATTTCAAAAGCAAAGCTTCATATAAATTACAAGTAAACTTATTTAAAGGCACTTATTGCTTACTTTAGTTGCAGAAAAAAATAACAGAATAAACAGTGTAAATATAACATAAGTTCATCAATACATTTGTACTGAGGCATTCATGGTTACAAATGCAAGAAAGAGTTAATATAGTTTCAACAAGCTTTACTGTGACAATTAAAATTTCCAATAACAAAATTTATTTGGTTATAAGTAAAACTGTCTGGTTCATTAAAACTAAAATTTGCTTCTGGTGGCTTATAGCCAGAGATAACAGAGAATTGTGGGGTTTGGATGGTGATAATTTCAATTTAGTTTTTTTTCCACCAGTGTAGCTGATATTATACTTGCTAGGTCTAACAAAAATGACACTCCCATATTGGTCATGTAGTCTCTCAAACACTAGTTCCATTCCAGCCACTTTAGGTCTGTACCTTGCTACTCCCCGATGTGTTTCATGGAGC
Source organism: Bradypodion pumilum (assembly GCA_035047305.1). NCBI lineage: Eukaryota > Metazoa > Chordata > Lepidosauria > Squamata > Chamaeleonidae > Bradypodion > Bradypodion pumilum. Next base: position 76,602,760 of record JAWDJD010000002.1, on the reverse strand, counting down.
AGAAGTATGTCATATGTATATTTCCTGCACAAGTTCACTAGTAGTCACTCTTACTACTTGAAAGTCCCTCAATATTTTTGAGATAATTGTTACAGTTGGTCTTGACAACGACCTTCTGGTGGATTCATTCTTCAGTTCCTTTGGTTTGATCTGGTGTTAGAAAGATTAGCCAGCAAGGTTGCAGCCCAGGGTACACCCGGTTGTATTTACAATCTTCATGGAGCTCTTTTTGTGTTTTCCTGTCAGGGGCCAAAGACTGCATATAAAAACACTTTTTTGTTGTTTTCTTTGAACTTTTTTGATTGAGCCTAACATTCAGTGGATATGAATGAGCTCTGTCTCAGCCTTGGCAGGAACGGAAGAATATTGGTATCTGTTGTAATGAATAGTGGAACAGCAAAAGGCTTAAGTGAGCTGGCACAAATACTGTCCCAGTATGATGAGCTAAACACAAGCATTGTTCAGTGAGCAGCCTCTGTGTCATTTTGGAAATTAAATCTTGGCTGGCTAACATTCAGTCTGTGTATACACTGCATTTCTTTGTCTGTTTGCTGTGGTATCCATTCATAATTAAACATTTCAAACAAAGTTCTAAAGAGGTCCTTGAATGCCTCCGCCTTTAAATATACCCTGAAACAAGCATTTGATGCAAGGATGACATAGCCTTTCTCCCTCATGTTTGGTAACATTCCTCTTCTTACATAAAAAGGGCTCAGGACAATTTCTTGTGCTACACTTACAACTGGACTGTGATTTATAGCTATTTTCAGTTAGAATCACAGTTTTAAAGATGATTTTATGACGGTATTCCTGTTTTGTGACATATTCATATCTCTAATGCCTCAGTTTTCAGTGATGTTTCTGTTTGTTTCAGAATAAATCAGAAATCAATCTACTGTTTGAATGGACTATTCTGAAATGCTGAATTTTCTCTTGAATACACAAAATTGTCCTGAAAACCTTAGCTGAGTCATTGTTCTGCACTCAGCTTTCCAAAATCAGTTACTGTGGCTGCAATTTAATTCTTGATCTCTGTTCATTTTGTACATATGAAGGAGTGCTGGATAAGGGGCCAAAAAGCTAAAAGCTAGTAAACAGTGCATAGTGGTCATAAAGTCTTGTTTTCTGCCAAGAGAATGCACTAATCATAGCAAACACCCTCTTCCAGCAACACAAGAGGCAACTTTACACATGGACATCACCAGATGGCCAGCATCAAAATCAGATTGATTACATACTCTGCAGTCAAAGATGGAGAACCTCCATTCAGTCAGCAAAAACGAGACCTGGAGCAGACTGTGGCTCAGATGACAACCTACTGATCCGAAAATTCAGGCTTAGACTAAAGAAAATGGGGAAAACAATTAGACCAAACCGATATAACCTACACAACATCCCTAAAGAATACACGGTGGAGGTCATGAACAGATTTAATGTCCTGTACCTGATAGACAGAATACCAGACGAATTATGGACAGAGACGCGGAAGATCATGCAGCAGGCAGCAAGAGACACCATACCAAAAGAAAAGAAGCGTAAGAAAGCAAAGTGGTTGTCGGATGAGGCTCTTAAAATAGAAGAGGAAAGAAGGAATGCAAAAGTCCAAGGAGAAAGAAAAAATACAATTGCCTGAATACAGAATTTCAAAGAAAAGCAAGGAGAGATAAGGAAAACTACCTGAACGAACAGTGCAAAGAAATGGAGGAAAACAACAAGAGGCAGGACTAGAGATTTTTTCAAAAAAAAGTTTGGGAAATCAAGGGAACATTTAAAGCAAAAATGACCATGATAAGGGACAAAGAGGGAAAGGAGTTAGTCGATGCAGAAGAGATAAAAAAGATGGCAAGAGTATACAGAGGAACTCTACACAAAGGACCTCAATACTCCTGATAATAACAATAATGAGAAATTTGAACGTGAACCAGACATTCTGGAGAGTGAAGTCAGAAAGGCCCTAAAAAGCACAGCAAAGAGTAAAGCTAGTGGAAATGATGGTATCCCAGTTGAATTTTTCAAAGCCCTAAAAGATGATGGAATCAAACTACTGCATTCAATATGCCAGCAAATTTGGAAAACAAAACAGTGGCTACAGGATTGGAAAAGATCAGTGTACGTTCCAATCCCAAAAAAAGGCAATGCAAAAGAATGCTCAAATTATCAAACAATTGCGCTCATCCCACATGCCAGCAAGGTGATGCTCAAGATAATACAGGATAGACTTTAGCAACATGTGGTGAGAGAACTACCAGAGGGGTGCAGGCCGGTTTCAGAAGAGGCAGGGGGACTAGAGACCACATTGCCAACATTAATTACATCATGGAGAAAACAAAGGAATACCAGAAACAAGTATACTTTTGTTTTATTTTCTACACCAAGGCTTTTGACTGTGTGGACAACAAAATGTGTCAAGTAATTAATGAGATGGGAATACCAGAACACCTCATATGCCTCATGAGAAATCTGTACACGAACCAAGAAGCAACAGTTAGGACAGAAACACGGAATGACAGAGTGGTTTGGAGTAGGAAAAGGAGTAAGACAAGGCTGCATTTTATCACGCTGCTTATTCAATCTATACACAGAGCACATAATGCACAATGCAGGGATGGAGGAATCACAATATGGGATCAAAATTGCTGGGAGAACCATCAACAATTTGAGATATGCAGACGATGCCACCCTAATTGCAGAAAGCGAGGAAGACCTAAAGAACCTCTTGATTGAAGGAGGAAAGTGCAAAAGCTGGCTTGAGACTCAACATCAAGAAAACCAAGATAATGACAACAGGTCCGATCAGTCTCTGGAAAATAGATGGGGAAGAAGTAGAAGCAGTGACAGATTTAACTTTCCTGGGATCTTAGATCACTGCAGATGGCAACTGTAGCCATGAAATAAAAAGACGACTGATTATGGGAATACAAGCTATGAGAAACCTGGGGAATATAGTGAAAAGCAGAGACATCACCTTGAAAACAAAAAATTGCATAGTCAAAGCAATGGCATTCCTGGTGGTAATGTATGGGTGTGAGAGCTGGACCATTAGGAAAGTTAAGCGCAGAAGAATAGATACCTTTGAAATGTGGTGTTGGAGGAGAGTCCTGAGAGTCCCCTGAACAGCAAAGAGAACAAATATGTCATTATTAGAAGAAATCAACCCTGACTGTTCATTGGAGGGACAAATAGTGAAGATGAAGCTAAAGTACTTTGGACATCAAATGAGAAGGGAGGACTCACTTGAGAAGGCCTTGATGCTGGGAAAGGTGGAGGACAAGAGAAGAAGGGGACGTCCAAAGATGGGATGGCTACATGGTATTGTGGACACAATGGGCACAGAGCTGGGCGGGCTGAGGAGGATGGTGGAGGACAGAAGTGCCTGGAGGAAAATGGTCCATGGGGTCGCAAAGGGTCGAAATCGACTGTGTGACTGAACAACAACAACCTCTCTTTTGGCCAAAAAATAGAGAATAAGAACATTGGAAATTTTTTGTTTTCTCCTTGTTGGCAGAAGTCTTACATGTCTACTTTTTAAGAACCTAAGACTCCAAGTGGTTTAAAACATTAAATCTGCCCATGAGTGATGTGCAAAGCATCTCTCAAAGAGTTCCGATACCTCAAAATACTTACCTGGCAGGGGAGATACCATGATCACCTTTAAAAAAAAATACCAACAACCAAACTTCTAGGAGATATTCTTGGACTTGTTAGATTATTTTGGAGTCTGTGGTTTATAAGTACAGTACTGTATGTAGTTGATTGTTTGCAATATCAGTATGCTGAGCGGATGTCCCTTTATTAGTCGTGGTGGTAGAACAAGGCATGTATTTACTGTGACCATATTAGGTTTTGGGCAAAATTGAATTAATTTTCACTTTGTTCATTTTTAATTCCTTGTCCGTATTACTGTAGTATATTATAGACTCCTTCTTTATCATTTTCCATGTTGAAGTTTATTTTTTCATCTGTTACATCTCTTATGTGTGCATATACAGGTGAAACTTGAAAAATTAGAATATCATGATCCTGGTGTGGATGGGGAGGGTCCGGGGGGAGCTGGAGCACAGTCTTGCCATATCATCTGGGATCAGTTTAATCCAGTTGGCCCTGATGAAGTGGGCAGGCTTCTTGCAGCGGTTCGCACCACCACATGCCCATTGGACTCCTGTCCCACTAGGTTGGTGAAAGCCTCCAAGGCGGTGATAGGTGGCTGGGTCAGGGCAATAATTAATCCATCTCTGCAGGAGAGGATGTTTCCTGCACCTCTGAAACATGCTTTGGTGCGCCCCTTCCTGAAAAAACCATTCCTTGACCCAACTGTCCTAACCAGCTATAGGCCTGTATCCAACCTTCCCTTTTTGGGGAAAGTATTGGAGAAGGTAGTGGCGCATCAGCTGCAGGGGGTACTGGATGAAACGGATTATCTGGACCCCTTCCAGTCAGCATTAAGGCCCGGATATGGTACTGAGACAGCATTGGTCGCACTGATGGATGATCTCTGGCGAGAGCGGGACGGTGGCCAGCTGGCCTTGGTCTTCTTGACCTCTCAGAGGCTTTCAATACTGTCGACCACAGTATCCTTCTGGAACGGCTCTGAGGATTGGGGATCCAGGGCACGGAGTAGTCCTGGTTTTCCTCATTTCTGAAGGGCCGGACCCAGTCGGTGTGGTTGGAGAGTGAGAGGTTCAGCCCTAGGCCCCTCCAATATGGGGTGCCTCAGGGCCCGGTGCTCTCTCCTCTCCTATTTAACATCTACATGAAGCCGCTGGGTGAGATCATCCGTTCCCACGGGGTGCGGTACCATCAGTACGTGGATGATACTCAGTTGTACATCTCGGCCCGTGGGGACCCTAGCGATGCTGTCAAAGTCCTATCTGGATGTCTGGAGGCTGTGGGGGTATGGATAGGGACCAACAGGCTGCAACTGAATCCCAGCAAGACTGAGTGGCTATGGATTGGGGGGTCCTCTACTGCCCCGAGAACTACCATCTTTGGTTTTGTATGGGGCAGTTTTGCCCCAGACAAACCCGGTGCGCACCTTGGGGGTCCTCCTGGCAGATGCTCGAATAATAGGTGGTGGCCGTGGCCAGGAGGGCTTAAGCACAGCTACAGTTAATCCACCAGTTGCGCCCATTCCTGGACCAGGACTCCCTGCTCATGGTCACACATGCTCTGGTGACCTCCAGGCTAGATTATTGCAATGCACTCTACATGGGGCTGCCCTTGACGACCATTCGGAGGCTACAGTTGGTGCAGAATGCAGCAGCCCGTGTGGTGATGGGGTGCGGGCATTATGCTCGCACCTCACCATTGCTTTGGGAGCTGCACTGGTTACCAGTTTGTCTCCGGGTGCAATTCAAGATGCTGGTTTTGACCTTTAAAGCCCTACATGGTAGTGGGCCAGGATACCTAAGAGACCGCATCATCCCAAGAGTGTCTATCCGTCTAACCAGAGCGGACCGGAGGGGCTCTCTAATTGTTCCATCTGCCAGAGGGGCTCGCCTCTCTGGCACACGAAGGAGGGCCTTTTCTGTGTCCGCACCAGTCTTGTGGAACCTCCTGCCAGTAGAGTTGCAGGAGCAGATGGAGCTGCTGCCTTTCAGAAGAGAATTAAAAACCTAGTTGGCGGGGCAGGTGTGGGGCTCAGATGGAAGAGTGGCCCTCGCCTGTTGGCTTATAAAATGAAGCCCCCCCATCTTTTTAATGCGGGCAGTTTTAACGCGGTTAGTTTTAATAGGTGGGTGAGTATGTTGGGGTTTTAATTGTTTTTAATATGTATGTTTTAATCTTGTTGTGAGCCGCCCTGAGTCGGGTTCACCTGATTGGGCGGCATAGAAATTTGAACCATAAATAAATAATAAGATGCACACCTCTCTCTTTAATGTGGGTAGTTTTTAACAGTTTTGATTGTTTTTATACTCTTATGTTTTGTTGTATGCGTTTTTAGATTATTTGTAAGCCACCCTGAGTTGGGCTTGCCTGAGTGGGTGGCATAAAAGTTGAAAAATTAAATTAAATTAAATTAAATTTTTTCAAGTTTCACCTGTATTCGTAGTATGCCTACATCTACCATTGTAACATAACCATTCTATCTGCCAGTTTTACAAAACCATTCACAACCCTTCCTATTTGATTAGCAACAATTTTTTGTTGCTATTTGCAATGGTAGCCCTATTTGTCTCTGTTTTAAGCATATCAGAGTAAACAAAATAGACAAAAACGTTTTGACACTTTAAAGACTAACTGCTATATTTTAATGTTACCTTTTGTGGATCACGTCCACTTCTTCAGACATAAGAGTGAGACCTCATGGCATCAATTTATACACATCTGTTACAGAAGTAAAGAATGGTTGGATAGAATAACAGATAAGTGTAGAAATCAATGAGGTCTTTTACAACTGGTAATAGCAGAAGATTTCTGATTGTTATTCAGATTAGCTGTGAAGTTTCACTGTGTTGAATTGCAAATGGTTAGTAAAGGTAAATGTAAAGGTCACCCTTGCTCGAAAGTCAGTCGTATCCGACTCTAGGGTTCAGTGCTCATCTCTGTTTATAGCCAAAGAGCCAGCACTGTCTGCATCTGCAGATGTTTCTGTGGACATGTGTTTACCTTCCCACCAAAGTGGTTTCTATTTATCTACTTGCAATTTCTTGCTTTCTAACTGCTAGGTTGGCGGGAGCTGAGACAGAGATGGGTGCTCAAACCATCATGCAGTACCTGGGTCTCAAACTACTGACTTGCCAGCATTTCAGCTAACATGGCTAGCTTCTTAACCACTGAGCCACCACAGTTAGTAGATGGATAGTAGATGGTTAGTAGATGGATGCAAGACAAACACATTTGCCAATGAGCCCCTCCCTTGAGGCCTAGGATTCATTGACAATAGTGTGAGTGGCCCAGGCCAAGCACTAAGCCCTTGTTCTGAGATGCAGAACTCTGTGAATGAGAACTCTACTGAAGTAGGTTCTGTAAAGGTGGTATAATAAAACAACATATAACATATCTTCTACCATTACCCATTGTAAAAGAACTCACTCTTATGTTTAACGACGTGGACTTAATCCACGAAAGCTAACATTAAAATACAGCAGTTAGTCTTTAAAGTGCCACAACATTTTTGTTGTTTTGTTTTGTTTACTCTCTGATACTGAGTAATATCTTCTAATCTCAAATAATGAACAATGAAATCATCAGAACTTTTTACTTTTCCATTCCTGTACAATTTTGTGCTGTTGACTCCAAGTATCCTGAGATCTAACCTTTCCATTTCTTATTACAAATGTTAATTTGATTACAGTACAGTAATACCCTGCATAACATTAAAGATTGGTCCCACGATATTCAACATTATGCAGTTTTTAACGTTGTGCAATACATTTTTCGCACAACGTTAAAAAAAAGCCAGCTTCCTTTGGGGGAAGCCAGGGATGAGCACGCTCGCCCACCTTCCCCCAAAGGATGGCGTGGATGGGAGGCTCTGATCCACAGCTTCCTTTGGGGGAAACCAGCCCGCGCGCACTCCTTGCTCGCCCTCAAAGGGGAGGGGCAAAGCGCTTCCCCCCTTCCCTTCCAAGACGAGCAGGGAAACCGGGTGGGCGAATGCCGGCTTCTTTTCAGGGAAAGGATCGCAGCATCCGGTCCCCAGCTTGCTTTGGGGGGAAGCGGGTGAGCGCACATGCCCACTTTCCCCCAAAGCAAGCCGCGGATCACAGCGTCCGATCCCCGGCCTCCGGCTTTGGGGCAGAGATCAACATCGGGAAATTTGAGGAAAATTTTTGCATCACATGTTAACTTAACGTGCGGTGCAAAAGTTTTCCTCACATTTTCTGATGTTATCTGGTTTTAACTCTGTGCCGTGCACTCGTTATCCAGGGTATTACTGTATTTACTTCTGCCTTATAGTTTTTCTTAGGAAAGTTTACTGTGTTAGCTTCCCCTTAAACACTGCAGTGCTATAATCTTTCAAACACATAATGTTTCTGCTCACATATATCTATCACCAATCATTGTGATCTGCATCCTTGTGCAGGATTGCACAAATTCCAAGATTTCTATTGGAGACAAAAAGTTCATCATTTGAAAGTTGCCTCTGATAGCCTCTCATTTAATTACGTCTTTATATTAACACAGTTACAGGGGTGTTGTTGCTATTACTGTATATCCAACAGCTTCCTAGGGCAAAAAAAGAAGTTTAAAGTTGCTTGGGAGGTGATATTCAGAAAAACCTAAAGAACCAACAGTTCTGAGTGTAGAGTGCTATGCATGAACATTTTCCTATACACTGGTTAGAGCCTTAATTATTAATTGTTAATTAATGCTCTGATTAGTTCTGTAAGAAAAAGTATTTTTTTCCTTTATAAATCCAATACTTATCCACACCGTTAGTTTTACTGTATCATCAGTGATTCACCTTCTTGCAGCTCCACATCATACTCTTTCCCATTGATTAGTCTTATCTGTGGCTTAAGAAATCTATATAATGACTCATTTGAGTTTGTTGTCCTGGTGTGTGTGTTTGTCTCTATCATGAGTAAACATTTGATAATTGTAGTTTAAGAAACCAAGCCAAATTCAAAGTGGTTTACAGAGCTTTCTTTTCTCAAGCTGTATTAACCAGTATTCCTGGTTTGGCCTTGCCTATAAGCAATCTTGGGTGCCACAGTGGCTTAGTGGTTTAGATGTTGAGCTTGATGACTGGAAGGTCAGCAGTTATGGCCTGGGTGCTGAATGATGGAGTGAGCTCTAGCTATCTGTCCCAACTCCTGCCAACCTAGCATTTCAAAAGCAAAAAATCGCAAGTAGATAAATAGGTACCACTTTGGCAGGAAAGGTAACCGTGTTCCATGCACTCTGGCATCTAATCATGCCACCACGGGAATATCTGCAGACACTGCCTACAGACAGTGTTGGCTCTTTGTCTGTAAACAGAGATGAGCACCACACTCTAGAGTCAGACATGACTGGCTTTCAAATATGGGGGACCTTTACCTGTAAGCAATCTTACAAGTCAGTAGAAAAGGAATGAAGATGGGAGAATTCATAAACTGAGACTTATTCATTCACATAACAATTACATGTCTGAATCAAGCCGTTTTTAAGAAAGCAGTGTCAGAGTGCCCATCATGGAATTTCTTATGTCTATATCACCCAATAGTTTCATTCCCTTTAACAATGAGGCCTGTTGCCCAAATTGGCTTTACAGCACTCAATTATTGATAATAGTAAAACTCTTATTTGTTCATGTCTACATAAGATTTCTACAAATTGTGTGCATGTCTATCTGTGAATTTCTGTCTATCTGTCTATGAATGAGAGTTCTCTTTAAAACTAGCAAATGAATTATTGAATATTATGTAACAATCAGTTGATTATGTGCACATAAGTACTTTTTAGTGCTTTACATAAGTGCACACGAGTGCTTTTCAGCCTGTGTAGTCATAGACAAGCTGCACAGAAGAAGGGAATGATATGGATTTAAATAGATTTAAGTTTCTCTGGTGAATGAATGAGGCTAAGATATTGAAACAATAGTCTTATTCTTCAGAAAATGGAATAACAGACACTCACCTTGAGGATTCCTGGTACAGTATTTACTTAGTAGCGAAAGCAACAGATAGAAAATATACCGTACATTAAATGATTTTTGCTATACAGCTTGAAAAATTGTGGATTTTATACATTACATCAGAGCTAAAAATTAAATTAATGGATCTACAGGCTTTCTCACTTGGGTTAATTTTGCTAGTTTTAAAGTTTTAATTAGAGGAGGTATTCAAAGAACAAACCTGTTTACCAGTAGGCTTTTTGAAATCTGTAAGATTAAAAAAGAGAGTTATTGCTGAACATTAGATATGTGATTTTAATTAGTAATTATGGTCAGTTTTTGCAGAAGAACATTTAAACTCCTAATCAGTTTACATTTTGCACAAACGCGAGTCTTGCAATGTTATCTCCTTTCTCCCTATTTTTTCAAAATCATAATTTCATTTTGTTGCCTCTTCAAACCTTATTTCCTACCAGAAGAACACCTGTTTCTCACGCAGACTTAGCTGATAGGTAGAAGAGTAGTCTGCTGCTTTTTGCCAAGATAGAACATAGCTCCTGGCAAGGTTATTTTTGAAAATAGTTTTTCATGCAGTGATCATATTCACGTAGCATTGCTTTTGCCAACTGCCTTAGACTAATAAAGGGCCTCGACGATAGTGAATTCTTCTTCTTTGCTTGTAGCATTTCTTCTGAGAAAAAGGCATTCTGGTGTTTCAGTCAAAGCAGGAAGTTTAACCTTTGTAGAGGAAGGTCAATATTTTAACAAGTAACAGAATATAGCAAAATTATAAACAATATAAAAGATAAACTTTCTGTTTGGCAGTGACTGGCAGTATTTCCAGAATTTTTTCATGGAAGAGCAACATGAAAACCAGCATGTTTACTATCTTTTTTTAGCTGTCAGTACCACATTCTGTTTAAAGACTTATGGACCACTGACTTCAAGAACCTCCTGCTGTCTGAACATTGGCAAATTGAGTTGTGAAGTAATGTACAAAGACTTTATAACCCTTTAAAGATTTTTCTTTTAAAAAAGATGTTCTTTTTCATTTTGTAATCAGTGTGAAAAAACTGAGAACATTTACAATTCATTGTTTTTAAACCCCCACTGTACAAAGTTTGTTCAGAAGTCTATGATTAACTGTAGTTCCAGTATGGTAATATTCTAAACCTGTGGTTCTCAACATGGGCAATTTGAATTTTAAAGGGGGAAATTTGAGAATGAGTAATAATTATTTAAATATTTTATGAATGAACCATAGAAATTGTCTGTTTAGTCTTACTTGATCACTTAGTCTTTTAAGGAAAAGGAAACATGTAATCAAGTATTATTCTTTAGTAATATTTGCATAGTTAGAAGAGAGCTTTTGCTTTTTTTGAAAAGATATTCCTCTTTCTGGGGAGATTTGCAGTAAACATTATACATGGATATTAATGGCTGCCAAAAGAAAGCCTGGACATCTGGAAACAGCACATGGAGAAAAGACTTTCCTTTGAGGAGTAAGATTAAATTTTTGAATGCTTAAGCTGCTGCTTGGTTATGTCAAGATCTTCGGTCCAAATTGACTTTGTTCTTCTACTAACGTTTTCACAAGTTGATAATAATAATTTTGTGTGAAAAATCTTTCTGGGTTGAAAGGATTTTTGTGAGAGAAACTGCTCAGGGAACGCCTAAATGAGGCTCCTTTCATGTTCTCAAGAGCTGGGGCAGAGACAGTGCTCAATCTATCATGCGGTACCTGGGTCTCAAACAGCAGTGTCCCAGTGGAAATTGCCAGAGCAGTTACGCTACAGGAGCATGTGGGAAATACAAAGATGGCTCCAAGGAAACATTCAACTGCAAAAAAGCTACCACAGGGATCCTCAATCTACAGCCTGCAGCACTAATTGATCCAGCCTGTGCCTTTGCTTCAGTCACTGCCACCGCCTTAATCCTTGTCCCCTCTGCTTGGCTTGCCATGTCCCTAATAGCACTCCATAGCAGGGCAGATGTTGTAAGGCTTACAACATCCACCCTGCTACGGAGCACCATTAGGGACATGCCAAATCAAGTGGAGAAGTCAAGGATTGAGGAGGTGGTGGCTGTGGATGTACGCAGCCACCCACATCTTTTCCAGGGGCCCCTCTGGCTGAGCGAGTCTTTCCCAGCAGCCGTCCATGGCCGCCCGCGTCTTTCTCAGGGGCTACTCTGACTGAGCGTGGGTGAGAAGGACAGCATGGACCTCTCCTTCACCCACGCCATGCAGCTCCTCTAGGCAGGTAACCAGAGATGCGTGGGGGGTGGGGGGGGAGGACTGATAGGGCTTGTGGTGGTCCTGCCGGCAGTGGTGGTGGTGGGACCACCAGTCCGACCTCTCAAAAGTCTGGAGGCATGAAAAGATTGAGGAACCTGGACTACCAGGATGACAGCCATTGCTGTAACAGTGATAGAAGCAAACACGAAAACTGATAAGTTGCTAATTCCTCAAGGGAAACAACCAAAATTGTCTTATCTGAGTCCATCCTATAACTTAGCTGCCATCACAAGGCTGGATCAAGGAAAGTTTTACTTAACCCACAATTATTTACGAATGTATTGCACAGCACAAAATGGAACAGAATTTTGAATTTGTATGAACACACAGATGCCTAAACAGCTTTAACAGGAGAGGGAAGAGTCTTTTGAAAGATCTTAGTTAAACATCTCATGATAGGCAGTACATTTACAAAAACACTTTCCTTATGATTTATTTTGTACCATGAAATGCTTCTGATCTCCAAACGAAGCAATGTTTTCATTAAATTGTTTTTCCCCCTGAGAGCATTTTATCATTATGGCTCATTGACTCCAACTGCAGCTGAAACCTGTTTTGCAACATCTTACCTGTAATTTGTATGCATTAAAGTAGTAAACTCATTTCTTAGATTCCTACATTTCTTCTTCTCCATTTTTATACCTTATGTTTTTTCAAATAACTTCCTGTAAATAAATGTGTGACTTATCTGCTATGCATTGTTATGTTGCGTTTGACTTGCAATTTTAAGAGGGGCTTTCTATTTTTTTAATAATAAGTATTGTAATGTCTCTTTTTATATTAAAAATTCTAATTCAGTATTCTTTTAGTTAAGATTGTTTTTGTTATGTGCCATTAAGTCACTTCCAATTTATGGCAACCCTAGTACAGTTTTCAAGGTATATGAGATGTTCAAGGTGTGGTTTACCATTGGCCCCTCACCCACTGAGTTCCCATAGCTAAATGAGGATTCAAATACAGACCTCCTGAGATGTGGTCGAACACTCTATCCACAGCATTTTCTAAGCCCTGACTGGTGGGGCACCAAAAGGTCAGCTTTCCTCCTGTTAGTCCTCCATAAAGCCGGGGGGGGGGGTATTGTGTTCATGATCAAAACTATTTTCTTTTTCTTATGAGGTATGGGAGGAAAATATGGTATTCTTGTTTAAAATTTTCACCCACATTGCAGGAAAGTGGTGTGCTGAAGAAGGTATGCATTTCTGACAGCCATGGACTTGGAGTCCTCCTTTAGGTGACCCAACACTTAGTTTTGTCAGGCTGTCTTGAAGGTTTAAGGAGCCTGTACTGTGTTAGTGGCTTTATAGTGGCCTCCCACAAGGACCAGTGCATATGTCTGCAAAAGCTGGGAACCACATTTAATTTAATTTTATTTTTGCACATGTATGCCACCCAATCAGGGAACCCCACTCAGGGCGGCTCACATGGTAAATAAACAGTATAAACAGTAAATACACAGTAATACAATATACAAAATTCAATCTACCAAAACAGCATATAATAATATAATAGTATACCACAATGCAATCCTATAACAGCCTTTCCACCCTGGCCACAGGCAAATTCCAAGGGCTGCGGCGGTGAGGTCCAGCTGCCCGCTGCCATAATGACCCTTCCAAGCCTGGAGGGGGGCAGGGCCCAGGAACGCCGGTAGGTGGGGTGGTCCTGGTGCCCATGGCTGGAGGGCCTGTTTGCCCCAGCCAAGGCCAAAGTACGTGGGCAGCAGCAGCAGAGAGGCCGTGGGATGGTGGCAGAGGTTTTAATGCTGCCCGAGCTGCCCAGCTGCTGCTGTCTCCCTCCAGGCCGGCTGGACGAAGAAACGTCTGCAGATGGCAGCAGCGGTGGAGGTTGTAAAGCCGCCCGAGCCGCCCAGCTGCTGCTGCCTTCCTCCAGGCCGGCTGGCCAAGGGAGCGTAAAAAGATTATGCTGTACATGGGTTACATCACGGTATTCTCACCTGCAGCTCCTTCTCATCCTAGAATAAAGTAGGATGATAAAAATGCTTTGTTTTTCTTTACATGACAGTAAGTGAGTAAGATTGTGCTTTTATTCAGTATCTTCAAAAAATTGAAACCTTTTCCAGCAGATCTTTTTTCTGCTCTTTTTTTCTGGCAAGGACCTATTCTACCTTCCTCGCAAGGACCTATTCTACCTTCCTCGAATGTTCATTCAGTAAGAATTCCACCACCACTCCTTAAGTTCTTGCCTCACAGCACTCCTGACACCTTTCCTTGTAACTGGCATAGAAAATTACTCTCTAGGTCTCCTACCTAGATATTGTATTCCCTGAAGTTTTCCCCTAGTACACTGCGAGTTCTTTTTTCCTTGACAAGAATAGGCTATTTTCTGTGCCACAGAATCCTTCCCTAAACCTTCCACTGTTATTTCTTAACTTACAGCAACCTCTGTAACTAGGACTCCTTGGCCTGGGCAAATTCCCAAGCCTGTCTGACCATTCTTAATTCTGTTGCCATACAAACTTAAAGAACAATTTTACTTGACCATGATGGATTTAGATTCCTTCCTGGTTAACCTGCAGGCCTAGTTACTGAGCAGGCTCTCCTTTCATTCCATCTTCCCAAGTGTCTATTTTACAACAAGTCCTTGAACAAAAGTATACCCCCCTCAATGTCCATGGGAATACTTTCCAGGATCTTCCCCATATATCTGAAACCATGAAAAGCAGTGAACCTGGTATTAATAGCCCACATAACTGTTACAAATGCCTCCACCAGTTTTTAATGTTCACTCAGGAAATAATTCCTCTGGAAACAAACAGCTCCTTTTCAACATTATATTGTAGATAATGGTCTCTAGTGGCATACTCTGGTAATGTGCCTTTGAAATACATATACTGTACAGTAAAACCCCGGCTTAAGAATGCCTCGGTTAACGTTTGCCATGGTTTACGATGGCAAATCCTAAGAATATGACATCCCGGCTTACAACATTTTTTCACCTTACAACCGGGAATTCTCCAGAGTCCAAAATGGCACGATCTGTGGTTGGCCCTATCGCAATGGGGCGACCTTGCCTTGCACATGGGGCGACCTTGCCTTGCCCCACACCTCCCTGCTTTCCCAGGGGACAAGTGGTTTCTTTCCCTTACCTTTCTGGGCTTCGGTGGGGAGAACTGCCTTGTCCCCCGGGAAAGCAGGGAGGCGAGGGAAGAACCCCCTCCTGGGGGACAAGGCAGCACTCCTTGCCAAGGCCCAGAAGGGTAAGAGAAAGAAGCCGCTTTTTTTCTGGGAAAGCAGGGGGCGACGAGAGAATTATCCACTCGGTGCCTCTGCCCTCCTGGAAGACAAGGCAGCATTTCCCACCGAAGGAAAGGAGCCACTTGTTTCCTGGGAAAGCAGGGGGCGAGGGCAGAACACCTGCTTGGCGCCTCTCCCCCATTCTGAGGAGAAGGCAGTGTTCCCCACTGAAGCCCAGCCTGCATCTGACTCTGAGCTCCAGCCTGTACCTGAACCAGAGGATGACTCAAACCAGGAACCTCAGTCTGCTTCTGGCCCAATTCTGACTCCTCAGGCAGATGACTTGTCAGATCAGAGATCTGACTCTGACAGTACTCAGTACTCAGCCAGAGATCAGTGCTGAAAGGATCTGCAGCTGAGTTACAAGAAAGCCAGAGCTTGATATCAGAGGAGGCTCCCAGCTGACACTCATTAGTTGGGAGGCTTCTTAAGCATGTTTCACAAGGCAAGCGTCAGTACAATTTCTCAGTGCGACAACTGACATTCTGCCAGATCTTCCGTGTGCCTTGTGACTGATTGCTGTGACCTTGACTTCTGCCTACCTTGATGGTGCCCCTGGATATCCTTTGAACTCGATGCACGCTCTGATCCTTACTGGTACCCTGACCTTGGCTTGTTCTTTGGACTTGACTATTGGACTCTCCTTGGATAGACTTTTGCCAGCACTCTCCTGTGTAGCACCACTGCATGGTGACCCTACCTGCTGGATAGTGCAGCACAAGTGGGTAGGTACCAGGCGGTCGGTTCAGACGTTGCCTCCCTGCTTTCCCAGGAAACAAGCGGCTTCTTTCCTTTGGCGGGGGAACGCTGCCTTGTCTCCAGGAGGTTGGAGAGGCACCAGGTGGTCGGTTCTGCCCTCGCCTCCCTGCTTTCCTGGGAAACAAGTGGCTTCTTTCCTTTGGCAGGGAATGCTGCCTTGTCCTCTGGGATGGTGGAGAAGTGCCAGGTGGTCAGTTCTACCCTCACCCCCCTGCTTTCCTGGGAAACAAGTGGTTTATTTCCCTTACTCTTCTGGGCTTTGGCGAGAAATGCTGCCTTGTCCCCCGAGAGGACGGAGAGGTGCCGGGCAGATGGGCAGCTCTCCCCTTGCCCCTTTCCTCCCTGCTTTCCTGGGGTACAAGCGGCTTCTTTCCTTTATCCTTCTGGGCTTTGGCGAGGAGCGCTGCCTTGCCTCCCGGGAGGGCGGGGAGGCGCCGGGTGAGCTGTTTTCCCCTCGGCTGGCGGCAGCATCTTGAGTGGGGAAACCGGGATGTGGCCAGCCCCAGAGGACAAACAGCTGCTCTCCCTCACCCTCCTGGTGCATTTCTCAAGCGGTGGAAAAGATAGGGAGCATTGTGTCATCTTTTATTCCCTTTTACTGTACTGTATTGTGTTTTTTGGATTTTGTGGGGGAGGTTGGGAACATTTTTTTAATTTTCAATGCATTCCTATGGGAAAATGTGCTTCAGGTTACAATTTATTCGGTTTATGATGAAGGCTGTCGGAACAGACCACAATCGTAACCCGGGGTTTTACTGTACAGTATACTGTATTATGTATTTCAAGGATTTGTCACTGAATATTTTTGGACCCTTGGATGACTGAAACCATGGAGACGGAACCCACAGATTGGGGGGTGACCTGCAAATGTTTTCATGTGTCCTTAAGCAGATTGAATGCAT
The DNA here is from genome assembly GCA_035047305.1 of Bradypodion pumilum. Taxonomy (NCBI): domain Eukaryota; kingdom Metazoa; phylum Chordata; class Lepidosauria; order Squamata; family Chamaeleonidae; genus Bradypodion; species Bradypodion pumilum. The sequence continues at coordinate 76,586,008 of JAWDJD010000002.1, read as the reverse complement.
AGCAATGCTTTAAATCAGGAGTTCTCAGCCTTTTTAAGCAGGGGGCTGGGTCATGCTTAATCATTTTTATTGATTCTTGTTAGGATTTTTACACATTGGTGCTCCACCGTGGCATTAGATTATATTGAGCACATCTTTGGGTTATGGCTATTTAATTTTTTTACCATGACCTTACTGAGGTTTAGATATTTATCTCAGTGAATAGGGAGCCTGAACCAGATCTTATGTTCAACATGGAATACTTGGGACCAAAACTTGTTTTAGAGAAGAGAGAGAGAGAATGTAAGGTGTTTTATGTTCTGCAAGCTGACTGGGCAGCTCATTGATTTGGGTACCTGGATGAAATCCAGAGATCAGGAGTTTGATGACCCTGTACGCTTCCTGTAAGAAAAGCCAGCCTACATGGACTTGGGCAAGCTGCACAATCCAGAGTTTCCCTAGAAGTAAAGAATTATAAAGCTCATCTGAGTACTGTGTATCTAGAAATCATGAAAAGGGTTGCATGAGTTGGATTTACCTTGATGGCAGATAATTGCTACTACTACTCATGCAGGTACATGGTTGTAAAAAGGCTCTTTGTGTTTAAAGCAGAAACTTTTGCTGAGTTGTTTGAATAATTAAAATGAAAATTTCTATAATTGAGAAATAAAGCAAATTTTCTAAATTGGCTCAACATTTTCAATAGCAGAATTGAGTTTTCCAAAACATTTGCATCAAAAATAATTTATAAAATTCAGTGGAAATCTTGGGCCCTCTGTTGTTTTAAATGTAAAGTGAACAGAATACTGTACTTGATGATAGTAACACTTTATAATGAAGGTTTGTAGCAGAAATCTCATCAAAAATAAAAAATTTCTTGAGTGTGTGAGTCATGTTAGTAATATAACTCACACTGATTGTATATATTTTTAATACACCTGTGGCAGCTGCGTGCTGTATATGGATATAAAAACAAATTACAAACAGACTCGTCTACTACCTTCTATTCTGAAATCTCACTATGCAAGTAGTAAGTTAATAGTATGGGAAGTGAGGAGAGCAGGAAATAGGGTCTATTTAACTAAGTCAAAAAGCAGGAGTGAACATGGAAGGGGAGAGAATGAAGAAGATCATGTATGGAGGGATTTAAATTGAAAGGGACGTTTTTAAAGATTTTTGTATGCTTTTATTTTTCAAAAAAGTCTATAGTCACCCTTCAGCCCAGAAGGATATTGAGAAAACACTATTATCACTGTGGCAATATACTAAAGAGTTGCTTATTGGAAAGATCAGAGTGAATGGGAGGAATAAAGTAAAAATATCATTTAACAAGAAGATTAGAAACAGTAAGGTAACAAAAAAGGAAGAAATGAGGGTGGAGAATATCAAGGTAAAAAGAGAAAGAAGAAATAGAAAGGTAGTTAAACCAATGAAGATGCAAGAAAAAAACAAAGGTGGACAGAACAGTAGGAAGAAGCTGCAAACTGATGAACAAATTTTGTTGGGTTGTGCCATCCTTCATTAAACTTTTAGTCAGGAATTCTGTAGTTGTCTTGTAACAGCAGTGGGGAATCTTTCTCCCTTTAGAAACCTTACTTCTTTTTCATTTCAAGAAACCTTAGCTGGTAATACAGTATTCGCACAAAGGAAAAATGGGAGTTACAGGCCAAAACATCAAGATGAACAAAGATTCCCCAGCTTTGTCCTGTGTGTCTCATTCAGCACATTTATTCTTCTCCTGGCTCACGCATTTCAGAGCCTTAGTATATATTTTCACCCATTATTTTTGCACTGTTTTATTCACATTTTAAGTGACCACACAAATGTTTTTTGTCTTTGAAAAATACTTAATGTTATTCCGATGCAACAGTGATCTGACTTATGCAATCTGATATTCATTTCAACTCTCATCAGGTCTGGTCTCTAATGGTGTCATTTCCTTTCATATCTCTGAAGTGATTAAAATGCCATTCTTTAAAGTGAAATACCCTAAACCAGTATCTGGCAGTTCCTATTAGCTGAAGTGTATTACAAACAGTAACAAGGTCTCCAAGGACTAGTTTTCTTGCAAGCTACCTAGCCATATTTCCTCATTAGATCATTTCAGTTGTCACTAATGCCATGTTCTAGGCTTTTGCAAAGTAGACTAAAACAGAAAAATTGTGTATGTATGTAAGAGAGACAATTATTTTTTATAATTCATGGTCTTCTTGAATCCATTCGACATAGCTTGTACTTTACACAGTTTAATTAATTAACCTTTACATCAATTCAGCACAGAATGTTGGAAATATCACTCCTAGGAATGCACAAATTGTACCGTAGTGTGTAAAAGTCTTCTAAACTTGAATTTAAATTACTTCTTTTGCAGCCACTGTATAAAAATACAGAAAACTACAGAAATCTAATTTATTAAAATGCTTAAATGTATATAAATGTGTTGATCTTAAAATATTTTATTAGCATATGTTGGCAGTGGAAGAATAAATACCTGTTATTCTGTGCTTCAATATATTGCTGTAGTTTTCCTGTTACAATACACAGTAGAAAAAAGTGACTCTGAGATGCATTGCTGATCTTTATATTATTTTTTGACCATTTAGCATATTATATTTTTATGGCTAGAATTATTTTGTTATTTTCTGTTTGTAGTGGCTAAATTGTGCATGCAGATGCCAAAAAGAGTGAGTTGTACAAAGATTATCCACTAACGCTTTGCACAAGTATAACTGCTAGCTGAGAAATGCAAAGTGCTTGCCTGCAGAACAGTTATGCTCCATCATTACAAATATAATTCAGTTCTTTAAAAATAAAATCCAATTCACGAGTGTAGGATATTGTACTTTTGTATCCATGATTCAAAATATACAGAAATGGCCCAATATTGCTGCACAATATAGTGTCTGTATTGCCAGCAGGAAAAAGGATGGCAAGCTTTACATAGCAAAAGGTCAGCTTGAATGAATACCAAAGGCATCAGTTTATACTATTTTAAAGGACTGTTTTCGACTTAATGAAATGCTGAGACAAAGATGTGAGTTAGTGCAACACATACACTTTATCCTCTCAGGTAAACTAAATGTTGCCATGCCCACTCTGCAAAATGCAGACTAGAAAGTGATCTTCCACTTTCCAAACTATTTCCTGGGTTTAGGCAACCTGAGTAAGAAAGGCTATATTGGAGCAAAAGTTCTAAGAACATGATGTATGCGTTTTCTCCAAAATATGTCCCCTCACTGTTTGAAATACAGTTTGCATACAGTTATCCCAGGCTACAAACTGTACAGGAAGGATAGGAAGGGGCAAACGGGAGGTGGTGTAGCCTTGTATGTCAAAGAAGTGATAAAATCATATGAATTGGAATATCTAGGTGATTTGGAATCACCATTAGAAGCTCTGTGGGTAAGAGTACCAGGCCACAAGGATGGTCTAACAGTAAGCATATACTATCGGCCTCCGACCCAAACTCCTGAGGGAGCCTGGCAGTTGGAGAATGTTGTAAAGGAGGCATCCAAGAAGGGAAGCCTGGTTATAATGGGGGACTTCAATTACCCTCACATAGACTGGGTGAACTGTTGTTCAGCACATGATAAAGAGATAAAGTTCCTAGATATGCTAAATCATTGTTCCCTGGGACAGATGGTTGAAGACCCAACTAGAGGTACAAGAATCCTTGACTTGATCCTGAGTAATACTCAGGATCTGGTGCAAGATGTTAATGTGACTGATCCAATAGGGAACAGTGACCACAACTCAATTATGTTTAACTTGATCATAGACCGCAAGTCACTGATAAAATCTAACACAGAGACCTTAAATTTTCAAAAAGGAAATTCCCAAAGTTGAGGAAACTAGTAAAAAAGAAGCTGAAAGGGAAAATTGAGAGAGTCCAAATACTCCAAGAGGCATGGAGGCTGTTTACAAAAACAATAACAGAGGCCCAATTGGAATGCATACCCAAAAGGAAAAAGGGCAACGCCAGGTCCAAGAGGACTCCAATGTGGCTTACAGGAGCTGTTCGGGAAGTGATCAAGAGCAAGAAAAGCTCATTTGTCAGGAAAGCAAAGCAAGACTTTGAGGAGCGAATAGCTAAAAATACTCAGAGAAATAACAAAGACTTCTTTAAGTACATTAGAAGTAAGAACCCAACTAGGAAGGCCATTGGACCATTAGATGACAATGGAAGGCAAGGGGTTATTAAAGAGGAAACAGAGATTGCAGAGAGACTCAATGAATTCTTTGCTTCAGTATTCACTGAAGAAGACAGAGACCACATGCCCAAAACAGAGCCTATCTTCGTAGGGAGGGAAACCGAAGAATTAAGCCAGATAGAAATAACCAGGGAGGAGGTCCTTGCATGTCTTGTTAAACTAAACACCAACAAATCACCAGGACCAGATGGCATCCATCCACGAGTTCTCAGGGAACTTAAAGATGAAATTGCTGATCTCCTAGCCAAAATATAAAATCTTTCACTCAAATCAGGCTTTGTGCCTGATGACTGGAAGGTAGCGAATGTAACACCAATTTTCAAAAAAGGATCCAGGGGTGATCCATCAAATTACCGACCTGTCAGTTTGACATGTGTCCCAGGTAAAGTGATGGAAACCATCCTAAAAGATAGAATTAATAGGCACATAGAAGAGAAGGCGCTGCTAAAGGAGAGCCAACATGGCTTTTACAAGGGCAAATCATGCCTCACTAATCTGTTGGAATTTTTTGAGAGTGTCAACAAGCATGTGGATAAGGGGGATCCAGTTGACATTGTTTATCTGGACTTTCAGAAGGTTTTTGACAAGGTCCCACACCAAAGGCTATTGAATAAACTTACCAGTCATGGAATAAAGGGACAGGTCTTGTCCTGGATCAGCAACTGGCTAAGGGACAGGAAACAGAGGGTAGCACTAAATGGACACTTCTCCAAGTGGAGGGAAGTCAAGAGTGGGGTCCCCCAAGGTTCAGTACTGGAACCCCTGCTTTTCAACCTCTACATAAATGTTCTAGAGGTAGGAGTAAAAAGCAAGGTAGCCAAATTTGCTGACGACACTAAATTATACAGGGTAGTGAAAACTGTGAGAGATTGTGAGGAGCTCCAGAGGGATCTCTTGACACTGGGGGAGTGGGCAAAACAGTGGCAAATGAGCTTCAACATTAGTAAGTGCAGAGTGATGCATGTTGGGGCAAAGAACCCCAATTACATTTATAAACTGATGGGGTCTGAACTCTCTGCGACAAACCAGGAAAGGGATGTTGGTGTCCTGGTGGACAACTCAATGAAGGTGTCAACCCAGTGTGCCTCAGCAGTGAAAAAAGCAAACTCAATGCTAGGGATCATTAGGAAGGGTATAGAAAATAAGTCAGCAAGTGTCATTTTGCCTCTTTATAAATCTATGGTGAGGCCCCATCTGGAATACTGTGTACAGTTCTGGTCACCATACCTCCAGAAAGATATTATGGAGTTGGAAAAAGTGCAGAGGAGGGCAACCAGAATGATTAGGGGAATGGAACACCTTCCTTACCATCTGAGGCTGCAACGGTTGGGCCTCTTCACTCTTGAACGATGACGTCTAAGAGGTGACCTGATTGAAGTTTATAAAATCATGCACGGTGTGGACAAAGTAGATAAGGAAAAACTGTTTTCCCTATCGCATAACACTAGAACTAGGGGACACTCCATGAAACTTTTGGGTACTAGTTCTCAAACAAATAAGAGAAAGTACTTTTTCACCCAGAGGATCCCTGGTCTATGGAACTCCCTGCCAGAAGAAGTGGTGACAGCTGTCAGTCTTGACAGCTTTAAGAAAGGATTAGACAAGTTCATGGAGGACAAGGGCATTAATGGTTATAATTATGGATACTTAAGGACAACCTCCGGGTTGGAGAGATAGGCAGGATATCTCTCAATGCCATTTCCAGGGAATCCTAAGCAGGTGAAGGCATCTGCTTGGGAATAGCCTGAAGGAAATGGTGAGCCACTGTGTGAGACAGAATGCTGGACTGCATGGGCTGTGGCCTGTTCCAGCAAGGCTGTTCTTATGTTCTTATGTTCTTATGAAATAAAGGAGAGCTGGGAATTAGCAAAAATAGCCACTAGAAACCAAGGTCAAAATCATTTACACCATGTAAAAGAAAAGGGCAGGGAAGAAAGACAGGAGAAAATCAACTACTGTAATTTGAAATGTGGTGGTTGAAGCATAGTCTTACGGTACCATAGATTGCCATTAAGACATACAGATTGTGCTCAATCAAGTCAAGCCTGATCTCACTCCCATGAGAATAAAAATGAGTAAATTGATGCTACCTCATCAATGGATGTGAGAGCTGGACAATTAGGAAGGCTGAACGCAGAAGAATAGATGCCTTTGAAATGTGGTGTTGGAGGAGGGTTTTGAGAGTGCCCTGGACAGCGAGGAGAACAAATAGGTCAATCCTAGAAGAAATTAACCCGGATTGCTCACTGGAAGGTCAAATAGTAAAGATGAAGCTAAAATACTTTGGACATCAAATGAGAAGGGAGGATTCACTTGAGAAGGCACTGATGTTGGGAAAGGTGGAAGGCAAAAGAAGAAGGGGGAGGCCAAGGATGAGATGGCTAGATGGCATTGTGGACACAATGGGCACAGAGCTGGGAGGGCTGAGGGGGATGGTGGAGGACAGAGGCGCCTGGAGAGCAATGGTCCATGGGGTCGCAAAGGGTCGGAACCGACTGTGCGACTGAACAACAAACAACATCAATGAAAATGCAGAACTGAACAGAAAAGATATTTTTACTGGGAAAATTTGGGAACAATAGGAAAAGAGGGAGACCTAATTTGAGATGGCTTGACCAAACAAGAAACCACAGCTGTTAATTTGCAGGACCTGAGCAAATCCTACTCGGAAAGACAATACTGTATTGTTTGGGGACATTGGGGTTGGGGGAAGGTAGAAAAGAGAACAACCTAATATGGAATTTTGTTTGCTAGTTCTGATCAGAGCTGTTAATGACATGACTTTTTGGAGTTCATTAGCTCATATAGTCACCATACATCAGAACTTTTTGCAGCACTGCAGTGGCTTAGTGGTTAAGACGCTGAGCTTGGAGACTGGAAGGTCGGGTTTCCATACCTAGTGCTGCACGATGGATCTTGGGGACATGAAAGGAGCCTCATTTGGGCATCCCCTGAGCAGAGATTCTCCAGCAAAAATCTTTTCAACCCAAAGTAATTTCTGACACAAAATCAATCGATCAATTAAAATCAAATTCAGTCACACTGGCAAAATAATGATTTTTCCCCCTTTGTGTGCAACAGCTTATTCTACATTGGTGTCTTTTTATCCTAAATTCATAGCCCTTATTGTAATGTGGTAATGATCAGCTTGGAGATCACTGAAGCAATGACAGAGTATTTTGCTCCTGGGGCATTTATACTTCATGATTGCTAAAACAATTCTGGCCATTGTTTTAGTATTCAGGATTTTCTACTAATTTATAAACTCTTGTATAACATCTCAAAATAAGAATACGCTCAGACAAAAATATATTTACTGAAAATTGAAATGCTAATTTCATCACTTCCATGTTGACATTCCAAAAGTCCAGTAGCAGTTGATCTCTCATTAAGATAACATGTGTAAACAATTTTAAATCCATATTATCTATTCCAGATGCGTGGAGGTCATTGCTAAAGAAGGACAGAACTTGAAAGAACTTTATTTGGTGTCCTGTAAGATCACTGATCATGGTAGGTAATACTGATTTTTTGGTTTAAAAAAATCTTTTAAAAAGTTGATCAAATCTTTGAGATTTTTTTTCTTTTTCACAGTATAGAATAAAAATGCAAACATATCCTTTCAATGTTGATTTTAAAACAGTTGCCATGTGAAAAACAATTAAACTGAAAATACTTTTGAAAGAAAAACCACATACTTTTTAATCAGTTGTAAATGTTGAGTATTTCTTGACACATCTCTTAATTCAGTTATCATGCCAACTGGTTCTTTTGAGGTTCTAAATGTATAGGTAAACCATGGTTTTAACATGTGTGCTTATTGTTTCTAAAGCCCTGCTTGTCTACGGAGATGGGGTAATTGTTCTAATTAGTTTGTTAATTCTGATATTATGCTTATTTTTAGCTAAGCTTCCTTAACTGTAAGTCATAGGTGTCAAGTACCCCATTTTGCCCAGGAAAACCCCGTAATTTAGAGCCCCTCTTCCCACCACCATGTATTTTTTTTATAATTTCCCATATTTTTAAAAAAATCCAGGGGCATGTAAATCTCCTATATATTATTGTGTTATATCTTTATTCATGAGGTGTGTGGCTCATACCAGAGCAGAGGAGTGTTGGGCTCCCCCTGGTGGAGGAAGAACCATCCCATAGGCATGACTGCTTCCCATCACGGAGAAAAAGGCAGCCAGCTAGCCAGGCTTACTGTAATCTATTTTAAATTTCCCCCTATTCTCCCCCTATTCGACTGCATTTCATATTATGGTGATTTTTCATGGAACTGTTTTTTACACTTTCTTTAATCAGTTAATTGTCTACTGTCTTAGCATTTTGTGGCTCAATTTCATTTTTAAAAACTCTATGTTTAGGAGAAAACCATGAAAATATCCGTTTATGCTGTATGCAAATATACTTGAAGCCGATTGCCTCATTGACTTCACTTTAACACCCTCTTTCCCAGGAGAAATGGCTTCAAGTATGTCGAAAACAGTCCGTTAAAATAAACCATCTTGACTGATGCCTTTGGTATTCATTCAGGCTGACCTTTTGCTTGCCATCCTTTTTCCTGCTGGCAATACAGACACTATATTGTGCAGCAATATCGGGCCATTTCTGTATATTTTGAATCATGGATACAAAAGTACAATATCCTACACTCGTGAATTGGATTTTATTTTTAAAGAACTGAATTATATTTGTAATGATGGAGCATAACTGTTCTGCAGGCAAGCACTTTGCATTTCTCAGCTAGCAGTTATGCTTGTGCAAAGATGGCTTCAGAGATGGATCTTTCCCATGTCAGCTTGGAATATACAACAGTGATGTTCTGTTCTGTTTCTTGGTCTGTTTAAATTGCATGGTATTTTTTTAATGAACCTGAATGTTAGGCCTTATTATGTTATAACACAATATGGCATTACTGCTGCATTTTGACTGGTTTGATTTGTATTAAATTCCTAGATACATATTGCTTGTCAACAATTGTTTGCAATGGATGTGAATAAATTTTGGCTTTTCCTATTGCATATACAGTACATGTACAACATGATCATCATTATTAAATGATTTAAGACAGTCATGAAATAAAAACAATTTTTTTACCAATAGTTCAAATTTATATTCCTCATTTTTGTTAACTTGTGCCATCAGTTTAACAAAACGAAACAAAGAGAGATTTTATGTCTTTGGAAAGAATGAAATTGTAGGATCTTTTAGTGTGAAGAGGACCTGTATCTTAACTGCAAGAAGAGGCAATAATTATGCCTAGAAATGTATTACTACATTTCAAGTTTCTGTTCTAATATAGGTTTCTGTTGATTTCTAGGAGTTTGTAGTTTTTGTTTTTGGTCTGAGTAACTTTCATATACAGTAAAATCCTGTATAATGACTTTAATTCATTCCGCGAGGCTAGTCATTGTACGATTTAATCGCTATACGATGCATGCATCGTATAGCGATTATCCCTATGGGAAAAATTGTACAACAACAAAAAATTGGCGGAGGGCAGGCTGGTGAACGTCCCTGCTCAGAAGGCCGTGTCGGGGAAAGCCCCAGCAGACAAAAGAAAAGTGGGGTGGGGGAGAGGGACGGGGGATTGGAACGGGCCCGGGAACCATGCTGCCCCTTGCCCCTCCAGTCCCTGCCCCCCACCCCACTTACCTTTTGTCTGCTGAGGCTTTCCCCGATGCGGCCTCCTGGGTGTCCTGGGGAGGAAGAGCCCCTCCTCCCCCTGCACAGCTTCAGTATGTGTGTGTGTGGGGGTCGCCGATGCTTCGGGGAGGGGGAGCACCCCCTCTCCCCACGGAGCTACGGCGTGTGTGTGTGATTGTGTTGCGTGTTTGGTTGTGTTGTGTGTGTGTGTGTGTGTGGTTGTATTATGTGTGTAGTTGTGATGTGTGTGCTTGAGTTGTGTGTGTGGTTGTGTAGTGTGTGGTTATGTGTGTGCGGTTGTGTGTGTGTATTGTGTATTGTGTATAAGGTTGTGTTGTTTGTGTGTGGGTATATATTGTGTGTGTAGGTGTGTGTGTGGTTGTGTTCAGTACAAACACACACACACACACACACTTCTGCTGGGCTGCACATTACAAACCTGCCCGGCAGGGCCGGGCAAAAAAAATGCTAGTTCTCTTATATGCTAAAATGAAGGCACCTTTTGGTAAATTCATTCTGCAGTTCCTTTCTCCTGACCTAGTGTGAGATAGATTAGCCGGCTAATTAACCAGGGTACGCCTGCTTGTGGTTCAGAAACCTTTGAGGAAGTTATTTCTGTGTACCCCAAATATACTAACCCACAAAAGAACGTATTTATACTCTAGTGGAAATTCCTTTTTGCTCTTCCTGTTTTAATTTTAGAAACATTAGTTGGAATCCTGTTGATGTTGCCCCAGCTAATTGCAGCTAATTGACAAGGTACTTGTGTGCATCTCTGTTATGCAGATTGCATATACCTGTAACGGACACACAGACAAATTGCATCTTGTCAGTAAGCTGCAGTCAACAACAGCAAGTTTGATTTAACTTATGTGAACATGAGTCGGATTTTGGACAATAAATAAACACAGTCCTCCCACTGAAAAGTGTATAAACAGATATCTGCTTTTTCAAGAAATTTTCTCCTTTTTTATTATATTTAGTTTTATTTAGAAAACAAAAACAAACAAAAAGAAAGAGCATCAAGCAAACAAATATCTAAATACAGAGTGCTCCTTCCCCAGGAACCATCTGGCGGATGCACATATTTTTCTAAGTCTTAGTTCTTATTTTCCCTCCCCCCCCCAAAAAAATAATAATCTTATTTTCACAATGATTTAATTGAATCCTACTGATTTTGGCTAGTAATAATAATTACTATATATATATATATATATATATATATATATATATATATATATATATATATATATATATATATATAGAGAGAGAGAGAGAGAGAGAGAGAGAGAGAGAGAGAGAGCTGTACGTTTGTATGTCCAGCATGCGCTCAAACACCCCACGACCCACACACCCGAAATTTGACGCAGCCGAACCTTGCGCCTGTTGGCTCCTAATTTCTAACTCCCAAGGTTGGGGCATGGGCCCCACATATTGGAAAAACAAAAAACTACCAGCCCCAGTGTCCCCTGCAGCACTCCTCAGGCAATCGGGAAGGCCAGCCCGAGCGCACGGTAGAGGTGGGGCAACAGCCGAGTGCTCCCAATGCATGGCAGAAACAAACCGCCATTCGAGCTGCAATGCAAGAGGAGGCAGAGGAGTACAAGCCAGGGCAGGGCCAGCGGAGGCATGGGCACGCAAGGCCTCATGCCCACCACAGGAAAACTGCCAAAAGACGAAATGTTCAGTGAAGAAACATCGACAGACATGGCGGGGGCTGCAACAAAGGAAGAGGCGAAGGTGGAACCGTCACTGCCTCCTACTGAGCCATGGAAGACCACCTTAGCCCCCGCCTTAGCCCAGGGCAGCCCATCCAGGGGCTGACGATGGACACAGCAGAAACACATACACACCCCGGGCCGGGCACGGAACACCACAGCAGAAGACACAGGTTGGGGAAACGGGCCCGGATTTTTCTTTCGAATGAGAGAGGTTTCCCAGCCGTGCATGCAATGTATCCTGGGAACTTTAGTCTGAACCTCCCTATCACTATGTGTGTGGGGGCCGAGAAAGCCGAGTGTGGCAGTGTATGTGAGAGAGAGAGAGAGACTGGGTGGGAGTGTGGGTCGATGTTTGTGTGTGTGAGAGAGATACACGGGGTGGGAGAGTGGGTGGATATCTGTATGTGTGAGAGTAAGAGACACTGGGTGGGAGGGTGTGTACATGGCGTGTGTGAGAAAGAAAGAGAGAGAATGGATGGGAGAGTGAGTGGCTGTGTGTGTTCATGAGACAGAGAGTAAAACACTGGGTGAGAGGGTGTATAGATGGTGTGTGTGAGAGAGAGACGGGGTGGTAGAGTGGGTGGATGTGTGTATGAGAGAGACACTGGGTGGGAGAGTGCGTGGGTGGCTATGTGTGTGGGAGAGTGGGTGGATTGTGTGAGAGAGAGTAAGAGACACTGTGGGATGGTGTGTGTGAAAGAGAGAGAGAGACTGAGTGGGAGAGTGAGTGGCTGTGTGTCAGAGAGAGTGACAGAGTAAGACATTCGGTGGTAGAATGTGAGGATGATGTGTGTGAGAGAGACTGGGTGGGAGAGTGGGTGGATATGGTGTGTGTGTGTGTGTGTGAGAGAGAGAGAGAGAGAGACTGGGTGGGAGAGCCACCCCCCACACACACACACACACACACACCGAGCAAAGCCAGGCAATCAGCTAGTATATTATAAATTTTTACTGGCTATCCCTTTCACCACCTTGTACCCTATATTCCCATGTACTTGGTCCACTTGCTCATAGAGCAAATTTTGAGTTTGCTACAAGCAGATTTTGTTTAATTTACTATTGTTTCTTTAATTTCCTCATTATCTTCTCAATCTTTATAGTTTACAAATAATTTACAAATTCAGGAAAAAGGTCGACTTCCTGTATGTGTATTACCGTATGTGACAACAGGCATGAGAACAAATACATTGTGTGGCTCCCTTTTGCTGCTGTTTGCAACCTGTGAAGGGCCCCTGAGGCTACTCACTTTTTATGATCCAAAAATCTTATCTTTCAGTTCTTAACTTCTATCAGTGAACTAATATTTCTTCTGGCTCAGCTGAAGGCATAGAACTCAACTTAGTTCCATTGTTTCAAAAGTAATTTATATGTATGATTTATAGTTCTTCCATAGTTTGAGTGGAATGATTCTTGTCCTCAGCACATGGAATCTTTCTGACCTAACTGAGTTAATGGCCTAGGGTATTTACAATTTTCTTTCATCCAGTACTCCATTCTTGCTTATTTATTAACTGTACATACTGAACATATTGCATCTAATTATAAAAAGCCAAGAGCTCCTATGAAATATTTCTATAAATATGTAACCACTTGGGTCTTAATATAAAAAAAAGAATAATCACTGAAGCAGACAAGCTGTGCAAATTCCAGTAATAAAGAAAACATGATTTAACAGTGTTTGATCTTAGGAAAAACTGAAAACTATGAACCTGTAACCTGTAAATTGTAGATTTCTTTTGAAAAGAGAATTCTCTTCAAAACTCGCCTATTTCCTTAGTGTGCCCCCTCCTCATTCTCTGACTATCTGTTAATACTTTGGGATTGTTGGTAAATAAAATGTTAAGATGCTTATACTTGAGCAGGGGTTCCCAACCTATGGCCCATGGGCCTAATCTGGCCCACAGAGCTCATTAATACGGCCCACGGTGGCCACCCAGGCATTGCCAGAAGCTCTCACCACCACCGAAAGTCCAAAAACATCACTTATGGTGGTGGTGCCAGTTGCACCATTTTTCATCTTCTTGCACAGCCTCTGTCACTCCCTACAGTGGCAGGAGGCTTTTTGGAGCATTTCCGACCCGTTTTGGGAATTTTTCACCACATATCCACTGTGTTTCGGCAGCTAGAACACAACATTTGGGCACTTCTGGTGCCGGGCAGAGCTTCCAGCAGTGCCTGGGTTCCCAGTACAGAACCAGGAAATGCCCAAATGTTGCATTCTAGATTCCAAAATGCAGCAGATACATGCTGAAAAATTCCCAAAATGTAAGGAAAATGCTCTGAAAAGCCTCCTGCCACCATGGAGAGCGGTGGAGGCTGTGCAAGAAGCCGGAAAAAATGGTGCAATAGACGCTGCCACCACCGAAAACATAAACACTGGGAGCAATCACACCTTCTAGCCCACACAGCTGAGTGTTGGGGGCAGGAACAGCTCCTGGCAGAAAAACGTTGGGAACCCCTGTACCAGAAGTAAGTTTGAGTTCAAGTTTCCCTTAGTTATAAAGTTTTCTGAGTAATCTTGTAATTCTATCTATCTCTACCTACATAATCTACTTCCAATTTAGAGAAATTAAATTACCAGGAATTATGAACCAAGGGAGAAAGTTTCCTCTTTTGGGGTAAGTTCAAAAATAATTGAACATGGAAAAATTGGAAACTATGCCAAAAATACATTGCTTTCTATAGCAATATGTTGAACTTATAACAATATGTCTTCAGCTGAGTGAAGCTATTTTCTGAATAAACATTTGCATAATTGCCCTATAACAGTGATGGCGAACCTTGGCACTCCAACTGTTCTTGAACTTCAATTCCAGAAGCCCTGATCAGCAGGAATGCTGACTTGGGCTTCTGGTAGTTGAAGTCCAAGAACACCTGGAGTACCAAGGTTCGCCATCATGGCCCTATAAGTTCCAAGTAAACATTTAAAAATCCTAAAATATCAAACATGCGTGTTTTTTTTCAAAAGCAAGACTTTAGAATAGAAATCATAAACAATATGTGGTGGCTTGGGGGGGCTTAGAAATACTCTGCACAGACAGCAATATTCAGAAATGGAAGAATTAATGAAACCAAAGTAGGATAAATATAAGACAGCTTTTGCTAACTATGAGGCAACACAGGGATGATGGTAAGCAAAAATCTATCATTCCATTTCCAATCCTCTTTAAAAGAAGCAACAATGACAGAACTGGCAGAAATGAATTTCAGTTGTGCATGACCAAATTATATGAGGATTGTTATGTTCCATAGCTAAAACAATTTTTAAACCTTGCCTTTTAAGAAACCTTCAGCATTCTTCTAGAATAGACAGTGTTTCCTGAAGGAATGTTTTTTTTGTTGATATATCTATAAAACAGATGTGGGTTTGTATGTGCTCTAAAGAAACCCACATCCCTGAACCAGTGTCGCTGAAATTCAGCACATACATACCTTGGGCTTGCAAGATCAGCACTGTGGGGGTCACAACCCCATTTGGGGGTTTATGTCCCCCAAAGTGGGACGCAAAGGGGACACCCCCACCAACAGGAGATAAAGCAACGAAACAGCAGTGCTGCGCACGTGCACCACAGCCATCATTAATGTACACGCGCATCTACAAGGCAGGACATGCCAGCAGAACTATACTTCCTTTAAAGAAAAGAAAACCGGAGCAAGGCCGGGTAATCAGCTAGTTTTATATAAAAGTGTACTAAGAAAATGGAAGACATTTACTTTCTTCCTGCCCTCCCAGTTGTTTTTTTAAAATCTATTTCCATGTGTTTCTGATCTATTTTGTTTTTAACATTTCTGAATATGCCACTGTAAATTCCATTGATGAAAGTGCTAAATTAAAATTTGGTCAATAAGGAGTTATTTTTCTCTATGACTTAATTTGTCTACATATATAGCAGGAATTCTGAAGATAGAACTTTTCTTTTGTGTACAAATCAGATTCTGTGGATTAATGCAAAATATACTATTTATGCTGATGTTGTTTTATATCATAAGGATGATTTTGCCTGTGTGAATTTCCTTTAAATTTGCCAAGGAGTCATTACCTGGAATACCAAATATATATTCACTAAGATATTAATACTATTCGTACTTTACCCTTTTTAGATAAGGTTGATTTCTTTGCCAATGCACCACAAATCTAAGGTGCAAGATAACTAGATATTGAAGTAATTTTTATAATACTTTGCTACTTGAAAATGCTTAAATTCTCTTAGAAAAATCCGTAAATAACCTAAGTTTCACATCACTTTTAATATAACCAACAGATTAGAAATATTCTCCACTGAATGTAGAAAGCAGATATACTGCAGAATCCTGCTGCGGGCTGATTAAATGTGTAGATTTACGTCTGTGACCATACTTAAATGAGGAAAAAAGATCTTTTCCCCACTCTTGGAAATATGGTTATAGGAATTGATATCAGTTATATAGATGGAGGTTAGTTGTATCCAAAATTGTTAATAAATCTGAATTTACTGTTTTTTGCTTATCTTGTTGTTCGGTCACACAGTCGATTCTGACCCTTTGCAACCCCATGGACCACTGCCCGCCAGGCACCCATGTCCTCCACCATCCTCCTCAACCCGTGCAGCTCTGTGCTCATTGCATCTACAATACCATCTAGCCATCTCATTTTTGGCCACCCCCTTCTTCTTTTGCTCTCCATCTTTCCCAGCATCAAGACTTATCTTGTCCCTGTTTTTAATACCCTTAGTTAATGTTCATACAATCCTTTTGAGATATTATTCGCAGTCCTGTTGCTTCTGCTCTCCTAATGGTCTTGTTAGCATTGGTGACTTTTCTTACATGATTTTCTTGAAACTCCGGTTTCTTATGATTTAGAATGCTTCCTAGAGGGCTGCTGCTTTGATGATGATAGTACAAGTGACCCTCCGTATACTTGGGAGACATGTTCCAAGATCTTACACGGATAAATGAAACAACAGAAAACAGCAACCTGATATTTAAGCACACATACCTCAGTCTTAGATGGGGTAGCAAATGCTGCCGTTGTTCTATACATGTGGTAACAAAATGGCTGCTGTAAAACAATTTGTTTCTTCTAACATTGCATTGTACACAGTGGCCCCTATATTTTATATTTCTAGGAGTTTTGAACCTGCAGAAAAGAGAAAATATGGAAACAGGACCTGTGGATACAGGTGGCAGCTTGCATGGTTGAAGTTTTTTTTTCCTTGTTACTCCCTTTTAAAAAAACAACTATGTACTTTTTACATCTAAGGGTTGGAATCCTGTTGTGCATCTCCACATGCAAAAAAGGGAAAGGACCATATAATCGGCAGCAAACTGCTACTCATTAGAGCAGGGGTTCCCAACCTTTTCAAGCCGGGGGCCAGGTCACGCTATCTTAGTCATCTTCGAGGACCGGATGGCCATTTTTCACTGCCTGCACAATGTGAGTCTTCCTTTGTTGGTTTTGGGGTTCACACAACATCATCACATTGTGTTATATGTACTCAAAAGTTGCAAAAGAAAGCCATTTTATCCATGGTGATTGGCCAGTGATGATATCATTCCTGTTGTATGCATGGAGCTCCACAACAGAATTTCGGCCATGAGATTGAATCTTCAATATGATCTTCTTCCATCTATAAAATATATTTCATGCAGTGGAGAAAAGGGGAATTTCAATTAATCAACCCTTCTCTCTGCAGTCATCACTTCCTCCCCCCTAGGGAAGGGAGGCCTTCTAGAAGACATTTTGAGATAATGTCAGAAGGCCATTGTGAGAGTAGGAAAGTATAGCATTGCCTCCCTCCCATTTCCACTAACATAAGCATTCTGAATGATAAGAATGTTGTCTCTTTAGAGCCATGGTTCCCAACATGGGGCAAATGCCCCACAAGGGGACAATTCGGTTTTTTAAGGAGGGGGGCATTCAAGAATGTTTAGACCAAGTTAATGGCCTTTTAGGCTTCCTCCACTGAATAAGAATTCACTTTTAGAATAATAAGAATTATATGTCACAGAGGGGCATCAGGATTTTAGAGATGCTTAGGTAGTTCATGGCCAAAAAAAGTTTGGGAACCACTCACTGCTTTAGAGAAACACCCAACAGAGGACTGGCCTTGATTCACTGCTATACACTGATATATAGCCACTTCAGGGGCGAACTAACACCTGGTAAAGGAAAGAGGCTATTCAAGGCAGCCAGATACTTTTCAAAACAAAGCAGACTAAGATTTTCCCTCTCGAGATAATAAAACTCAAGACTACAATAACCTGTTTTGCAGATGCTGAATGTAAATAATGATTGTGTCAAGTCCTTTTATTTATCTGGATATTTCAGCCTGTCAGCTCCCCTGGTTTTTTTTGATTAAACCATTAGTGTTGCCATTTACGTGTTATCATCTTTGCAACCGTTGTTTCATGAAACAACACAATATTAATTTGTTCAGTTTACATTAAGCTGTGGCAAGGCTGAAATGTTGTATTTTTCAAATTTGATAGGCAAGATCTATTTGAACAATGTTTCAGCTTCATAGTTAGGTTTTGGAATATTCAGGGTCAATTTAAACTTCATTTTTTACCACTTATTTTAATACATAGGTATATGCAGGTGTTCTGTATGTTTTCTTCCATAATAGCCATTTATCCAGAAATAGAGAAACATACATTAATTCAATTAATTGTATGTTTATTATATAGGCGCAGGCAGGCAGGCATTCATATATATGGCATTCTCTTTGCTAGTATAGCGGCCCTCAATTTTTGTCACTTCTTTGGCTGCCAGAGGAGGAACAATTCACTTTCCCCACGTGTCTAAATAATCCATTTTGGAAATCAGGCCAAGGGGCATGAGTTACCCACCCTGGCCTAAGTGTGTCTGGACTCTGGAAGCTGTTTCTCAGTACTTCTTCTGAAGGTGCAAGAGAGCCTTTTATCACTGTGCTGTCTGATGTACTGAAGCATTACATTTATGCTTCATAGGAACAGCTTTGCAAAAATGATACTACCCCTTTCTTACTTATGCAAGATTGCAATCTCTCTACAATCCACTTTTCCTGTGCTTATTATAGAAATGGAATAGACCTCGTTATGAAATGGAGCACAGGGATGGATTAACTGTGAAAACAGTTTCTTCTAGGAAACATAGGTATATGGCCCATTGGCCTGGTCAGTTAGATTGGCTCCAAAAAAGACAGTTGGACCTAGAAGAGCTGTAAAAGCAATTTCCAAGCTGTTAGTAGGGGCGAAAGTCAGTGGGTAACAGTGATAGCTTTTCTACACTTCTCTGGCCCAAAGTAAATGTCTGTGAAATCATTTTCTAATACAATGGGTTTAAGTGTTGATGCATTCAAGATACCTCTGCATTAGACTTTTCCAATTAAGTGAGCTGACCTACTGAATGCTTAATCTAGAAAGAAGAGTGGATACAACTTACAGCACAATCGAAAGTGAAGAGGCAAAGTGAACTATTGTAAAGCAGTTTTTCTGAATAGATTATTTAAGAAGAAGGAACTGTCAGGATTGAGTCTAAAACATGGGGAAAGTTGCAGAAAGGAATTATATAAATAGTGAAGCTGTTGGAGGGCAATGAGGGATGGACTTGGTATTTTTCAAAGAAAATATCTTCCTGAAGTTTTGATTTAGAATCATAGCTAGATTTATTTTTCAGGCTATCTTGAAAATTCCTCTGAGACAACAGAGCCGTACCTAATTTAAAATAAAAAATAACCATTGACAGTTTAATAGGTAGAAAGAAATGACTTGAGCAAGAGATTGCTGTAAATACAGGGTTATCAGTACAAATTTTCAACTGTACTGTACCTTCTTTTTGCTGTGCAAGGCTAACATACTTTGTTTCACAAGAAAAGAAATGTGCAAACCAAGCAACTGGATAATGGCACACAACAAATTAGAGGGCACAATTTAGATAACATTTTGTTTCAAAGAAAAAACAGATTTCTGGATTGAGTATTTTTTGCCATTGATCTGTGCTGTTTGAACAATCAAATGATTTCTAAATAATATACAGAATGAATTATTTCATACTCAATACACATATATGCATAGTAGCTGATTTTGGTTTGCTCTTTAGCAGTAGCAATTACACTTATATACTGCCGTATAGTGCTTAGACCACTCTCTGGGTGGTTCACAATGTAATACGTATTCATTTTACCTACCTTGGAAGAATTGAAGGCTGAGTCAACCTTGAACAATAATGATGAACAATAATGCACAATTTGTTTAGCATTGTTTTCTCTTTTGCTGTCATTTCACAGTATAAAAGGAAAAGAGATTCAATTTACATTGATGTCCAAAGCAAATATTTAAGCATTGATTGGAGTTTATCTAGGAGTTCTTTCAATATGTTCAGAGGTACCATGGGTGTAGTGTCTTCTGTGGAACTTCAGTACTTTAGCATTATTCTCCCATTTCTCTTCCCTCTAACATGACACCTTTTTTAATTTTCAAGCAGCATTTTACCAAGGACAAAAATATAGGTATGAAGTGAAGCAAATCACATTATTTTTCTTTTGTAATAGCCCTATGTCTCAATTGCTTTCTGTTAATAATTTTGAACAATAAGTGGGGGAAAATGCTTGCTTTATTGTTCTTTATCTTCTTTCATGTCTAGGTCAGAATTTAAACTGCCAAAATGAAGCCACCTTTTGGTGAATTCATTCCATAGTTCCTTCCGCCTGACCTAATGTGATAAAGATTAGCAGGCACAATGAGGTTGCCCTTGTCCGGGATACACCCACTTGTGGTTCAAAAATACCACAATCTTCAAGGAGGCTTTTTCTGTGTACCCCTGTGTTTTTGTGGATTTTTGATATAATAGCATCCATCTTGGAAAATTAGCAATTTTGATAAAGGAAAGAATTGAATAAAGTTGGTTCCATAAACAAGTTGCTAGGAAATGAGTGTTGGTGATGATTTTATGGCAGCAAGTCAATTCTGACGTAAGGTGACATTTCTTGGGGTTTTATAGATAGAAATTATTCAGAAGTGGTTTAACATTCCCATCATCTGGGGGCATCCTGGGACTGTGCAGCTTACCAAAGGCTTCAGAGGCTGGCTTTTCTGGGATGTACGAAGTGTGTAGGGACTGGCATTTACGATGGATTTTTAACTAGGACGTCCAGATAGGGACATATATTCATGTATTGCTTATGTGCTTAAATAACTGCTCAATTCAAGACGTGTCTGCATACCCAACTTTTATTTTTAAAAAGTTAAATAGTAAAATTATACTAGAGTGTTCTCTCTCATGCACGCACACAAACTCTAATGGAGAAGCAACATCTTGATCAGTTGCCATTTTGCATGGCTCTGCTGGTGCAGTCCCAGCAGGGTTTGGAGAATCATAAATAGACCCCCAGTCACAGAACATGTCTATATGAGCTGTGTACATTTAGCCAAAGCAGGTGCCTTAGTTCAGTGAACAGGATCTAATAGTCTCACTCTGTTGGTGGAATAGTTACCATACCCATTTTATGTTTATCAGCCATTTCCAACATTTTATTTCTCAGAAGACATTCGCCTAATCATTTTGGATCGGTTTAAAAATTAATGTTGCACTGGTTACACCCACCGCTTAGTCATATTCTACAAAGGCACATGGAGCTCCTTTGAAGCATTATAAGGACCAGGTGAAACAAACCATGAAGATGTCAGGTATAAACCCACAAACCTAGGAGGCAGCAGCCATAGCTCGCCCACTTTGGCACCAGACCATTTCTGCTGCTACTGATCACTTCAAAGGTGAACGCCGCAGACATGAAGAGGCTAGGTGACAAGCATAGAAGCTTTGTCAAACTCAGCTATATCCTCCATTCAGTGCAATGTGTGTGGTTGCATATTTCATTGCCAGGATTGGTTTATTGAGTCACCAGAGACACATCCATCAACTGAAAATGACTTCCAGGGGAACTGCACTGTATATACTCAACTATAAGTCATCCCAAATATAAGTTGAGGTACCTAATTTGGACCTCTAAAACTAGGAAAATAGATTGACCCAAGTAAAAGTTGGGGGTGGAAAATGCAGCAGCTGCTAGTGAGTTTCAATAATTAAAATACATGAAAATACAGTAAAATTAATTAATTTAGACATTGTGGGTATGTTTTTGAGTGTTTACTTTCACCCGAGTATAAGTCGAGTCCCATTTTTGGACCTCATTTTGGGGGCTAAAAACCCGACCTATACTCAAGTATATACGGTATGCTTGGATACCAGTAGCAGCCAATGATGAAAAACAACAACAAAAGCTTAGTTTAGGGACATGTTGCATATTTTACACAGTGACTGAAATCCAGTTGTAAGTTGCAACTAGAGTAAACCCATTGAATCCTGGCTTTAGTAAACTAGGACTTATTGCTGGATTACTGCTGGATATTGTAGAATATCCTCGCTTTTAGACACTGCTTGCTTCTTCATTTTTTTCTCCTGGAAATATCAGTTTTTGTATCTTCAGCAGTAAAAAGAAATGAAAATAATTTGTTTTGGATTTTTCCCCAGTCTCCATATCTTCCATTAGAATATTTTTCATGTTCTTTGTTATCCAACAGTCCAGCAGCCTTGCTGGCTCATTTCTTCTCATACTATAATGAATTATTGTAAAGAATTCTTCATTTAGGATTCTAATGCTTTTAGTGATCCTCAAAAATCTCATCCTGCTTCCCTTTCTTTCTAGTTCAATTTCCTTTGTGAAAGTTTTCCTTTATGTTCAACTTTTCTCAGAAAGACATTGTACCAGGAAATGTGGGTGTGTGGGCATAACTTTGTCTTTCAGCCAATAAATCTTTCTTCTAAGTAGGCATATATAGGACTGTGCATAATAACCCATTTTATTTTTATCCAATATATTTATAATCCACCTTTCTCAAGATAACTGAATGCAGTTTACAATATTAAAACAGCGGGGAGAGCTTTTTAAAAATAGCTACTCCACTTTTAGGAAACCTCTGTTAAGCAGACAGTTACTGAAAAAAGCCTGCCTGCAGAAAAAAGATCTGTGCCTGACTACAGAATGGTGTCCAAGCCTGGCTTCTTATGGCAGAGATTTCTATAGTTTAGGAACAAAAACAGACAAGGCCTTTTCTTGTGTCCTCACCAAATGAACCTGTGAAGATGGTGGTTTGGAAAAAGAGACCTCACCTGATGATTTAAAAACCAAGTCCTCCTTGAACTCCATAGTACTGTATTGGATAATTGCTGGACCGTCTATAATTTTCCATTGATGGGCAGGGCATCAGGAGTTCTCAACCTTTTAAAGCCGGGGCCAGGTCATGCTCCCTCAGATAGCTTCGGGGGCCAGATGGCCATTTTACCCTTCCTCCATCACATGGCACTTCCTGGTGTGGTGGAGGTGGTGGTGGGCCACATGAAATGGTGCTGCGGGCCGCAGGTTGAGAATCCCTGATCTAGGTGGCCGAACTATGGCCCGCGCTGCCCACGCCACTTCCGAAAGCGGAAGTAAAACACGCCCCCACGTGCACAGATGCTGCTGTCAATGCACCCACAACTGTTGTAAACACCATTTTACAGCAGGAGGAACCACTTGACCAGCCCGCTCAACCATGTGACCACTCCACGGCACGAAAAGTTTGGGAACCCCTGGTCTAGATCAGTGTTTCCCAATCTTTGGACCATGCCCCACAGGGAGACTTCAATTCCTAGAAACCTAAGTCAGTACATTTCTGATCAGTGCTTTGGGGAATTGACTTAGGCTTCTGGGAATTGAAGTCCCCCTGTGGGTCATGGGCCCCATGTTGGGAACCACTGTCTAGATCCATTTCAGTCTGACTTGAATAATATATAAGTGATAGAGACCTTTTTTTGATCGCCTTGGTAAGTGACCTGTACTGGGCACCAGACACAGGGAGAGTGTCACTGAGAAATACCATTAGGACCTTCTCCTATGAAGTTTTGAAAAATTTTATTAGACTGAAGAACTTAAAACATCCGAAACAAGGACTGATCATGAGCAGAGAGACAGGTGTTATTCAGTGCCTTGTGACACAGTGGTTAAACTGCTGTACTGCAGCCAAAAACTGCTGGCGTTGTGAGTTCGATTCCTTACAGGGATCGAGTTTGATTTCCAAAGTCAGTAAAATGAGTACTCAGCATGATGGGGACAAAATGCTAATTACCTTGTGAACCTCCTAAGCATTCACTAAGCATTATGGAGCAGTATATAAATGTCTTGGCTATTGCTATGGGAAAGAAATATGAGATCTTACTGCATTTTTAATCAGTGTGTGATTTAACAGGAGAAAGCTGGAGAGACCAATTTTGCAGGATGCTTCAAGAATAGTTTCTAGCATTTAATCAAGAAATGACAGGGTTTCGCAGAAAAATCAGAGTACTGTATTATCAAAGGTAATTCTGGTATTGCTTGGCTTTCTGTATTACTAGTGCTGAACCTCCTCTTAAAGCATTTGGCAGGATGCCATATCATCAACCTGATGCCAGTAGAACAGCATACAGGTATAACAATTCTTTTGCATAGAACACTAAAATTACATCTCGCCCTTTCCAAAAAAATTGAGCTATATATAGTAAGAATGAGGCACTTCTTGCTTATTTGGTCAAAGTTTTTCCTATTGTTTTACCACTTTTGGGACTGTTAAACATTGATTAAATGGATAAAAGTCCTATACAGAAACTGTATCAAGATGCTTGGTCATGTTCACTTTTGATTACAGAACCTATAGAAGTTACCTTTTTACTGCAACTTCCATAAGCCTACACCAGCATGACTAATAGTTTTCTAAGCTCTGGTTTTCAGCACGTAGAATCTGACTATAAGTTAAAAGATCAAAAAGTTAAAATGATGTCATAGGTTAGCATATATTTTGCAGTGCAATCGAGACATTAAGTGAGATCTATAAATTAAGCATTTTTGTATTCTTATTTTTGTGTTCCTGTATTTTGTTTTCATATTTTAAGTATATTCCTACAGTTCTTCATGACTGGAAGACATTGTTAAAATATTTTGGAATCACATGCCTGGTCCACCATTTTAACACTTTTGAAGTACAGTAGAACCCCGTATAACGAAAATGCTCTGTTTTATGGAGCTCTTCGTTATACGATTTTTTTGTTATGCAAAACACTATTGGCGATACCCCATATAACAAAAAAAATAGTTATGCGGGGTATCGCCAATAGCGCAAAAATGCTTTGTTATACAAATTTTTCATTATATGAAGCGTTTGTTATACAGGGTACCACTGTACAGTACTTGGGAGAATTTTATTCATAGAAGCAATATAGATGAATAAAGCTTGTAGAAATAATCCTTTTGAAATCTCTATCTACAAAACAGAAACATATGTTAGTATGTATCTAATGCATTCCTACACATCTGCAGACCATTGACGACCCCCACCCTGGCTCAGAAACAAAAAGGGGGAGCGCGTGCCCAGAGCCCCCGCATAACATTCCCCCAATCTCTCCCCAGCCCTCTCGCCACTTACCAGCCCAGTACGACTCGCACATCCCTGCCCCACAGTCTCGCCAGGGCTACAGGGCACGACACGGGCATTCACTGCGCCGGCTGGCTGGGGTTTGCAGCCTCCTCCAATGCCAACCTCCTAGACCACACTGTCCTGAGGCCGCGAGGGAGGCGGCACAAAGTGCAATGCCCCACCCGGAGAGAAAAAGACGGAGAGAAAAAGACGGAGAGAGATAGAGAAAGCAATAAATAAACAGAGATATACAAAAACAGAGAGAGAAAAAAAGACCGACGGCGATCCCAATGGGAACGTGAGCTTGCACACACAAGCATCACCTCTGCTCAGTGCGCCCCTCCCCAACAGCCAGGATCCCCAACAACAGCTGGAGTTTGGGGACTCGGAGCAAAAAAAAGCCGCAAAACCGGCCGGGCCAAAGGCAGACACCTCCACTAGTAGCTTATACTTTCCCCAAATTATTATATTTTCCAGAGAGTTGTCTTCTCATGATGAAAAGCCAGTTCAGTTTTGTTTTTGCCTCCAGGTACAGTTCAAGTTTTACTTACTTTAGGGCCCACTTGTCCATATTACTGAAAGCTCAGGATATCTTCAAAGCTCTTCTCCAGCACCATTTTGAAGCGAGAGGGGCCAAGGCAGATGGCCCTTTGAGTTATAGGCATTCGTGCCTCCGCTGCCACTGCATCGCCATAAAGGGGTGCTTTCTCAGTGCCTTGCCAGGGAGGCACATGGGCAGCAGGCACATAGCCTCCACTTCTCTCAGGCCAAAGGCAGGAGTCCCAGCAGGCCCCCAGGAGTGAGCAACTTTCTTCTCCTCTTCCTCCGTCCCTCGGCCAGGCCTCCCATCATCTTTGTCACCCCCTTCGTCATTCCTGTCGTCTTTGTCATCCCCCGGCCAAGCTCGGGCAAAACCATGGCAACAGAGACCCCCACGCGTAAAGCGAGGAGAAGGACAGCCCTTCCTTGGCTCAAGCACCCAGTGCTAGGAGCTGAAGTGGACACACACCGGTAAGTTCATAGTAGAGTCACACAAATTGGCGTACTAGATCAGACCTGCAAGCACGCACTGGTTAGGGGTCAGGATGTGTGAGAGAGCTTCTCTCATAGCCCGATCCCTGCCATGCATGTGCCCACTGGGTGAGGGTCAGGCTATGAGAGATGTGCTCTCGAACATCCTGGCCTTTCATCGAGGTCACACAGTGGCAAAGGCAGGGATCAGGCTTTGCGGCAGTGCCCATGGCTGCCCAACTGCACCAGTGGTGGTGGGGGAGGCTGATACCTCTTCATAAGACGCACCCTGTTTTCCGTCCATATTTAAAGGAGCCAGCAAATGTGGTATTAAGCTTTTTATACCTACTAGATTATGTAAACAAGAGAAACAAAGCATACTGTAATATTCTGTGTGAACTGCTTAAGAAATATTTAGCCTTGATCACAATGGTTTCACCTTGCAAAGAAACCACTCATACACCTACTGAATAAAGTAAAAATATGGAATGTGGTTTTTAATTCAGAGAATGAATTGATAATGGAAACTTAGCAACAAGGACCATCCCCCAGATGTTGGGCTGCCTATGCTATTTTCCCATCACAAATATATTTTGCTATTCTTTGTAATGACAAAGGTATTCTGTACATGTGAAGCCTCTCTATTTTAAACCCATGCATTTCCAAACAGTTAAGCACAATAAAATGCTTAAAAGCTGTCACCTGAAAAAGAATTCCCATATGATCCAAAATATTCAGGCTTCTTAGTAAAAAATTCTATTTGTAAGACACTAATCAAAAAAAGGGAACAAGAGTTGTGCCTTGGGCATGGTGCCATGTCAGCATCTTTAAAACATAATACAGACAAAAACTGCAAGAAAAGTTTATTTTTCTTGGTCCCAAATGTATTTCTTATTCCAAACAGGGAGGTCCCATTTTCTTTTGTGAAATTCCCCTGAGTGGGCGTTTGGGGAGAAACTGCATTATGGGATAATTTGAGGTTGTTTCTTAGGATGAGATTTAATTATTTTTAGATTTCAAAGAATGAAGTGTTTCATCTAAACATTAAGCGCCATTTCATCTCTCTGAGGCGATATAGTGATCCCATCACTTTCATAACTTGGGGGTAGGAAAAATGGATTGCAGCTCCCAGCCATGTTTGCTGAGAGATCCCTGGTGTCATGGATGGGGGAAAAAGTAGTTTTGTAATGCTGTGATCACTACAGTTGCTGTGATCACTACAGTTGTAAGACAGTTAAGAGACATTGAGGTAATCCTAGAAGACACTGATGTTGAGGGGAAATGTTCTGTTCTTATTCCTGACTTCAGTTACAAGGATTTTCCTGCTGTAGTTTTTCCGGTTCATCTAGTACGAGGTTCCCAACCTAAGGCCGGCTCATTGCTGCCTCTGCCGCACCCAGTAGCAGCAGTGGGCATTTTTACATCATGCGTAAAATGTGCCCGCACATGCGCAAACGTGGTTGGCATAAGTATGGAAATGGGTGCATTTACATCAGCCGTAAATGTGCCCACTTCCAGGGTGTGTGGTCTGGCCCATGACACTGTTCAAGGGGGTGGTCAGGCCTACGATGGAAAAAAGTTGGCCACCCCTGATCTAGTAACTTAGAATTTGCCTGGGAAAAGCAGTCTGTCCTGAGTTTATTGGATGTAATTATTATCAAAAAAGTATCATAACCCGAGTGATTAGTTAGGCACACATTTAATATAAAGTTCTTCCAGCCACTCTTTCCCCCAAGATCAGTGGAAACCCATGCTGTATGGAAAGTTTCATTGATTTGATGTACCTCCTGTTTCCAAATTGAGACCAATTGAGACCAATAGAAACTTCTTTTCCATATATGTGAACCTGATTCATGGCCTAATCAATAAACTGAGCAGTATATAAAAGCAATGGAGCTTCTTTTATAATTTCTTACTTTTTCAAACTATTTCTTATGAGCTATTATGTTTATATTTCACCAGCACTGATACATCTAAAACATGTGCAGAAATCATTCCAGTTCAAACAGGATAACCTTTGTATTAATGGATAATCCTGAAACTTAATTATTATAAAGCCATGTCAACTATTTAAGTGCTTAAAAGATAATGAATGAGATTTTTGTGTGAGTCATTCCGTCAAGTTGTATAAAGACTGATGGTGAGTAAAATTATGTTTTAATGACCTGCTATTTTCTGCACTAAAGTTGATGGCAAAACTCCCATTGACGTCAGTTGCCATAGGATTAGGCCTTAATTGATTTACCTTTTGACAAAAATAACAGAATTAGCTCTCTACAAAACTAGCTCATTCAATAGCTAATCAGTACATTTATCTTCTGAAAATATAAAAACTGACGTCTATCAATGTTAAATTTTGCATGTTAAATCATCTTTAGATTAAGTATAGTAAATATGGTTATCATACTTGTTTTGTTGTTATTCTGTCGCACAGTCAAGTCCGACCCTTTGTGACCCCATGGATCACAGCACGCTAGGCTCCTCGATCATCTACCATCCTCTGTAGTCTGCCCAATCTACGGTCACTGGGTCAACAATGTCATCTAGCCATCTCATCCTCTGCTACCCCCTTCTGCCTTTGATCTTTCCCAACATCAGGGCCTTCTCCAGTGAGTCCTCCTCATTTGGTGGCCAAAGTACTTGAGCTTCAGCTTCAGTATCTGTCCTTCCAAGGAGCAGTCAGGGCTGATTTCCTTTAGGATTGACTGATTTGATCTCCTTGCAGTCTAGGGGACTCTCAAGAGTTTTCTCCAGCAGCACAGTTCAAAGATGTCTATTCTTCTGCGCTCAGCCTTTCTTACGGTCCAGCTCTCGCAGCCATACATAAACTATTTGGAAGACTATTGCTTTAACTATGCAGACTTTTCTTGGCAGGGTGATTTCTCTACTTTTTATTATGTTGCCTAGATTTGTCATAGCTTGCCTCCCAAGAAGTAAGCAGCTCCCCCGGTGGCTTAGTGGTTAAGGCGCTGAGCTTGGAAACCGGAAGGTCGGGTTTCAATACCTGAGTTCGCAATTGGGGACATGAAAGGAGCCTCGTGTGGGCGTCCCCAGAGCAGAGTTTCTCCAGCAAAAAATCCTTTCAACCCAGAGTAATCTCTGACATGAAATTATTATTATTAGCATCTTTTTATTTCAGAGCTGCATTATAAATTACCTTTAGGTTATCATACTTAACATAAAGGTAATTTATAATGCAAGACTAAAAACCAGAAATAAAGCTATCACTAATATTTTCTTAACTCATTTTATATTGCACTCTGTGTTTTCAGTCCTAAACCTGACTACCATCAATTCTAACATGTTCTCAAATTTCTGACCACCAAACACAACAACAAAACATCGGATTTGTTCATTTTGCTGTAATGTAGAGACTTTGCAGATTTTAATACACAATTTTTGTAGCTACAATAGGAATTCTCAGGAAGAGTTGGATGTTTTCTTTATCTTTGTATTGCTTAACAAATGTAGAGTTATGACAAACATCTGTTCAGATTAATAATAAAACATTGTAATTTTTTTTTCTTTGAATGTGGTTCAGCTGTTTTCCATAACTTTTAGCAATAATTTATTTAGATCAAGTCAGCGTAGAAAGTGGTCTCTGAAAGTGGAAGTTGAAAAAAATCTTCCTTTGAAGGAACGAGTGATAATGGAAGGAAGCAATAAAAAAGAATGCATAAAAAGTAGAGATTGGTAGAGATTATATTTTGTTTTTTATACTTTGGAACTTCAGCCACTTGCACCTCAGAATTAGCTGGGGATATGCATTGTTCTTCTAAGAGTCAGTTACAGGGCAAACACAGATATTTACTCTACATTTTGAATGCTAGTGGAAATACCTATTCATGGGTATGAATTCAGTTAACTGCTCCATCCAGTTTTAGTATCGTTTTTGTACTTGTATTTCAATAATTAGCCTAGTTGTTCAGGATATATATAATAAGCAAGTACAATATAGACAGAATGGAGCACTGATCTAAGGTCATTGTGTCAAATGCAGCAAAACACTCTGTTTGTGGCAGGTCAGGCCTGAGCGTAGAATTAACACTAATTATGGAGTGAAGAGGGGAAAAAAATCAAAATAGCAGCTTTAAAGAGGGACATTTTTCACTGCAAAGATCAAAGCCGTATCTCCACATAATAGCAAAGCCTCTTCCATTTAATTGCACTGAAGTGATAATTGGATAGCAATGTGCTTTCATGTGTTCTCCCAATTAGCGCCATCCCTTACCAAATCCATATAAGAAGAGATTTATGTGTTTTTAAAGCTTTTTGTCTGCTTAGTTTTGATTGGTGTACCTGAGCAAAGGCAGTGGTTCCTTCTTTTTATGTAAGTTGAGGTTTTTAGGAGTTACAATTAGTTATTTAGATGAATAAATACTGGGTAATGATTTATATATGTAGTAAATAAGTTATAAAGTGTGGGGTGGGTTCTTATTGCTGGTTTTTATCTGTTTTATTTGTTTTTATCTGTTTTTACCCACTGTTGTGAACCGCCCGGAGTCGGCTTTGGCTGAGTGGGCGGTATAAAAATTTAACAATAAATAAAAATAAATAAATAAAATACTGTTGAAAGAAAATAAATATGGAGTTAAATATTGATATCAAATATAACCATATATTTGTAGACTTTTATTGACAAACTACTGGGCTCAGATGGTATCTTTCAGAGAATTCTTAAATAACTCAAATGTAAAATTGCTTGTTTTCTAGCTCAAGTATGTGACATGTACCTAAGGTAAGCCTCTACACCCAAGGACTAGAGACTAATGCTGTTTTAAGATAGTGATCCTGGAAACGAGTGTGGTAGTTATAGGACAGTTAGCTTAATATCTGTTCCGGACTGGTTAGTGAAAGGCATTGTTAGTGAGCTGCAAAATGTTTAAAAAGCAGAGTAGGAATTTATAGCAGTTTCTCACAGTGGAGATCAATTAGTAGTTGAATGACTTGAGGCTTTGTGTTGGAACTTGTGCTTTTAAACTTATTCTTAAATGGCCTAGATTTAGGGATGTGATGTGGTAAGGTTTGCTGATGATTCCAGATTGTTTAAAACATTCATAACCAAAATTAATTGTGAAGTACAGTACTCAAAAAACTTGAAAATGACAAGATTAATTGTAGGTCTATAAAAAGTGATATCCACAAAAAAGGATCTTGGGGTTGTGCTGGATAATTGAAAGTGAATGTAGGTGAGGTAACCATCTGGTGTTTTTAAGGACAAATTTCAGGTGCAATATAATTAGAAAGGTTCAGTGAATGCACCCACGTGACTTTGCTGGAGGCAAGCCGGTGACATCACATGGGTGTGTGGACACACGCGGTGCCTGCCCGTGCACCTCCCTCTCCTTGGGCACTCAGTCTCTAAAAGTTCACCATCACTGCTTTATGTCAATAGCTGGGGGGCATTGGGGGGAGATTGCTGTTGTTTTTATACTCTGTGAGCTTCCAGCAGGCCTCTGCATGGAGAAAATCCTGGAGTTTATAATAATAATGTATAACGGCTCTTACTATGTTCTTACTTTCTTAAGCTCATAATAGTCATATAAAATAGGTTTAGTATTTCTAGCACCATCTTGCATTTACATTGTGATGAGACTAAGAGAAAATGGCTCATGAGTTCATGATAGAAGTAATTGTTCCTGATACATAGTATGGTTTCTTTGGCCTGTGGAAAGTTACCTATCTGAGGTAACTATGTGTAGGTTACTGCAGGTTATTGCAGTGCTTCATTTCAGCAAATTTATTTCAGTATATATATTTAATACATAAAATGTGACTTGAATGAATTGTGAATAGATATATGCCACCCATCAGGGCCTTTGATGCCTTGGTGATTAAAATACTGAACTTGATGACCGGAAGGTTGGCAGGTCAACAGTTTGAGACACGAGTGCTACATGATGACATATGCTCCCATCTCTGTCTCAGCTCCTGCCAACCTAGCAGAAATTGTAAGCAGATAAAATAGGTACCACTTTGGTGGGATGGTACACAGTGTTCCCTGCGCTCCAGTGTCTAGTCATGCCTTCCACATGACCACGGAAGCGTCTGCAGATGCAGACAACGCTAGCTCTTTGCCTATAAAAGGAGATAAGCATTGAACCCTAGAGTCAGATATAACTGGCTTTCGAGCAAGGGCGACTTTTACTGTAACACCCATAAGTGCTTTGACCACTCTCTGAGCGGTTCACAATTTGATTAGCATTTTTGCCCCCAATACGCTGGGTACACATTTTACCAACCTGAGAAGGATTTAAAGCTAAGCCAACCGTGATCTCATCAGGATCAAACTCATACTGTGAGCAGTTTTTGGCTGCAGTACTATAACTTGAACAGTGCCTCACGAAGGCTCTTATTCTTTGTAGGTTGATTGCTTATGACTGTGTCACTATATCTGTTTATTGATATGTTGTAGAAGGATACTGCAAATTCTAAAGCAGAGACTAGTAAAGTAGCATGCCTATAATAATGATGTGCTGACAAGTCAATTCTTTTGAGAATGATTAATTCTGATCTATGTCAATTGTCTTAGAAACCTTCAAAACTCAGAAAATTTTAAAAAAGGTTTTTGAAGGACAGTTAACTGGATCAAACTGATCATAAATAGTATTTTTATTCTTCTTTATAAAGATAAATGAACTTACATGACAATGGAAAGAATATGAAAATTACTAACACATTTCAAACCAGACACCATGGTACTGGCACACACAACACAAGGAGTTATGGCCTAATGGTATATGTGATATTGATGATCCCCTTTTCCAGGTTAAAAATTAGGTTAATATAGGTGTGTTTCTGGGCCCAGTTCACTGCACAAACAAACAACATGTGGTAACAGCGGAGTTAATCAGTCAATTCTGATGATCGTCACAGAACAAAATGCTATCCATCCAGCAGACGATTTAACCACTGAGACCGAACGTTCAAGTCTTCATAGACACATGTCTGACAGGCTGGGGTTCCCATTGTCATGAACTGATAGTGGATGCTCCCTGGTCACCTGAAGATAAGAAAAGACGTACAGGTATTAATGAACTAGAGCTCTTGACAGTATGGAAAAACCCCATAGCATCAGGACCCATGATAATTGGAACAGTGGTACAAATGGCGACTGACAATACTACAGCATTGCATTACGTAAACAGACAGAGGGGCACAATTC
Organism: Bradypodion pumilum; assembly: GCA_035047305.1. NCBI lineage: Eukaryota > Metazoa > Chordata > Lepidosauria > Squamata > Chamaeleonidae > Bradypodion > Bradypodion pumilum. The sequence continues at coordinate 76,552,829 of JAWDJD010000002.1, read as the reverse complement.
AAAGTCTCATCTTCCTTACTATGGGACTGTTTTCTTGAACATCACATGTTAATAACTGCAATCAGTGTAGCAGGAGAGTTTAGCAACCTTGGCCAACAGTCTCAGTGGGTAGTCAGGACAAAACTATGAATGAGAGCTGATGTCAGATGTATACAACACAATTCAGATCAACTTATTTGCAACAAATGAAAACAAGACTTATGCAGAGTATTGCTCAAAAAGGAACCGCAGCCTGAATTCACTCAGTGATGCATCTACCTAACGATGGAAAAAACATTTCTGTTATACCTTTCTGCTGATTCCAGTGCTCCACAAGGTGGTGGTAAAGGTCCACCAAGAATCTTCCAGTTTCGTTCTCATTGCCCCATGGCGACTTTGGCAACATTGTTTCGCTATACTGAAGAATATGGCACCAGAGTGCTATCATCTCCCAATTGCTCCCAAGTTATTTTCTCAGACATATAAGATGTTATTTCATTCAAACCTGAAGATGTTGAAGCTGACAGCCTGGCTAATTCACCAAAAATCAGGGAATGGGGAAGGTTCTTGAGAAACCCAGAAATTCATCAATGATAAAAGCCTATAACTGAGGCTGTTATACTTCAGGCACAGCATGAAAATAGATGTGTCATGGGAAAAGACAATAATGGTATGAAAAGTTGAAACAGAGAAAGACTAAGCATGAGATGGATTGTTTCAGTAAAGAAAGCCACAGTTTGTTGATGACTTGACATCAGATAAACCACAATCAAAAATCCTGGTCCTCTAAGCTTGTGCCGGAATTGTGACTGTGTTGCTGGACCAGAGAAGATTTAGATCTGGTATAACTTGGCTCCCCCCTTGCTTTCTCCTTTCCATCCAGGAGATCTTTGAGTTCAATCAGCAAAAGAGACTTCTGCTGAAATTGGAAGAAGTACTACAATGGTTAAACTGTAGTACTGCAACCAAAACTGCTGATGTTGTGAGTTCAATCCTGACGGACCCCAGGTTGACTCAGTCTTTCATCTTTTCAAGGTCGGTAAAATAAGTACTCAGCATGTCAGAGGCAAAAATGCTAATTACCATGTGAACTGCCCAGAGAATGTTCTAAGTCAGGGGTGCCCAAACTATGGCTCATGGGCTGGATCCGGCCCATGGCACCAATTAATCTGGCCCATGCCACCATTGCCATTCCCAGAAGCAGAATTAAAATGTACATGCATATGTACCGAACGCTACCATAAATGACCCCATTGCTGTAATAAATGTGTTTGCGACAGCTATGGGATATTTAGGGCAGTGTTTTTCACATGCGCGGGAACGTTCTGAGCACACGTGTTTTACTTCTGTGACCGGCCCACGGCCTGAGAAGTTTGGCACCCCTGCTCTATGTGCTATGGGGCAGTATATAACTATACAGTAATTGCTATTGCTAATAGTGTCTGAGTACAGCTAGCATAGTCGTCAAGTTAGGTTTGTGCTGTTAGTTGATACTTCTATTACATATTTCAAAGCTTACATCTAGCATATTCTTTAGGTGAAGGGAGGTGACATTTCCATTTCATCAGGCAAAATCTTATTGGGAGTTACTTACAAAGGTCAGTTGCTGCAAGGTAAGAAATCATCATAGGCATTATCTGTTATGTATTGAATTGCACGACATGGTCACAACAGATAATGTCTACAGTGATTTCTTTACTTGAGGCACTTCACACCCCAAATTTGAGCTACATTGCATTATGTTTGCATTCATAATTAATAAGACTGGGGCCATATTTTTTCTTTGTGCATTGTCACCTACAGGATTGTTATTATTTCAGCATAATTAACATAAGTTCCTTAAATTATGTTTCTAATATATTTGTTGAGCATGAATGCTGTTTAGTGACCTGCCTACATAGAAAAATGTTTTAAGAAGAAAGAACATGCGGATAATTTAAGGAGAGTAATCCCCAAATTTAGTGTTGCTATGAAATAGAAGTGAGGCTTAGCTCTAATTATAAATGGCAATACTGCAATTGAGAGAAGAAATTTTATTTAAATTATAAATTATAGTTTTCTTACATACCAAGATATTTTTTCACAAACAAGCCGTTTGATATCACTTTGCTGAAGCGCTCCAGCATTTTGCTAATTTTAAAAAGTCTCTTGCTGATCGATTGCGACCTTTCAATGGGATAATCCCATTCATCTTTTAAGCAGCCTGTTCTCACACTGTTCACTATAAGTGCTAAGTTACTGCCTTTTATTTTATGTTTTGTAATGCTTCTTCCACAACGTGCGATATTGCTAGACAAAAATCTTCAGCATAATCATACATTTTCATTCTGAAATTGTAGGTCCTTATTTTCTAACAGAATATATTTATTTGGGACACTCCTATATTATAAAGTCTTATCTAAAGGAACAAGACTATACATGTGGATTATATGAGAAATACATTTTTAAGAAATAACATGAATTACATTGAAGGAATAGATACTCAATAGATAACTGCTATACAAAAAAAAAATTTGAAAGGAGCATCATTGTCTCCTGCATTCTAGAATGCAAACTGGTGGCATTTTCTTTCCTTCCTGTCATCATGGCTTTTCTGTGTTACCTGATGTCCAAGATGGGAATATGCTTCACACAGGCACTGTATATTGAAGTTGTATACTTAAATTTTGTCTGTGTTCAAATAACCAGCTGCTGGGCCAAACAAAGAATCTGTCAGAAATATTGCTAATACTGATAGATTGTCTTCCCTAAAGGCAGAGTACTAAATATAAATTACATGTTATTACAATTGAGTAGTTGTCTTTTTTCCTCCATGCCCACTGAGCAATGGAATGACACAAGCATCTAGCTGTGAAACCTTGTCATGGTGAAAGAGAAAAGAGGGGGGGCACCTCATTTTGACATTCAAATGTGGATTTGAATTGGCTCTTTAACCTTCAATTTCCTGTTTCTTTAATTGGACTGTTAGAAACAGTTTTAATTAGCCAGAGGCACCATAAATTTCTCCTCCGCCATCACTTCACTAGTTTGGATGGTCTCATTTTCAGTACTAGGTGCAAATAACTTGGAAAAAAAATAAATGTATATGTAACCCAGTAGTTATTCTCATAAATAGAAAGCATAGAAACTGAACCTGAAATGGATTGGCTGATACATCATGTGCCTAGAAATCTTAGCAACATAAACTTTCCTGAAATGTGAACTGGAGTTTTAAAAATCAGATTAATTTGGAACATGTCCCAAAATAGCAGTGTTATCTAATTTTGGAAACAAGCTGAAAGAATGGCAAAAAAACATATATTCCAATATTGGTGACAGCAGCAAGATTGAACATAGTCAAAAATGGAAAGTAGATTTTGATTTTGATAACTGGTATAGAGATATGACACATAGCTATTAATAGTAAATTAACACGTGAAGAAAAGGTTAAAAGGAATTGGTAAACACTGATTTTAGAGAGACATGAGGAGAATTCCTGGACTGTATTAGATAAAGCGGTAAAGTCAGAAGAAGAAATATTACCCTTTTGGAGGTAAAGGGGCAAATGTGGGGATGTAACAATATAGAAAACTAGCAGGAGTGCCCAGGTTCGCCCGGGGTGGTATTTCGGGATGGCAAGCTGGTTCAGGTGTCCCCTACCTTTTTACACCACTGGTCTCTCTTATTTCTTTCCTGTGCACCGCAGGGGGTGGCCAGCCCAGTTCCCCGTGCCTTGCTTGCCTCTCCACCCCGCCACCCTCATGTACCTTATTGAGCCGCCGTAGCTTGCCCGGGTTGCATCCTCCGTTGCATCAGCAGCAGCAGGCCCCACGTGTGTCCTCTGGGCTGCCTGGTGATGGACGTGACCCTGGCAGCAGGCACCCCGGCAAGGAGGGTGTGCGAGGCCGGGTTTTTTGTTGCGGGGGCCCCCTGTCCCTGCACTCTCCTGCTTTGCTGCTGAGCGGAGAACCGGACCACGGCAACGTGTGCTCCTGTGGGCATTTCACATGAGGCCAGGGACTGTTCTCGCTTGTGCGCCTTAGGCCGCGCTCACCTTGGCAGGCGGGGTCTGGGCACCTTTCCGGGCCGGCGATCTGGACTCCCTTTGTGGCTGGCACTGGGCATTGGTTGCCATCCCCGGTATTTCTTCCGCTCACCTGTGCAGTTGGGGCCTTGGCCACCCGTGCTTCCGCCAAGGCTTTCCATGTTCGTGCCCGGTCCTTTCCTGCTGCGGCTGGAGGGGTCGTGTATGAGTGTGTCCACCCTTCCCGGCTGTGTGTTGATTTGGGCCTTTCTCCTCATGTGGTCACGGCCATCTGGGCTTTCAGCGAGTCGTTCCACGGTCAACGGTCCTGCTGTTTCCCCCCCATCCCCCCATGGCGTGCACGTTGCAGGGTGTGCTGTGAGATGTGTGTTCGCATGAGCTGCTGCTCAACAGCTCTGCACGTGCCCAGTCTTCCCTCAGACCGTCATGGATGCGCAGTCCTTTTCCCATGGATTGTCGGGTGTGCGCCCCCTGCCGGCCCCGGGACCCTGATGTTTATGATACTGGATGCCCAATGTAGATGTGTGCCAACTTTGACGTGGATCCATTCAGGGTGTGGGAATGCATACGGGACCCACAAACAAACACCTCTCTTTTATATATATAGATAATAATTGGATATTGTTTATAAGCCCCACAAGTGGAGGGACCATGTAGAGTTAAACACTTTTATGTATGTAAGTATTATTGATAGCTTTTTTCTGTAATTTTTCTTTAAAAATATAATTATTGTGATAAACCCAGGATTTCTAACTTGTTATCTATTAATTTCTGCCAAGCGGATCTAAAAAAATCTTCCTGTAGTAAAACAAGAAAAGAGCCCTGAGGGAAAAAGATTATCAATCTTAATTCAAAGGCCTTTTTTCCATGCTCTCACCTTAACAGAAGGCTGAGCAAACTCCGCCCAAAAAACAACATATGTTACATACCATAGGACAGGGGTTCGCAACCTAAGGCCCGTAGGCTGGATCTGGCCCGTGGCACCATTTCATGTGACCCCCAATCCCTCCAACAGCATTCAAGAAACAAAATGGTCACCCCCTTTGAAGCTGTGGGACCCATTGTGCAGGCAAGGCAAAATGGCCATCCAGCCCTTGAAGCTGACTGAGAGAGCGCGACCTGGCGCTCGGCTTCAAAAGGTTGGGAACCCCTGCCATAGGATTTTAATTAGCCTCCTTAAGAAGAAAGGGGAAGTGATCAAGTTTCTCTAAAATCCCAGTTATCCATACTGTGATGCCATATAAATTACTGGAATTATTTTTGTGTTAGATGCTAGTAATACCTCTGAAACAGTGTGACCTCCTTTCATCTTGTAAAGGTAAAGGTCGCCCTTGTAGAATTTAACAATTGCATGCAACAGCCTTTTGCTGTGCATAAAATACTATCTTGCTGGTGTTGCCAAGCTAAATTAGAGAAAAGGAGCATTCTTTTCCAGAGAAAGTGTTTTACCTGTTCAAACTCCCAACCATCTAATAGCCAGCTAGATTTATGCAATCACTTGTTCTTAGAGAAAATTGAAATATTTGATTTTTGATAGAAAAGCACTAGGTGGTAGGTAGCAAGTAAATCTCCCCATAACCTAGGAATTTTGATCGAGAGAGGCTTTTATTGTATTTTGCCACTATTTGCTTCCCTATTTTTCTTGCTTTTTCGAATATGAGGTTGTGCGTTTGTTTTATTTTGCCATCCCTCCATGTTAGCGGGGTAATTTCCCAGTTTGGTTTAGTTTTTAAAGATACTTGTTTAATTTGCTGTACATTTATATTGTTAAATGTGTATGCTGTGTTAAAAGTATTCACAGAAACTGGATAGTTTGGTGATGATTTCTCTTTCTCATCTGTTACTTGAAGGTAATAATGATAAATATGATACGGTATAAGCTAGCACTTGCAAAAGTCTGAAACTGACTTTTGTTTCTCATGTATTGTAGCCTGCTTTTACATTAGATTGATTCTCTGTTTCCTTGTCTCTGCTTTTTAGGAGTAGCTTTAAAGAGTTCTTTAGGGGTTTTGGAGTATCAGAAAATAGGAGAAATATGGATTTGAAATGCAAATAGGCTTTCTTTTTCATGTAGAAGATCTAACATTCCAAATCTGTCAGAGCTGGTACATGAAAAAAACAGCAATTAAAGAGGCATTCCCTGAAAGAACCAAAAAGTAAAAGAACTATGAAAATTGTCACTAAGTGCATCCCTAGTTAGTGGAGAACTCTAACTATGTCATGTGTATCAGCACCCTGTCTTCTTCAGAGGAGGTTAGAATCATTTTTTTAAAAAAACTTATCTAAACTGTTAAAAGTATGCTAGAATTATGAACATGGATCAAAGACTTCATATAACCATAGATGCTGCACAGATGTAAAAAGTCTGTTCCATAGGCTTTTATGCAAATTGTTTTTTTACTTAACTCGAAGCAAACCCATAGGAAAAATGAATTTTTATATAACTCGAAGCAAACCCATAGGAAAAATGAATTTTTATATAACTCGAAGCAAACCCATAGGAAAAATGAATTTTTTGCTTAACTCAAAGCAAACCCATAGGAAAATGATATTTATGTAAATCGAAGCAACCCCATATGAAAAACAATTTTTTACGTAACTCGAAGCAAACCCATAGGAAAATGATATTTATGTAAATTGAAGTAACCCCATAGGCATACCTGTCAACCATCCCGACTTGGCCGGGATTACCCCATAATTTGACGCCGATTGACGTCATAACCCGCGCTGCCAAAGCCCCGTAATTTGGCAGTGGGGAAAATGCTTTCCACGCATGCGTAGAAACGCTACGCCGCTTGCGCAGCCCCTACACAAGTGGCGTAGCGCTTCCACGCATGCGTAGAAGGGTTCTACACAAGTGTAAAACCCTTCCATGCATGCATGGAAAGCGACCTGCGCACCAGCGATCTGCACAGGTCCCGTTTTTTCCGGAGCCGCGGTTTGACAGGTATGCCCATAGGACAAACAATTTTTTTACGTAACTTGAAGCAAACTCATAGGAAAAACAATTTTTTTACGTAACTCGAAGCAAGGCATATGTAAGTCAGGGTTTTACTGTACTGTCTTTTAAATGCTAGAGTTCAAATGCAAGCATAGCCTATTGGCCAGTTTTCTCGTAAAATAAAATAAAATCATGTAAGACCCCATGTGTAGCTTCAGATGTACTTAGTATATAGAACATAGGTTAATGTTAAACTCACACATGGAGAGGGGTTATTTCCCACCTAAAAGTATGTATCCACAAGTTTGTTCAGCATCAACAAAACCTTGCACTTTTTTGTATCTCCATTACCATCATCCAACTCCCCCCAAACAACAACAACAACAACAACAACAACAACAACAACAACAACAACAACAACAACAACAACAACAATCCAACTGGGGGAAACAAATACAGGCATAAATCCTGAACTCATCTTTATTTGAGACTTGTATAAAAATATTCACAGAAATCTGCCTTTTAGTTTGGCCAGTTCTGTCTGTCTTGTTCATGAGTGTCACCAAGAATTTAGATTTGAATTTAGAGAAGGAACAGCTTTTGACATTCATACAAGATCTGGTAGAACATGTATCAGCTAAGCTATTAATGGGTGCTTCCTGTTGTGAGCATATGGCACCTATTTTTTTATCAGCTGCATTAGTTCCCATTGGTTTTCTGGGTTCAGTTCAGTGTGTTAATTATTACCTTTAAATCATACATGGCTTGGAAGCAACTTACCTAGTGGATGTTCTCTACCCACAGGAACTCTAGTAGCAGTAGAGATTATCTGGGAGCTGGCTTTTTGAAGGTGCCAACTGTCAAAGCAGTCCAGCTTGAATCTATCCAAAAATATTTCCATGCTCTGGAATTATCTTCTCATATCCCTGTGAAGTGTGACATCCCTGCAGAGATTTGGGAGGGAATGTAAGACAGAATTGTTTCATCAAGCCTTTGAATGCTATTCCATCATACATGTGTCAAGCATTTTATATAATGATGTACTGTATATAACATAAAAATAATCCAGGTTGTTGGTAGGTTTCATTGTATCATTTATTTGTAGTGGTTAGTTGTGCATGCTGTATATGTGTTCTTGTGTTCTGCACCATTCTGGGTCTCTTTGGAAATGAAAATTGCACATCAATGAGAGTGATTATATAAACAAAGAAACAAAAACCAAATGCCAAATTTGACAAAGCTGACCAGGAACTAAAATGACTGCTTAACCCAGACTGAGTCAATTCTGTCAAAACAATGCTATAACTTAGAAAGGCAAAACACAAATAAAAACAGCTAATATTCAAGTGTAAGGGGAAAAATAATTCTCCAGACTGCTGTAGGACCAAAACAAAGTAATTTGGACATGTGTTTCAGTTTGAAATATTATTTAAGAAATGAAACCTAGAAAATTTGGAAAGTGTGCCAAGGCATGGGCTGAAGACTGTGAAGATGCCAACAAAAATGAAACCAATCACACATGAAAAGCCAGACTAGATACAAATGAAGGAGGAGTGGAAATTGGTGGAAGAAGCACTAATAATTTAAGATACGCAGATAACACCATTTTACTGGCAGAAAACAGCAATGACTTGAAATGATTTTTAATGAAAGTGAAAGAAGAGAGTGTCAAAGCAGTATTGCAGGCGAACATTAAGGGGGAAAAAATATCACTACAGAACAACTAAATTCCTCGATTGACCAGATTATCAAGGGATAAGTTCCTGCTGGCCGCAACTCGCTATCTATTCTTTTTGCTGTCGTGCTTTTCTCTTCCAGGTTCGACCAAAACTTTTCACAATTGGGTTTTCCCATCTTTGGGGGGGGGGGCTGTCAAGAGGTCTTTTTACTCCTCTGGGATACCACTCGGCAACTGCTGCTGTCCAATGCTCATCTGTCATTCGAGAAATATGTCCAGCCCAGCTCAATTTCCATTTATGATATTCGGCAACAGCTTCATTGATTTCACTTTGTTTTCTCATCTGGGTATCGGGGATGTGGTCGCAAAGGGGTGCCTTTAGCATTGATCTTTCCATGGCTCTTACGAATCTTAATAGTTCTTCCGCAGGTAGTACTGTTGAATTCAAAAGGTTGGCACATTGTTTCTCGCCAAGTTTCTCATTTAATAAGATTTGCTTGATGAAGTTGCATGCCGCCCATCCCACTTTCTTTCTTCTGGCTAGTTTTGCTCTCTGGTTGTTGTTCATCCAAATCAGACTTCCAAGATAGACATAGTGGTCAACCTGCTTGATGGATTCATTCCGGATTCTTATTTGGAAGTTCTACTGGTTGCTTGATAGCATATATTTTGTCTTCACGCCATTCATTTTAGGCCAACTTTCCTACTTTCTGCATAGAGCTCACACAACATTTTTTAAAGTATTTGAGCATTTCTGAGAATTAGTACTACACCATCTGCAAACCTGAAATGGTTTATCTTCTCTCACTTTAAAGTTGACAATGAAGAAATTTTATTTATTTATTTATTTTATTTATTTCAGTTTGTATACCACCCACTTGGCCAAGGTCAACTCAGGGCGGTTCACAGCATAATTAAAAACATAATTAAAAACATAGTTAAAACTGCTTTAAAAACTACCCACCCACTCACTAAAAAAGGGTGCAGGGGCCGAGGGTGCTGGGATTCACTATACCAGCCACCCCGCGGAAGTCACCCCTCCACCTGCACCCCATACTTGGCCTGCCAGCCAGGTTTTAAGTTCTTTCCTGAAGGGCAACAATTCCGTCTGGAGATGTAACTCTGTTGGTAAGAGGTTTCAGAGAGCCGGTGCGGACACGGAGAAGGCCCTTCTCCATGTGCTGGAGAGGTGAGCCCCTCTAGCAGATGGTACAATGAGAGAGCCCCTCCAGTCCGCTCTGGTTGAACGGACAGACGTCCTTAGGGCGATGCGGTCTCTTAGGTAACCTGGCCCACTACCATGTAGGACTTTAAAGGTCAAAATCAGCACCTTGAATTGCACCCAGAGGCAAACTGGTAACCAGTGCAGCTCCTGGAGCAGAGGAGGCACGAGCATAACACCCCATCACTACCCGAGCCGCTGTGTTCTGGACCAGCTGCAGCCTCCAAATGGTCGACAAGGGCAGCCCCATGTAGAGTGCATTACAATAATCAAGTCTGGAGGTGACCAGAGCATGTGTGACCATGAGCAAGGAATCCCTATCCAGTAGCGGGCGCAACTGGCGAATTACATGAAGTTGTGCAAAGGCCCTCCTGGTCACGGCCGCCACCTGCTCTTCCAGCAGCAGACGCACATCCAGGAGGACCCCCAAGTTGCGCACTGGGTCTGTCTGGGGCAAAGTAACCCCATCCAAGAACAAGGATGGCAGCTCCCGGGATAGTACGGGACCCCGAACCCACAGCCACTCAGTCTTGCTATGATTCAGCTGTAACCCGTTGGCCCCCATCCAGACCCCCACAGCCTCCAGGCACTGGGACAAGACATTGACAGCATCACTTGGGTTCCCACGGGCCGAGATGTACAACTGAGTGTCATCCGCGTACTGATGGTACCGCACCCCATGGGAACAGATGATCTCACCCAGTGGCTTCATGTAGACATTGAATAGGAGAGGAGAGAGTACCAACCCCTGAGGCACCCCATATTGGAGAACCCTAGGGCCGGACCTCTCACTCTCCAACCACACCGACTGGGTCCGGACCTCCAGGAATGAGGAAAACCAGGACAGTACAGTGCCCTGGATCCCCAACCCTTTGAGCCGTCCCAGAAGAATACCATGGTCAATGGTATCGAAAGCCGCTGAGAGGTTGAGGAGAGCAAGGACGGACGGATGACCACCATCCCGCTTTCTCCAGAGATCATCCACAAGCGCGACCAATGCTGTCTCCGTACCATATCCGGGTCTGAAACCAGGCTGGAAGGGGTCTAGATAATCCGCTTCATCCAGTACCCCCTGCAGCTGACGCGCCACTACCTTCTCCAATACTTTCCTCATAAAGGGGAGGTTGGAGACGGGCCTGTAATTGGATATGACTGTTGGGTCTAGGGATGGTTTGTGATAATGAAGGATCTCGTAAATCTTGGTTGACTCATCAACTCAAATGGGGACTACAGTCAACAAATCGGTGGAAGACTGAGACCTGGAAGGGCAACAATGAAAGAATTGGAAAATATCATTAAGAACAAAGATGTGTCACTGGAGATATTGACCAAGATCATTCACACTATTCCATTTCCAAATCATGTATAGATACAAAAGCTGGGCATGAAAGAAAGCTGTCAAGGAAAAACATTGATTCGTTTGAAATATGGTGCTGGAGGAGAGCTCTATGTATATCCTAGAAATATACACAGATCTCTCCTCTGTGTATGAGTTATGGTCTTTAATCTATAACTAGAAATAGAGCCTTCTTGGTGGCGGCACCAACACTGTGGAACACACTACCAGTGGAGCTGTGCCAGGCCCCAACACTAGCTATCTTCAAAAAGCAATTAAAAACTTTCTTATTCAAGGAAGCGTTTCAGAATGTTATCCCTGTAACAATAAATTAACCAGTCCTCTGTGCCCTCAGTTACCTTTTATTTTAGGATGTATTTATTTAGTTGGTTTATTTTTAATTTGTTGTGTGTTTTATTATGTTATTTTGATATTTGCATGTACACTACCCAGAGTGGGAAATTTCCCAAATGGATGGTATAAAAGTGCAATAGATAAATAAATATGAATACCCCGGACTTCTAGAAAGATGAACAAATGGGTCCTAGAGCACGACTCTCTAAAGAAGGCAGGACTCTCTAAAAAAGACAATAATGCTGGGAAAGAAAGAAGGCAGCAGGAAAAGAGGAAGATGAAACATGACAGGGATTGACTCTTTGAGAGAAGCATAGGCTTGAGTTTATAAGAGCTGAGCAAGGTTATTGACATTTTTGAGCTCTCGTTCATAGGGTCACCATGAGTTGGAGACAACTTGATAATAATAATAATTTGTTGTCAGAATTTATTCTGGGCTGAAATGATTTTTGTGGAAGAAACTCCGCTCAGGGACTGCCCAAATGATGCTCCATTCATGTCCCCAAAACTGGGACAGAGATGGGCGCTCAATCCATCATGCAGTAGCCAGGTCTCAAACTGCCGACTTGCCAGCCTTCCAGCTAACAAGGCAACTTTCTTAACTACCTTTTTCACGCTATTCCTGCCTTCCTAGGACAACCCTGGGCCGCACAACAGCTGAAAACAGGTGCATCCGCCATTTTGCTTTTTAAACAAAATGGCCGCTGCATGCATTTTCAGCTGTTGTGCGGCCCAGGGATGTCCTAGGAAGGCAGGAATAGCACGAAAAAGGTTCTCAAACCCTCCCAGAGGCTGCAGGAGAGGTAGAGAGCCCGAAACATGCACCAACGATGGCGGTTTTTTTTTGTCCCCAAACAGCGTGAAAAGGTAGGATATCTTGTCGTCCATTTTGTGGGGGTGGGCAGCCAGTGTACGGGCACTCCATTCGGCGGCTGCCTTTTGCTTGGACGGTTCCCTTCCCGGAGGGCCGGAGGGTGTCTCTGCACTCACCCTCCAGCCCTCCATGAAGGGAAGTGGCCAGACACTTGGCTGGTTCCTTTCCTGGAGGGCAAATCACGATGCATCGGATAACGCTAAAATATAGTTATACGATGCAAATTTTTTCAAAAATTTGCATCGTTATCCTATTTTAACGTTATCTGATGCATTAGTTATCCAAGGTATTACTGTACCACCATAAATTGACTTGTGTTGTTGACCTGCCACTTGCTCCCAATAGCTGTCTTATAAACATTTTATAACCACTAGTTACACTTTTACTGTCTCTCCTCTTAAAGAGGAATTTTATCATGTAAATGTGTTTTTCTGCATGTTCCCTTAGGATATGGTTCTTATTCATGAATATTTTGAAGACTGAAATTATACTGCTAAATCTGTATCCTGAAAAAATACATGAGGGGAAAGTAGCTTTTTTTCAAGCCCTTAGGACTCTACATTTTTTATTTGCATTTCTATCATGTTAACTACTGTTTAAAGAGATCCCAAGGTGAGCACACTCAACTATTTTCAAGAAATTTTATCCCGTTATTTGTATAGGACTTGCTAATTAATGTTGCAGGCTTTGTTATTCTGCAGTAGCTGCAATTAAGGTGTAGCTATTTAGCTATACCATATCCTAGTATTTGTGTTGTAAATGTTGTTACCTGAAAACTGTGATTGGGAGTCCACTGAAGACATGAAGGTATAATTCTCCTTTAAATGTCATGGGCACCACTGTCTTAGTAGTTCTGTTGGTTAAAATAGGATGAAAAGTAGATAGTTTGATAATGAAAACCACTAGAAGGGCTGTCCGGAAGAAATTATTCTATTACTTCTTAAGACTGCCTGGAATGATTCACAGTATGAAGCCCTACTTATTTTAAAGCTTTCTCAGAGCCTTCAGTAAGGCATAATCTAAGCATCTGTTTATACTGTACTGATTTATATAGCAAATGAGATAAACTCAGCTTTAGTTAATTATAATTATCTTAATGGCAAGATACAATACCATGGTCCACTGACCAGTTTAGTTCCACATGTGTGTTACTGTAGGGGTGTGCTGGCTACACTAAAAGGGCGCTGGATGGGGAGTAAAGGGGTGGCACCTATGGGGATAGTGCATGATGTCATGGATTGAGCGCCTATCTCAGGTCTCAGCTCCTGCCAATCTAGCTGTTGTGAAAGCAAGACATTACAAGTAGATCAATAGGGACCACTTCAGTGGGAAAAGATCTTGGGGACATGAAAGGAGCCTCATTCGCCCCCCTCGCGGAGGGGGAGAGTAATGGATGGAGGGGAAATGGAGAGAAAGGCTCTTCCCTCACCTTCCTCTTCCCCACCTCCAACAGACAATGGGGAGAAGCGGAAAGAAGGAAGAGGTGGCAACTGGCAGAGAGATCTTTCATCCACTTCAGCTGCCTCTCCCACCTCTCCCCCCGGCACTTTGGTTCAGGCACAGCGGACCATGGCTGCTGGGATGAGGCCTCCGGACTCCCGCTCCCTGCCTTCTCCCTTGGAATCTAACCAGGCGCTGTCGCCACCACCGCAAGCCATGAAGAAACCCATTGAGTCTTTCTCATCAACTGAGGCAATGAAAGGGTGGGGCTGGTTGGTGCATGGTGGATATCACTATGCACCAACCAGCCCCACCCCCTGTGGCCTCAGCAGATGGGAAAGACCCGCTGAGCTTTTTCACAGCTTGTGGGTTGTGGCAGCAGCGGCAGCAGCGGGTCAAATTAGTTGGTGCACAGCAATACCCAACATGCACCAACCATCCATGGTGGGTGTGGGGCTGGTTGGTGCACAGCAGTACCTGCCCCACTGAAACAGCACACCTCTGCCTGGAAGGTTCCGGCTTGGTGAGGGGCTGTGGTGAAAATCTAGTGTAGCTGCCAGTTGACATACTTCTGCCCACCTCTGGGGGTCGCCAGTCACTGAGGCACACCGGAACTTGTCCCTGTGTTCCAAATGGCCAGCACGGGCCTTTGTCGCTGAATGGTTATCAACAAATAGAAAACCTTTTTATAACTAATTAATGTTTAAGCATATTTGATGGCATATTCTTTTTAGGATTTTGACAGATTCAGTCTCCATGGATTGAAATAGTTCTATTGATATCCTCTGGTGATATATTTCTTACCAGTGCTTTCAGAGCAGCTTTCATTTCACTTTTTAGATTTGTAGGTTCTTCATCATAGAATTCCTCTTCAAAAGAGTCTGTTGTCTTTTTATCTATTCTGTATACATCTTCAGTATATTCTTCTTGTGCCGTATCTAATTCTAAATATTGGTGATCATCATGGCGATCAGCTTCCGCCCGCTCACCCCTGGCCTCATCATCGCTGGGGGCTGAAGAGGATGACTAGACCCTCAGCTGCGGCTCATTGGGGCAGTGAACGCTGCTCCCGTCAATCTTCCCAGCTGGAGCCTGCCTTGCCCGCCAGCTGAGGGTCTGGCCAGCAAGTTCAACTGCCCGCACCTGTATTGACTATTTCACTTTATTGCTATGTGATACTTTGCTATGTGAAACATTGTATTTATTATTGTATTTTGAACATTGTATCCTATATGTAAGCCCCTTGGGTTGCCCTGGGGTCATTTATATGTTGTTAGCTGCCCTGAGTCGGCCATGTGTTGAGTAGGGTGGGGTATAAGTCGAATAAACATAAACAACATAAACATACTTTGTTAGACTGTATTTTATTGTAACTGTTTTCCATTGTATTGTTCTTGTGGGTGTGTTTATTATATTGTATTATGCACTATGTATTGTGAGACAGCTTTCTTTTGTTGCAGAAAGCGTTCTTTTCTTATGTTGTAATGCTGTTCTGGGTGGCGCTAGCGCCAGAAGGACAGGATATAAATAAACCAATAATAATAATAATAATAATAATAATAATAATAATAATAATAATAATAATAATAATAATAATAATACTGTAATGCCTGTAGACACTAAAATTTAACTAAACCTTTGAACTACTTCTCAACTGGTGTGTGTTTTCGTGTAAGATATTACTCTGGGTTGAAAGGATTTTTAGGGGACGCCCGAATGAGGCTCCTTTCATGTCTCCAAGTGCAGCTCTTGGTTATCGAAACCCATCCTTCCAGTCTCCAGCTGAGCAACTTTAACTACTAAGCCACTGGTAACATTTATTTAAGTTAGTGGGGGAATGCTATGTAACGGTATTTGTGACGTCCGGAAATCTTTGGGAGTTTTTGCAACTTCAAGTCGCTAAGGCTTAAAGGTAAAGGTAAAGGTTTCCCTTGCTAAGGCTTATCATAGAGTAAAATATGTCTCTTTCTCTCCTGGAGAAAGACATATGCCTTTATCGTAAATACTTTCCAGCAATGTAGGTCTTAAAAAGACTTGAATGTTTAATAGTATTTTTAAAAAATGTCTCCTAGATGTAGGAAACATTTTAAATAGCTTTAAGTTCCTTTATACCTAACACCTAGCTGAATGGCTAGTAGAGGATGGAGCTTCATTTTCCAAATAAAGTAATCAAATTGTGCTAGATAAATTTAGGAAAAATATGGCACAGATAGATTGGTACTAATTGGTGCTAAAACCAAATGACAGATCAGGGGTAAAGGTAAAGGTTTCCCTTGCTCGAAAGCCAGTCGTATCCGACTCTAGGGTTCAGTACTCATCTCTGTTTCAAAGCCGAAGAGCCAGCACTGTCTCATTCTGCAGACATTTCCGTAGTCATGTGGCAGGCATGACTAGACACTGGAGCACACGGAACACTGTTTAACTTCCCACCCAAGTGGTCCCTATTTATCTACTAGCAATTTCTTGCTTTCGAACTGCTAGGTTAGTAGGAGCTGGGACAAAGACGGGAGCAAGACGTTTGCAAGTGTAATTACCAAAATCAAATGACTTGTCAATAAAACAAGAAACCATTTGTGAAGTGTGATAAATTGTATTTGTTAGAGTAGTGCCTAAAGTTTCTTCTAAATCCCAATTTCTTTGTTTCAGTCTGTGTGCATTTACACTACCCAACCCTTTCGGAACCAAACAGAGTTTTTGACAGTTGTTTCCCCGCTACCTTTGCATAGTGTATACTGCAGTTTCATCTTCAACAATGGCTATACCTCAAAGAGATGTCCTTTGAAAGCCTTATATCAGATCAATCATAAAAAACTGTTACTGTTTCTCCATTTTTTATTGTTATGTTAGTTCAGGCTTATAGTTATAGGGGGAAAGCTTGTTATAAAAGTTTTCCAGGTTTTTATGCTCCTATGGCATGAGTTCCCAACCTTTTTACACCATGGACAGAAACAGGCACATTTACAGCTGTCATGAAACATCCACGTTTACGAAAGTCATGGGTGCATTTACGCATTCATGGGCATGTTTTACGGCTGATATAAACGTGTCCACTTCTGGTGGTGGCGTTGTGGGCCACATGAAATGGTGTCGCGGGAAATAGTTTGGGAACCCCTGTCCTAAGGCGTTCTTTGTTATATTGGACATTGGGGGTAAAATCTCCCATATATACATCCACAACAAGAACTTTCTTTTCTTGGGAAGGCCTGCAAGATCTATTATTTTATTTTATTTTGGATCTAACTGAAGTGGTATAGAAGCATGAGGCTGAAGTCCTATCTTTTCAAAATGACACTCTGGCCTGTGTCATGAGCAACATCTACCTTAGACAAGATTGAGTCTATCTGTAAATTACCTGTGCTTCAGTCCCATCTGTGATCGCTATAGTTGTTGCATCAAAGACAGCAGTGATAACTCATCAGGCCTCTACTTTCAACATGAAAGACAAAATCATCGGTATTGGCTAAACAGAAGAAGACCACTCTACACTAAAGAAGCAAGTGCTGAAGTACAAAGGAAAGAACTCTGAGGACCAATGTCCTTCTCTTCAGCTACCATCAAAATCACACCCAATCTCACTACACAAAACTTCATATTAGAGAGTGAAATTTCGAAGGAAGCACAAGCATCCTTGCCATTTTAATAATATGAGCCTGAGGCTTAGCTAGGCCAAGATCCACCAAGGCTCTCATCTCTTGACCCAGTGCTCACTTCTTGCTTTGTTGTTTTGTTATATAGGGCCGTGGAATTTCACTTGAGATTAATTCTTAGGTATCTTTTTAAAAAACAAAACAGTATGATTGTATTTATATCAATTTATGCTTCACAAAACATCAGATTTAAGGAAATCTACATTGGTATAGAAAGTACTCTGTATATGTTCTGCCAGGTTAGTAATCCAGACATATGTAAAGCGTTTTGTTGTTGCTATATTAAAAAAACTATCCTCTAATATGTATTTAATCCCCAGTCTTGTTCTCTTATGTTTTCCAGCACTGGTAGCCATTGGGAAATATAGTATGACAATAGAAACTGTGGATGTGGGGTGGTGCAAAGAAATCACTGATAAAGGAGCCACCCAAATTGCCCAAAGTAGTAAGTCACTCAGATACTTGGGACTGATGAGATGTGATAAGGTAAGAAGCTTTTATTGAAACAAAACTTGTGTAATATGTGTGACAGTGACATTCCCATTTATTCAATACTTATAATCATGAAAGTAATTTCAGGAGAATGACAAAAATGTGGTGCACATGTGATATGATGTGCTACATATGATAACATTGTACTGATCAAGCTCTCTTATACTGAGTCAGCTGCATTAACATTTTTAACAGCAGCTGCTTTCACATTTTCTTTCTTTAGAGCATTATGACATGAATGTAGGCCAAAATATTATTGCATAATTTAGGCCAACATTATGGAAATGACATCACATATAGCTGCAAATTGCCACAAAATAAAGGATGCCCAATTTGATAGCTCATTCTTTCAACTTTTTACATTGTGTTTGAGTTATGTGCAATTCAGACAATAATTAGGGCAGTCAACTGCTGGTGGTGCTAGCATATGTTTTATGGTATTTTGCCATCATTTTAAAACACAAAATACACTAACATGCTGTAGTGTAGCTTTCAAAAGAAATTATTTTCTGCTAAGTTCCCTTGATTATAAATCTTCACTATACAGTACATAAACCAAAATGTTTAAAGTTGCTCACTCAGAAGAGAAATACTGCAATTAAGACCTTTACTGTTAATGTTTTTTCATCTTCCCCATTCAAAATGCATTAAGAAACTCCCGTCTGTTTCATTTTCTGTTTGCAGATATTTATTTATTTATTAAAAAATATAAAACTACTGAAAACCCATCTGCTAGAAGAGACAGTATTTTTGAACTGAATAATATTTTA
This sequence comes from Bradypodion pumilum, assembly GCA_035047305.1. Lineage (NCBI taxonomy): Eukaryota > Metazoa > Chordata > Lepidosauria > Squamata > Chamaeleonidae > Bradypodion > Bradypodion pumilum. The sequence goes on along the minus strand of JAWDJD010000002.1, from coordinate 76,534,072 downwards.
AACTTGAGCGTCTCCTTTCATAAACTAGGCTTGGATTATATGTTAGATGGTTACAAGAGTTAACTGATCAATAGTTTTAAAATATACCTTGAATCAAGTGATCAGTGTCACATACTGTATATGTATTTTGTGGCCTTCATTAAAATTACTTGTACAATCAAGAACAACCACTTTGAAAGCAGTACATTTGGCCTATCTTAAGCTGCTAAAGACAATCAAATTACCTCAGTGCTGAAAACAGATTTCTGTACAATCAGTTAAACCAGAAATACTATTTAAGTCCCTTATTTCTTTAATTGCTGTCTTATGCTTTCCCAACTTCCAACAAAGAGACTGCATGCTGAGAAGGGAAAAAAACTGAACTTGCAGGAATAAAAATGTGGGACATGACTACAGAGCAAATGGGGAAATTCTTCCTGATTAATGGGGAATATACATGGTTGTCTTGATGAGAATGCAGTAAAGTGTGGCATTATGGATACCACTGGGGGTCATTTAGCTAGCTTGTTAAGCTTCATGTGTAAGTGAATGAGGAAGATAGTCGTAAAAAGAACACATTTTCAAAAACTATCCTGAATTTTAAGTGTTGAACACATGACGTTGGCAACTCTTAAGAGCACCATCCTTCTTCCATATAAAGAATGAAGACGTTAACTCAGAACAATTTCCTTTAGTTTTCTAAGTCCACACAGCTCTTTTTCCAGCTACCAGCATCTCTAAAAAGAAAAGGTCTTGAGAAAGAGGATGTTTAGATGCTGTTGTCACAGTGTTCTTCCATACAGTAGGGATGGGGAGTCTCAGATGCACCCAGTCATCATAAACATTTCTTGTAGTGCTGTACAGTGGCTATACTAGACTAGTGGCCATTTTACTTCACATAATACTGTCTGACATTCAGTGAAAAAGTTGATAACCACAATCACAGAAGAAGTATACAGTGATACCTCATACAACGTCCAAACTTGGTTCCATAAGTTTGGACTTTATACAGGTTTGGACTTTGTATGAGGCATGCAAAATCCTAACCGCAATGTCTCATACAATGTCCAAATCCTTGCCGCGATACCTCATACAATGTCGTTTCCATAGAGATACATTGTACTGTAACAGCACAGACTTTAGGGCAAAGTCATGGAAACAGGAAACTGATAGAACTTTAAGAAATCATTGTCTAAAGGCTGAATACATTACAAAAACATGTCAAACAACCCTGATCGTCCAAGAACCTGAAGAATGCTTCAAAAATCCTAGGAATGCTTCTAAAAATTCTGATGAAAAAAATTCAAAAAAATCCAAAATCGCACTCAAAACCAATCCTAAACTCTCTTCGCCTCATGCAAAATCCACAAGAGCAATGCATGCATGTGTCCTGCCTTTTATACTGCCCAGGCTCAATGTAACCTGGGGAAAAACCCAATGGCTCATAGGTATGAGGCAACTTTTTTCAAGGAATTAGGTGATGTTGTATGAATTTGATGTTGTACGAAGCAGACTTTGTATGAGATATTACTGTATAGAGCATATGGCAATAAATTTCATCAGTCTCCTCCAAAATGCTTTCCATGACATCATCTTTTGGGCATTTCTTTGATATGTGCTTGACGTAATTTCAGAATAATAAAAGCATCAAGTGCCTTGCCAAAAAAAGAGAGAATGCAATGCTGGTTAAAGACAGACTCTTTGATTTAGTTTGATTATATAATTTCCTCTAGGCTACAGATGTTACTAGTGGCTGTGCTTTTGTTCCAGGTCATGAAAATGATCAAATTAATTCATTTCTCATCAAGTTGCCATTTCAATAGTCTTTTTGATTTGTGTGTATGGTGTAGAAGGGACATATTTGCTGCTCTAAGGAATAAGCTGACTTTATAATCTTAGTATCATGAGTAATGACAATGTCATTACTCATTACGAGTGTTAGGCAGCAGTTAGCTAACCTGACAACCCTGAGGACTAACACCCTTGGGTGCCAAAGTCCACTGGGAAGGGTGATGGTCCTCAAGTGGATTAAATCCCACTTGAATCTATCTTGATGTAAGGCAGCAGCTTCATCAATCCTAGCCTGGGGCTGAAGAGGACTTTGCGTGCCAAAAGGGCTCAGAACCAGAAAGTGACTTGCAAAACTGGATCAATGTTATGGGTGTCATACTGTGATGCAGAACGCAGATAAAAAAACCACTGCATAATATTTTCAGAACAGTCTTCATAGCTGATCTCCAATATTCAGATTCGGATACGGCAGCAGCAGAAGAAGAAGCTTAGTACCATGAGTAATGACAGTCTTATATCACCGTAACGTCTTACATTTTGTTTAAACCCAATGTTTATGGAAGCTATTGTCTTTATTTAGTTTTGTTAATGAAGGATCAGTTTCAAGATACCTAATACAAGCAACACAACTGCCTTTCAAAGTGTACATTTTATGTAATTATTCCACTAGACTAGAGAAGGCGTATCACTTGCCATTGCTGCTGCTGGATTAGAAACAACTTTGTCATGTGGAACTTGATGCTACCTGGCCATGGTTGCTCTGAGCCATACTTAAAAGGACAGGGCTGCCATTGCAGAATCTTTTAAAAGTAGGATTTGAAATAAAAACGGCATTATCAGCAGTATTTAAGGATCAGAGACTGAACATTTTACAGTGATACGTTGGCAACTCTTAAGAGCACCATCCTTCTTCCATATAAAGAATGAAGACGTTAACTCAGAACAATTTCCTTTAGTTTTCTAAGTCCACACAGCTCTTTTTCCAGCTACCAGCATCTCTAAAAAGAAAAGGTCTTGAGAAAGAGGATGTTTAGATGCTGTTGTCACAGTGTTCTTCCATACAGTAGGGATGGGGAGTCTCAGATGCACCCAGTCATCATAAACATTTCTTGTAGTGCTGTACAGTGGCTATACTAGACTAGTGGCCATTTTACTTCACATAATACTGTCTGACATTCAGTGAAAAAGTTGATAACCACAATCACAGAAGAAGTATACAGTGATACCTCATACAACGTCCAAACTTGGTTCCACAAGTTTGGACTTTATACGGATTTGGACTTTGTATGAGGCATGCAAAATCCTAGCCGCGATGCCTCATACAACGTCCAAATCCTTGCCACGATGCCTCGTACAGCGTAGTTTCCATAGAGATACATTGTACTGTAACAGCACAGACTTCAGTGAAAAGTCAAGGAAACAGACTGGAAACTGACAGAACTTTAAGAAATCATTGTCTAAAGGTTAAATACATTACAAACACATGTAACAACCCTGATTTTAGGGGACAAACCATACAACAAGTTTTTAACTTTTGAAAACTTTAAAAGTTAACAAGTCCCATCATGCAGCACAGTGTTAATCTGCAGCCATGCGGCCGATCATCCATTTTGTACAAGCTACTGTAAACAATTACTGGATGGAAGCAAGGACAAAATGGATGCCAACATGTCCCATCATGCAGCACAGTGCTAATCATCCAAACAGCAGCAAATACCAAACAATTGCCCACCCCACCAAACAGTGCCCCCCTCAAAAAAAATAAGAAAAATTATGGAGCATGCAATCTGTTTTTAAAAACCACAGCAGCAAACACCAAATAATTGCCCACCCCACCAAAAATTGCCCTCCCCCATCCAGCTCCCCACCCCAAGTCAATTGGAAACAGAAAACCTCATTTACCTATGTTTCCCCTGTGCCAAAGAATGGTCTAAGAACCTGAAGAATGCTGCAAAAATCCCAGGAATGCTTCCAAATATTCTGACAAAAAAATCCAAAACCGCGCTCAAAACCACTCCTAAGCACTCTTTAACTCGCGCAAAACCCACAAGAGCAATGCACGCATGTGTCCTGCCTTTTATACTGCCCGGGCACATTGCAACCTGTGGAAAACCCCAATGTCTCATACAAAGACTTTGTATGAGGCAACTTTTTTCAAGAAATTAGGCGATGTTGTATGAATTCGATGTTGTACGAAGCAGACTTTTTATGAGGTATTACTGTATATTATTGTCCCCCAACCCTCCATCAATCTTACTGCTTCCTTCTATTTTATTATTGCAGCCTTCCATTTTATTATGTTGATTTAGAGTTACATTTCACTTATTGTCAGCTTTATTGCTTGCAACAGACAAATGAATATACATGAAAAATAATTAATTTATAACTTGACATGCATGTATGATTTGTTATTTGCTCCATTTATTATGACAAATCCCTTACTTTGTTCCATTACCACCTTTCATGACATGGACATGGGGTTGGGTTTTGAGAGGCGCAGGGAGGGGTACTCCTCCAAATATTTATAATCTAAATATTCATGGGACCAATATAAATGCATTTCTCTCAATAAAATTTAATGGAGGGAAATACTGGTCCTGTTGTATGAGATGATTTTCTTTTGTGAGTGCTGGGCACTGGTTGTTTGCCTGGCAGAAGAACAGCCTGCTAATCGTCATCAGGTGTTGTGTCTAGACACCATTTTCATTTGCCATTGTACCCCAAAGCAACACTGGGACTACACCCAGAAACCCGGTGATGTTTGCAATGCTGTGCCGAGAAGAAAAGATGGAGGAGGATACTTTGGGCAGTCATTACTCTGGCAAGCTTCCCAGTATGCTGACATGACAATGAGACAAGGGGTATTTTTTTTTAAGAATTCACTTCTTCGAGATAAAAATGGCTGCCTTTGTGAATGTTACAGCTTCATGTGTTCTTTCCCTATTTAAAATATAGGAGTGGGTGTGGTTTAAATAATTCTTGTATGGGCAGTTTTAAATGCCCTGTCTATCCCACAGGATGAAAATGGTTGTTGGATTCTGAATTGAATAATTATAAGAACTTGAAAACACCCTTCAGAATTTTGATTTCTTTACTAAAGTTTCAAGGTTTTGGCAGAGGAAGACCTGCAGCCATCTGTGGACTGTAGTCCACAAATTGTGAAAATGGCATGCCTAGAAGTGGGAGGTCTAATAATTAAGTGGGTAATCACTTGATTTGACATATTTATCAAAAATTATGCCAAGAAACAAAGTTTGGAAACAAAGTCTTTCATAATCTTTATTAGCTACTTCATAACTATGTGCAGATCTACTCAAACATAAGAATGTAGTTTTAATTTGTATTTGTATTTACATATAGTTGCTTCTAAAAATCTGTGGAAGTTTGTGAAGGTGAATAAGGAAGGCCTCCATATATTTGGCTTTTTTTAAAACTGATCTGAGTTACATTTTCAGACATCTCTTCACCATAACTGACACCAAGCTGCATGCATTTCCATTTATTTTAAAATATGCCTTTCTTTAGCTGAATGCACAAAGTATGAATAGCCAGGAAAAAAATGGCAGTAAAATCAATCATAAATACATTAAACCATAAATAAATATATAGGCAGCAACTCATGCCGGTAAACTCAGAAAAAGTATTCATCCAAATATAGGCAGTAGCCTTGAATTTCCCAGAAGCCTTGGCAGAACAAAAGAAATTCAGATTTGAACATCTAATTTTAGATCCACCATATTGTCTGAAAAGCAAGTTGCAGAACTACAGCATCATAAAAAAAGAAGTTGAATAACAGAGATTAGGAAATTTGCTAGTTGATATCAACGTTTAAAAGTCTTGTCTTCTTTCGTGTCTAGGTCAGACTTAATACTGCCAACATGAAACCACCTGTTGGTGAATTCATTCCATAATTCCTTTCGCCTGATCTAGTGTGAGAATGATTAGCCAGCACAACAAGGTTGCCACTACCCAGTGTACACCTGATTATGGTTCATAAACACCACAATCTTCAAGAAGCCTCTTTCTGTGTACCCCAATGTTTAAAAGTAAAATTATTTAACTCATTAATTTGACATCATTAATGAGCTGTTGTAAATGTTAGTTTATACTACCTGTACAGAGAGCACAATTTGATTCCTCAGAGGACAAACATCTAAATCTCCCCAAAACATGCAATTTGTCTTTAGAGAGCTGGGTTTATAATGGATGAGCTAAATTTGGAAATTTAAATGAGTTTGCAGGACTTTGCCGCTGCCGTCCTCGGACTTTGTCTGTGACTGGGGCAGAGAGGCCACTGTCGTGCAGTATTGTACTAAATTATATATTGTTTTGTGTTGCTCTTGTGAGCTAAATATTGCATAATTACTTTGTATATTGTATTATTGTGTATATTGTATAACTATTGTGTGAGCCGCCCTGAGTCAGGTTCCTGATTGGGCGGCATACAAGTGGGAAAATTAATTAAATTAAATGGAATTAGACTACAGTATTCAGAAGCCTTCATTAAAACAGTTAACAATGTATATAATTTTTTCTAGACTAGTAGCTATTGCTTTGAGATTACCAGGAGATCCAAAGCTGGGAACCACTGCTCTGTAGAGAGCTAATCAGCAGATCCTATTATTATTATTATTATTATTATTATTATTATTATTATTATTATTATTATTATTATTATTATTATTATTATTATTATTATTATTATTATTATTATTATTATTAATTCATTAATTTGGGTTTATATGCCACCCACTCGCAACATGACTCAGGGTGGCTAACAGCAATATCACATCCAATACAATATAAAACAAGATACAAGTAGCATACACTAGAGAACAAGATACAATTAGCAGAATACAATTAGCATACAATAATAAAAGTCACCTAAGTCAAAACATCCCAAAACAAGAATTTGACCACAGGAGTCCAGGCCTCAGAGTCCAAAGTCTAGGCTGGGTGGAGGGCGACGTCCAACCCCGTGCCCCAGCAGCCAAGTCCGTGGCTAAATCCACAGCACCAGGCAGCATAGGGGCATGAGACTCCCCCACACCACTGGCCCCTGTGAGGCCAAGCCCCCATTCCACAGCTCTGAAGCTCCCACTCCGCCACAGCTCAACTGATGACGGGCTCGCCACACCTGACGCTGACCTGGCTGCAGCTGGGGTGGAGATGGCACTGCTACCACAGCCGCCAGAGGTCTTGTGAGGCAGTGGCCATAGTCCTCTCTCACCACCTGCCCTCCATGGCTGCAGGGCTTTTCAACCTCCGGCCAGGTTGGGAAAGACCAGAGGTCTCGCAGGGCAGTGGCCAGAGTCCTCTCTCACTGCCCGCCCTCTGCGGCTGCAGGGCTTTTCAACCTCCGGCCAGGTTGTACATTTCTTTAGCATAACACAATATGAAGGGGTCATCACAAGTGGCACTTGTGCACTAGGTTCCAGGAGGGTGCAGACATGCAAGACAGCTGAAAGATGGATGCAAAGATAGGCTATGTAACAGATCTGAGTGAGGGGCTGAAGGTTGGGTTTCAGGAAAAGCAGTCAAAGGTAAAAGGGGTAAAAGGAGAAGAGGATGACATGGGAAATCATCAGATTCAGCCTGCAGGGAGCAGTGTCCTGGGTTGAGACTCCACTAGCTAAAGGGAGAGGTCGTGGGGAATGTACTTCCATCTTTAGTATGCTGCCATCATCAACCCCATCCCTCTGGAGAATTCGGCAACCCACAGGGTAGCTACCTCCCACCAAAACAGAAGAGGTGTTAGGCACGTAAGTGCCAGAGGAAGAACCAAGAGGGGCTGGGGACCGATCCCTATATCTGAGCAATGTGCACTACAAGCCCTCCCTGAAGAGAGTGCCATGGCTCAGTGCTTTCTTGAAGTCCTAAAATCCCACACAGCAGACCCCAGACTTCAGTGCAAGCAACTAGGGGTTAGGAAACAATTGAAGTGTTTAGTAGTCAAGTGATAAGAACTTGATCCTCAAGACATGTGGCAGAACTGGGATGTGGCTAGTGCTCATCAGTATTTTTTACCCTGCTCCCCTCTGATAATAAAACTTAGTTCCAGTAATTCTAATGGCTTAGTATTCATGGACTTGCTCACTGATGACAACTCAGCTGATACAACCACCCTGGGCAGGGGAGGTAGGCAGGGGAGGTAGTGCTCCTGCAGTATAAGAAGTTTTGTCTGTTAGTATAGGCCTCATTAAAAGATGCCTCAGAAAGCTGCTGGTCTATCTGATCCCAGGCAGCTACTAAACTTATAGTGACTCTTTTAGTATTGCGCCTAAATGAGGTCAACTGTGCTAGTAATGAAAAAATGAAAAACCAGCTCTCTAACACACTTTTTAATGAAGTTTGTACTCATACATTAAGCCTCTTATAGTGATGTGCTGAAAATGTGTAGTAGAAATGGTCAGTTGGCTCTTTAAAAGCAATGGTTTACAGTCTTGGGGTTTCTAGTTATTATACACTATAATTCCCAGAATGAGCTTTCATTGCCCGTCCGCTGTTGTTTTTAATCCATAATTTAATTTGAAGCACATTGTTTGCCTTCACATTCAGGATGTCCATGATCTGGATGTTGTGCTGTATGTGTGTGTTATTTAACTATTCCTAAGTCCCTGAGCACTCAGGTAGTCACTGAAACTCTGGAACATATTGGCCTTAACAGATCAAGTGCATAGCACTTCACACAGAATGAATCCACAAACCTTTCATTGTGTTGTAGCTACAGGCAGGAAATATAATTGAGCCCCCTGAGAATGTTACTCATTCAGCTGTTGGGTTTTAAAAAGTCAAACATTTGTTGTTAAAATATTTTTAATGAATTGAAAAAATAATACTTAAGACATAAAGAACCGCCAAACATCCTTAGCCCATCTAGTTTATGAAACAAAGGCAAGGCAGTGGATGCTTGAAAGGTCTACATCCCAGAACAAATTTGCAGATTGTATGGGAAATATTTCCTTGAGGGCAACCAATAAATAATACTTAATTCCCCTGAGTTTGCAAAGAGTTTAATCTTCATTATTTGTGTCAGATTGTTGCACAATTTAAAGTTATGTACATATATGAAAATATAAGTAACATTCAAAACAAACTAAAATGTTTAAATATTTAGATTATTTTTGACTAAAAGTGGGCTACTTCAGTAGGGTAGTCTCTAACATTTACTATATCTTTTTTGTACACATAGTGTGGCATAAATTAGGTAAAGATAAAGGTTGCCTTTGATCGAAAGCCAGTTGTATTCAACTCTAGGGTTCAGTGCTCATCTCTCTTTACAGCCAAAAAGCCAGTGCTGTCTGCATTTGCAGACGTTTCTGTGGACATGTAGGAGGCATGACTAAACACCAGAGTGCACAGAACAGTATTTACCTTCCCACCGAAGTGGTATCTATTTATCTGCATGCAGTTTCTTGCTTTCGAACTGCTAGGTTGGCAAGAGCTGGGACAGAGATGGAAGCTCACTCTGTCGTGCAGTACTTGGGTCTCTAATTTCTGACCTTCCTGTCATCAAGTTCAGGGTCTTAACCACTAAACCACCACAGGGGCATAAATTACATGCACATAAATGCTGCATTGATTGAATTTCTCTACAATCACAGAAAATTTGTTCTGTTTCCAATTAGGCCCATTTTAACTCAGTTATTCTTTGATCTTCCTACATCACTACGAAGTCTATTAAATGACTTCCAGATAGGCCAGTTCTTGGACATGTTTATATCCATCAGTATTTGTAGAATCGCATTTTTGTGGGGCGTGGCTTAAGATGGCGACCAAGTAACATACTTATCCGGGAGCTCGCGCTATTATAAAGCGAAATTAGAGATAAATGAGACTAAAAAGTTTTTAAAACTAACCTGAGGGAGGTTTACAAGCTCGTCTCTCTCGTGATCGCTGAAACTGGAATTTTTGTTGTGGGTGGTCGGCGTTCGGGAAGCACATCGGAGGGACAAGCGGCGAAAGCCGCAGCTGCCCTGCGGGTGTGTGGCGAACGGGACTGCCGAGAGCACCAGGATTTACGAGAAGGAAACATAACGAATTTGATTTAAACTAAAATTAAAAGCGATGGAAGAGGCGGCGGACGGAGAAAGGGGGAAGTGAGTGGAGCAACGGACAGTTAATGTAAGTGTGGGGGCACTTGAAAGTAGGGTGGATGGAGGAGAGAAGGGGCTTAATGGCGGCTGTTGTGGGGGGGAAGCGAAAGTTAAGATGCAAGATGGAAATAATGGAGGCTGGTGTTTAAGGGTCGACCGCCAGAGCGAAGTGCTTGGGAGTAATTGGAATGAAGGGTCAGGAAAGCAAGGAAGGCAAAGAAAAGAAGGGTCCGGTGAAGAAGGAAGCCCCCCCCCCCCAGAAGCCTTGGCTGGGCTTGGAGCCCATTGGTGAATTTATAATTACCTCCTCAGATGCAAGTATTTTCAACTTTTTTGAACTTATTGGGAGCATCATCTTTGGGATTTCCTTCCCTTTCTCTGGTGGAAATGTGATGGAGTGAGTGGGATTGACTCTTGCCTTTGCTGAAGGACTTTTTTTTTCTCTTCTCTTTTTTCCTTTTTCCTTGTTGGAGATTTGGCAACAGTTCAAGTGGTTTCCAAGAGATTTATCTTCCTGCGTTATTTTTTGGATACAGAGTTTTTAGCCTGTCTGGCAACTTGGAGGGATACAATTGGCTACATTTTATTAGGATTACATTTTATTTGAATTACCGTTTCCCCCCTCCTTCGGCCAGTCGGGCCAGAGGGGGAGTGATTCCACCTGTGGGAGGGCGGCGGGCGCCTTCAAAAGCCTGCGCCGCTGCGGCTCCGGGACTCCCGTTTCCCCCCTCCCTCGGCCAGTTGGGCCAGAGGGGGAGTGATTCCACTTGTGGGAGGGCGGCGGCCGCCTTCAAAAGCCTGCACCGCCATTGCCGTTCTTTCTCTTGGTGTGCTTGGCTGGGGGGGGGGAGTGGGTATAGATGAGTGTGGTGATATTTTTTTCTTTTCTTTTTTTGATATTTATACTGTGATGTTGTAGTGATGATTTGCTGATATGTTCTGTTGTGAGGCTGTGCAACCTGTTATTAGTGCTGTATTTTGTTATTATTGATCATATTAATTGTTCTGTAATTGTATTTTACTGTATTAACTATATTACACTGTATTTTTGTGACATTTTTATTCTGTAACTTGTAAATTGTACTTTGTAAACTGCATTGAGTCTCCCTTGGGTAGAGAATTGCGGTATATAAATTAAAATGCAAAAATTCATATAAGGGAGGCTGGAGAATATAAAGGATTTACTGCCATTTTATAGTGGTGGATCTTTTCATTGGTTTATATAACAGTTTGGCAATTGGAATACAGCATGCAAAGAGTGGCATTTGATTGAGCTACAGTGTGGTAGAAGAAATTGGGGGTTTATTCTTGGCCTTTTAAGCTTGTTGTACAGGAACGCTGGAACAGTTCCAAGGAGAGAGGTCTGCCCGAGTAAAGAGTGTTGCAGCTCTGAAACTTTTATTTCACGTCACAATGGATAAAATTACAAGAGGAAAAGAGAAGGAGGAGGAGGTTGTGGTGAAACCTAAGAAAAAAAGCAAATCAGTAGCTGCGGAGGCCACTGCATCATCATCACATCAGCATCTCCTGAACCAACGGCATTTGATCAGACTCAAATAATGGTTGAATTGGATAAATTGTTTCAGAAATTTTAAAAAATGGAGGAGGCAAGGATGAAGGATAAAAATGAAATTTTGGGGAAACAAGATAAATTGGCTACAATGTTTATGGATTTTTCTTAAAAAGTTGAATTAAATATTCATAAGATAAGGTAATGTTAAATTAAGGCAAAATGATATGAAATTGGTGAAAGGGGAAATGAAAGGGATACATGAAGAGGTCAAGGAAAATAAGATGAAAATGGAGGTGCATGAAAAAAGGATAGATGTTATGGAAGAATTGATGAGAAAACAGAATATTGTGATACATCATTTGTTAGAAAGAACGCCAGACCAGCTAAGAGATAGAATTGTTGATTGGTTAAACAATTTGAAAATGGGGAAAGATTTCGTCAAGGAGGACATTGTAAGTGCTTACAGAGTGGGTCCAAGAAGGGAGCAAAGTGTTCACAGGAATGTTTTGGTTAAATTTGCAAATTGGGGGGATAAGTTGAAGGTAATGGCCTTTTTAAAACAAGCTGGTTCTGGCGCTCTGAAAATTGATGGAAGTGATGTGGAGGTATATAATGACATTTCTATTAAGGAACGTGGTTGGAGATATAAGATGAAACCGGTAACAAATTTTTGGATGAAAAAACGGATAAAATACAATTGGCGGTTTCCACAACAGTTAAGATTCTTCTATGACAGAAAAATGCAGGTGATTGATGAAAGGACTGATGCACTGGAGTATTTGTCTTTATTGGATCTGACCAAGCCGGGTTCAAATGAATGGACGGAGTTAAGGAAGGACTTGTTGGGTTCGGGAGGGATAAGAAGGGATTATGGTCGGGCAGATGAGGGTGGCGCAGCAGGAGGAGAACAACCAGGTAGAGCAATGGATGTTTTGTCTTTGATTGTGGTGGAGGAAGAGTCAAGCAAGGGGTAGAAGGGAAGGGAAAGGAAACAGGTTTCTTTTATTTTTTAGAAGATGTGTTTGTAAATTTGTTTTAAAATGTGGGGGTGCGCTTGAGCTCCAATCATTACGCACATCTTACACATCCCCCCTCCCCTCTTTGAAATACGAAGGCGACTTTTTTAAGGAGAAAGTGGGGAGGGTGGTAATGAATGTTTTTTGTTTTGTTTCTGTCTTAAGTTTTGTTTTAAATATGTTGGGTTTGTAGGTAGCACGCCTAATGGAGAGCTTGAAATAGGTGGAAGAGGGTGTCGATTTGTAACTGAGGGGTATTAAAGTCTTGTCATGGAATGTAAAAGGTACAGGATCTATGTTGAAGAGGAAGAGAGTGCAATTAGCTTTGAGGAAGGACAGACCAGACATAGTCTTTTTACGGGAAACTCATCAAAAATCTCAAGATAAGAATAAAATTTTTCTGGGTTGGATGCAACATTATGGAATGTCATATGGCACATCAAAAGCAAGGGGAGTTGCAATTTTGATTTCGGCCAGATTGGGGTTTGAGATAATAAATATTATTTCGGACCCAGAGGGTAGATATTTGATAATAAAAGGGAAAATAGATGAAGAGGAAGTAACATTGGTGAATATATATGCCCCGAATTAGCATCAGGCTGAATTTTTAGAAAAAAGTTTGGTATCTGAAAAAGCAGCAAAGATGATAGTGGCCTGTGATTTCAATTTCGTAAGATCTAATATGGATTGTACGAATATAACAAGATGTGGAAAAGGTATTAAAGGGCGGATCTTGGATAACTGGATGGCTGCCTTAAGTTTGAAAGATTCATGGAGGGAGATTAAGGGAGAAGAAAGGGTATATTCTTACTTTTCACACGTTCATAATTCATATTCCAGAATAGATTACATATTTGTAACTGAAAATATGGTTAAAAATATGGAGGAGACTGAAGTTGGAATTTTTAAGGAGTCAGATCATGCTAAGGTGATTTTAGAATTGAGCTTGCAAAAAGAAAGTAGAAAGATAAGGAAATGCGATATGATGTTAGTTTATTTAAAGATCAAAAGTGTAAAGAACAAATTATGGAGAGTTGGATGGAAAATTGGCAATGGAATGATAATGATTAGGTAAATTTGAATATGGTCTGGGATGCCATGAAGTCGGTTTTTAGAGGGGAATGTATTAACAGATATAAAAAACATGTTAGCACAGGATAAAATTGAAAATGAGATAAAGCAGTTACAGGAGGAACACTCACAGACGGAGGATAGGAGGGTATTTGTTAATTTACAAAGATTAAAGGCTGAATTGGTAGGTAAAGACATAGAAAAAGTAAAAAGAGATTTGATTTATCTGAAAAGAGTATTTTGAATATAGTAATAAAAATTCTAAACTATTAGCAAAAGCAGTAAAGGATAAAAAAGAAAAAGGGGAAATTGGAGTCTTGATTGGCAATCAAGGGATAAGATGTAATAAGACCAGAGATAAATGTAAAATTGTAAAAGAATTTTATCAAGCTTTATATGCAAAGAAAGAAATAGATGTAGAGAAGTTTAAAAAGCAATTAGAGAAACAGATAATTAGTGGAATAAAGCAGGAACATAGAGATAGAATGGAAGAACAAGTCTTAGAGAAGGAAGTAAAAGAGGTAATTGTGGGTTTAAAGTTGGGAAAAGCTCCTGGGGAGGATTGATTACCTGCTGATTTTTATAATGAATTTAAAGATATAGTAGTACCAAAGTTGGTTAGATTATACAATTATATATTAGATGGTGGGCAAATTCCGACTTCATGGTATAGGACCACAATTGTACTGTTGCCAAAACCTGGAAAGAATTTAGAAAAAGTAGAATCTTACAGACCAATTTCGCTTATAAACCAAGATGCCAAGATCTTCACAGCAATAATGGCTAAGCGATTAAATAGTTTTATGGGTAACTATATAAATATAGATCAAGTGGGTTTTTTGAAAGGGAGGCATATGGCAGATTTGACTAGAAGAGTATTAGATTTAATTGACACTGTGAGTCAAACGAAAGAAAAAGTGGGTTTAATTTCTTTGGATATTTTTAAGGCATTTGATTCTTTACAATGGATTTCAATTAAGGAAATAATAAAATGTTATGGATTTGGCGATAAATTTAGAAGGGTAATAGATCAATTATACCAGAAAGGAATAGCTAATGTCAGAGTGAATGATGAGGTTACTGATGAGGTAAAATTAGAGGCAGGTACGAGACAGGGCTGTCCTTTGTCCCCTATATTGTTCATTATGGCAATGGAGATTTTGGCAAAAGCTATAAGAGAGGATGGGAAAATAGAAGGGATTATGGGAAATAAAATAGGTATGTATGCGGACGATACATTGATAATTGTGAAACACCCTGAGAAAGTAATGAACAGAATTAGAACACAAAGGATTTTGAGGATACTACGGGTCTGAAGATAAATTGGGATAAATCGGAAATGATGCTCTGTAATATGGGAAAAGAGGATTGGAAGAAGATAAAGGGAATGAGCAATATTCAAATTAAAAATAAACTGAAATATTTGGGTATAAATATATCAAATAGATTGGATGACCTTAAAAGATTGAATTATGACAGTTTGAAAAATGAACTTAAGCTTAAAATACAAAAATTTCAAAAGCTGAAACTGTCATGGTTCGGGAGAATTGCACTCAGCAAAATGATGTTGTTACCTAGAATAATTTTTTTACTTGACGCATTAGCAATTCAGTTGAAGGATAAGGAAATTATGGAGTTCCAAAATTGATAAATAATTTTTGTAATAGGGGAAAGAAGTCTAGGTTACCAAAGAAATTATGGTACCTACCTCAGAAAGAGGGTGGCTTAGAAATGCCGAACTTGATGGTATATTACCATGCCTTTCAAATTAAGAATGTTGTGAAGATCTTGGCAAAGGAAAAAGTAATTTGGGAAGAGATTGAGATGAGGGACTATAGTAATATAGGTAAAATGGTTTTCTTAGGAGGTAGTGTGGGAAAGCCAGTAACTAAAAATACTATGATGAAAGGATTAATGAACGTGTGGGGAAAAGTAAAGAAGGATTTGGCCCCGAATATCTCTCCAATTTTGGATTTGACAGACTTGGCAAGTTTTCCGATAAAGATAGATAACGAGGTAAAGGAAATATTGGATAGAAATGAAGTTTTCCTGGTAAAAGACTGGTTACGGATCTGTAGGAATAATGGAAGAAAGACAAATCTGTTTGAACAATTAAAATTGAATTGGTTTCAGATAATGAGGGTAAATAAGTGGAATAGTAAACTTATGAGGGATTTTGATTGGGATAGAGAAAAGACTGAATTTGAGGATCTGATTTTAAAACTTAGAAAGGGAGAAACAAATATTAAGGGTTTAGTTGGTAAACTGTATATATTATTAAACAAGGAGGGTGATCCACAGGAGGATTTGAAATTAAGATGGGAACAAGAACTGAATATAAAGATAGAAAAAGATGTATGGAGAAAAAAAATGGGGAAAAAAGGATAATGAGAACTATGTCGGTTAGAATTAAGGAGAACAATTATAAAATGTTATGGAGGTGGTATCTTACCCCAGTGAGGTTATATCAAATGGATAATAAAAAGGATAATATGTGTTGGAGATGCAAAGATACAATAGGAACTTATGAACACATGTGGTGGAGTTGTAATGTGGTAAAGGAATTTTGGAAAAGAATTGAAAAAAAGATTGGTGAAATAATGGGAAAGAGAATCATTCTGGGGTCAGATACCACTATGCTGACAAATGTTGAATTTACTAATTTGAATAAGAATGAGAAACAACTACTTGAAATAATGCTTACAACAGGTAGATAATGTATTGCTAGGAATTGGAAAAATGATATAATTATACAGACGGAGGAGTGGTATAAAGAAATGTGGAACTTAGCATTGAATGACAAATTAACATGGGAGATAAAAGAAAAGAAGGGCAATATGAGACAGAACAGATTTTGGAATATATGGAAACCTTTCGTGGTTCATTCACTTAGGGGTGTTGAGAGAAATAGGCCTGTACCCGAACAAAGTAGTTTATGGAGGTAAATTATTTTGAGTTCTCCAGGGCAATGTAAATAAACACGGGGTGTTAAATATGTATATTTTGTTTTAGTTTTCGCATCCTATCTGTATTAGTAGTAAATTGAACTAAATGGAGTATGAATTAGTAGCATTAGTAAATAAGTAATAGTAGAAAGAAGGTTCAGTAAAAGTGTATTAACAATTAGTCTGTTAAAAATAAGGGAATATATTTTCAAGTGTGGAATTAAAGTTTTCAAAGTATTAAGATATAGGAAAGTGTACTAGGATAGGTAATACTTATTTCTTTCTGATGTTTTATTGTTAATTTGTATTTTTATGTATTTTTGTGTTTTACTATTTATTGTATTTCCTTTTTTTTATTTGTATTTATAAAAATAATAATCAATAAAAATATTTTTTTAAAAGAATGGCATTTTTGTTTGTTTTTACCCGTAAGAGCAATGCAATTGAAAATTGTGGAATCATATATATAAATTACTAATATTATAAAGATTGATTGTTTTTTAATAGTATTACTTTTAATTTTGGATATCTTTTTGAGATCTGAAAATGCACATTGATGATAATAATGCTAATTAATATGTAGTGGTTTTTATATAGTAATTTTTGTATCTTACCTATTCAGTCCTTGATGCAGTGTTACGATATGTGGCTGACTTCCTATTATCCACATAGTACAGTGATGAAGTTCATTCCTGGAACTCCTTACTTAACAGCAAAATTTTGCACTAGTCTTTGAAATGAGATATACAAAGAAACTCATAATTTTACAGATTTTATTCTGATTTATTTAAAGGCATTTTCTGTTTTTGAGAATTGTTAGTTTTATTTGTAGTTTGGTCTAATGTAGTTGTTTACAAAAGCAGCATTTTCATGGTCTCTCTGAGCTTTGAAAAGAGTTAGATTCATCTTCTATCTAATTTGCTGTTCAGTTAACAGATCTCCCAATGAAGAGTGAGTGTTTCTGTCATCAAAGCAGAAGAACTGTAAATTAAACCTGTCATTTATCCCTGTCATAAAAATGAAATCACTGTTCATTCTCTGCACTGTCTAACACAATTGTTTTACTTGGAGGTTCTTTTAGGCCAGAGGTAGGATGATAACTTGGAGGTTCTTTCAGGCCAGAGGTATATGGATCTTGAAGGTGTTTTTCTTGTGCTTAAAACCATTTCAGCCTAACAAAAGTGAGAATGTACTTGCATCAAGGACTGGAAGTTGTTGCTCTAATTATTAGCTGTATTGTTCATATTTATTGAATTTGGGCACAATAGTATGCAGTGAACAATTGTAGTACTGGCATGGTCTATCAGATTTGGCTACTAAGTATTTAAATTAAATATTGATATATTTTAAAATGTTCAGTAAAGATTCCAAAGAAAACTACCTGAAACTTGTGGTTATTAGGTTAATCTTTTATTTATCTTAAGGATGATTGAAGCTGCCTGGTTCTGTGATACAATCAGCTTAAAAATAATTGACATATTAATCCCTTCCCAACACATCAATTGTAAATGTGTTAAGTTTGATTAGGCCTCTGATTGCTTTGTATTGTTAAGGAATAAAGGTGGTATCTCTGTTTAAAGTCAAGCAGAGATGTCCATGACCTGCAAAACTTGTACAGTTTAATTATTAGTTGCGTCCATTTCAGCCTAATTTGGGGTTAGTTGTCATGGAAAGATGCAAAACCATAATTGCCACCAAAACTTTACTGAGACCTTTTAGACAAACATTGTTTTTCTTACTAAATCCAAATTCACTATGTAGAATATATTCACATGAATAACACATTTGTCTTTGGATGTCATGCAAGTGACAAGTTGTGTTGGCAGAACTGCCTGTTCTCGGCAAAAATGCACAAATGTGGCAGCTCAACTGATGCATGCTATGTTGATCATTGTATACCAGTTTTGCATCGACTACTTTGTACTTCCAGCTTGCTTACAGATACAGGCCAAAGGATCTGTTTTAACTTACAAACCCCCAAACAATTTTAGATCAGGATATCTGAAAGACCATCTCCTTCCCTAAAAATCTTCCTACAGTTTACATCCTGCTTTGGCAGCCTTGTCATACATCCCATCATAAAAAGAAGCTAGATTGGTGGCAGCATTGTTGGTGCCCCTTTTTGAGCTGGTGTCATAATGTTGGGACTTTCACCTTCACAACATTAGACTACATAGAATTATACAAGGAAGCATTTAAGAACTCACTGCCCCTAATTTTTTTCTTCCCATTTAAATAATATTTTATTCTGATGCCATCATTGTCTTTGCTTGATGTTTAACTGGCTTAATGATTACTCACCCATCCAGTTTTTTATATCTACAGTATATGGGTTTATTATTATGTATTGTCTTTGGCATTAGTTGTTTGTTTGTTTGATTGATTGATTGATTGATTGATTATAAAGCATACCTTCACTTTTTTCAATTAAAACAGTTTCCCTACATGACTTTTGGATGTAAATCTACTCTGTTTTTTTTAATGATTTGAAGTTTGAAGATTTAAGTCTTGTTTAAAAAATGTATTTTGGTTGGTGAATACTTGTGAGGCCAAGTCAACTGATAACTATAAAGCAATTGACATATAAATCTACATCTTTTGTTTGTAGGTGAATGAAGTGACTGTGGAACAACTAGTACAGCAGCATCCGCATATCACTTTCAGTACCGTCCTACAAGATTGCAAGAGGACCTTGGAACGGGCATATCAGATGGGCTGGACACCCAATATGTCTACAGCATCTTAAGCAATGACATATTAAATAGGCAGTTACACTGAATGTGTTTGGAAATTGTTAATCTTTTAAAAATTATCAATATAATTGATTTTTATTAAATTTATGTTCAATTTTAGTATAAAGTTTTTAATTTTGGATTCATCCCTATACATATATATATATGTGTGTGTGTGTGTGTGTGTGTGTGTATGTGTATATAGTGGGAGCTGTCTGTTTAGTCTATTAATGAAACTATTGGAAGAAAAAACAGGTTAGTTGCTTATTTTTTCTGAATGTTTATTTCTCAATGTAAACATCTGCAAATGTCTAAGATTTTGCTGGAAGCTTGCTGCTTTTCTTGATGTAATATAAATGTATGTTACATAAAATAGAAACACTATTTGAATTGAGTTTCCCCCTCATATGTATTTGTTATAGAAGAAATTCATTAGACATTCATTATGAATCCAATATTTAAAAGGCAAATTTTGGCAAATTTCATGAAGTAAATTTCTGCTAGTTCTGGATGTAACATCAATAATATGCTATGCTTTTTGTTTGACGTTCTTTATTTTTGTGTTTAATATTTCATTTTTTATTTGGAAGTGGCAACACAGTTCTTAGACCCTGTAATGATCGCCATGCCATTTTCCTAAGAAAATCTTGAGTCTAAGATCATAACAGGCCAGGATGTTTTCTGGATTTTTCTTACCACAAGACAAGCCCTGGTATATTCAGTAACTCAATCCCGGCCTGCCTTGACAAATTACAGCAGGGGTGCCCAAACTTTTTCAGCTTTGGGCCAGTCACATGGTTCAGGGACCTGGTCACTATTGCTTGGGGGCCAGAACTGGCCCCCGATGCCAATTCATCCGGCCCATTAAGCCCTCATTGCTCCTGGAAACGGAAGTAAAACACACCCGTGGGTGCGTTTCACTTCCATTTCCAGGAGCGATGAGGGCTTCATGGACCGGATGAATTGCCACTGTGGGCCAGATCCAGCCCCCAGGCCATAGTTTGGGCACCCCTGAATTACAGCCTGCCTTCTTCCCAGGGTTAGCTAATAACCAGTGTTTTGGCCTAATCTTGGTAGCATGTAACTAAAAACAAACTCCCTTTACTTGTGTGAGGAAACACCAGCGCTTGAATTTTTAAAAAGTTTTATTTGAACTGATGTATTTACAAACATCAACATCAGATTTCAAAGGGGGGGGGCGAAAGGCAGCTTCATGAAATACTAATAAAACACTTCAGGCAACAGATCAACACTTTACTCATTCCAAGGCCAAAATAATAAACCTCCCTTACTACTCTAGTGTAGCCTTCTTACTGCCCCCCCCCCCTTTTCAGCTGGATGATTCTAGGATGGCAACTAGTTTCAAAACCCTTTCATTGTCTTCCCTTTTTATTTCTCCTCAGGGTTTTTCAGAACCTTCCCCATCACTCATTCATTCTCAACCAATCCCAATATGCAACTGAATGGCCTCTTCTCATCATTCTGTTTCTACCCACTGCTGGCAGTCTTTGCTACCTTTGTCTGCACTTTTCCAAGGCTACTTTCTATCCATTCTTACCCAACACTCTGCACATGCTCTCATACATCCATTTACCCTAAATATATGCATTCCTTACAGACCCCACTTAAATTAGTGACTAATTTTGATACATCTGAATTATCTAAATTGATGCTACATACATCTGTGTTTTTGAGATGCACAAAGTCCACAAACAACTGTTTTACAAGAATATAGCATCATTTTGACAAATCCTTAGCTCGAATAGACTCTTTAATAAGTTCTGAGCATGTACCTAGTATTGCCATAATTACATTTTTGCCCTCTAGCTCAGTCCATTGTGAATAATTTGTGTGTGTGCTTTTTTTAAAGATAGGCTGCTTTAGTGAACATTTGGTACTGATTATGCCTTTCATTATATGTCTACATCTTTGCACCCTCCAGTTTTACAGTATATAACTAGAGTTTCATTTTAATTTTCTGTAATTTGTATTTAACAAACAGTGTATTATTAAACTAACAGCATACAGTGTTAACAGTTATAAATACAGGTGAATATGGGCAAGTTTCTTACCTGTAACAGTAGTTATTCAAGTGGTCACCTGTGAATGCACACAATTGGGTTTATCCTGTGCATGCACAGACATTTCCAGAATGTTCCAGAGCAACATTCGGCTCCTCTCACCTACCTCTCTGTATATGATTCCCACCCTCTATCTCTCCAGTTCCAATACTGCCACAAGTGGCAGAGTACTGTGTGATGGCTGGAGGGGAGGATGGGATGTATGAATTCACAGGTGACCACTCACAGAACTACTGTTACAGATAAGTAAACTGCCCTTCTTCATGGTCACTGTGAATGTACACAATTGGGTGAGTACCAAGCTCACTTACCAGATGATGGGCATCACAGCAGGACTCTGGAGAGGATCCAATGTCTGAAGACTGAATCCGACTTCTCCCTGGTATCAAGCCTGTAATGTCTCACGGACGTGGAGGGCTGTGTCCAGATTGCTGCTGTACGGATTGTTTCTAGGGAAGCTCCCTTGAGCAGTGCAGAGGAAGTCAATACTGTATTACCATAGTAGAATGTGCTCTCAAGCCAGGAGGAACAGACTTCTTGGCTAGATCATATTACAGCATATTAGTTGACATGAGCCATTTGGAGATGCACTGAGAAGAAATAGGTTGGCCATTTTTCAGGTCCCCATATGCCACAAAAAGCCTCAGCATTTTCTGGAAGTATTTGGTGCATTCCACGTAAAACACATGGGCCCGTCTAACATCCAATGAATGTAGAGAAACTTCAACATGGGAAGAAGGTTCCAGGGGAAAGGTGGGTAACACAACCAGTTCTGACATATGGAACAAAGAAACCACCTTTGGTAAAAAGTAACATCACGACTTTGTCGCAAAAAAACCTGCAGGTTGAGCTGATCATGTTTTAAAGCAGCCAGCTCACTTACTCGCCTGGCTGAAGTAATAGCAATGAGGAACACTGTTTCAAAGGTAAGTAGCACAGGTTGGTTGTAGCAGGCGGCTCAAAGGAAGGACTCATCGGATAGTGTAACACCAGTGGGAGAGATCACTGGGGGCTCGGTGTGCGAGTGTCAGGATAAACATGCATCAATCCACATAGAAAATGTTTCACCACCTGATCCGAAGAAAGGTGTTTGGATGGGCATCCTTCATCCTGGAATGCAACAGTCTCAGACAGGTAAACCCTTAAGGAAGTGATGGTAAAGGTGCAGTAGGAAACGGAGGAGGGTGCCCCTTCATACCGGCTTTGTGACCGCCTGAATGGAGTTGGCAAAGGCAATGAAACGCTTCCATTTAGCAAGGTAGGTTTTCCTTGTTGATGGTTTGTGTGACTCCAAGAGGATGCATGCTATCGTGGGTGAATCCTCCACACTGTGAGGTGTAGGCTGTTGATGTCTGGATGGAACGTTGAGTTGTGATGGAGTGACAGAAGGTCTGGTGAGGGTGAAAGATGCATATGGTGCATAGAGAGTTGAAGGAGGACTGAGAACCATGGTTGGCACATATACCATGGTGCCACTAGGATTGTGTGCGTCTTCTTGTATAGTAGATGAGAGACCACGTGACTCAGCAGGGGCAGGGGAGGGAACATGTATGGGAGCTCCCTGCTCCATTGCATCATGAGGCCATCCCCGAGAAAGTCCTTGCCTATCCTCGGGAGCAATACCTCACGCACTGTGCTCTATGGAGTCATAAACAGATTTATGGTCGGCGTCCTCGAGATAGAAATGATCTGTTCCCATTCATGGCTGTCGTAAACCAGCCTCTTCTGGTGATCCGCCAATATGTTTTCATGACCTGACAGATGTACCGCTATTGGAAAGACAGTGTGGGCTATGCACCAGTCCCATAGCTGCATTGTGATGTCGAAGACCGGCCAGGAATGGGTCCCGCCTTGCGATTCATGTAGTGCATCGCTGTGGTGTTGTCCATGGTGACCTGTACCACATGCCCCTTGAGGAGGGATTGGAAATCTGTTAGGGCCTTGTAAATCGCCAGTAATTCCAGCTGGTTTATGTGGAGGCCTGATTCTGCAGGTAACCAATGAGCATGAACATCCTTTCTGGTGCAGTGTGCTCTGCAACCGAGCAGACTTGCATCGGTTGTCACCTGACTAAAAAAACGGAGAGAGTGAAATTGTTTGCCTGTAAATGGGTTGGCATGAAGAGTCCACCACCCATGTTTGAGAGACGGCTCTGGGCTGAGGTAGAAGAGCTTGGTTTGTGGGTCTCTCTTGTGGTTGAATAAGGAGAGAAACCATATCTATAACCTTAGCCTGGCATATTGCACTACCATGGTTGTTGCTGCCATCAAACCAAGCATTCTGGACGGTGTGAGCTATAGCTCACCCCTTGTGGATCAGTTTCAATAAAAGGTTGATGATCTGTATTTTGCGCTCTTGGGGAAGGTAGGCTCTCCCAATCCTGGAATCCAGGACGGCTCCAATAAACTGCAGCTTTTGAGAAGGCTGAAGGTTGGACTTTTGTACATTTAAACTGAGACTCGAGAGCAAGTCCAAAGTAACCTGTACGTCTTGGAGTGCCTGGCTCTCAGTGTCGGAGACAACCAGACAGTCATCTGTATAGGGAACACATGTACCCATCTTGTCCATAGAAAATCCACCATTGGTGCAATGCACTTGGTCAAGACTCAGCACATTGGTGAGGCAAAAAGGGAGAGACATAAATTCAAAGATCCCTCGTCCCACCATGAAACATAGAAAATGCCTGTGGTCTTATCTGATAGTAACGTGGAAGTAGGTGTCCTGTAAGTCTATGGTGGTGAACCATTGGCCACACTGGAGATGAGGAAGAATGGTTTGCAGTGTAACCATTTTGATTTTATTTCGAATGTAACAGTTCAGTCCCCTTAGGTCTAAGATGGGACGAAGCAACCCATCCTTCTAGGGGACTGTGAAATACTGGGAGTAGAACCCGAGGTGAGATTAGTGTGGTCAACCAGTCTTGTGGCTTGTTTCTGCAAAAGTGGAGTGGTTATGTTTGATGGTCTCAGAATGCCTAGAGGTGGGCAGGCCAAAAATTCTAGCACATTGCCATTCTTTACCCTGGAGAGCACCCAGGTGTCTGTTGTTATTTGAAACCACACATTGTAAAAGTGGGTCAAGGAGCGCCTTACTGTGGGGTCCTGGGTGTTGGTCCACAGTCGGCAGATATCAAAATTGTTCTTTGGATTTGCAGTCGGCCCTTCTGATGGCCTACCTAGGGTGATACTGAATGGAGTATTGCTGTTATCGGTGAAGTTGGTTCGAGTTTATTGGGAACCTCTGTGTCTGATATAGAAGCTTGCCAGAGTGAAATGAGGAGTATTGGTTGAAGAATGGTCTGTTAAACCTCCACAGTGAAGTGTGATGAGCCGTTCACTTCTTCACAATATCCTCCATGAGGTTGTCAGTCCTCTGGTTGAATAAACCCTCCTCATCAAAGGACAAGTCTTCAATGTGGGTTCAGACTCATCAGGATTCTCGGTTGTCTGAAGCCACACATATTTCAAGGAAAGCATGGACATGATGATGCAAGTCAGACAATCAATGGTATGGCAAACGGAGAGCATTTGTTGGGGTGCCAATGTCTCCTGTTGGAAAGTCAGAGCCAAAGTTTGTTTTGTCATCAGGGAGACCGTTCAGGAGAGGCAGTATCTTATTCCAAAGGAACCTCTGGTATATCCCCCATGGCTCCTTGGTAGTTGCAGATTCATGTGCCTAGCACAGCAGTAGAGTAAATGCGCTTAGACATAATGTCAGTCTTCCTACCCTCCTTGACAACCGGGAAAGTTGGGCTGCAGGTTCCTATAGAGAAAAAGGACCCCTTCATCCTCTATTTTGTACATACAGTGGAAACCCGGACAACGACAAAACTTGGTTCCATAAGTCGTGTTGTTGTCCAGTTTTTGCCATTATCCAGGAGGCAGAAAAATGCTCACCCTCCGGAGGGAGAACCGGCCTAGCATGTCACCACAGATTTTTTTTCACCCATTTCGGCTTCTCCGCCACCCCTGCCCCCTCTGTTAGGCTCCAGGGAGGCGATCTGCATTGTTTCCAACACCCTGCCACCCACCCACACACCCCGGCCGCTGCTGCAAGGGAAAGCCTCCAGCTGACGAAGGAGGTTTCCCCACTGTTCTGGCTTGCAGCAGCGGCGTCACGGGGAGTCTATGGCATTGTACAAACAGTACATGGTCTTGGGTTCAGGCCTCTTGACATCGAAGTCTAAGGTCTTTACCATGCAGAGCATAAAGTCTGAATAGGACCTGAATTTCTCAGAAGATGAGTGATGATCATTATCCACCACCTCAAGCGGGGGTGGGTGGGGGGTGGATCTTGGGACCAAGAGAGAGATTGAGGCAGCCTCATCATCCAAAGGTAGCCACATTATGCCAATATCACAGTGTGTGTGTTTTGGAGCCTCATATTGCCAAGTTACCAGTGATCCCCCTGTTGCATGGGATGGTCAGTCCCCTCTGTCCCCAACCTCCTCCTCCCAATCAGAAATAGGAGAGTCATGAACTGACAAGGGTGAATGAATGTAGCCATGAGATTGGGGGTGCAAGTGATCCCAATGTGCATAGATCACCTCATAAGCTGATTGAGATCTATGGTCTTCATGACGTCTAGAGGCATCATGGCTGTCCTCAATTCCCTGCCGATACTGAGGACTTCTTGGAATCAACGATAGTCGGGCTTTTCAATGTATAGAATCACACGGGGAGACAGAGGAGTGGCATTGAGCACTCATATCTGGCAGTCATGACCTGGAGCTATCCCAGTAATAGGCTTCAGTAGAGGGTTGTCTCCAATGAAGATCAGTGTCAGAATCCCAGGAATCAGGGGTTCCAGGTCGGTGGCTTGGAGGATCCGCTAGCCTGGGGGCAACCCTGCGAGATCAACTCCACGACTCTGTAGGAGCCCATGAGGGCGAGCGTCTGCATGGTCTGCCTTGACCAATAGGGTTGCGGTGCTGGTGATCATACTCCTGCTGCTTCTCCCCAGAGAAAAGATAGGGGGAAAGAGGGTGTGCGTCCCTTGCAGTAGGTTGCTCCTTCCCACAAGGGTGGGAGGTTCCCATCTCCCTTTGCCTCTGCTGCTGCCTGGCTTTTGAAGAGAGAAAATCGGTGCCGGATCTAGAGGGTGCAAGTGAGCAAGTTCTCTTCCTCTAAAACTCAGGCGATCTCCTTGGCGAGTGCGTGCTTTCGCTATCTGGAGCTGGGTGCAGCACAGCAGATTGAGTCAGTTGACTAGGTAAGGTGGCTGGTGGCATATCAGGACAGATTGTCCCTTCTTGATACTCCAGTTCCCCCAAGGGGGGGAGAGGGGCGAGCCTCTGATGGAGAGTGTTTCTTGGTTTTAACCTTCTATTTACCCTGGTTTTCTATTATGAAGAAGAACTCTGGGTCTTGTCAAAGGGAATGGGTGGGCCGACCGGGTGGCCATTTTGCTCATCTAGAGCATGCGTGTCCGCCATGATGTAGGCCTAGCTTGACTCATGCTAGAGAGAGACTCCACTGGCTGGAGGGATTTCTGCCACAGGTTGAGTTTTAGCCTAGAATCTCAGTTACGTAAAGGCACCCACGTGAAGCCCTTGCAGATAGAGCAACATTGTACCTGGTGCCCTTCCCTGAGGCAAAAGAGCCACCTATTGTGTCTGTCCCTGATTGGGATCTTATTGTTGCAGCTTGCACAATGCTTGAAGAGAGCTGAAGAGGCCATAAAACAGCTGCGAAAAGCAGGAACAGAGAAAATGTACTTTCAGAAAAAACAACTTGGAAACAACTATTACCACTAGATCCAAACTATATACACTAAAAACGAACTGTAGAAAAAAGGCGGGAAATAGGAGCTCTACCGAGAGGTCTGTCTGCAGTGGCAATGAAAAAGGAACTGGAAAGAAAGGGGATGGGAATTTATACAGTGAGATAGGTGGGAGGAGCCAAAGGCTCTGTCATTGCTCTGGAATGTTCTGGAAAGGTCTGCACGTGTGCAGGATTAACCCAATTGTGTGCATTCACAGTGACTACAAAGATGATAGCTGGTTCATAAGCAACTGGAAACCATTATTTCCTATCACATGACTAAACTGCATTCAGCCTCAGACTCGTAACTGCCCCTCTCAGCAACATGTCAGAATCTAAGATTGGAAACATTTTGTTCCGCTATCAAATGAACCACAGATCCCTGTTACATAAGAACTTGAGAGACTGCGCTTAAACTTTGACTGAACACACCAGAATAAAAAAGGTTTTCTTCTTGGTGTATTCACTAGCAATAATTACATAAACACATTTCCCTCAGTTTGAGTGTAGCAGAAACTGTGGTTTGCAAGAAAATATATATATATATCTAATCTCGTTCAGTATTGCATGAACAGAAAAGCTCACTGATGTTTGCTATGAGCCCATGACTTGCATCCCATTTACGCCCTGCATAGATTTTCACACCTAAATGGGAGAAGTTTCTTTCAGTTGCCTCCCACAGTGCTGTAGACATATAGTGGGGAACCTCCCATCCTGTGGGCATAATCTGACTGCACCCAGTGGCTAATTCTAGCTCATGGTGCTTCCCAAGGTTGCCCTCCACCTGCCACCATCACGTATCTCCTTAGAAATAAGACAAAATGCACAGCAAGATGTGGAAGAAAGAAATCCAAATCCTCGTAGGCCATAACACTGGCTGGAGAAGTTCTGCTGCCATAGTGGATTGATGACAAAGGCCATGGCCATGCCTAATATCTGTGGCACTGGAAAAGATCAGTTCCCAACAACAACTGCTCCCCAGCTCCTGACCACATCACATAGTGCTCTTAGGCTATAGGACCTATGTTAAAGCTACTTATTGAAAGAAGTAAATGTGTGTTAAAATTCTTGCATGCAGTTAATGGTTTCAGGTTCATGTCTGCTTTCAGAATTGTTAGCGTGAACTGAGACAGACACACAGTAACCCGCCAGTCACCTCTGTTGTCTCTACTGAGGTTTTCCAGAGCCATGATAACAACATAGTTCACAAGTACAGCCACAGGTACACCCCAGTCTTCATGCAGTAATGCTTTTGTATTCCTGTTCACAGAGAAAAGTAAACAGACTAAGACTGTCCTTCAGTTGCTGTCTTTGTATTGTTACTGTGAAATAACCTCCACTGAAGGCTTCCATCACAATAGGCACAAATAGAGTTGGGCTGTTCTTCCATGATCACCAAATGCTAAAGCAAAGTATTACTATCTTAATAGTAAAATTAAGGACCCAGTGTTGGTCTGGCCAGTTTAGAATGAAATCATATTTTTAAAGTCTGCTCCTGATGAAAAATGCCAGCTGTATGCCTCCATTATATTACATGAGGCTACTTCCTCAAAAGGGAGAAAACTTCCCTATTTCCTTGAATGATACTACACAGATTCATACGTCTACCTGACATTGGTAACAAATATCATTTGTAATTCAAAACAAAGTTATAGAATAATGTGCAGAAAATAGAAAGAAGGAATATGGTAATGAAAGGGTTAGTTTTATGTTACACTATATTGTGAAGGGTTAAATTTCCTGAGCGTTGACAAGCAGACACTGCAAACAGACAAGGCAATAAATAACCTTTAGATTGGAACATTTGTATAAGGGGTGTTTTGTTTTGCTTTTTGGATGTAATACTGTATTTGTTTTTTAAAGGTTAAAGCGTTTTAATCCAAAATATCAAGTGTTCAGAATTGACTTGAAGAGTTGCCATTATTGTCAAAATATTTGGCTAATCGAGAAGACTTTAGGCAGCATAACTTGGAAAACAGCAATAGCGTGTTTGTATAACCCACATGTTCAGTTTCAAGAGCAGCAGGTCCTGATAATGACAGAAAGGGCTTTTCCTGTGTCATTTTCATGACAGTTTGTGGAATGTTTTCTTACTAGATATTTCAAATTGCAACTAAAAGTCCTTGCAGAAGAAAATACAATGGTTTGTCCCTGGCATGTCAGAAATGCAGGTGGATATATGTAACCAGAACTTTTTATTCCCTGGAGTAGTGGCAGTATTTTTCACAAATAAAAACAAAGAATGAAGCTTGAGCGTTTTTCATTCTAATGTCTATAATTAATATACTACATTTTCTACCTTTGATCAAGTGTAGTAAAAGAGAATAATGTAAATGAAAACTGGCAGATCTGCTCCCTTTTCATGAAGGAATATGGCATTAGGAGGAAAAGTGGAGGGGTGGGGTGGGGAGCCTCACTGAAAAAAGATCATCCTGTTTCAGGTAAAGACTAGCCCACTTCAGCCTGGGCCAGGTTAAAAAAAATGTCCTTTGTGTGTTCTAAACAGAGGGTGAATAATAGATTATATCCATTCTACCAGCTAGCCATCTTTATGGATGAACTCACCATCTATAACCAAATATATATTTTAAGTTTGTTTAAAAAATACAGATCCCCTAGTCTACTTGCTTTACAAACTATAGCAGGGGTACCCAAACTATGGCCCACGGGCCGGACCCAGGCCCCCTGAACCACATGACCGGCCTATGGCCTGAAAAGTTTGGGCACCCCTGAACTGTAGTGTTGGTGCCTTATACCGGCTCGCTAGTACCTGGTTTCATTTTGCTCTTTTTGTCAATCTAGTTCATCAGATTGCTTCCAGAAGGATACACAGAAATGTCAGTCTTAGCCTGTTCAGAACTGATATTGTTAATGATTTCTGAATTTATTATGCTTCCTTCCTACACACATTCTTTCACATATATCTTCTTTCAGTACCAAAGTGTCAAGTAAGAGCCCATTTTTAGAAATCTTATTGAATAAAAGTCACAGTAGTTTCATAAATACTAATCAAATGCTGCACATATCCAACAAATCTTGGAATACCTCAAAATACTGCTCAGTCTTTAGTAGCACTCTGACAAGCTCACTTGGCCCAAATCCTCACTGACAGCTTCAAAAAAAGGTATGGTTTTTGTACCTTTTAAAAATGTTTCTGTTCTTGGATCCTGTTTTTATATTGCAGGCTAATTTGGCATTTTTCAAATGGGCATCTTTCCATGCATTTCAGGGCTGAAACAAATGTTCATGGAAACACATTTGCCTTTCTCTTAAAAAATTCTAATCCAGCTTTGTTTTTCTTTTCAGTGAATACTATCTCAGCAGCCAGACCTAGAAAGGAAGTTGGTGTTTATATTCCAATCATTAATCAAGCTTCTTATAACATGTTTTTATCACCAAAGTGTCTTTTCATACTTGTTAGATACCTTTTAGATACAGGATCAGCGTCTTGATGAGCCTAGAACCTTAATTTACGTATCTTACAACTGCAGAGGCAGACCCTAGGGAATCATAAAATCTAGCCTGTTATAGAGGGACATTGGGAAATCAAATTGCCAACATCTTGTTTAGGAGCCAGACACCTTAACCACCAAGCTATCCAGAGGTTGATTTAAGTATTATTACTGAATAATCCAGATATGATGGATTCAGAAATCATGACAAACCAAGATACTGGATAATGGCTGTGACAACATAGCTGCCTCCTGCTTTGCAGGTGCACCCCCCAAAGAAAGACTCAGACACCGGTATATGGATAAAGGCATCGGGCCACTTTTATTGAATAATGCCCTAGTCCGAATTATAACTTTCAATTGGTGTAATCATCCAATTGTAATTCTTTAAGGCAAGCAGGCCGAAGTAACACTGGTAAGGTACCTCCCAAAATGCCAATGGCAATTGGCTACATGTAACTATTTGTATCAATTTGTTTGTTGGCACAAACAAATTGTTGACCGGAGTCAATAAACTATCTACTGACCCCACCCTATGACGTGTATCCGTTAAATATCAAGGTGGTGCAGGCTGTTAAGCTCCTGCCATCACCCCTTGCCTGGTTCGTCCTTGACCGGCCAAAGCTATTACCCCTGTACCTGTCTAAGTGTTGGCCAGTCAATTGCGAACCTGCCGGATACCTATGGGTCATAAATCTTTACCTTACCAGTGCTACCCGCCACACGGGGAGGCTTCCATGATGACTCACCGCCCCCCCCCCCCGACCGTCAGCTCGGTCACCAGGCCTGCTTGCAAATCTTCCAGAAAGAGGTCCATACCTCTGGCCGACAGGTGGACCCCATCTCTTGCATAGAGATCGTAATCCTGCAAACCTATCCTATGGTGCCGGATGGCTGTCCCCAAGCCCTTGTCTGCTAGGAACCGGGCAACAGCCCTGTTCACCGAGCAGCGAGCGCGGTCAAGGGCACGGAGGTCAATGCCTCCCCTGTAATTATGTCGCGGCACCATGTCCGACCATAGCAGCCGCGTAGACGGCCAAACATAATGTAAATAGGCTAGGTCTCTGCAGATCGTGAATTTTAAGGAAAGGCCAGTGACTTGGGCAAGGTCATTGCCGCCGAGGTGCAGTATAAGGACATCAGGCGGTTCAGCATCCCTGATAGAAAACAGGAATGGCAACAGTTCCTGCCATCTCATTCCGCACTTACTGTACCATCGCATACGTGCGCTGCCCAGTGCACGTAACTGTGGCCCACCAGCCATACTGCCACCGGTGTGCGGGGACACACAGGGTCTGTAGAAGAATAAAAGAGAAAATGACTTAACTGGTACTCATACATGAAGGGGGCGTACGTACAATGCAAAACGCATGGATCCCCATCTTCCCATCCGGCGTATATCAGCCTCAGAGTACCCAAACGCAGCCGCAGTTGACGCAGCGCCTATCCTAAATGAATGGGTGCCGTAATGAGCCCCGGGGAGGCCAACACTGGTTGGTGCCATACCGGTCACCTTGCAAAACTGG
The DNA here is from genome assembly GCA_035047305.1 of Bradypodion pumilum. Classification (NCBI taxonomy): domain Eukaryota; kingdom Metazoa; phylum Chordata; class Lepidosauria; order Squamata; family Chamaeleonidae; genus Bradypodion; species Bradypodion pumilum. The sequence continues at coordinate 76,502,108 of JAWDJD010000002.1, read as the reverse complement.
AATTTAGTCAGGGGAGACCCATCCTGGTGGCAGAAAAACGGGCCAGGGTGCGTACCACGCACTGCCAAAAACTCATGTAGGACACCAACCGGACAGATGTCTTCAATGGAACATCGTAGCAGTCTAACTCCACTGCCTACGCTGTGCTGATCAACCTTTGAGGACCGTATCCTCAACTGAGCCCACTCATTAGTAACATAGACATCGTCAAGTTCCAGTGCCCTACGAGTCGCATCCGCCTTAGACAATGGTACCAACTCACTGATGCAGAGCGCTCCAAAGAAGGCCACCGTGGTGGCTGCATGAAAAAGAGCCACCTCATACCTATCATAACATAAGTTATGCCAGCCTCGTGCAAGGTGGGTCAGAACCTCTGGTGAAATAGGGTGACGAGTGTCCGGGCGGCGGCCACGTTCCCGTGTCCACCCCTCCAAAACATGACGTATGCGGAAGTCATTCACGCAGTCAGCGAAGCCCCTCACTTTGGCCATAAATGCCAGTGCAGAAAGCCTGGAGGCTATAGTACGGGGCGCCAGACCCTGACTGTGAAGATAAACCATGTATTGTAAAACCTGATCCACTGGTATTGGCCACACTTCAGACAACCGTAGTTGCTCACAAAAGGTTCTAAATTGTATGAAAGCATGTTGATACGCCTTACGCTTGCGAGGTGCCAAAGACATGCCGATCGCCCAGTTCACCTCTCCTCGCCAAACGTCCAAATCTCGGCCGGGAGTGGCGAGGGGAATTCCTCTGCTTCCGAAGCCAAGGCACGGAACCGGGGGATCTGCAGGTGGGATAAAGCATCAGCAATATCATTATTAATACCTGGTACATGTCTGGCCCTGAACAGCACATTTAGGCCTAGGCTTCTTAAAACGAATTGACGAACCAATGCCATGACCCTGGGGGATTTGGACGTCTGGGCGTTGACAATGTGCACCACTGCCGCATTGTCACACCAAAAATGGACCACTGAGTTGGCCCACTCGTCGCCCCATAGCATCAGTGCTCCCAGAATGGGAAGAAACTCAAGGAAGCTAAGATCGCGGAGGCGATCCGTGCCAAGCCATGCGTGAGGCCATTGGCCGTAAGCTCACCTCCCCTCAAAATAAATCCCATAACCCAGGGAGCCAGAGGCATCCGACTGTACTTGAAATCTAGGGCAGACCAGAATGTCTGATCTCCAGAAGGAGACCCCGTTAGATTCCTGTAGGAATGTGAGCCAAACCGAAAGGTCTGCCCGTATGCCCCTGGTCAGTCGGACCCTGTGGTGGCATTTTAACAGGCCAGCCATGGCGTCACACAGGCGCCTGGCAAATGCTCTGCCAGGTGTCACCACCCTGCAGGCAAAGTTAAGGTGGCCATGAAGTACCTGTAGCTCTCGAAGGGACACTTTACGCTTGGCAATCAATGCCAAAATCGCCGCGGAGATCCGGGTCATTTTATCCATAGGTAACCTGGATGCCTGTGCGACCGTGTCAATTTCGATGCCTAGAAATGTGAGCTTAGTAGTTGGGCCCTCAGTCTTTTCAGGCGCTAAGGGGACACCCAGTTCCCGCATTAGCGTCTGAAATGTAGTGAGGAGACGCGTGCACATGTCCGAGCCCTGTTCACCCCCAAACAAAAAGTCATCGAGGTAATGGGCCACAGACCGGGACCCTGACCTGCGAACAAAGGCCCCCTGAAGGAAAGTACTGAATCGTTCGAATGCCGAACATGAAATAGAGCAGCCGAAAGGCATGGCCTTATCTACGTAAAACTTCCCTCGGAACCTAAAACCCAATAGCTCAAAATCCCCTGGGTGCACTGGCAGTAATCGGAATGCCGATTTAATATCACACTTTGCCAGGAGGGCACCGGGACCACATGAGCGTACTATCCGTAGGGCCTGATCAAACGACGTGTACCTGACTGAACAAAGGTCACCAGGAATCGCATCATTGACCAAAGAACCTGCAGGGTAAAATAGATGGTGGATTAGACGAAATTCACCTGGGATCTTTTTCAGTACTAGCCCCAGAGGGGAGACCTTCAAATTAGGGAAAGGTGGTTCCAAGAAGGGGCCCGCTACCCTCATAGCCTCAACTTCCTTAGCTATGCTCAGTGCAGCAACCTCCTGATTACCTTTCAAGGAAATTAAATTTGGAGCGTCTTGGGGTCCCCGAACTCCCCTGAATGGAATACGAAAGCCCAACTGGAAACCCTCCAGCAGGTACCTTGCATCATCCCTTCTTGGATAAGCTGAGAGCCATCGCTCGATCATGTGTACATTAATTGGGGAGGGGGCCTTTCGCATGGCTAGCTCCTTCAGAGGGAGCTCTGACTGCCCCCTGCCAACCCCTACCTCTGCCCCGTGACCCACCAGCCCGCGGGCACGCGGAGGCGGCATGGGGGCCAGCGCAAGAGGGACACTCGTGTCGGAAACGACACTGGCGCTTATTACACACGCAATTAGCTGAGAAGCTCCAACACAGCAGGCGGGCTGGAACCCCCTGTCCCACCGGTTGGCGGGGAGCCTGTGTTGCAGCAGCCTGCTGCACGGCATGGCCACAATGGTACCTATCACCAGGCGCCGGACGCGTGGGAGTCATGTACAAGAGCCACAATTGCTGACAGGGCTCATCCCACCTCATTTTAGGATGTAAGGCCACCCTCATTCTAAATTCACCAATAAGCCAACCACGATGGGCCAGGGAAATCAACCATCGCCCTGTAAATATTGTCAAGGTATTGAACCATCGGAATGGCCAGATCAGGCCAGGCCCTGAGGTATACCGCCATATATATGAGGTATGCCGGCAACCAGTTGGCCCAGGTGCGCGGTGGCTTGCGACGACGGGACAGCTCCTTGTCTCTGTCATCCTGTCCCTCCCTCTCCTCCTTAGTGGGCTCACGGTTCAAGAGGGAGAAAATATCGACGTACTCCCCTCGCCAAATCTTATCCCTCGTGACCTGTGACAAATGATCACCCAGGGGCAAGGAATAGCCAGCCGTCGGCAAAGCCATGGACGGCACATTTTGTATGGAAGGTATGCTCAGCGGGCCCTGAACAGCCCCTGCGATGCTCTGCATACTCCCAGGGGCGGACACCCCTGCCCTGAACGAGGGACCATTTGGTAACCAGGGGTTAATGGGGCAGTGTGGAGGCAGCTTCCCTCCCACATTAACTTGACGTGGCCAGGGCCACTGAACCCCCCCCCCCCCAGTGTAAGTGGACAGTGTTGGTGGTGCACTAAATTGAACCTGATACTCACTAGTCGCACCCCCGTGAGCCGCCCCCACCGGGGGTTCCGGCCCGCGGTGGGCGTCGGAGCTCGCGACTAGCATCGAGCTCTGGGACTACACCTGACTGCTCCCAGCCTGCACATCAGGTCGTATGGGGAGCTGCGAGGCACCAGCCGGGGCTGGTCGGATAGCCTCAAGCAGCTCGACCCTGTTGGCCGCCCACTGGAGAGTCACGGCCGATGAGTTGGCCGGGATTGACGAAGGGGCCACAGTTGAAGTAGCGGTTGCGCCCCCGTCGGAAGGTGACTGGGCAATGCCCAATGATGCTTCCAGCACAGCTATGCGTGCTATTAGTGCATCCACTGCCTCCGAGCCCCCAGTGTAAGGCGGGCCGGGTGGGCCGGACGGCCCACTAGGCAGTTGGTGAAATGAAAACCCAAAAGGGGATCCGGGGCCAGAATAGGGCCATGCCCAGAATTCTGGTCCATGGGGGGCCGGAGGAGTGGTGGGGCGGAAACCCACACCAGGCCCCCCTGGGCCACCTTGTCCTGGACCCTGGAAAGGCCCGCCTAGGGCCGAAGTCCCCGAGGGGCCGGCCTGTGCCGGCCCGGCCGGGGAGCTGGTGCCCGGCTGCCAGGTGGTAGCCTGATCGGCCCCACCAGTAGCAGTGGGCAAGTGCCATTCGCTGCCCTGCAGTGGGGGCGCAGCCCTGGTCCTCCGACCCGCAGGCTGCCCCCCGTCTGATGAAGGACCAGGAAAAGTCCTTCCTCTCGGCCGCGGCTTCATTGCCGGGGCCCTACGCTTGGGAGCCATGTCTCCCGAAAATCAAGGTTGATCGCTGAAGGATCCCTGTCCAGGGATCAGCTCCCGAGCCCGAAGTACCGTGGTAGCAAAAAGGTAAGCACCGGGTACGAAGGGCGAGCTAGCAAAAGAGGAACGCGATGGAGAAAACTTCTCCTCTCCATCGCACATCTAAAATGGCAGCTCGGCTGCCTCGTGGCCACCCCTTTTATAGAGGGGTGGCCACGCCCCCTAACTCACCCGGATGTCTGAGTCCGGGTGGGGGGGCGCAAAGAGCGTGGCGGCCATTTTGGCGCGCGCTTTCATTTGATGAGACCAGCTAAACAAAATATGGATCTTTGAACTGTGCTTTGTTAAAATGTGATTTCCAAACCTGAAAGGATCCAACATTCTATCTTGCTAGAAGAGAAACAAGCTAGAGCACTAGTTTCTGATGGATTTGGACTTTACAATAATTCATAGATTGAAGGTCTATGGTTTCTTTTAACTGTTTATGCTAGAAGAAGGAATGGCTGCATGTAACAGCACTCAGTGCTCATGAACTATAAGCTTGGGTTCCACAGGCATTCAGCCAGCAATCAACAAATGGTATAGGTAATGTTAGTTTGTACTCACAAATTATAAATGGGGAATTCAACCATCCATACTGCATACACAAACTTTGGCTCTGAGCGTCTCTGCAGCAGATATGTTGCTCCAGTATGGAGCGAATCTACACACTCAAAACAAGTTGACATTACTCTTCATTTAGCCATGTGTATAAGTGACAGGATGCCTCAAACCTACACCAGTTGAGAAAATATACCCCCTTGTCAGTATCGCTCCAACTAAAGTGAGAGAAGTAGCAGCGGATGCAGAGAGAACTAAGCAAGAGAATTACCTTTGACATCCTCTGAATGGATATAAGCCTCAAGTCTGCAGGCTCAAATCCAGGAAGAGTTTTATGGCAAAAACACACATTCTTGAGGGTACGCGGGACCAAAACCAAATTAGAAGCTGAAGGAAGGATCTCATTGGACAAGGAACAAAATTAAAGGAAGATCTAGATGAGGAACTCAACCTCTCCTACGTCACTTGGAGGACTCTGAATAGGCTGAGGGTTGGAGTCTCTAAATGTAAGACCAACTTGCTCAAGTGTGGGTTGCTAGCAGACAACACGCTGTGTAAATGTGGAGAGATACAGAATCTGGCTCATTTACTGGCTTGTCAATTACTGCCAAAAACATGCACCAATGAGGACTTATGTTTCACCAATGGCAAAGCCAAGAAAGTGGCTTCATTTTGGCAGTCCATTGTTTGATTGGGACACGAAAGAAAAAGTTCGCACTGAACAAAGCAGAGGGGTGGTTTGTTACCCTGTTATTTTTAAAAAATATATATTGAGAAATGTGTGCATATGGCTATAAATATGGTAATAATAACTAAATCAAACTCAAAGCAGCAGTGTAACATTTTGTATCCGCTCATGAGACTCCAGAGCACACTAAGTCTTCCTGTTACTGATTTGAACTTCCTTAAACACTTCCCTTTTGTTTGAAATTGCCAAAGTGCTTTCATATCCAATCAATTTGCTTTTGGGTAAGCTGTGGGAGTAGGCAATTGGAGGCCCAGGTTCAGAAAGGAGGGTGAGTTGGGGCGATTGCTTGATAGGCTTCCAACCCTAGTGTAACTAAGTGTATAACATTGTATCCAACAAAATGCTGGCAGGAAAAAGTTCAGATATTGGCATTACTGTTGCATATTTCATGAGCAATTTCATAAATGCTACCCAAGCAACCATCGCAGACAACACCTAATGAATTGAATGAAGTTAAAATAAGCTACAAATCTGTGTGGCATTGCTTCTTTGAGTAGAATTAGAGGTTCTGGATTGTATATTTGCACAAGGATGAAAATGTCTACCAGAAATAATAGAAGCTTTGCATTTTGGGGTTAATACCATGACATACATTCTATAAAAAAAATTCTGTGTTTACCTCATGTATAATAAAATCCAAAGCTGGACTGTGCACTTTGAAAAATAAATAAACATAAAATGTATATAATGGATATTATTGGAAATGAGCATGCATAGAATAGAGATCTGCCAAACATGAAATACTTCTCTAAACATTCACTGCATCTGTAATCTGCATAAATATGATTGAGCCACTATATCCTCTCCTCTTCATTGCAGAGATGGAAAGTGGTGCAGTGCTAAAGACCAAGTGCTTAGAATTAAAATCAGCTTTATGTAGAAACAAAGATCAATAAAATTATAGTACCACATTTTTTTAAATAGTCAAAAACATCAGATTAGCTAATATTGTTTCTTTCTTGGTCTGATGGTGTGGGACCTAGTAGCAGTTGTTGGATACATGCATGTGCATCTATATAAAAATGTGTATCTTGGTAGTGTCCAGATATGAATGCATAGAGAACTCCTTTTTCTGGTACGGAGCTAAACTGAAGAATCTAATTTACAGACTTTGAGTTACTTTTAAAAGTCAGGGCACATAGCTCTATGTGACATACTTACAGCAGTGTTATGCTGGAATCAGGGTAGTTATATGATTTGTCCTGGATATTTCAGGTTATGAAAATAACTCTTTTGATGGGTTAAAAAAAAGCCAAAAGTATTTTTTGAAAGGCATTGTATCACAATCAAAGACCAGTGTAACCAATATAGCAAAATGAATACATTTTTTTACAAAACTAATTAATTTTTTACTTAGTGAAGCATGAGTTTGTTGGAATGTTTAATTCCTTTCTGAATAGCGTAATGTGTTCCGATCAAAGAGAAATGATATATGATATCAGGCAAAATTATCAGTTAAGCTGGGAATGGACAACAATGGTCTTCCACATGTTTTTTGCACTCTCATTAGCATTAGCCAGTGTAGCCAATCATGAGGGAGTTACAGTGTAAATTCATCCACAATGGAGTGTCTGCATCTAATTTTAGTAAACAGTTCTACATTGGGACATAAACTTTTGCTAATAACAGGAGCACCCAGAAATTTAAGGAAAGTGATAGTTCTAGTTTATTTAACCAGACTATCTGACCACTGATCACTTAGCAACACTTAACCTTAGTATTGACAGTGCCATTAGCAGTAGTAGTTGTGCTTCATTAATAAATATATTTTTCCCCTCTGCTTTGGGTGATATTTACCACTTATTTAATTTTTAAAAATATTTTATATCATGTTATGCATCTCTCCTGGGACAATTAAGAACAAACTTTCTGGTTAAAAATCCTCAAAATATGGAATAGACTAATAGCAGCAACTTAAAATGACGTAATAAATGCCTTTTTGAAGAGAGAGGTCTTTACCTACTTCCAGAACATCAACAATGAAGGAATGAAATGGCTTTCTTTTGGAAGAGAGTTCAAGAGTCATCAAGCACACCTGCTCCTTAATTGCAAGTAAGCATATTACTGAGGTTATATGGCATAAAAAGACCTCAAAGATTGATCTCAGCAGAAGCATGGAGGAAAGCAACCCTTCAGATATAATAGCTGAGATACTGTTGTTTAACATTGTCCGTAAGGCACCAGTAGAGTAGGTCCACTTGCATTAATGGAATTGATGCAGGAGTTGACTCAACAAATCCTCACTGTTTCAATAGACCAACTCTATTGCAACTTACTACACTAAGTAACAGGACTTAAAGGTCAGCAGCAGTTGCTTTGGAATTATGCAATTAGAATAGCAAAAAATGATTACAGTGATAAGATTTATTTTAGTTTAAAAATGGAAAGTAGATTTTGATTCAAAGCTTGATGAATGATATAAAGAGATATAGAATATAGCAATCAATGATCAATTAACATGTGGTATCAAAGCAAAACAGAGATTAGTGAAAGAAAATTATATTGGAGACTTATGGGGAGAACTTTTGGATAATGTGCTACTGAGAGGGAAAGGGATAAAACCAGAACAAGATATATTATTTTTTGGAGGTGAGGGGGCATAAGGGTAGCAATGGAAGAACCTAAAAAATAATTATATAACAATTATGTAATAAAAATGTATAATTATAATGCTTAGCTTTTATTGCAAACTGCCCAGAGTAGTGGTCTCACTAATCGGATATAATATCAAATACAATAAATAAATAATGTTCAGAAGTCCCATGGGTGGAGAGAGCATGTAGATACTAAAGTTTTGTATTTTTTATTGTCTGTTAATTATAAATAAATAGGTCAGGAGCAGCCCTCTGACTTGTATCCAAAATAAGACTGTATAGATAATTCAGCTACAAAGTGACAAGCTTTTATGCAGATTTTCTTAACTACTTGGTAACTAAAATCTGAACTGATAATTTCTGAATGGGGTAAAATTGGGGGTCCCCAACCTTTTTGAACCACGGACTGGTTTCATGCTAAACAATTTTTTCACAGACTGGTAATTGGAGGTGGTGGGATTGGATGGTGCCCCACTGTAGCAGGAGGGGCCCAGCCACCTGCCAGCCACACCGTTCGACTTAGACAATGAGGTATCACACTGGACTAAAGCATCTGAAAAGAAAATTAAAGCTTTTGAAATGTGGATCTACAGACGGCTGCTAAGGATATCATGGGTTGATCATGTGACTAATGTGGAAGTGTTGCACTGGATAGTTAAAGAAAAAGTACTTTTTAAGACCATTAAGCAAAGAAAGCTCCAATACCTTGGCCATATCATGAGGAGCAACATAAAGTATAGACGTCTCAAACTCACTTTGCAAGGAAAGATCCCTGGGAAGAAAGGTCCTGGATGTAGATGCACTTCATGGCTGAAGAACCTGAGAGACTGGTGTGGCATGTCCTTGGAAAAACTGTTCTGAGGAGTTAAGAACAGGAAGACTATTGCCATGATGGATATGGCACCTGAAGAAGAAGCAATCCAAACAGTATTTGGTTGCTTAAATTCCAACTGATTAAGGGGACATTTAAGTTTTCAAGAATTTTGTTTTCATACTTTGTGATATTTTAGTTTGGGTGGACAATTTCCTTGTGATGCTGCTTTACCTCTTTGAAGTACCCACCCGGTAGAAAAGCTACATCAATGGTGAAAACAACATCTCTACAGCAACTGTTCATGATTCAAATTCTTTTCCAGGAGCCTCTCCAGGAGAACAGCATGAAGAAAGGAGTTTTCCTTTGCAAATATGTCATCCACCCATTTTATTTGATAATGATAAGCCATTTATGTTACAATTGATGTTGGTGTTGAGGTGATAGTAAGTGTATATGATCCCTTTATTTCGGGTCATAACATCTGTTTTCCAAACCATGAAATATAAGGAATTATATTAGCCAAACAAAGAGAAGCAAATAGGAAAGGAAATCTATTTGTTACTTTATGGGTCCATCATGGAGCATTAGGAGCTTTGGCATCCTGAATGATTGCTTCTCCAACTTAGTTTTAAAATAAGCAAAAGCACGCGTGGTTGTATGACTTGCAGTCCTAAAAAGAATGCTGAAGTAAACTCAAGCTGCATGATGGCAGGAATGGTGCCTCTGAGTGATGCATATTTGAAAACCCCAGCTGCTCTTTACTTATTCCAGCAAGGCAAGGCAATAGAATAAAATAAAGAAAAGTCAGGTGGGAACTATTTCACATGACAATATAAACAAAAAGTAGTCACCATGCTAATTTTTTCTTTACCTGGGGTCTTCTTGTTTTAGACAGACCAAAACAATAGGAAATAGTGGATGAATCAGCACCTTTCTATGGAAATTGACATCAGCCCTAGAGTAACATCTTATTTTTATGTCCAACAGTATGCAGTTCGTCATATGGAAGTAAGCATTTTTTTTTAAGATCTCACATTCATCATATTGGGTTTTTAAATGAAACGGTATCATCATGCTTTTGTTTAAAAAGAAAAATGACTGTATTTTATATAGTTTCATAAATATATGTGAATAAGATAATATAGCCAATAGCTGTATTCTCAGGACAAGATCTGAAGTGAATCTCAAGTAGTTTATCCAATACCAAGAATAAATGTTTACTTTGGGCAACCACAAGTGAATGGGAAAGGGCAGTTTTAAAGGAGTTGCAGTTTTTTTAAATAATATCATAGCATTAAACTGTTGAAATAAACACAGGTCATCTAGTCTGCCAGCTTAAGAAATCCACAGCTAAAGCATCTCTGAGAGATGGATATTCAACCTTTGTCAGATGAATAAACATGGGGGGGGGGTGGAATCCATCTTCTGAAGTAGTCCATTTAAACAGCTCTCCCAGGTGTGTCAGGATCTTCTTGTTAATGTTTAATCACAATCTTCATTCTTGTCACTTGAATCTATTAGTTCAAGTTCTAGCTCTTCAAATGGCTATCACACCACTTCCCAGACTTCTGAACTGTTTCAACAGTTCTTCCAGACCATTTATCATCTTGGTTACCCACTTCTGTACATGATCCAGTTTATTGTTCTTCTTCTTAGACAGGGGTGCCCAAACTATGGCCTGGGGCCAGATGCGGTCCCCAGGCCATAGTCACCAGCCCCCTGAACCACGTGACCGGCCCGCAGCACAAAAAGTTTCAGCGCCCCTGTCTTAAACTAGTATTCCAAGGGCAGTCTGAATAAAACAGAACAAAGTAGTCTTATTCTCTTGATCTGGACACCATATACTTGTGATTGAAGCTTAAATTGCATTATGCATTTTCCCCTAACACATCATATTTTTGACTGATTTTTAGCTGTGATACAGTAAGATTCTTTTCATACTCACTACTGCCCACCAAGAGACACAGATCCCATATTTCTGCTTCTAATTTTTCCTGCCTAAATGCAAAACTTTATCTTGAACTTTAATTTGAGGGGGCAGAGAGTTTCAGTGTTAGCAACTCTTTTTGGAATAGTAGTCATGTTAGTCTGTGTTTCAGGCATTTTTTTTGTTGTTCAGTCGCACAGTTGATCCCAAACCTTTGTGACCCCATAGACCATTGCCCTCCAGGCACCCCTGTCCTCCACCATCCTCCTCAACCCATCCAGCTCTGTGCCCATTGTGTCTACAATACCATCTAGCCATCTCATTTTTGGTGGCCCCCTTTTTATTTTGCCTTCCACCTTTCCCAGCATCAAGGCTTTCTCAAGCGAATCCTCTCTTTTCATTTGATGTCCAAAATACTTTAGCTTCATCTTTACCATTTGGCCTTCTAAGGAGCAGTCAGGGTTGACTTCTTCTAAAATTGACCTATTTGTTCTCCTCGCTGTCCAGGGTACTGTCTAAACTCCAACACCATTTTTCAAAGGTATCTATTCTTCTGCGCTCAGCTTTCCTAATGGTCCAGCTCTCACAACCATACATTACCGATGAGAATATCATTGCTTTGACTATGCAAATTTTTGTTTGCAAGGTGATGTCTCTACTTTAAAAATGTTCCCCAGGTTTCTCATCACTTGTCTCCCAAGTATCAGTCGCCTTTTTATTTCATGGCTGCAATCTCCATCTGCAGTGATTTTGGATCCTAAGAAAGTAAAATCTGTCACTGCTTGTACTTGTTCCCCATCTATTTTCCAGGGACTGATAAGGCCTGTTGCCATTATCTTGGTTTTCTTGATGTTGAGTCTCAAGCCAGCTTTTGCACTCTCTTCTTTCAACCTAACCAGGAGCTTCTTTAGGCCTTCCTCGCTTTCTGCCATTAGGGTGGTATCATCTGCGTATCTCAAATTGTTAATGTTTCACCCAGCAATTCTGTTGCCAAATTGTGATTCCTCCATCCCTGCATTGCACATTATGTGCTCTGTGTATAAGTTGAATAAGCAGGATGATAAAATGCAGCCTTGTCTTACTCCATACTTCCAAACCACTCCATCATTCCGTATCCTGTCCTAACTGTTGCTTCTTAACTCATGTACAGATTTTTCATGAGGCATATAAGGTGTTCTGGTATTCCTATCTCTTTAATTACTTGCCACATTTTGTTGTGGTCCACACAGTCAAAGGCCTTTGTGTAGTCAATGAAGCAGAAGTAGACTTATTTCTGATATTCCTTTGTTTTTTCCATGATCCAACATATGTTGGCAATGTGGTCTCTAGTCCCCCTGCCTCTTTGGAACCCAGCCTGCACTTCTGGTAATTCTCTCTCCACATGCTGCTGAAGTCTATCCTGTATAATTGAGTATAATCTTGCTAGCATCTGAGATGAGCACAATTGTTCGATAATTTGAACATTCTTTGGCATTACCCTTTTTTGGGATTGGAACGTATACTGATCTTTTCCAATCCTGTGGACACTGTTTTCTTTTCCAAATCTGCTGGCATATAGAATGCAGTAATTTGATTCCATCATCTTTTAGGGCTTTGAAAAATTCAACTGGGATACCATCATCTCCAGTAGCTTTGTTGTTTGCAGTGCTTTTAGGGCCTTTCTGACTTCACTCTCTTGGATGTATAGCCATTATATCTGTTCCACACCTCCACCGTGTATTCCTTAAGAATGTTGTCTAGGTCATATCTGTCTGGCCTAATTGTTTTCCCTATTTTCTTTAGTTTAAACCTGAATTTTGCAATCAGTAGATTATGATTTGAGCCACAGTCTGCTCCAGGTCTTGTTTTTGCTGACTGTATGGAGGTTCTCCATCGTTGGCTACAGAGTATGTAATCAGTCTGGTTTCGATGTTGGCCATTTGGTGATGTCCATCTGTAAAGTCGCCTCTTGTGTTGCTGGAAGAGGGTGTTTGCTATGACCAGTGTATTATCTTGACAGAACTCTATCAACCTTTGCCCTGCTACATTCTGTGTTCCAAGACCAAACTTGCCTGTTATTCCATTTACCTTTTGATTTCCTACTTTGACATTCCAATCTCCTATGATAATGTGTACATCATTTCTTGGTGTCTGTTCTATGAGGTGTTGTAGGTCATCATAGAAATGGTCAGCTGTGGCTTCATCTGCACCAGTGGTTGGTGCGTAGACTTGAATTACAGTGATATTGAATGGTTTTCCTTGGATTTGGACTGAAATCATTCTATCATTTTTAAGATTGTACTGCAAAACAAAAACAAAAACATTGCAGAACTTTAAAGACTAACTGCTATATTTTTAATGTGAGCTTTCATGGATCAAGTCCACTTAATCAGACATACAGTAGGAGTGAACTGCAAACTATGAGCTTATATACACCAGATACAGAAGTATAGAGTTATTAAATCTGAGTGACAGGCATGCAAATCAATACAGCTTCCTACAACTGGCAGTGGCAGATGATCTCTGGCTGTTATTCGGATTAGCTCTAAATGTCCCCTTTTCAATTTTAAATGAATACAAAACAAATACCTGGCATTGAACATATGCAAATGAATTAAGCCTCTTTGTTACTGTGTGAGCACACCCCTCATTCTGTGAGACATGCTGTGAAAGAGAATATTACAGGAAAGTTATGAAGGTGGTATAATATAACAAAATATACATAATATCTAGAAGCATATAACAATCTGTGTATCAGATTTGATAATGTCCCATAAACCCCTGGCTAATATTCAAGCCACTCCCAGATTGCTATCCTTTATATTCCCTTTACTCCTTCAATCAAGTCATTTATTTTAAAGTTGAACAATGCTGGGTGCAGGACAGTCCTGTGATACCTCACTTGTCACCTCTCTCCAAGAAGCCAAACTCTTCTTTCATGTCCAGATCAAACCCTGGATTGCCAAAATGAAGCCACTTTCTTAGCTTTATCGTTGGCCAAGATTAAATCATCAGCTCATGTCTCCAGTAGTAATCGACAGACCAGCTAATGAGCCAGATTCTGTTTCTCTCCACTCGAGCATGCTGGTCTTGCATTTAGGGACTCCAACCCTCAGCCTATTCAGGGTCCTCCAAGTGATATAGGGGAAGTTCAGCTTCTCAGCTATATTCTCATTTAATGTTATTCCTTGTCCAGTGAGCCAATGAAGCCTTAGTAAGCACTGACCAATTAAGGTCCATAAATCCACAATATATCCTTCTAAGAGTACTTTGGTCTAGGCCACCTTTACCAGTTTGCCCACAAGAATACCACAGAGGACCTTGTCAAAAGCCTTGCCAAAATCTCGATGCCTTAAATCAGGAGTTCTCAACATTTTTCAAACGTAAGCTGGACCACAACCCCTCAGACAGTTGAGCGAGCCTGACTGGTTGTTCACCCGCCATAAATGCTGCTATAAAACACATCCATGGATGTAGTAAACACATTTATGACAGCTGCAGACTCATTTATGACTGTAGTAAACATGTTTACGATGGCTGCGACCTCATTTATGGCTGCTGTAAATGTCTTTATGATGGCTGTAACTGAGTCCACATCCGATTCTGGCAGCTGTCATAATTGGACAACACCAGTTTGTTTATTTCTACAAGTTTTATTTATCAACATTGCTTCTCTGTTCCATACGCACACAATTACATTACAAAAAATATCCGAAAGTCTCCTACAACCATAAAACCTATAAACACAAATGCTTCAGAACATGTGAAAACTAAACTTAAGTTTTTTAAAATAATTTTTATTAAATTTTACAACAATACAGATTGAATATAAAAATTTAAATAATAAAAAGATACATAGGTGAATACACAAAGTAAAAAAATTATATGAAAAAAACCATTTTACATAGACAAAGACATATAAATGGTATAGTGCAGAAAAAAAGAAAAGAAAGAAAGAGAAAAAAACCAATACGTAAACATTTTATTAAATTAAACTACTATAAAATACTTAACTATGTAGAATCAACAGGTAAAAAAACCCTGTTGGTCAGATTGGATCTCATCTACAATTTTTAATATTAAATTTCCATTCTAATATGTCAGACCAGTCTGAACTTTAATTAGACATTGCTATTTTTATTTAACCTGTTTACCTACTACCAACCAAGTTAATAACACATTTATAATAATAAGAAAAAGGTGATTACTAATTCACCCCATGTGACTGTACAACGCCCTGGAGGTTGCGGTGGACACTTTTTCGCTATTTCCAAAATCTATGAAGTTTCGGTACTGGACTGCTCCCATCAATTCTTGTACCTGTGGAGTCAACAAACAATTGCCATATTTGCCAAAATCTATTCTCTTTTATTATACCCCTTTTCTTGTTCAATTCCCATGTTAATTTGTCATTTAAAGCAAGGTCCCACATTTCCTTATACCAAACTTCCACCTTTGAGATCTGATCATTTTTCCACTGTCTCGCTATGCATTGTCTCGCTGTTGTCATGCACAGAGATAGTAACTCACTTTTATCCTTATCTAAATTCATACTTTCTGTGTCTGTCAGCAACGCTATATCTGGCCCCAAGTTGAGGTTCATCCCAAACATTCTGGAGATTTCCTTCTCTATTTCCTCCCAAAATTGCTTTACCACCCTACAACTCCAGCACATATGTTCATAACTACCCAACTCATCAGTGCATCTCCAACACATTTGAGTTTTATTTTTATCTATTTGATGTAACCTCCCTGGGGTCAGATACCACCTCCATAACATTTTAAAATTATGTTCTTTTACTCTGACAGACATAGTTCTCATAATCCTTTTCTTCTACTTGTTTTTCCATTTCATCTCTGTGATATTAATCTTAAAATCTTGCTCCCATATTTTTCTTAATGTATGTTGTGAACTACCCTCTCTATTTATTATCTTATAAATTTTACTCACCAGGCCTTTTATATCCATATTTCCTTTCCTTACTTTCCACAGTAATTCCTCAAATTCTGTTTTATCACTCTCCAACCTTACTTCAGCCAAATATTTACTGTTCCATTTGTCTACTAATATCACCTGGAACCAATTCAATTTTAACTGTGTATATATCTCCATTTTTTCTCTTTATCCCTACATAATCTGATCCAGTCCTTCAGCAAGAAAATCTCATTTTTATTCAAAATTTCCTTTACTTTACTATCTAAATTTATTGGAAATTTTTAATATCCTCTATTTCTATAATCGGTGATACACCTGGGACTAAGTCCTTTTTCACTTTTTTTAAATTGTTTAGCAGGGCCTTCATCACTCTATTTTTACAGCTACTTTACTCATTTCTTTATCCAGGAATAACGACTCGCCAAATTGATTTATCTCCTTCATCTCTATTTCCTCCCAAATTGTCTTTTCCTTCCTCAGAATCTTTACAATATTTTTAACCTGGAAAGCTCTATAATAATATTTAAGGTTTGGTAAACCCAATCCACCTTCTTTCTGAGATAAATACCAAAAACTTCTATTAATTCTAGGTCTACGTCCGCCATTACAATAATTATTAAACATAGTTTGGAGTTCTTTAATTTCTTTCTCTCTTAACTGGATCGGTAGAGCGTCAAACAAAAAATTCAATCTTGGTAATAACATCATTTTACAAAGCACGACTTTACTGAACCAAGACAATTTCAATTTACTATACTGTAGTATTTTCCCCCTAATTTCTTTTTTTTCTTCATAATTTAATTTCTTAAAATCTTCCCAATTATAAGATATATTTATTCCCAAATACTTCAAACTATTTCTAACCTGTATTTTAAATTTATCCTTTATTTTCCTTTGCTCTTCTTGTTCTATATTACTCAGTATCATCTCAGATTTGTCCCAATTTATCCTTAATCCCGTCATTTCCTCAAAATTCTTTAAATGTTCCTGAATTCTGTCTAAGGCCTTCAAAGGATGCTTTAAAATTACTAAGGTATCATCTGCATATAGGCTTATCTTATTATCTGCAATTCTTTCCATGTTCTTATCTTGTCGTATGGTGCTTGCTAAAATCTCCATTGCCATAATAAATAATATTGGAGATAGGGGACATCCTTGTCCGGTTCCTGCCTCTAATTTAACCTCATCAGTAATAGCATCATTTACTTTAATATATGCAGAACCATGATGATATAATTTATCAATCACCCCCTTAAATTTTTCTCCAAATCCATTTGCATTAATTATCTCATTAATTGTTACCCATTGAAGAGAGTCAAACGCCTTAAAGATATCTAGTGATAACATTCCAACTTTTTCTTTATCTCGTATTGCTATGTCTATCAGATCTAAAACCCTCCTTGTTAAGTCCGCCATATGCCTTCCTTTCAGAAAACCTGCTTGATCCTTATTTATATATTTATTCATAACATTATTCAATCTATTCACCAAAATTGCAGTAAAAAAATTTGCATCCTGATTTATTAACAAAATTGGTCTGTATGACTCAACTTTTTCAGCATCTTTACCTGGTTTTGGTATTAATACTATTATTGAACGGTACCATGAAGTCGGTATTGCTCCCCCTCCAGAATATAGTTGAATAATTTCAATAATCTTGGAGCCACAATTTCCTTGAATTCTTTATAGAATTCCGCTGGCAATCCGTCTTCTCCTGGGGATTTACATGCCTTCAGTTTAGTAATCACATCTTTTATTTCTTTCTCCATTATAAACTCTTCCATCCTAACCTTATGCTCTTGAGATATCTTTTTCCCCATTTGATTTTTTAACCAATCTCTTAATTTTCCTACGTTTATCTTTTTTTCTGTGTATAGTTCCTGATAAAAGTCTCTGACTATATTAGTTTTATCTTTTAATTTATTGTATCTTATTCCATCTTTTATCAGAACTCCAATTTCCCTCTTATTCCTTTTTTCTTTTGCTGCTCTTGCCAACATTTTCGAGTTTTTGTTACTAAATTCAAAGTTTTTCCTCCTCAAATAAACTAAATCTCTTTGTACCTTCTCTATATCTTTTCCCACTAATTCTGCTCTTAATCTCTGCAATTTATCAACAATCTTTATGTTTTTTGTTCTCGCATGTTCCTCCTGTAGTTTTTTAATTTCCTTTTCCATTTTGTCTTGGTTATCCTTTAATTGTCTATTTTTAATGCTTGCCAATTTGATACTTTCCCCTCTAAATACCAACTTCATGGTATCCCATACCGTATGGTACCCAATTTCTTCCGTGTCATTCCAACCCCAAGATTCTTCCCAACTCTGAATTATTTGTAACTTATTCTCGACATCTCTGTATATCTTAGGATCATATCTCCAATTGTTTCTATTCTTCTCTCCACCGTCTAAATTTAACGTTACTAACACGTTTGCATGATCAGACTTTAAAAATCCCTGTCTCTAAGTCATCCAAAATTTTGACCATGTTTTCGGTAACAAATATATAATCTATCCTTGAATAACTATTGTAAACCTGAGAAAAAAAGGTGTATGCCCTTTCGGATCCTTTCAGCTCTCTCCAAGCATCTTTCAAAGCTAGCAACTTCATCCATCTATCCAAAATTTTTAATTTGCTACCTCTGTCTCGAGTCATATTTGTACAATCTACCATTGATCTTGTCAAATTAAAATCACCTGCCACTATCATGTTTGTAGACCTTTTCTCAATATTTGATAAATCTTATTTAGGAAGATCTCTTGGCCCTCATTAGGAGCGTAGATGTTGACCAATGTAATCTCATCATCATCAATCCTCCCTTTTACAATTAAATATCTACCTTCCAGATCTGCTATGCTCTTAATCATATCAAAACCTAATCTGTCAGATATCAGTGTAGCTACTCCTCTTGCCTTTGAAGTGCCATATGCCTTTTCATATATTTGTGTCCATCCTAGGAATATTTTATTCACCTCCTTTGACTTTTGATGAGCCTCCTGGAGAAAGACTATATCTGGCCTATTTTTCCTAAGAGCTGATTCTAATCTTCTGTGTTTAACTTGGCAGCCAGTACCCTTCACATTCCATGTCACTACCTTTATGTTCTTCATGTATCATCCAAATTCTCTTGATTGTGTCCACCACATCCTCCTATGGGCGTGTATTCCCTTTAACCAAACCTTCCCCTGGACCCTACATTGAAACAAAAATACATAATCAATTAACAATACAAAAAACATAGAAATTTCTTCCCTCCCCACTTTTCTCACAAAAAAGTAATCCTTGCTGTCCAAGGGGGGAGGGGGGAAATGTGTTGCTGACGTGTGTTTTTGTTGCTGGTATTATTTTTCCATCGCTGCTGCTAACCAATTTGACTACCACCTACTGCACCCTGCAGTTCCAACTCTTCCTCTTCCTCTTCCTGAGCTCTTCGGTTATATCCACCAGAAATTATTAACTCCTTGAGAATGTCCCACTCCTTTGTTCCATTTTCTACTAACTTTGCTTGTTCCATCACATACATAACATCCATGTCCTGAGCTATTACGAACCATTTGCCTAAATATGAAAAGGTCAATTGTTTGGGGAATTTCCAATTATATTTGATAGCTTTGTCGACCAATCATTTAGTTACTGGCTTCATCATTTGCTTCCAAATTCTTTCCTCAACAGAGATGTCATTATATATCTCAATATCAACTCCTTCCATCTTTAAAGCCTGCATCCCAGTTTTTTTTTAACGAAAGCCATTACATTCAACTTGTCTGATACATTAGCAAACTTTAGCAAAACATTTCTGGATCCTGTTCTACCTTTTTTTGCACCTAAATGGAAAACACTCATAATACGTTCATGTCCAAAATCAATTCCCATTCCTAATCCGTTCAACCATGTTAGGATTCTGAGCCTTAACTGGTCCGGAGATTTTTCTGGAATCTTTCTTATTACAATATTGGTGCATCTCAGCTGTTCTTCCACCAGTTCCAATCTCTTCTCTTGGGATCCCACCTTAAGATCTCGCTCCTTACCTTTCTCCCTCAATTCAGAAACTTCTTTTGTTATATTGCCTTGTTCTTTCTTAAGCTGATCTTGTTCTTTTTTAAGGGCATCTTGGCTTTTTTCAAGCTTTTCATGATCAGTTTTAACTGTTTTAATAAAATTAGCCATCATTTCTTGAAGGTTCAGTTGCCCTTTCATAACCTTGGTCTTTTCTTTCATCCAAGACTCTTCCAATTTTTGAACATCTTTTTGTATTCTGATCTGATCTGAATATTCTGCAAGTCTTTCTGTAGATTCATCTCCATATGATCTAATTTTTCTTTAATTTTTTCATATTCACTCTTAGGTGGTCCTGTATCCTTATCATCTTTTGATCTTTGTGGTTTCTGCTGTTGCAATTGCTGTTGCTGTTCCAATATCTTTCTTACTCTCTCCTGCTCCTTTGTTTCCTTTAACTCCTGTTGTCGTCCTTTTGCTGCCCCCTTGTTGTCTTCTTCCATCCTTATCAATCTTTTATAACTTCTATCAGAAGATTATTTGCGTTCTACCCTAGCCCAAAGCGGTTTTTTATCTTTATCCCCACCCCGCCCCCAATGACTCATTCACTCTTCAGAAAATGCAAAAACTTTTTTCTTGACCTATACTATGGTCAATTATTAATACCTTCAATTACTAATAATTTGATAGTTCAGTAATATGAGAAAAGAAAATGAAAAAAAGTAACAAGGAAATTATTACAAAGAAAAAAGAAAGAGAAGAAAAAGGAAAAGAACATATGCAAATACCACAAATTTCAATGTTATCCCTAAAGAAATTATTGAAAAAAAAGGGGAGGGGGAAAAAGGGGAGAAAGGGGAGAAAAAAGGGGGAAAGAGGAAGAGAGAAAAAATGAAAAACAATTTATTCCCCCTCTTTGTCTCTCATCTCTTGTGGAAAAGGAAAAAAATCAGTGTCTATTTCAAAAAAACAAATGTTTGTAATTCAGCCTTGTTTATTGTCCTTTGGTCAAAAAATTAATATTTTCACTTTAACTTTATCCAAACCTCAAAAAAATTAAAAAAAATTAAAGGGGGAGGGGAGAAGGTATAGTTCAACCAAATCCTCAATTTATAAAGTTCCAATTCAGCACCAAAAAATTCTGTGCACAGTATATTCTATTTTGATGTTGTTGGCCTTTAATATCTTTGGGTCAGTTTTTTATTTAAAAGTCAGTATCTTTGGGACAGTTCTCATATAAGTCTTGTACAAATCTCCAAGGAGAAAAGGGAAAAAAAGAAAAGAGAAGAGTGATATATCCAAATCTTGCAAACAGTTCCACTCTATTTTCAACTATTTTAAAAGTCAATTGAGTGTCTGCAGCTTCAACCTCCAGCAAATGACCTTAGCTAGCTTAAAATAGCTTATGGAGGGAAGAGAGAGACAATGTATCTCGTAGACATAACAAACTTGCCAGTGGCATCACTCCTGTACAGCACTTTCAACTCACAGCTCTCAGTGCCATCTTAACTTGTATGGGAAGGAACAGAGAAAAAAAGTTTTTCCCTTTTAATGTTGTCAGAGTAGACTCGCTTTATAAATCCGGAATTAGGAAAAATCCACCTAATTTAAAATCACGGTCATGCTCGCCATCCAATTCCACAACCTCCAGGCACAGTTCAGTCTCAAATCCAATCTAATTAGGCTCTGAGTGGATGTTTTCAACAAAACACGAAGGTGTGTGTGTGTGTGTTCTGGCATTTACTCTCTGTGAATCCTCTTGGCACCACTGCACCTACTGCCGTCCAGGACCATCCAAGCCCAGCCTCCGCTAGCCCCAAACGATCCCTCCCCGGTCCCAATCCTGCCCGCCTCCACGTACTCACTGATCGCGGCAAATCACTTCTATACTTCAAATCTTCCACCACTCTAGTTCTTTCGCCAGTCCGAACCCCGATTCAAATACTTCATCCACTCCCGCCTTGTCTCCGTCTCCAAAACTCTCCTCTGCTTCAATTCTCTGCCAACTCCCCGCTTTATCTGTTCCGCGCTAAGGCACTTTGGACTGGCTCACCGTATCTTTTCGTTGTTCTTCTTCTTACTCGGCAGCGGGACCGGGGCTCGGACAGGCTGCTGTGATTGCCTGTCCTGAGCCTTCGGTACTCCGTGCTCTCCTTTTATTCCGTCTCCAAACAATAAACAGTGGTGGTAGGTGATCTCCTCCTATTTTCCAATAATATTTTTAACTTTTAAGTCTCATTAATCCATGTAAGTGGGGCCCCTTTTCAGCAGCACAAAGGAAAAAATGTCTGTTCACATCGCCATATTTAATCACGCCCCTAGTTTTAGGCAAATATTTAAACCAGAATACAATCCAGAATACAATAGCATGAAAAGTACAATGGAATATTAAAAAATGCTTAAAATATAAATTTGTTCTTTCAATTTGTGAAGCACTACTGGCTCGCCATCCAGAAAGTATAAAATTATTTTTTAAAAATGCTTAAGCATATTAAAATAAATGTAAGCAAAATTGATTTAATTGCTCACCCAGCCATACCAGTTTGAATCTATAAACCTATGGAGGGAACTTCATGCCATTTCTGGCTGCTGCCTTGCTGCTACATGCTTTGGTATTGCTGATATCTGGTATGTGTCACGGCATCTTGTTCTTTTATCCTCCTTCCCTGTGTGCATCTTTTCTAGGTATTATTATACACTATAATGACCTTCTCTAAACAGAGACAATCCTTTTTGCAGTTTCTGTGAGCCAGGAACCTAGATTTTCAGAGAATTCTCTTACAATAGAAATCTCTATTTGATCTGCAAAGCCTGGTCCCCCAGGGGGCTGGAGTGGAGAGTTTGTCAAACCTCCATTAAAACAATCATGTAATTGATTTCGTCTATTTCTCTACAGTGCTCGGAGGGCCAGTCAGTGTAATTCCCATCCCCTGGTAGAATAAGATAAAATGCTACAACCTTTAAAAGTTGATGCTATAGGATAGAAATACCGTTCTTCATTTAAATATCAATTGTTTACACTGAAATAATTTGAGTCTGATGTCTGGCTGGCTGGCTGGCGAAAATAAACATCTTCCAAGCTAATTTTAAAAGCACTTTGACATTTTTTCTCCTTAACCCCTTGAACATTTTAATCTATACATTTATGTTTACACAGTGCAAGATAAGACACATGCAGCAGGCACAAAATAATTATAAAAATAAGCTAGTTCTGAAGTATGGCTAGCTGTTTTGAAACAACTATAGTAAACAATAGATACTATTGTTCAGATTTCTATTTAAAGTGAAATGCATATTTCCAGAGCTGATCTCTTCCGTCTCCTGTAAATATATCAACATTCTATACAACACATAAAAGCACAGTTTGACAATCCACCCAAGACATCCTAACCAGGTACCTTATGCACTTTTAAATTGTGAATTGACTTCTACAACTCCTCATATGCAATTTTTTTAATACAGGAGGAGTCGATGGTCTTCAGTAAACTTTCTTAAATTTTCTTTGTCTATCAAATCATTAATTTTAGTTTCATGAAGGTTTGATGTAGTGTACAATGGATTGAAAAATCTTTTAAACTGTAATTAATTTCAGCAGCCTCATAAATGTTTTTCCCCTTTTCTGTTTTGGATAGCTGCCATTTGACTTTTAATTTCCTTTTCCAAAAGATGATTGGCAAATAATTTGTAATGTTTTCTGTCAAATTTATAGCTTTGGCTGACATATTACAATTCTTCTGATAATCTATTTATCTCTGGTGTTTGTAGTTCAAACCTTTTAGGAGCTAATTCTTTTTAACTGTTCAGATTTTCCCTCCCTCTTCTGCAGTTTCCAGAGATTTTCTTTTCAAAGGAAATCACTTATTAGTAGCTAATGATATTCTTTTTAAGTGGTCAGATTCAGCAATAAGTACACCCAGGACTACACCCTTCAAAACATTCCATAAGCACTTCTATGTTCACAACTGACTTTTTTAAAAATTCTGTAATTTCCTTTCTGCATAGTAAAGCTGGCCATGAGAAGGGTTTAGGTCAGTGGCAACGAACCTATGGCATGCGTGCCAGAGAGAGCACTCAGAGCCCTCTCTGCAGGCACACATGCCATCACCCCAGCACAGAGTTTGTCCTGCCCCTCTGCCCAGCAGCCCAATGGGAGCGCTTTCTCCCTCCCTCCAGCACAGAGTTCACCCGCCCCTATGCCCAGCAGGCCAATGGGAGTACTTCTTCCTTCCCCTGTTGCTGTGTTGGCACTTTGTGATAATTAAGTGGGTTTTGGGTTGCAGTTTGGGCACTTGGCCTCTAAAAGGTTTGCCATCACTGGCTTAGGTCTTGGCCAGAAAAAATAAATTGTTGTTTTTAGTGGCATGAGATTGGGAGCTGTTACGGATCCGGATTTTGCCAATCTGAAATGTTACTTTCCATGCATTGAAAACCCCTTGAGTAAGATGTATGAAATTTGGAAAAGTAAGACTCGTCCTTCTCACCCAGATGTACTTCTCTCCAACATGTATCAAACTGAATTCACTTACAAGTTGTTGCAGCAAAGTGTGTTATGAATCTTTATTAATAATATTGTCCAAGACACTTGCAGTTATATTAAAGTCACTTCCAATCAAAGTCTCACCCTTCTTGAAGGCAAATAGTTTTGACATTGTAACTTGAAGAAGAGAAGTCTGCTGTATGTGTGGGGTATATACGGATTCCACTTTTAATTTAATTGTATTTACAAAGAAAGCTCCAATACCTTGGCCATATCATGAGGAATGACGTACAATAAAGAATACTCCAACTTGCTCTCCAAGAAAAGATCCCTGGGAAGAGAGGCCCTGGACATAGACATACTTCGTGGCTGAAGAACCTGAGAGAATGGTGTGCCATGTCCCCGAAAGAACTGTTCTGAGGAGTTAAGAACGGGAAGACTACCGCCATCATGATAGCCAATATCTGATTTTTTTTGATTTTTTAAATTTATATTCAAATTTATATGCCGCCCAATCAGGTAAACCCGACTCTGGGCGGCTCACAACAAGTTAAAACACACATAAAACAATACAACCAATTAAAACCAATTAAAACCCAACATACCCACCCACCTACCCCATGGTATACGGTATACCCAATGGATACGGTACCTGGAGAAGAAGACTTACAAAGAAGAACCTGCTATTTGGGTCTTTAAACTCTTCTTCACATTTGAAATCCATCTATGAGGAGAGGGTGATCAGTATTCCATGTGATTTTGAAGAATCTACTACAGCTGAACAACAGAAACTTAATCTAGTTTGTGCTATAAGAGGGAAAGGGATCCTCTTTGGGATAGATATGCCAAGGTCCTTATGTTTTTATAATGCTTTGGATTCACCTTTGTTTAATTGGTGACCCCAACCCATTGATGTTGAAAGATGTCACTTTCTGATCTGAAATTTTTAAAATGGTAGCTGTGTTAGTCTGTACAAGCATATTAGACAGTAAATAAAATAAAATCACAAGATAAATGTGTTATGGCATGTTAAAGACTAACTACTATATTTTGACTTGATTGAGGAAAGCTAACATTAAAATATAGTAGTTAGTACTTAAAGCACCATAACATTTTTGTCTTTTGTGATTTGTTTTGTTTTACCATATGATATAGCATCCTGTTTAAAATAGGAAGGTTCCTTGAGTTGACTTGAGAACAGCTGAAATTTGGAAGACCTAGAAAACCAATCAGAAGTACAGATAAGTGATGAAGACAAAGTGTAAAACATGAAATACAAACTGTAATATGGGGGTGGGGGGGAACACCACACTATTTGTGGCAATTGGCCAAAACGGCCCCTCTAAAATTTGTCTGAAACAGCCCTTATATAAAGGGAGATCCAGACAGTCATCCAAAGGACAACAGCCATGAGAGAACACAATTTTGGGGAATGCAGATGGGACAACAGTAATATTCATTTTACATACTCTCAGCAACACCAATTAACCTTGTTAGACCATTATCTGCAAAATACTCAAAGGAGAATGGAGTCAGAAGCACTTTGATCATTAGATAAAATTTTAATTAGATAATTTCCCCACAAAATTAACAATTGCTTATCTTATTGCCTGAGTGGGGTGGACATCCTTGCCTCTGGCTTTCCTTTTTCCTTGCCCCTTCACAGGAGGTAGATTCCTTTCTGGGTAAGGTGTGAAATTCTCCAGGATATATTATATGCAAGGAGAGTAAGCAACTGTGTGCCTCAGAGGATGCATTGAGAATGATTCTTTTTCCATCATATTTAATAATTGTTGTGGATTTTTATGCGCCCCCCCAATTGTATATTATTCCCTTTTGTGGTATCCGCGCACACAATTGGTATACTGGCCCTGACAGAACCCCGGTGATGGGTGATCACCTCGTTACCAGGGGTTCCTGAAGGGACAGAAATTGGGGGAGCAGAATATTAGATATGGTTTAATTCACCTACAGCTGACCTGACAAGCAGCTCGGACAATAGGAACCTAATGGCTAACTCGCTAGTCATGTAATGGGTAATCTCGCATCTGCGGATTACCTTAAATCCTAAAACCAATACCAGCCACATGTTTGCCCCAGATAGCTTGGAACAATGGAGTTCCCCTGTCATTGATTAAGTTAGTTAATTAACTCCCCTGAAGAGTTTCCCAATTAACTCATGTAAACATGGCATATGGATTCTGCCAGATCACAGTTCTTTTGCATGCAGCCTGTACATGATAAATACTGATGATTTGCCTCATTAAATCACTGGTCTTCGCTCCATCTTGCCTCGTGTCTCATTGCTTGACCAGTCTCCTCCGGGACCCAACAGCCGCTTTGTGGCCCCGATCCAACATCTGGCAACCCTGAGATGTGATTCTACTTGTGAGTAAGCGATCTTCGCGGTCCAGTTCTATGCCAGAACCGTGTCCGAATCATCCCGGAGGACAGCGCGGCAGCTCTGGTTGGAAAGCCATCTGATCTGAGTGACAGCTACACTGCGAGGCATTCTAGAGAGGCAGAGCACACTCCAAAGCTCTGCGGCAGCTTGCTCAGTGGGAAAACGCGTTCCGCTCAGGGTCGGCTGTGAAACCCTGACTTCAGCGCAGAGGCTGCTGAGGGCCCGTGGCAGCAGTTCACACTCCGAGCTCCTTCCCAGAGGCTCGTCATGCCAGACCTGTTACCTGAACTCAGACACGTCGCTTCGTCCCGAGAAGGAAAACTTCAAAGGACCGGCAGGTAATATGAAGACTTGTCCTCAGAGGCAATGTCCGACCGCTAACCAGAGAGTTCACTTAATGGAACTTAAGGCCCTGGCCAGGGTATCCCAGACACACATTCACAGTGCCAAGTTAGCGGAGCTTTTGGCGTACTTGCGGGATCATTGTCTGCTTTATCCAGAAACAGGCATGCTTAACCTCCAACTTTGGGATAGGATATGAGCCTGCATTCAGCAAGTCCCGAGAGCTCCAGATTGCATAATCAGCACATGGAGCAAGTGTAGGAAGCTCTTAGAAGAGGTAGACCCAGTCCGGATAGAGACCCAGGAACCCCCAGCGCAGTCAGAACCATCAGCCCCAATGAGTCTCTTTCCGTCATTTCAGCTTAAGCAGGGTAGTGTAGGGTGCTTTCCCTCAGTGACAGCTGCAGACGTCACTGAAAGAATTCATGGCATGAGAAGCCCTGGTGCTTCTCGGACAGTTAAAAGTTCCCAGACTACCAAGAGTTCCATCCAGCGCATGGGTGAGGAAGATCCATTCACAGGGAAATTGCCAGCAGTACAATTAGCTAACACCCAGCTGCTGTGTTCAGCCTGTCTGAAGGCAGACACATGTTCAGGCAGACAGACTATTGTCTACCTGCCTGCTCAGCGCCCACTGCTCATGGAAATCTGCATGGCCCCTGGCCACGCAGGGCTCCAGAGCAGACCCATTACCACACTCAGGCGCCAAGCAGTGCCAAAACCCAAAGGCGCCTGCTTCCAGTGTGGAAAAATGAGACTCCTTAGAAGAGAATGCCAATCTAGACCAGGTAGATCTTCAAAAGGTTGTCCAAATAAGCCTAAGACCAAATGGCCACACTGGTGCTGGAGGGTGAGACAGCACCGAGATCCGGGAATCTGGCCCTCCGGCATGCATCTTGCCCAGGCTTGAAAGGAGGCAGCCATCGCCCTGGCTATGCCAGAGGAACCATCCCAGCAGTAGTACCCCGAGCTCTCCCAAGGCACAGGCAGAACCTACTTGTCTCGCCTCAGAGTAGCCCAGAGAAACTCACCCCTAAGTAGAAGCACCCAGATGGTTGTGATAGCCAGCTGTGTATAAGTCATCTCCTCATGTGCAGGATAGAACACTGGAGATCAGGGGAGGAATGTGCGAATGCGTAAATGAACGTGTGTATGCGTGGTGCACCACTGAATGTATGACTGCAAGAACCAGTATGATTGCAAAAGCTTTGTCTCTATGACCACAGTATGATTGTAAAAGTGTTCCTTGTGTGTAACTGCATGGTAATGTCATTGTGAAATGTCAGGCATTGTGTGTTAAACAGTTTGCACTCTGTTCATGAGCAGGAACCATTTAAAGTTTGAGAAAGCATGGTGAGCAAGACCTCTTTGCCTTGCCTGCTTAGCAGCTTAAGGCACCTAGGGCAACGAAAGCAGGAAGGGGGGGGGGATTCTAACTTGCAATAGGGCAAAGTGACTCCCCTTCCTCCTTTCAGCCAAAAGGCTTTTCTTTTGGATATGCAAGGGAGACTTTTCTTTGTCTCAAGGATTAAGCTACTCTTAAAAACCAGTTCTGCAATCCGTGCCAATCAGGCAAACAGATAATTGGAAATGATAAAAGCCTTGCATTGAAGAAACCTGCCTGAAAGAGGTGATTTTCTTTTCAGAAGCGCGATATGAAAACAAAAATCACTTCTATGAGTTTTCCTCACTAAATCATAAACTATGGGGCCCCTCCCTACGTCTGTGTTTCTCAAACCCCTATTTCTGTGTTTGAATGTCCCTTAGCGGTCTTTAAGTCACGTATCTCACTAGGAATGACATAATTGCATTGTCTTCATGTGTGTACTGTGTTATCATCTTGTAACCTAGGTTCTCAACCTTTTAAAGTCAGGGGCCAGGTTCCGCGGCCTCAGGCAGCTTCGGAATTCTGGACGGTCATCTTGCCCTCCCTCCACCATGCAAAACCTCTTGGCATGGTGGAGGTGGTGGCAGGCCATACAGGTGATGGGCCACATCTGGCCTGCAGGTTGAGAATTGTTCTAACTCTCCTTCATTCTCTTAAGAAAGCTGTTGTTCTGGTATTTTGACTTTAATCCATGTAAAGTAACTCACTCATTGTACCCCTTTCACAGGAAGAAGCACGCAAACATTCTTGCGCTCTGTATATTCAGAAAATGTCTAATCTTTGCCTTTTTACAGGAACAAAACTCCTCTCCAGGCCTTAAAAAGTAACCAATTTATTTCTATTCTATAGTCTTAAATTGCATCCCTTCACCGGCTCCTGAGTTAATTACTGGTAGGGATTCCTTAACAGGAGGATCCCAGCCAGCTGTCTTAATTATCTGACCTAATCTGATTTCATTATGATAAGAGTTGTTGCATTCTCATTGTGCTAACTTCTGACTTGTCTTTCTTCCTTTCCCCCTTTTGCCATGGGAACTCCCTGCTGGAAATGTTTAACTTGTGTGTCTTTTCATTTTTGTGTATTGTTTCCTTACAGCTGGTACATCATAGTTGGCTTGTTTTTAATAAGTCTTAGTCTGTCATTTTAAGTATGGCCCCTGGACCACAGCACCCACTCTAAATGGGCAGACACATTTCACAAACTCCAGAGCACAAAGGGAGGAAATAAGATTAGTCCCTGAGCTCCTGAGAATGTACAGAGTGCCACTCATTAGCCAGGGCTGCCTAGGACCGTTTTAAGAATGCAGTCAGGTCACACTTTCAATCAGACACAGGCATTTTCAGGCCACCCCTTTCTTTTTTTGCTGTTAGTCTAAGCACAGGCAAAAGGCTAAGCCAGCATCTGGTACCCTTCTCACAGGAGCACAAGAATAGCTCCAGGAATTGTGCGCACGAACACCATGGGCGGAAATGTGCAGGGGGGCCTTCATGAGAAATTTACCCAAGGGAAGCCTGGCACGTCATGCGCCAAGGTTTGCCATAAGACCCCAGACTCATCTTGCTTCAAACGCAGACAGTTACCTTGTGTGAATCAATGTCTCTGGTTCCACTTCGGGGGGCTAGGACAGTTTTCACTGATGGGGGTCACACATATGGTGTTCTTACTTGGCAAGAAGGACAGGCTTGGCGCACGCTCCTGACTCTTCTGCAAGTGGGCGGAATTGGCAGCTGTGAACCTCGCCTTGCGCACCTTTGCCAAAGAATGTTTAAACATAATTACTGACAGCCAGTATGTTAGGAATTTGCTTCACCATCTACCAGGAGCGTATGTCACTCCCGCGATAGATAAGAACTTGTTGAGTCTTTTCCTCACAATTCAATTTCACTTGCGGAACCACAACAAAGCGCTCTATATAGCCCACATCAGAAGCCACCAGGATCTGCCTGGTCCGATTTCTGAGAGCAATAGCAGAGCGGATGCGGCTGCAAAGGAAATTCAGCAACGGTCAGTTTTGGGAGTCTTCACAACTCCCATTCAAAGTCATGCATTCTTTCATCAGAATGCCAAAGCACTCACAAGGCAGTTCAACTTGCCACTTTCCCAAGCCCAGGGCATAGTCCGTTCCTGCCCACATTGCGCAGGGGCGGTAGGGGGGCCCTCGTGGGGGGTCCACCCACGAGGGACAGAGGCCAACCAGGTGTGGCAGATGGACGTCACACGTGCCCCACATTTTGGCAGATGGCAGTACATGCATGTTTGCATTGATACTTTCTCACAGCTCGTTTTGGCTACAGCGCAGAAGGGAGAAACGGCTTCCCATGTGGAGCAGCATCTCATTTCCTGCTTTGCGGCCATGGGCAAACCATGGCACGTGAAGACCGACAATGCTCCGGCTTATAGCTCCAGGCAGCTGGCCACCTTCATGGCCACCTGGGACATTAAGCACACCTTTGGCATTCCGTACAATCCGCAAGGGCAAGCGATTGTGGATCAGGTCAATTGGATGCTTAAGTCCTACATTGACAAACAAACAGAAAGGAGGGAACCACCAGCCCTCCCCAGAAATCAGGGTCAGGCACAACATTGTCTGAACAAGGTATTGTTTACGTACAATCACCTTAATGTTTTCTCAGATTGCACTCCGCAGGAGAGGCACTTCCGTCACATGGAGGCTCTCCCGCGGCCGATGGTGCATTACCGAGTGCCACCGGATCCTTCCTGGAAGGGCCCGGCACCACTCATAACATGGGGAAGAGGGTATACTGCAATTATGTCTCCTACAGGCGTCATCTGGATTCCAGCCCGGTGTGTCAAGCCTCACTTCAAGTCCAATGGCGTGGACCCAGGCAGTTCCGGACCCGATTCCGGAGATGGAGGAACTAACCCTGACAGGGAGAGCCAAGTGGAGGAGGCGGTGATAGCAGATGACAGCGCCGAAGATCACCTTGGGGATGGCCAAGTCCCTGTGCCAGGAGGCGGCGGATGTCGTTCGGCAGGAGGACAAGGAGCCGACACCGGAGAACATCTTGATTGCAGCCTTTTCCCTGATTACAGCTAATTCCATGATGACCACCATCATCTTGATCCTTTCCCTGCTTGTGGGGGGAGGCATTCAAGCAGCTTCATTGGAAGCCAACAACCTGATGCCAGGCGGAGATCTCTCTGCCCGGCTGCAGTACAACGTTTGGGAAAGATTGGCGAACCTCGTCAATCGGTCCGATTTTTGCCTGAGGCAGACCACCGCTTCTGCCTCTATTCTGAGCACTTGTCTCATCCCGGTGTGTCACTCCCCAGATGCGCGCATCAGGAATGGTGACTGGTTGGTGAAGCGGATATTTGGACCGTTTTACAAGACTGCCTTTTCAACGTATGCGCATTGGGGAACCCAAGTCACCAAAGTCTTACCAGCTGATGTGGCCACTCTCTACACTCCCCGAGTGGCGGTCAGCTCAAACTCTACTTGTGCTCGTATGACCGGCTGTTCTGCGGTCGAAGGGCCACAGCACTGTTGCCTCGACCCCAGCAACAGCAACTGGACTTGCAATAACCCAGAGACTGTTAGCTCAATATATGCTCATGTTACTTTGCCTTCAGGATGGTTTTTTACATGTAACCAGTATACTTGGAACTACATTCCTGCAAATGTATCTGATTCCCTTTGCTGTATCAGTCGTTTGACATTGTTGCTTC
The DNA here is from genome assembly GCA_035047305.1 of Bradypodion pumilum. Classification (NCBI taxonomy): domain Eukaryota; kingdom Metazoa; phylum Chordata; class Lepidosauria; order Squamata; family Chamaeleonidae; genus Bradypodion; species Bradypodion pumilum. The sequence goes on along the minus strand of JAWDJD010000002.1, from coordinate 76,470,179 downwards.
CCACTAGAGACATGGTTGCACCAAGCATAAATGTACCCTCACACATACGGCACGCTCGTGCCACCCAGTTAGACAGCTCATGTGATAGCCACATCAGAATTCTGAGTAAAGCTGAGCATGTTCCATTAGCAGTCAGCTTGTTTGGCGTGCCAGGCTTAGCCGTAGGCAAAGCTCGGAGAATTGGTCAATTGGCTTGCGCTTTGGCAAAAGCCATTAACCACACCTCCTCAGCGATAGCGCTGCTTAATCAAGAGCATCAGAGCTTCGCCATGCCATACTGGATAATCGAGCGGCCATCGATTACCTCTTATTGTTACATCATTTGGGTTGCGAGTCTGTCCATGGCATGTGTTGTTTTAACCTCACGGACAACTGGCGTAAGGTACAGAGTCAACTCACAGACCTCCATACCTTGGTTAAAAACATCAAGGAAGATGCTATGTGGGCATGGTGGAATTCGTTATGGTCCTGGTTCCCATGGGGTTGGCTACAAACATCACTCAAGGTGATTGTGGGGGTGATAATACTGGGACCGACTATGTGTTGTTTCATGCAATGTATTCCCTCGCTGATGTCAAGATGTCCCCCATGAAGAGAACCCCAGAATGTCCTCACTCCACGTCAGCTGATGCCGCTCCGACGCCAAGCCGTCTGTCAGGTCCAATTAAACAAATAAAGGGGGAGTGTGGTGTCCACGCACACAATTGGTATACTGGCCCTGACAGAACCCCGGTGATGGATGATCACCTCGTTACCAGGGGTTCCTGAAGGGACAGAAATTGGGGGAGCGGAATATTAGATAGGGTTTAATTCACCTACAGCTGACCTGACAAGCAGCTCGGACAATAGGAAGCTAATGGCTAACTCGCTAGTCATGTAATGGGTAATCTCGCATCTGCGGATTACCTTAAATCCTAAAACCAATACCAGCCACATGCTTACCCCAGATAGCTTGGAACAATGGAGTTCCCCTGTCATTGATTAAGTTAGTTAATTAACTCCCCTGAAGAGTTTCCCAATTAGCTCATGTAAACATGGCATATGGATTCTGCCAGATCGCAGTTCTTTTGCATGCAGCCTGTACATGATAAATACTGATGATTTGCCTCATTAAATCACTGGTCTTCGCTCCATCTTGCCTCGTGTCTCATTGCTTGACCAGTCTCCTCCGGGACCCAACAGCCACTTCACGGCCCCGATCCAACACCTTTTCCAGATTAAAAAGCTTGTGACTGGTATTTTGCATCATTGCTAAGTAAAGGGACAGAGTTCTTGATAAAGTTGCATGTTTGCATTCTGGAACACAATAGGCTTCTTGTCTTTAAATGCTTGCTAAGATGGCAACTTTCCTGTGTTCCTTTGCATATCTGACAACTATGTCATCAGGCTTTCCATTTCCTCTTCTTGGGGGAAGGGGAATTCTGTGCACTGAAATAGAACCCTCCTTTGAAATATGTAATCCAGGACACAACCCAGTAAAGAGCTGGAGGGTTAAGGTAATCAAGTCACTTCCAAATTCTGAAGAATTGACTCCTCTCACACTTAAATTGAGGCGTCTCCCTTTGTCATCCAAGAATTTAGTTTGGGCCTGCAGATCTACCATTGCAGCCTGTCAGATCTTTTATAGACTGTTGGTGCTCAAACCCTAATTACAAGGCTTGATTAGCATTATTTGTTAGCCCTGATAATTTATCTGATAGCCCTGGGTGGGTACTGCAGTGGCTCAAGTTGCTAAGACACTGACTGGGAAGCGGAAGGTCAGCAGTTCGATTCCCGAGTACTGCAGGACGGAAATGAGCTCCCGTCTTCGTCCCAGCTCCTGCCAACCTAGCAGTTCGAAAGCAAGAAATTGCAAGTAGATAAATAGGAACCACTTTGGTGGGAAGGTAACAGCGTTCCGTGCGCTCCGGTGTCTAGTCATGCCTGCCACATGACCACGGAAATGTCTGCAGAAGCAGACAATGCTGGCTCTTTGGCTTAGAAACAGAGATGAGCACTGCACCCTAGAGTCGGATACGACTGGCTTTCGAGCAAGGGAAACCTTTACCTTTACCTTTACCTAGCCCTCTAACCTTTGTTTAAAGAGGATTAAAAGCAGCAGCTCATTCTTGCCATTGTTTGATTAATTCAGCTAACTCAGGAGTTCTCAACATTTTCAAGCCGTGGGCCAGGCCGTGCCCCCCCAGACAGCTGAGTGGGCTGGTTTGGTGGTTCACCCTGCCATAAATACTGCCATAAAACACATCTGTAGCTGTTGTAAATGCATTTATGACAGCTGTAGGTGCATTACAGCTCTTGTAAATTCATCTGCTTCTGTTTCCAGTAGTGGTGGCAGTGGCGTCAGTGTGGGCCACATTAAATGGTGCTGCAGACCGGGGCCAGCCCATGGGCCATAGGTTGAGATCCAATGAGCTAACTCATATGTTGGATCTAAGTTGCTTTGGAGCCCTTTTGCTTACATTTTCCAAGCAGCAGAACAGTCAGCTGCATCCACTAGGCTTCTTAATTGCAAGCAGATTATTTTTGCTCAAAAAAAGAAGAGTGTAATGAATCTTCTTTGATTCCTGTGGATTTTGAATTCATCTCTTAGTTACTTACTGTTGCAAGTTTCAATCCCCTTCTTTAGTTTAATTATAAGGTTTTTGATATTGAGTCTCAGATGATCGTGTACAAAACACCCATTTTCTCCATCATGATTCAGCTTCTTTCAGCTCAGAAAGGGCCAGGGGGAAAATTGCTAAAAGTGATGAATGGCAAAGCTCCATGTGGCACTTCTGTCTGGGACAAGGTGACATCACTGAGCACAGTCATGACCTGTGAGATCACTGAAATATGAGTGTTACCAATTCTGACATCTCCTGGGTGAGTGGCAGAGTTAGCCGGGAGACACAATAATTGAAAGAGCCAGTCTGGCTCCAGCAATTGGCCATCCATCTCATAGATTGTGTAATCTGAAACCACAATGATAGACACTTTGTCTTTCCTTCTCAAGCAAGAGCCTCCCAAAACAGCTATAATATCTTATCATTTAAAAAAAACTGAAAACTGATTTATTTATTTATTTTTTAAAAGTACAAACAAACATAATAATAATAATAATAATAATAATTTCATGTCAGAAATTATTCTGGGTTGAAAGGATTTTTGCCGAAGAAACCACCCAGGAGACGCCCAAATGAGGCCCAAGAGCTGGGGCAGAGACAGGTGCTCAATCCATCATACAGTACCTGGGTCTCGAACTGCAGACTTGCCAGCCTTCCCGCTAACAAGGTGAGCTTCTTAACCACTGAGCCACTGCACCCAAACAAACATGGAGACTGTAGAATTGTTAATATTTAGTTAAAAATCAACTAAATGGATCTTCTTCCCTGCCCCCTTATTTAAAAGTTTCTGTGATTTTTACAAACTGGAAGAACTTTTCTTAAATAAGCATGAACAAAAAAACACGGAGTGGTGGTGGAGATGAGATTCATCATTCTGTTTATCAATGAATCAACTCCTTTGGCAAACCAAAAGCAGTGATTGTCTCCCTCTTTTATATTTACTGATCTGTTCCTGGCTACCACTGAAATCTTACCACTTGTTATCAGTGCTACACTCAGTAACATTTCTTTCTTTTTTTAAATTAATTTTTTATTAAATTTTTAAACAAAAGTACAATACATAAAGACAAACATCAAAATCAACTACAAAAATAAAAACGACAGCAAACCATTTCAACATCCTTACAAAATACCTTGATTATGACTTAGTATTATATTACTTCCCCCTTCATTCTCCCTCTTTAATCCTTTAATTAAACTTACTATTATTAAATTTATATGTTTACATCATTTATACCATTAACAAATATAAAAATTCTAAATTTTTGAGTTCTTGATGTCTCAATATACATATTCAAAATTATTTTATAACCACTATTGTATAAAATATCTACAAAGTCAAACTTCCAAATCATGGTTTCAATACAGAAATTACAGAACTGAATATAAAAATGAGAAATTTTCCAATATGAAAAGGGAAAAAAATAAAAAACTAACCACCTAGTGTTATGTACAATGCCCTGGAGAGCACGGAGTGACTCAATGGAATTATTCCCAAAAACTCTTGTGATCAGGTGCAGGTCTATTCAGTTCTTCTTCCTTCAATGAGTGATCCACAAAGGCTTTCCAAACATTCCAAAATCTGTTTTCTTTAACAATACCCTTTTCATGTTTATCTCATACGTTAACTTATCGTTCAGTGCTAGATCCCACATTTCCTTATACCATTCCTCAATTTTCATATTCACATCATTTTTCCATTTTCTCACAATACGCAGTCTACCCGTTGTCAACATTATTTTTAATAACTCTTTTTTATCCTTGCTTAAATTTATACCATCTATGTCTGTCAACATAATGGTACTTGATCCCAGTTTAATTTTTAGTCCCATAATTTCACTTATCTCATTCTCAATTTCCCCCCAAAAATCTTTTACCACATTGCAACTCCACCACATATGTTCATATGTACCCAGGACATTCTTACAACGGCAACACATTTTGAGTAATATTTCTTTCTAAGGTTAAGCCACCACAAATACCTTGGCATTTTAATAGCAACTGCCAAATGGTGCAATACTTGTGCACACTTTCCCCCTTCCCTCAATATGTATTAAATTGGTCACATTCATCTGCAGCATACTGTGTTCATGCTTAATTTTACAGTGATTTGTTCTTTTCAGCTTGTTTTTCTTTTTTATTTCATTTTACTTCCGCTTCCAGGAGTGACGAGGGCAGCATGGGCCGGATGAATCGCACTAAACCCATTTGTGTGGATTCACAGGGGGCTTGGGCTTCTGGGAATTGAAGTGCAAGAACATCTGGAGTGCCATGGTTCGCCATCATGGCTCTAGAGGATTTCTACTTTTTGTAGTCTCCTGTTTTTCAGAGAATTTAACATCTTGCCAATTGTTGAATCCTGGTCCCCAAAAATGTCTTCTCAGGAGTCTTACTGAGTTCATCGGGTTTAGATGCATTATAGGCACACAAAGATTATAACTCCCATTTCACAACTTCATTTGTTCCATGTCATGGGATAAAGATTTAAGTAAGAAAAGGGGGAATTTGTGTGGTCAATGTGTCGACAGCTCCCTGCACTGCCTTCTTTGTTTCCCTCTGACATTTCTATGATTTTGCCTTGTAGTGGAGAACGAGCATAAATCTTAAACAATGTTTCATTCCTGACTATAGTGAGAGAGACAATCAAAAGGTTAGTGGTGTTACACCAGATGTAAACAGCTCATGAAATAGCAAATAACATAAAAATAATAATTGCAATTTACTACTTTAAAATAAAACCTCATCGATTCATCTCTGTGCAATTAAAAAAAATTGATCCTCATGTAAAGTTTTCTATGACAAGTTGTTGAGTTTTTAAAATAATTGATTCGAGATCCCGGAGAGATATTATTCTGAAAAGGAGAGAAGTTTTAAAGCACAAAGGAGAAAAAGTTAATTTAAACTGATGTTTGGTAAAAATCCCCCTTTGAGATCCTGTTGTGTAATTGAACAGATTAAGAGAATTGACAGTAACTTCACAGTGTGCCTAAGTGGAGGTCTCTATGGGTCAGTTCTCGGATCCTGTGCTGGCACGTTAAACAAGTTTGTCAATTTTCCATCAGATTGATTTTTCTCACAGGTCTGGAAGCCTTGTCTTATTTCATCTTATTTCCACAGGGGTTCTTAACATTGCAAACTGCCATTTACTTTTGTCTCAAAGTGTGAGGAATGATGCTAATCTCGGAGCAGCAATCAAGGCATGAAGCTCCTGCAATAAAACCCTGTGTTTACCAGGTAGCCTATTTTATTCATCATGTTCTTTTGGCATGGGGAGGGATGATTATTATTACTATTATTTCCACAGATGATATATATTTGTAGAGCAAACAAGCAAGAATTGTTATGCTATCATGCTTTGGAAAACTGTTTACACAGTGATCTCCAAAGTCTTGGTTTATGGAAGGAAGGCTATTGTTTTTCTTTTACAATTTCAATCCTAATGAAAGAGCAGCATGACAAAATTCGCGCACCTCAAAGGTCACATAAAACCATATTAACATTTATTTTCATGTCAGGGGAAAATGACCCCATGCCTCCAGGGGTTGTCAAGGAAAATTACATGCATGGATAAATGAGAAAAGTTGCCTCTTAACGATGAAATACCTTTAAAGCTTTTTTACAAATCTTTCTTCATTTCTACATCATATGTAACAAGAGTAAAGTGGCAAATGGAGATTGCCCATAAGACCTCAAATTAAGTGCCTATTGGAGCTCTTTCCCTGCATTTTGGGCTGGCTTTGTTGCCCAGCTGAAGTAGTGCAGATAAACAAAAATAAAGCATTTTCCATTCCCCATTCGTTTTGCTTCTTAGTTAGTTACACAACCCGATCAAAAGATTTTTGAACACATTTGGCAGTAATGTAACTTTTCACTGCCACAAAGGCACAAGGTGACAGGAGCACTTTTGTAGCAGTGTGCTTGGTCTTTTTTTTAATGGTTACGAGCATAATTTAATAAACTTTATGAGGGGCTCCTCCTTACAAAATGAAGTTATGTTTGCACTTTTGAGCTCATGTTTCTAAAGTCACAGTTCTCATAAAATAATCCTGTTGAAGTAAAAATTACATTAGCCACAATGTATATTTCCAGGACCACAAATTAGATTATTACTTAGTACAAGGAAATGAAAATTGGAAATCAGTTCAATGGTTGAGTGGAAATTGAATTCTAATCTCTTTACAGCATTTCCCCCATTACAATCTACTTCCTCCACTGTAATGACTATTATTTATTCTGTTGCAATATTTACTAGAGTTTAGAAATCATATCTGTCTGCTAAGATACAACACAGGTTTCAATAAATTCTGTGTAACAAAAAAAATAATCAAACTTTTATGCTTTTAGTTTTTTTGCTGTGTAGAATTCATGTCTCTGGATACTTCAATGTTTTGAAACAGCACACTGTTTGTGGAGCACACAGAGATCTTAGAACCAGTATAAGGATATAGCTCAGGGGTGCCCAAACTTTTCGGGCTGTGGGCTGGTCATGAGGTTCAGTGGGCCGGTCACGAGGTTCAGCGGGCCGGTCATGTGAGATAGATTTTAGGCTGCCATTTTCTCTGCTTAAACCAGGGACCCAAACTATGGCCTGTGGGCTGGATCAACAATTTGAGATAAGTAAATGATACCATCCTAATGGCAGAAAGTGAGGAAGACCTAAAGAATCTCTTGATTGGGTTGAAGGAGGAGAGTGCAAAAGCCAGCTTGAGACTTAATATCAAGAAAACCAAGATAATGGCAACAAGTCCGATCAGTCCCTGGAAAATAGATGGGGAAGAAGTAGAAGCAGTGACAGATTTTACTTTCTTAGGATCTAAGATCACGGCAGATGGTGACTGTAGCCATGAAATAAAAAGACGACTGATTAAGGGGAGACAAGCTATGAGAAGCCTGGGGAATACAGTGAAAAGCAGAGACATCACCTTGAAAACAAAAATTTGCATAGTCAAAGCAATGGTATTCCCAGTGGTAATGTATGGTTGTGAGAGCTGGACCATTAGGAAAGCTGAGCTCAGAAGAATAGATACCTTTGAGATGTGGTGTTGGAGGAGAGTCCTGAGAGTCCCCTGGACAGCAAGGAGAACAAATAAGTCAATCTTAGAAGAAATCAACCCTGACTGCTCATTGGAAGGTCTAATAGTAAAAATGAAGCTGAAGTACTTTGGACACCAAATGAGAAGGGAGGATTCACTTGAGAAAGCCTTGATGCTGGGAAATGTGGAGGGCAAAAGAAGAAGGGGGTGGTCAAATATGAGATGGCTAGATGGTATTATAGATGCAATTGGCACAGAGCTGGGCGGGCTGAGGAGGATGGTGGAGGACAGATATGTCTGGAGGTCAGTGGTCCATAGGGTCGCAAAGGGTTGGAATCGACTGTGTGACTGAACAACAACAACAAACACTGCCCTCGTTGCTCCTGGAAGTGGAAGTAAAAAGCGCCCATACAAAGAGCGCTTTCTGTCCTCTCCCTTCTCTCAACTGAATTCATCTTCCCAATTAACTCAGTAATAGGTAACAAGCAAACTTAGCCTCATTCAAATATAAGCAGCAGATATTGCTCTTTTCTTGTTGCTGGCAAGAATTGCCCACTTTCAGCAAGTCATGTCTAGCCATTGATTGAGAATCCTGAAATTTCCAGGAAAGCACCAAGTCCCATAGTTCTCAGTTTTTTCACAGCATCTGTTGACCCCTTTGATGGTTGAAGTTCCCTGGTATCAAATTGCCAGTCTCCAAAACTCCAGTTCAGTGAGCTATCCAGACAGCATTCATATTTTTAAACACAATTCAGTCCTGTATATCAAATACAGTTGGTTCTTCCAACCTGAAACACACACTTTATTTACTTTAATCAACTGCAAATTTGTTGTGTATGTACAATGTTGCTTTAAGAAATGTATGAATGTAACCTGACCACAATTACAATGTAGCTCAGCTGTTAAGGAACGCGAGTAAGCTGCCTATAGAGGGCAGCTGCGAGCGTTCAGCTCACATGGTTCACATTCCCCAAATCACCGGCAGCCGCGGGAACCTTTCCCACGCGAGGATCACCTGGAGAAGATGGGCGTGACTCAGAATGATGTCACGCCGGTAGCAGCCAATAAGCTACTGTGCAACGAGATTCAAATGTATGTACTGCAGTATATAATGAGCTGTACCTCCGCCATTACCACATGTTCATCCTGATCATCACCCAATAAACCTGTGTTTAGCCCTCACTGCGGCTCCTTCTTTGTCTTCCGTGCAAGACACTAAATTGGCGACGAAGGTGGGATTAATGGCGAATCCCAAGGTCAAGCCTTACCACTTCGATATCAGCGACCCAGAGCAATGGGAGCTGTACGAGTGCCAGTTTCGGCACGCGATGGAAGCCAGTTTCGGCACGCGAAGATGCGCTCACACTTTCTAGCCCAGGTGAGGCCGGCCATGCTGCGCATCCTGATGAACCTGGTGGCCCCCCGGAAGGTGGACGTGATGCCCCTCGACCGCATCCTAGAGTTACTGAGCGATCATTTCCAGCCCCCCGTGTCGATCTTCCCGGCCAGGGTCGCGTTCCACAGGCGAGACCAACGCCCGGGAGAGCCCGTGTCTGCCTACGCGGCGGCCCTCAGGCTGGCAGCGGTGCACTGCCAGTGGGAAGACCTGGACACGGCACTCCGAGACCGCATGCTGTGTGGCCTGAGGGACGAGGAGGTCCAGAGAAAATTGATGACCCGCGACTATCGCCTCATGTTCAACGAGGTACTGCGGGAGGCCCAGGCAGCCGAGGCGGCCAGGAGTGGGGTCAGAGTGTTCAAGTCCCGAGGGGCCACATCCGAAAGGGCCAAGTCACCAGTGCAGGCGGCCCGGCGGACATCGGCGAAGACGGCCTGGCGGGCCCCCAAGTTGCCCGCCGGCACACCAGCGACGTCTGAGGAGTCGTCCGCGACGGCAGACTCCTGCTCCAGCGAGGACGACGACGTCCAGAGAGTAAAGAAACGCAGGGAGAAGCGACAGACCCGCGAACGGCAAGACCGCCGCTGCGACGGGTGTGGGGCATCCCACGACCGGACGAGGTGCCCGTTCCGGAAGGCCGAGTGTCACAACTGCGGCCGAAAAGGGCACATCGCCAGAGTATGCAGGCGCGGGCGAGCTGAGGACAAGGGCGCCTCGAGCCACCCCCAGGCACACCAACGGAAGGCGGCCGGCACCAGGAAGGTCTCAACCAGCTACAGCGAGGAAGGTGTGTACCGCGTGGGCCTGGAGCACCGGCGCTTTTTCGTAGAGGTACTGTTATAGGGGCTCCCAGTGAGGATGGAGATAGACTCGGGGTCGTCCTATTCCATCCTGTCCCAAAAGGAGTTTATGCGCATTCCCCCAGATGCGCGGCCCAAACTGCGGGTCATGAAGGAGTTTATTTCCCGTGCAGGGAAATGGGATCCCAGTGTTGGGGGTGGGGAACTTCAAGGTGAAGTTCAAGAGTTACTCCGAGAAACTGCCCCCAGTAGTACTCAAGGGGGGAAGATGCTGCCTTTTGGGAACGCAGTGGTTTGCTCCCCTGGGAATTGAACTGTCCGGCATTAACGCCATCGAGACTGACCCAATGCGGGACGTGTGCAATGCACACCCGGACGTTTTCAAGAAGGGGCTCGGGACGTACAAGGGCCCCCCGGTATCCTTTGAGCTGGACCCAGAAATCCGGCCCATCTGCCTCAAGCCAAGGAGCCCTTCGCCCTCAAGGACAAGATCGAGGCGGAACTGGACAAATTGGTGGGGCAGGGGATCTTGGTTCCAGTTGATTCGGCGGAGTGGGAAACGCCAATTGTTACGCTCTTAAATCAAACGGGGAGGTCAGGATTTGTGCGGACTATAAATGTACGATCAATAAGGCCATTCGGCCAAATGCATATCCGGTGCCCGTGGTCAGCCATTTACTGGCCATGTTACATGGGGGGAGGTGTTTTGCCAAGCTAGATCTGGCGCAGGCATATCAGCAGCCCTCCGTAACCCCAGCTGCTGCCGCTGCGCAAACCTTCGTCACGCACAAGGGGGCATTTAAGGTAACGCGCCTACAGTTCGGCGTAAATTCGGCCCCCGGGATCTTCCAGTCCCTCATGGAACGCCTTTTAAAGGGACTTCCAGGCGTCCTCCCATATTTTGACGATGTGTTGATAATGGCTGGGAGCGAATTAGAGTTAGCAAAGAGGCTAGACGGGGTCCTTTCAGTATTCGAGAAAGCGGGACTTTGACTGAGAAGGGACAAATGTGTATTCTTTGCGAGGGAGGTTGAGTTCCTCGGGTTCAAGATAACCCCGGAGGGCATCAAGCCCTCCGAGTCCAAGGTTGCGGCTGTGCAAAACGCCCCTCGTCCCACCGTGAAACCGGAGCTGCAGTCATTTCTAGGGCTTTTAAATTTTTACCATTCCTTCCTGCCAAGGAAGGCATCCGTTGCGGAGCCACTGCACGCGCTATTAAAGAAAGAGGCGGTTTGGCGGTTGGGAGATAGGCAAGAGAAAGCTTTCAGGGAGCTAAAGGCCCTTTTATCCTCGGATGCTATCCTGACCCATTTTGACCCGAGGAGACCAGTAGTTTTAGTCTGTGATGCGTCCCCAGTGGGGGTGGGGGCGGTGCTGTGCCACGTGTTGGAGAGCGGGCGGGAAGCCCCAGTTGCATACTACTCCAGGTCCCTTTCAAAGACCGAGCGCAACTACGCGCAAACAGATAGGGAGGCCCTGGCCATAATCGCGGGAACCAAGAAGTTCCACGATTTCGTATATGGCCGCAAGTTTACAGTGGTGACAGATCACAAGCCTCTCCTGGGAATCTTTACCACAGGCAAGCCCACCCCTCAAATCCTGTCCCCCCGAATGCAACGTTGGGCGATTTTCCTTAACGCCTACCAGTATGAGCTGGTCTATCGCCCAGGGAAGGAGATCTCCCATGCGGACGCGCTGTCCCGGTCTCCCCTCCCTAGTTTAGGAGACCCTGCATGCGAGGTAGAGCAGGACTACCAAGTCCTGCTGATCGAGTCCCTCGACTCAACCCCCATCGTCCCGGCCGACCTCACCAAGGCCACAGCGGCCGACAAGATGCTGGCCCAAGTTAGTTCCTGGGTTAGGAAAGGGTGGCCCACTGCTCCCCCCGAGGAACATTTCAAGCCATTCTTCAGGCGTAGAGTAGAGCTGTCCCTGGAAAGGGGCTGCTTACTCTGGGGCCAGCGGGTAGTCATCCCCGAGAAGCTGAGGGCCAAGGTACTGAAGCTACTGCATACCAGTCACCCGGGAATAGTGCGCTCCAAGGCGCTGGCCAGGAGTTTCTTTTGGTGCCCCCAGATAGATGCAGACATAGAGCGATTAGTGGGCACGTGCGAGAGTTGCCAGAGCTCCCGTCCCAAGGAATCCCGGCTACCCCATAGGGAATGGGACACGGCCCGCGGGCCATGGTCCCGGATTCATGTCGACTTCGCTGGCCCTTTCCGCGGGGCCATGTTTCTGCTAATAGTCGACTCCTATTCCAAGTGGTTGGAAGTAATCCCCATGAACAGCACCTCCTCTGCGGCAACCATTAAACAGTTGCGCAAGGTCTTTGCCTGTTTCGGCCTGCCGGACGTCCTTGTTAGCGATAACGCTAGTACCTTCACGTCTGCGGAGTTCAAGACCTTTATTGAAAGAAACGCCATCAGGCATATTACCGCTGCCCCATTTCACCCCGCCACAAACGGTCAGGTAGAGCGCCAAGTGCGCACTACGAAAGACGCACTGCAGCGCATGGGTCCCGGCGAGTTAAACCTCCATCTGTGTCAGTTCCTCATCTGCTACAGGACAACCCCCCTAGCGTCAGGGCTTTCGCCAGCTGAATTCCTCATGAGGAGACGTCCGGCAACACTTTTTGACCGGATGGACCCGTCCAGGGTGGAGGATGAAGGGAGAAATATAGATATCGAGGTAGGAAGCTCCAAAAGTTTTTCGGTAGGGGACCCGGTTCACTGCAGGAACTACGCGGCCTCCGGGCCAGCGTGGGTACCAGGGACGATCATTGAGCAGACGGGGCCAGTATCCTATAGAGTTGAGACTAGCTCGGGTCTACTCTGGAGAAGGCACGCCGACCAACTCAGAAGGCGGGTCACCAGTGACGGGAAATCAGCGTTAGGGTCCTCCCCCACCCGCGTTACCCAAGGGGGAGACACAGTGGAATCCGCGGGTACAAATGCATACCCTGGATCTTCAGCCACAGAGGAGGATACTTTGAAAGAGAGGGATGAGTTTGATTATGATTTGCAGTACCAGGGGGGTGTAGCGGAGGGGTCCCCCACCCGTCCTAGCGAAAAGAGGGGTTTCAGTTCAGCCCCTGGTACCTCCAGTCCCCCCAGCCCTTTTGTTTTAGAATATACCATAACTCCAGCCCCCCGGAGACAGACACCCCCGAGACAGGCAGCAGGGGGGAATCCGCCCGCCTCAGCCTCTAGAATGCCCGGACAGGCAACAGGGGGTGGCGAGACCACGACGGCCTCATCGTCAGTCCCGAGATTCGTGCTGGGGGGGACCCCAAGCTCCTCAAGCGGCAGGCAGGGGTTCACATCCCAACTGTTCATTCCATTCCCGTCCCCCAATGCAAGGTTGTCGCAGAGTCCCCACCGAGCCACTAATGAGTCCCCCCTTTCCGTTGCAGGACAGGACTCCGCGGAACCAGGAGCCCCCGGCTCCCCTATGTTAAGTCAAACGGCCGCGCGGCCCAGACGCACGTGTGGCAAGCCACAATGGTTGAGGGACTTCGTCCCATCCTAGGGGGGGGAGGAGTGTTGTGTATGTCCAATGTTGCTTTAAGAAATGTACGAATGTAACCTGACCACAATTACAATGTAGCTCAGCTGTTAAGGAACGCGAGTAAGCTGCCTATAGAGGGCAGCTGCGAGTGTTCAGCTCACATGGTTCACATTCCCCAAATCACCGGCAGCCGCGGGAACCTTTCCCGCGCGAGGATCACCTGGAGAAGATGGGCGTGACTCAGAATGACGTCACGCTGGTAGCAGCCAATAAGCTACCGTGCAATGAGATTCAAATGTATGTACTGCAGTATATAATGAGCTGTACCTCCGCCATTACCACATGTTCATCCTGATCATCACCCAATAAACCTGCGTTTAGCCCTCACTGCGGCTCCTTCTTTGTCTTCCGTACAAGCCACTAAAAAATTTGAAAAGGAAAGCATTTTCCTGTTTGCTTTAGCAAAGCACCCTTTCAAGAGCCAGTATTGTATTGCTAGAAGACACCCACTGATTCAGTGGGATTTAGATAAGTGTTGACTTGCCATTCATCAATTGATTCAGTGGGTCTGCTTTCATTTGGGACGGTCAGTATGTGACTGCTGACATTAAACACTGTGTCTGTTTATTACAAAAATGACTGCAAACTGATTTTTCATTTCCAGTCTTTAAATCTTACACCATTAAAGCTACTAGGATGCCCAGGAGCAGAAAAGCAAAAGGTACTTCTGTGGCACATCATCCTGCACGGATGCCAAAGAGCAGAAAAGCAAAGGATACTTATGGAGCTATTTTCTCAGAGTCTAGTGAGGAGTCATTTTGATATTCTGGATGTCAGCAGACTTTTTGTCAGCTTTATTCTCTGTGTTCAGCTGGATATGCTTTCTTTGAGCACCCCACAGATGAGATGTTCAGGGTAGCAGCTTGTGTGTGTCCAGTGGTGGGCTCCCAAAAAAATTCTACCACACTGTGGAGTGGTGGTGGGCATGGTCAGGGGAAAAGATCTGCATTGCACCTGAATTAGGACTGGATGGGTGGGATACTCTGCGGGTTCCGCTAGCATAATTGGCATAGTACGGCCCTTGCAGAGGCCACTTCAGTCGAGAAAGCTCCTGGGCCGTGGGCTCTGCGGGCACCGAAATTGGGGGGGGGGATTAATAGTTATAGGATTGATTCACCCACATCTGACCTGACCGGCGATTCCGCTGAGGGAAGCAAATCGCTAACCTCCATTACGTATTAGGCAATTACTGACTCACAGATCAGCCCAAGCTCTAGTGCAAATAGTGGCCATGTTTACCCTGGTGTAAGCCCCGAACAATGGATTTCCCCTGTCAGTGTTTGCCCCAGTTAATTAACTTCCCCAAGAGAGATTCCCCATTAACCCGGGTAAATGGGTGATATGATTTTCTGTCAGATGACGATTCTATCACATGTTGCCTTGAATTCCTATATATGATGATGTTTTTCCCTCAATAAACCACTGGTCTTCGCTCCATCTTGTCTCGTGTCGTTCCTTGACCAGTCTCCTCTGGGACCTCACGGCCGCCCCGCGGCCCCAATCCAACGTCTGGTGACCCGAGACGTGATCTTACCTGAGAGTAAGCGATCAACGCGGTCCGGTTCTACGCTAGAACCGTGTCCGATCATCCCGGAGGACAGCGCGGCAGCCCGGTCGGAAAGCCACCCGATCGGGAAGACAGCTCCGCGACGAGGCATTTCAGAGAGGCATCCTACAGCTTGCTCCGGCTTTCGCGGCAGCTTGCAGCACGGAAAAACGCGTTCTGCTCAGGGTCGGCTGTGAACCCCTGACAGCACAGAGGCCACCGAGGGCCCGTGGCGGCGGTCCACGCTCCGAGCTCTACCCAGAGATTTGTCACGCAAAACCTATTGCCTGAACTACAGACGCGTCGAATCGTCCCGAGAAGGAGACTTCAAAGGACCCCCGCAGGTAATATGGGGACTTGTCCTCAGCGGCAACGTCCGTCCACTAGTCAAAGAATTCAGGAGGAGGAATTCAAAATCCTGGCCAGGGTATATCAGACAAGCTTTCACAATGGAGAACTAGCGCGACTTTTGGTGTTCTTGAGGGAACACTGCCTGCTTTACCCAGAAGCAGGTACGTTATCCCTTCAGCTCTGGGATCAGATAGGAGTCTGCATTCAGCAACCCCCGAAAGCTCCAGAGGGCATAATTCGCACATGGAGCAAATGTAGGAAACTCTTAGCAGAGGTAGATCCAGTCCGGGTAGAGGCTAAAGAACCCCCAGCGTCAGCAGAGCCATCGGCGCCCACGGCACTCTATCCGTCATTTCAGTTAAAGCAGAGTAGTGTAGGGAGCTTTCCCTCGGTGACAGCTGCAGACGTCACTGGTGGAATGCATGGAATGGGAAGCGCTGGCGCTTCTCTGACAGCTACAGGTTCCCGAACTAAGAGTGCCCTTCAGCGTACAGTTGAGGAGGAGATCAAGAAGGGGGAATTGCCAGCAGAAGAACTAGCTGAGCTTAGTCAGATTTGTCCAATTTGCTTGGAAATGGATGCCCTCACAGGGCAGCAGCAGGTAGTTCATTCACCCGTCCCGTATAAGCTCCTCATGGCTATATGGAAGGCCATTTCAGAGACAGGACTACAGAGTCGGTTCACTAGGGGCACGCTTCAGCAAGTGTGCGAGAACACCATGTTCATCCCGCACGACTGGAAAGCCGTCATGCGGATGATGCTCAACCCCAGCCAGTATTTGTTATGGGACAACGAGTATCGCCTCGAGGCTCAGGCAAGGGCTGCCAGGATGGGGGGGCAATAATTCCTGACCAGTTATATGGTTCAGGTGCCTTCGAATCCATCAATGCGCAGACCGCCCTGCCACTCGCCACTCTCCAGATGTCAGCTGAGGCGGCCTTCAGGGCCTTCCTCAAAGTCCCAGCAACTGGCAAAGTGGCCAAAAATTACACCGCAGTCAAACAGGGCGCCCAGGAGTCCTACATGGACTTTATCAATCACTTAGAGGAAGCGATCAGTAAGCAGATTGATAACGAGCAAGCCCAACAAGAGCTCATGATGAAATTGGCTAAAGACAACGCCAATCTCGACTGCCGTAAGATCTTGCAGTCACTGGGTAATCGTCCCGACTTGACTCTCACGGACATGATTAGAGCTTGCGCCGACGTTGGCACGGACTCTTACAAAATGGGTCTGCTGGCAGCAGCGGTGCAAGGGGGTAGGAGACCCAAGGACAAGAACAAAGGGGCATGTCACAATTGTGGCAAGGTCGTTCACTTCGCTAGGGAGTGCCGATCCAAGAGCGGCGGACAACATTCCGGCCGTTCCAAGGCCCCAACCACCCCGTGTCCGAAGGGTAAGAAAGGCTTCCATTGGTCCAGATTCTGTCCGAATTCGGGAAATCGGAACGCGGGCACGTCTCTGGCCCCGGTCCAAACAGAGACTTCCCTCGCTCTGGGCGAGCCAGAGCTGGATTAGATTCCATTCACATTCCAGGCATTGCGAAGGCGCAGGCCAGCCCCAAGGGTAGTACAGGGCTAGAATTGACTTGCCAGGCGGACGTCACATGCGACTTGCCAGGCACAGTCTATCTGGTGGATTCCCAGTACATGGGACCCCTGCCCAAGGGCTTCATAGGCTTAGTTTTGCCTCGCAGTGTAGCAGGAGCACGCAGAATTCTTGTAATTCCGGGAGTCATTGACTCAAATTTTTCGGGTGTTCTCCAAGTTCAACTCTGGACGCACCTACCCCAAACCATTCACAAGGGAGACACGCTAGTGCAACTGATTATGGTTCCTTGTCACTCGCCAGCAGATAGCCAGGGAAGGCTCAGGGACCGCTCAGAGTCCCGGTCAGAGGACCGCTCGAGCGCCAGTGAGGCAGTGCAAGGATACCAAGTCTTAGCGACAGTGGAGACCAACATTGAGTGGAAACAGCGCCCAGTTATTGAGGTATTTCTAAATAAAAGATCATTTTCAGGGTTATTAGATACCGGAGCTGATGTGAGTATGATAAGCAGGAGCCAGTGGCCACGGGAGTGGGCCATTGAGCCGGTCTCCGATGTGTGGGGGGTAGGCGGCATTCAGGAAGCGTTTAGGAGCCGGGAGTGGGTGGAAGTCACGATCCCAAAGGCTGACGGCACAGCGGTCATTCGGCCGCACATTCTTGACGTGCACATCAACCTTTGGGGGCGAGACATTTTACAGCAGTACGGTGCTACGCTTACCTTCGGGTAATGGCGTTGCCACTTAAATGGCTCACCGATACGCCGGTTTGGGTGGAACAATGGCCGGTAGTGGGGGAGAAATTAGCCCCCTAAAACAACTGGTTAAAGAACAGCTAGACGCAGGACATATAGAGCAGTCCACCAGTCCTTGGAATTCGCCAATTTTTGTCATAAAGAAGAAGTCGGGGAAGTGGCGACTACTCCACGATCTCAGGGAGATCAATAAATGCATACAGCCAATGGGTCCACTTCAATGCGGCATCCCAAATCCAAATATGATTCCCGAGGGGTGGGAGATCCTAGTTGTAGATCTCAAGGATTGTTTTTACACGATTCCCTTAGACCCCAGGGACAGGGAAAGGTTTGCCTTTACGGTGCCGGTTGTGAACCACAGTGAGCCCACGCAGCGTTACGCGTGGAAATTCTTGCCACAGGGGATGCTCAATTCGCCCACCCTGTGCCAAATTTATGTTCACAACGCGCTGGCAAAGTTTCAAAACCTTCACCCCACAGCCTTAGTATGCCATTTCATGGATGATATCTTGGTCGCAGCGCCGCAACTCGGCAGCGAAATGTTTACAGACCTCCAGGCCAGCCTGGGGGAGAAAGGGTTACTCATTGCCCCAGAGAAAGTGCAGAGAACCGAGCCCTTCTCATACTTGGGTCATCGGCTTCTCCGTTCCTTCGCAGCACCCATTTTGCCCCAGATCAACTTAAAAGACTCAGTCACCTTGGTAGAATTGCAGCAAGTTTTGGGTAACATCAATTGGGCCAGACCGTATTTCAGATTGGATACGGATCTCTTGAAACCGCTCTTCTCACTGCTAACGCTAGGTAAGCAGCCGGCAGACCGGATACAAATTCCTCGAGAAGCACGCTTGGCTCTCGAGAAAGTCAACCAAATTCTCAGCCAAAGGTGGGTGGACAGGATTGCTCAGGGGCCACATGGCCCGATCCTGAACTTGTACATCGTTCGGGCCGGATCCATGTTCACCGGAGCCCTAGGAGTGGACTCCGAGAAAGGAGCGAGTATCGTGGAATGGGTGTATTTACCGAACACCTCTTCCCGAAACATCGTTCCCCCCCAAGAATTGGTCTCTGCGGTGGTCTACCGCAGAAGGCTGAGAGCTAGGGACATTTCGGGGCATGACTTAGCAAAAATCGTGGTCCCATTCACCAAGGAGCAAATTCAGCAGCTGATGCAGCTCGGTGACTTGCTTCCAATTGCCTTGGAGGGATTCACCGGATGCTTGGCATACCACTTGCCAAAGGACCCCAGACTCGTCTCGCTTCAAACGCAGACAGTCAGCTTGTACGAATTGCTTTCGCTGGTTCCACTTCAGGGGGCCAGAACAGTTTTTACTGATGGGGGTCGCACATATGGTGTCTTAACTTGGCAGGAGGGCCAGGCTTGGCGCACGCTGCTAACTCTTCCACAGAAGTCCGCGCAGCGGGCAGAGTTAGCAGCGGTGAACCTCGCTTTGCGCACCTTTGCCAAAGAGCGCCTCAACATTATTACTGACAGTCAGTATGTTAGGAATTTGCTTCACAGTCTACTGGGAGCATACATCACTCCCGCGATAGACAAAAATTTGCTGAGTCTGTTCCTCACAGCTCAATTTCACTTGCGAAACCGCACGGAAGCGCTCTATATCGCCCACATCCGAAGTCACCAGGACCTCCCGGGTCCGATCTCCACGGGCAATATCAGAGCGGATGCAGCCGCAAAGGAAATTCAGCAACGATCAGTGTTAGGGGCTTTCACTACTCCAATTCAGAGTCATGCATTCTTTCATCAGAATGCCAAGGCGCTCGCCAGACAGTTTAACCTGCCACTTTCTCAAGCCCAAGGCATAGTTCGCTCTTGTCAGCATTGTGCAGGGGCACCGGGGGGCCCTCATGGGGGTCAACCCACGAGGGACAGAGGCTAACCAGGTGTGGCAAATGGACGTCACGCATGTCCCGCAGTTTGGCAGATGGCAGTACATGCACGTTTGCATTGATACCTTCTCGCAATTTGTTTGGGTGACAGCGCAAAAAGGGGAGACTGCTTCCCACGTGGAGCAGCACCTCCTTGCCTGCTTCGCGGCAATGGGCAAACCTCGGCACGTGAAAACCGATAACGCCCCGTCCTACAGCTCTAGGCAGTTGGCTAGCTTCATGGCCACCTGGGACATTAAGCATACTTTTGGCGTTCCTTACAATCCACAGGGGCAAGCGATTGTGGAACGAGTCAATCGGACACTCAAGTCCTACATTGACAAACAAACAGAAAGGGGGGAGCCACCAGCCCTCCCCAAGTCACAGGGTCAGGCACAGCATTGTCTGAACAAGGTGTTGTTCACGTACAATCACCTTAATGTTTTTCCCAATTGCACGCCGCAGGAGAAACACTTCTGCCGCTCGGAAGCTCTCCCTCGACCGCTGGTTCGTTACCGGGTGCCACCGGACCCTTCCTGGAGGGGCCCGGCGCCACTCATAACCTGGGGAAGAGGGTATGCTGCAGTTATGTCTCCTACAGGTGTCGTCTGGATCCCAGCTCGGTGCGTTAAGCCTCATTTGGAGCCACATGGCGTGGACCCAGGCCGACCCGAGTCCGATCCCAGAGATGGAGGACCTCACCCTGACTGAGAGGACCCGACGGAAGAAGCGGCCACAGACGACAGCGCCGAAGATCACCTGGGGGATGGTCAGGGCCCTTTGCAATGAGGCCCAGGACGCCATCCGACGCGAGGACAGGGAACTGACACCGGAGAGCTTCGTTGCTGCAGTCCTTGCCCTGATCACTACCAACACCGTGGCAGTCACCATCATCCTGACCCTCTCCCTACTTGCGGGGGGAGGCGTTCAGGCAGCATCACTAAAGGCCAGCGATCTGATGCCAGGCGGAGATCTCTCTGCCCGGATGCACTACAATCTATGGGAAAGGTTGGTGGGTCTCGTCAACCAGTCCGATTTTTGCCTGAAGCAGGACATTGGTTCTGCCTCAATTCTGAGCACCTGTCTCATCCCAGTGTGCCACACTCCAGACGCGCACACCAGGGATGGCGACTGGCTGGTGAGGCGGATTTTCGGTCCATTCCTTCCAACGAGTTTCACAGCATACGCTCGCTGGGGAATGCAGCTGACTATGACTTTGCCGGCTGACGCAGCCATTCTCCACACCCCTCAAGTGGCGGTCGGCCCGAACTCTACTTGTGCTCGAATGACCGGCTGCTCTGCAGCCGGCCGAACTCGGCGCCGCTGCCTTGACGCTGGCCACGGCAACTGGACTTGTAATAACCCAGAGACACTTGGTTCTATGTATGCTCATGTTACCCTACCTTCAGGTTGGTTCTTTACATGCAATCAGTACACTTGGAACTACATTCCCGCAAATGTATCAGATTCCATGTGTTGTATCAGTCGCTTGACATTGTTACTCCCCACTAGGGATATGATTGTTCCAAGTACAAATGTTTCTGCACCCATACGGCGCACTCGTGCCACCCAGTTAGACAGCTCATGTGATAGCAACATTAGGGTCCTGAGTCCAGCTGAGTACGTCTCGCTGGCAGTCAGCATACTTGGCGTGCCAGGCTTAGCCGTCAGCAACACTCGGAGAATTGGTCAATTGGCTTGCGGGTTAGCAAAGGCTATTAACCATACCTCCTCAGCGATAGCGCTGCTCAACCAGGAGCAGGCAGAACTTCGCCATGCCATCCTAGACAATCGAGCAGCTATCGACTACCTTCTGTTGTTACATCATTTGGGTTGCGAATCTGTCCACAGCATGTATTGCTTTAATCTCACAGACAACACCCGTAAGGTACAGAGCCAGCTTACGGACCTCCACACCCTAGTCAAGAACATCAAGGAGGATTCTTCATGGGGGTGGTGGGATTCCTTGTGGTCATGGCTCCCATGGGGGTGGCTCCAGACAACGCTTAAGGTGGTTGCGGGGGTGATAATACTGGGCATAGCAGGGTGCTGTTTCATGCAATGTATTCCCTCGCTGCTATCGAGATGCCCCCCGTGGGGGGGACCCCGAAGCGCCGTTCCCGTACACCAGCTGATGCCCCTCTTGCGCTGGGTCGCCTGTCAGGTCCAGAAATAACAAAATAAGGGGAGATGCTGGTTCCGCTAGCATAATTGGCATAGTACGGCCCTTGCAGAGGCCACTTCAGTCGAGAAAGCTCCTGGCCCGTGGGCTCTGCGGGCACCGAAATTGGGGGGGGGGCGGATTAATAGTTATAGGATTGATTCACCCACATCTGACCTGACCGGCGATTCCGCTGAGGGAAGCAAATCGCTAACCTCCGTTACGTATTAGGCAATTACTGACTCACAGATCAGCCCAAGCTCTAGTGCAAATAGTGGCCATGTTTACCCTGGTGTAAGCCCCAAACAATGGATTTCCCCTGTCAGTGTTTGCCCCAGTTAATTAACTTCCCCAAGAGAGATTCCCCATTAACCCGGGTAAATGGGTGATATGATTTTCTGTCAGATGACAATTCTATCACATGCTGCCTTGAATTCCTATATATGATGATGTTTTTCCCTCAATAAATCACTGGTCTTCGCTCCATCTTGTCTCGTGTCGTTCCTTGACCAGTCTCCTCCGGGACCTCACGGCCGCCCCGCAGCCCCAATCCAACATCACTCAGAATTTCTGCTACCAGTTCTGGCTAACTGGTGCAAACCTGCTGATGCCCACCACTGCACATGCCCCACCAGCTTCCTTTCCTGTGGTACTGGCAGAGGCAAAGACACCGGAGACAAATTCAATGGGCTCTGGATTGCTTTCTTTGCTTGAAAGAGCTTTTAATTAAAGGCACAGTAACTTTACCTTTACTAACTTCTTCCACAGCTGAGTTACAATCACTAGCCCCTGAGTGCCTTCTGCCAGTTAACCTTGCTGGGATTTCCCCTAGTCCAAGTCCTGGGAGGCAGGTGGAGGGAGGTGAGCTTTGTGCCAGTGCACAATCCTTGTAGGGAGAGCTTGTTCAGATGGGTAGAAGGAACCAGGATCAACCCCACCCTTTCCAGCCTCTCCCCTGGAACTCCCCTCTTTATTTGCTTCTCCAGTGCCATGGCTGTGTTAGGGGCAGGTGCTACTACAGGTGTAAGTCAGGCCTTACTGAGTAAGTAGGTTGGTAACAATGTTATCTAAAAGGTAACACTTTAAGGCAGGGTTGGCCAACCTTGACACACCAGCTGTTCTTGGACTTCAATTCCCAGAAGCCCAAGTCAGCACTCCTGCTGATCAGGCCTTCTGGGAACTGAAGTCCAAGAATAACTGGAGTGCCATGGTTGGCCACACATGCCTTAAGGTAACTGTTATTTATAATGTGTTATTTCCAAACTCTGGTTACTTACATTTCTTAATCTTTTTAACCTTTAGCATCAAAGAGTCCATGTGTTGTCTTTGCTTCTGGAATATGTTCATCTCATCTCTGAGAAAATGGTATATGGGAGCAGTCTATGCATTATCAGAAAAACTGCCAAAACAAAGAAGTCAAAGTCAATCATTCCAAGATTTTATTCTTTTCTATGTTTTTATTAGACTGCAAATTTGTTCTCTAAAACCTTAGCTGCAATTCTGGATACAATTAAGCTGCTGAATTCCATTGAAAGTAAGGAGTTTGAAAAGCTACTGTAATATTTTATATCAAATAATTGTAAGTGTTCTTAACCCAAGTAGTAAATAAAAACTTAGCATATTAATCATCTTCTAAAGTTAAGTATCTCAGACATCTTACACTTCCTCCATTTTTCATTCTGTAATTAGAATGCAATGTGGATTAATTTCTTGTCAGGTTTGATTTTCATTGTCAAATTGTCTCAGAGACTAGAGCATCAAATTTCTAAATTGTATAGACTTTTGCCAGCTCTTTGCAGGCGCACCCCCCCAATAACGGACACAGACAACATTGAAAGTGGATAACAGCAAAGGGCCACATTTATTGATTCAATGCCCTAGTCCGAATTATAAATTTGTATTGGTAAAACGACCAATCATAATTCCTAAGGCAAGCAGGCCGAAGTAACACTGGTAAGGTACCACCCCAAAATTGCCAACGGCAATTGGTTACAATGTATCAAATTGTATCAATTTGTTTGTTAACAACAAACAAATTGTTGACCGTAGTCAATAACTAACTCATGACCCCACCCTCTGACGCGTATCCGTGAAATCACAGGGGTGATGCATGCTGGTTAGCAATCATCATCACCCCATCGCCTGATTCGTCGTTGACCGGACAACGTTTAACTACTTTATTCCTGTCTAGTGTTGTCCAGTCAATTGCGAACCTGCCGGATACTTGTGGGTCATACTGTTTACCTTACCAGTGCTACCCGCCCATGTGACCAAAGTCAACAGTAGGAACGAAGAAAGACCCCTATATCAAACCATAGCAACAGTGTGGGATGGGCAAAAAAGCCAGGACCCGAAGCCAATATGGGTCCCAACCAAAAATTCCCACCCGGCCCCGAAGCGACCATAATCACACTGTAAACTAGGGAGGGGGTGGAGGGGAAAAAACTTCTCCGCTCCGTCGCTGAGGCAAAATGGCAGCGCGGCTGCCTCGTGGCCACCCCTTTTATAAGGGAGCTGGCCACGCCCCTAACTACCCGGATTCTCTGTCCTGTGGGGGGGGGCCCGCAAAGGGCGCGGCGGCCATTTTGGCGCCGCGCTTGCATTGCAGGCGCACCCCCCCAATAACGGACACAGACAACATTGAAAGTGGATAACAGCAAAGGGCCACATTTATTGATTCAATGCCCTAGTCCGAATTATAAATTTGTATTGGTAAAACGACCAATCATAATTCCTAAGGCAAGCAGGCCGAAGTAACACTGGTAAGGTACCACCCCAAAATTGCCAACGGCAATTGGTTACAATGTATCAAATTGTATCAATTTGTTTGTTAACAACAAACAAATTGTTGACCGTAGTCAATAACTAACTCATGACCCCACCCTCTGACGCGTATCCGTGAAATCACAGGGGTGATGCATGCTGGTTAGCAATCATCATCACCCCATCGCCTGATTCGTCGTTGACCGGACAACGTTTAACTACTTTATTCCTGTCTAGTGTTGTCCAGTCAATTGCGAACCTGCCGGATACTTGTGGGTCATACTGTTTACCTTACCAGTGCTACCCGCCACACGGAGGGGCTTCACAGAAGACCTGACGCCCCCCCCAGACCGTCAGCTCGGTCAACAGGCCTGCTCGCCAGTCACCCAACAGGAGGTCCATACCTCCTCGCGACAGATGGACCCCATCCCCTGCATACAAGTCACAATTTTGTAGACTAATATCGGGGTGATGACTAACCCGTCCCCAAGCCCTGGTGGTGAGAAACCGCGCCACTGCCTTATTGACCGCGCGCCTAGCTCGGTCAAGGGCCAGGAGGTTAACGCCCCCTCTGTAAGAGTGGCGCGGAACAATGTCCGACCAAACCAGGGCTGTGGCAGGCCAGACATAATGCAAGTAGGCGAGGTCCTCGCAAATCGCATGCTTGAGCGATAAGCCGGTGACCTGGCCCAAATCATTGCCCCCCAAGTGGATGATTAGAATGTCAGGCGGGTCAGCCCCCAGGCCAGAAAAAAGGAAAGGCCGCAGCTCCCGCCATAACATCCCAGGCTTACCGTGCCATGAGAGACTGGCGTGGTCACCCAGTCCCAGTCGGGGTCCCCACTCTGTCGCCGCAGCGTAACGCGCTGCCCTGAGCACATAGCTGTGGCCCACCAGCCATACTGTCACCGGTGTAATACGACACCCAGGGTCTGTAAGAAAATTGAGCAAAAGGAAGGTAAGGTGACTGGATTGGTACTCATGGCGGGAGTGGGCGCACATAAAACCAAAAACATTGTGAGCCCCACCTCCCCATGCTACGTATGTCAGCCCCAGAGTACCCAAAAGCAGCTGCTGTAGAGGCTGCGCCAATACGGAACGAATGTGTGCCATAACGGGCACCTGGTAGTCCCACCCTGGTGAGGGCTCTGGCTGTCACCTTCCAAAACTGAAATTTAGTAAGGGGAGACCCATCTTGGTGACAGAAAAACGGGCCGTGGTGCCAGCCACGCAGTGCCAGGTATTCCTGTAGGGCACCAACCGGACAGATGTCTGCCAAAGAACACCGTAGCAGTCTTATTCCACTGCCTACGCCATGCTGATCTGTTTTGGAGGAGCGAATCCTCAACTGGGCCCAGTCTTTGGCAACATATACATCTCCGAGTTCCAGTGCCCTACCACTTGCATCCGCCTTAGACAGCATCACGAGTTCGCTGATGCGGAGCGCTCCAAAAAATGCCACCGTTGTGGCTGCATGAAAAAGGGCTGCCTCATAATGATCAAAACAGAGGCCTGGCCAGCCCCGGGCCAACTGGGTAAGAACCCCTGGGGAAATAGGGTGCCGGTCATCCGGGCCACGCCCGCGCTCGCGCACCCACCCCTCCAAAACGTGTCTCACACGGAAGTCAGAGGTGGTATCCATATGACCCCCTACTTTGGCCATAAAAGCCAACGCCGAGAGCTTGGATGCTATGGTGCGAGGTGCAAGGCCCTGTGCATGCAGGTGAACCATGAACCGCAGAACATGGTCCACCGGGATGGGCCAGGTCTCTGGCCATTGAAATCGAGTAGCAAAAGCCCTATACAAATTGAATGCTTGTTGATACGCCTTACGCGTGCGTGGCGCTAGTGACAGGCCAATCGCCCGGTTCACCTCTCCTTGCCAATAGTCCACATCTCGTCCGGGAGTGGCGAGGGAAATTCCTCCGCATCCGGGGCCAAGGCGCGGAACCGGGAGATCTGCAGGCGGGACAAAGCGTCAGCAATATCGTTATTAACCCCTGGGACATGCCTGGCCCTGAACAAGACGTTGAGGCGCAGGCAGCGCAGCACAAAATGGCGCACTAGATCCATGACCCTGGGCGATTTAGAAGTCTGTGCATTGACAATGTGCACAACGGCAGCATTGTCGCACCAGAAATGCACCACCGAATTAGCCCACTGTTCGCCCCATAGCATCAAAGCCCCCAGAATGGGAAAAAATTCCAGGTATGTGAGATCCCGCAGGCGACCTGTGCCTGCCCATGCCGGTGGCCACCCACCATAGGCCCACTTCCCATTGAAGTACATCCCATAACCCAGGGATCCTGAGGCATCAGACTGGATCTGGAAATTGGGGGATGCCAGGAGGTCAGACCTCCAAACTGAGACCCCATTAAACTCCCTCAGGAATTGCAACCAGACAAACATGTCTGCCCTGATACCCCGGGTAAGCCTGACTCTGTGGTGGGGCCTGGATAACCCTGCCATGGCGTCGCATAAGCGCCGGGCGAAAGCCCTGCCCGGTGCGACCACCCTGCAGGCAAAATTGAGGTGCCCATGTAGCACCTGCAGTTCCCTCAGGGATGCCTTACGCTTAGCCAGCAATTCCGAGATAAGGGTCACTATCCTGGACACCTTATCACCCGGTAACCTAGAAGCCTGTACTACTGTATCAATCTCAACCCCCAGGAATACTAGTTTGGTCGACGGGCCCTCGGTCTTTTCGGGCGCTAAAGGGACACCCAGTTCCTGCATTAGCGTCTGAAATGTATTGAGGAGACGTGCACACGTGTCCCAGCCCCGTTCACCCCCGAATAAAAAGTCATCCAGGTAATGGGCTACAGACCGGGACCCTGACCTGCGGACGAAAGCCCACTCTAGGAAGGTACTAAAACGCTCGAAAGCCGAGCATGATATGGAGCAGCCAAAAGGCATGGCCTTATCAAAATAATACTCCCCTCTAAACTTAAAACCCAGCAATTCAAAGTCGCCCGGGTGCACCGGCAAGAGGCGAAAAGCTGACTTAATGTCGCACTTGGCCAGCAAGGCACCCGGGCCACACGAGCGCACCATGCGCAGCGCATGGTCGAACGATGTATACCTGACCGAACAAAGGTCATCAGGTATCGCATCGTTGACCGATCGGCCGGCTGGGTAGGACAAATGATGAATAAGGCGAAACTCACCTAGGGACTTTTTAGGAACCAAACCCAATGGTGAAACCTTAAGGTTGGGAAAAGGGGGTGCGGGAAAAGGTCCGGCGACCCTGCCCGCGTCTAACTCCTTTTTAATGCTGGCCTCGGCTACCTCCTCCCTTCCTCTGAGGGATAAAAGGTTGGGAGCATCCTGAGGGGATCTATCACCCATAAAAGGGATACGAAATCCCTGCTTAAAACCTTGGATGAGATACTCCCTGTCCTCTCCCCTTGGGTACGATGCGAGCCAGCGCTCCAGCATGTCCACCTTAATTGGGGAGGGGGCCTTTCGGAGAACTAGTTCCATCCGTGGCAGGCTTGCCAGCCCACTGTCCACCCCTCCCTCTGCCTCGCACCCCCCCAGGCTTGGGACAAGCAGAGGCTGCATGGGGACCAGAACATGTGGGACACTCGTGCTTATACCTGCAGTTCTTCCGACTGCAGGAACCATTGGACGAGAAAGTCCAGCACAGCAGGCGGGCTGGAACCCCCTGCCCCGCCATTTGGCGGGTAACCTGCGCTGGAGCTGCTCGCTGGACCGCATGTCCACAATGGTATCTATCCCCCGGGGCAGGACGTGTGGGTGTCATATACAAGAGCCACAGTCTCTGGCACGGCTCATCCCATCTCATCTCGGGGTGCAGGGGAATCCTCATACGGAATTCCTCATCATATGCTAGCCATGAGGGGCCCGGGAAATCTACCATCGCCCTGTATATGTTGTCCAAATATTGGACCATGGGAATAGCTAGATCCGGCCGCGCCCTCAAATACACCGCCATGTATATCAAATAAGCGGGGAGCCAGTTAGCCCAGGTACGCGGCGGCTTACGGCGGCGTGCCTGCTCCTTGTCCTTCTCATCCTGACCCTCCCTTTCTTCCTTAGTGGGCTCTCTGTTCAGGAGTGAGAAGATATCCACGTACTCCCCTCGCCATATCTTTTCTCTGGTAGCCTGAGCCAAGTGATCACCCAATGGCAAGGAATACCCTGCCGTCGGCAAAGCCGAAAAGGGGATAGCTGGCCTACCCAAAGGGGCCTGAGTTAACCCTGCCACCCCAAGTACATTCCCAGCAGTGTAAGAACCAAGGCCCACCCCAGCGGGCATGGTGGCAGTCGTTGTCGCCGGGTGGGTCGCCAGCGGCGTAGCCCCTGCACCACCCGCGCGAGGCCAAGGCCACTGAAAGGTCCCCCCTATATTGGGAATGTGTGTGGATGTACTCGTTTGCACCACATACTCACATGCTGCACCCCCGCGGGCCGCCCCCAACGGGGGTTCCGGCCCACTGGGGGCGTCGGAGCTCACGACCGATGTAGAGCTCATCACCGGGGCTTGACCCGCGCCAGGTTGCTGGCTGGGGAGCTGCGAGGCAGTGGCCGGAGCCGCGCCACCCGCCTGCAGCAGCTCAACCCTCCCCGCCGGCCGTTGTCCTGCTGCCGATAGCGCCTCAAAAGGTACCCCGAAAGGGGCACCTGCCTGACTGGCCTGGGCCAAAGACTCCTCTAAGGCCGCAATACGGGCCAGTAAGGTGTCTACATTAACCATGGGTAAGGAGCCGGCCGGCCCACCTGACCCTTGCATGGGGACAGTTCCCTGCACCCCATGGCCCATATATGGACCGAAGCCCGGTAGGGCTGGTGAGGAAACCTGCCAAGGCGGGGCACCGGGCCACCCCCCAAGGCTAGAGGGCCCCGGGAGAGGCTGCGGCCCAAAAGTAGTCGGCCCAACGGGTTGGGCGGAAGGAGGAGCGGTGTCCACCGCTCGCGGGCCGCGGGCCGGAGCGCCCTCCGCGCCCGCACTCTGAACGGGCCAAGGGGCGATAGACCCCAAGCCACTAGCCCCGGCCGGGGATGGCAAAGGTGGCTGTTGAGGAGGCGGCACCACGGTCCTCCGACCTGGGTTGCGCCTCCTAACAGCCCGGGCTGAATTCGCAGCAGCCTTCTTTTTGGAAGGCATCTCGAGCAAAAAAGGGAAGCTAGCTAAGCAAAATCGACCCAAAAGGCTTCCCGGCAATACCAACGAGCGACGGAGGCGCAGGGGAAAAAACTTCTCCGCTCCGTCGCTGAGGCAAAATGGCAGCGCGGCTGCCTCGTGGCCACCCCTTTTATAAGGGAGCTGGCCACGCCCCTAACTACCCGGATTCTCTGTCCTGTGGGGGGGGGCCCGCAAAGGGCGCGGCGGCCATTTTGGCACCGCGCTTGCATTCTCCTTTCTTTTTTAACATCTTGTGTACCTAAATATAAATACTCAATTTGTCTTGTTGTACCATTTGCTGAGTAAGAGGATGGACTACAAACAAGTTATGATGATGTTCAAATCCTTTCAATCTAATTCAGATTCCTCTGAATTGAAAAGAAGTGTTCTTCATCTCCACTCTAGTTCATCACTCAGGGGAAGCTGCAGTGGTGGGCATCAGCAGGTCTGCCCCGTTTTGCCAGAACCGGTAGCAGAAATTCTGGCTAGCCCTGCCCATCCAAGTTTTGAAATAAAGAAGTCCTAATTCGGGTGCAATGCAGGGCTTTCCCCACCATACCACGGCCACTATACCACGCCACAGTGTGGTAGTAAATTTTTTTTTGGAGTCCACCACTGGGAAGCTGTCATCCAGGTCAACAAAGATTTGCTACTCAATGAGTACCATCACTGCCATCAATGCTTTAGTTCCCATCCCATTTTTCTCATCCTCTAGTCCCTAGTAAACTTCTGTGGGAGAGGACACTTAAGAGTGATTGGATCTACTTCCATGGCCATCTACTTCTTTTCCGAGATCTTTCAAGGCATTAACAGTATCATCTTCCAAGGAAACTGGAAACTTCCCAATAGTCATTAGGAAATCATACAGATCCACTAGTCTTCTACAGCAGCAGGGCCGTAACCAGGGGGTGGCCAGGGTAGTCTTTGCCCACCTTGAGTTAGCAGTTTGCCCACCCTCAAACTCCTGGCTGCTTATATATATATACATTGTTGCCCATCCTGAAAAAATATTCATCCACCCACATCTAGAATCCTGGCTATGGCCCTTTGGCAGACCATTTTAATTGCCCAACTCCATCCATGAGAAAGATGATAAGGTACATGAGCATTTAATGCTTGTTTAGAGGTGAAAATTTTGGCAGGTGCAGCTTTAAATGCAATCTGTATCTGCTGACATTTCTTCTTCCTTGCAACTATTAAAGGCATAGGAACCCTGACCTCTTGTTTATCTAATCCAGGGGTTCACAAACTATGGCCCATGAGCCGGCCCCGACCCATGGCACCATTTCATGTGGTGTCGCTGCTGCTGCGGAAACGGACAGCCATAAATGTGACAGCCATACATGCATCAGTGGCTGTCGTAAACATGTAAATGCTTCTGTAAAACACATCTGCAGCTGTAGGAAACACATTTACCACAGCTGCAGGCACGTTTTATGGCAGTGTTTATGGCAGGGGAACCACCTGCTCAGCTGTCTGAGGGGGATGTGGTCAGGCCCACGGTGTGAAAAGATTGAGAACCCCTGAGCTAATCATTATAAATAAGCCTTCCCATGCCATGCCTTTAGTTTACTATAGAAATTATACTTTCTGCATGCCAACAATCTTATCAAAACAAAGGTGCATTTGTATGCTGTGGAGTGTTATGTAACTTCACCCTAAGAGCACTAACTAGATAAGACAGTAATATTTAATGTGCAGGTGTTGTCTGCAGTGATAGAAACATAATCAGTGTGTTAGGGTGAGTGTGACTGAGTTGTTGGGGAAATGGGATCTATAGAAAATGTGTAATATTCACATACATCTTGTGGCTCCAAATTAGACAGTTTGGGTGCAGGAATGCATTTATGCCTTTAAAAATAGTGATTTCCCCTACCATCTCATGGAGTTGTTCTTTTCAACTGTTGGGACCTCAGGTTCAATTTGCACTCAACCATTGGTTGTCCTGGAGCAGCACTACATCAGTCTGCCCTACCTTTCAGAGTTTTGTGTAGATAAAAAGTTACTACTCTGAACCCCTTCACTCTCTGAAGTAAGGCCCTCTGAATCGGAAGGCAATTGTGTGGCAATTGTGTGACCATCTCCTTTTGACCTCACTTGCATTTGCTCAAACCTTTACATTGTTTTTTATCTGTAGCTACTAGCTTTGATACTGATGTTTCATTCTGCTCTGCTCTGACCTTTAAAAGAATATTGTTGTACTATCCTGATTTTATTGTTTGATTTTATAAGACACCTGAGAACTCTGGCTGAATATTGTACATGCTGGTTTGTTTGAGGGGGGCTTTTTTGGACAAAAAGCTATCCACAGCTACAAACACCCCCTTTTTTTACATTCACAACAGGAAGCACACAGAGATCTACATCGTTGTGGAAGGTGAAGTTCTTTGGAAGATGTCCTCTACAGTGCTTAATGGGTAGTTACTCTGTCTGTCTGACCCAAGGTGGCCTACATCATTAAAGAGAGACAATATTAAAAGCTAAAACAATAAATTATTACAATATCATTTAGAAATGAAACAAATATATTAGGAACAGTACATAAACATTGCAAAAACATTATAAAGGCAACACTTTTAAAAGCAATAAGGCGCAAACAATCTCTCTCTCTCTAAACTCTCTTAGGTAGCCAGTCACTGAGGGAAGGCTTGCCTGAAGAGAAAGGTTTTTGTCTGCTGGCAAGACAGCAAAGAATGTGGCCCACCTGCCTGACCTCTTGTGGAAGAGATTTCTAGAGTTTGGGAGCAGCAACAGAGAAGGTTCTCTCCTGTGTCTTCACCAAACACACCTGTGAGGGTGGAAGACTGTGAGAAAGGCCTCCCCTGATGCTCTTAACACCCATGTTCTTAAAGGGGGATGTGTTTCTTTGGATAGCCTGGATGCATCTTGCTGCCAGAGGGGCATTTACCACCCTTCTTACACTCTCAGCCTGTTGTGATGTGCCACGGATCGGGGCCCTCTGGTGACAAGATGGCCCCCGGGGGTCGGAGTGACTGGCCGCAAGGAAGGACACGTGAGACGAATAGTGCGGTGAAATCCAGTCCCGATTGAAATCGGGTGGCACTTTTATTATGCTGCCTTGTGGGTTCTCCGTGCCTAAACTCACGGGACCCATGTCACAGAAAGCTGACGCAAATGTGGCGTTTCTGGTGGGAAAAGATAACACCTGCCTCTGGCCATTGTCTGGTGATTAATGGGTTGGCGAAACCCCATTGTTCTCGCCCTATCTTGAAGGACCATGTAAACAGTCTTCGGGTCTCTAACTTCCTTTCCCGCTGACTCAGCCTGCCTCACTCAGCCTTATCAAGACCAGAAGGGGAAGAGCGAATTCGACCCTAGAATCAGCAACTTTTTACCCTTTGTCCTATTTCTTCCGTAATTCCCCAGCCAGGCTCTTTATGATTCATGCCAATTAATCTAAGCCCGCTCCCCAATTTCTCTTCCATCAGCGCCCGTGTTGAGTCTCAAGCCGTATGCGTTAGCGAGCGAACGCATTGGGAAGAGTGATGGCCAATCTCGGCACGCAGGCATACGACATCAGCCAGTCCCTCCCTGGCAGCTTTTATTATACCCGGCAGTATAACAGTTTAATAACAGTAAACAAGCATTAAAATCATGCTCCACACCCACTCCCCTCTGTCTGCAAAAGCAGCAAAGATCCAGAAGAAAATTATTTTCTGGTTTTAAGGAACATATCTGGCAATAAAAGCAAGAGTTGTGGGAACAGGGATGATAAGTTGAGTGAAACTATCTGGTGCCTTGTAAACACATAAGCCTGTGTGCAGTTTCTCTGCACTACTTCAGAGTTATAAAGCACTGTCTGATTATGTACAATTAGATTGCTTTCTATTGTCCAGGTCCTTGGCTCATTCACAATAGTATAATGTTTTAATTGTATCCAGCATATCAGTTTTAAACCTTCATGATCCTTCACACAGAAGTGGAAACACATAAAGATCTCTAAAAAGGACATCTTCTTGCCTCCCTGCTTTTTTTCTTTAAAAAAGAAAGGCAACATATTAAGTGTTTCTCAAATGTTTTGAATTCAGGGACCATTTCCCAAAGTCATTTTGTTTTCTCATGTGCTGCCATCAATTTGACTGCAAGCACACAAGAGTCTGGCATGCAGCTGAATATATCCAGTCTCCTACTGTGTGATTAAGGGTCTGCAGAATTGGGAACTAATCTAATCTAACACTGGTATTAATGCAAGATATTGAACAGTAGAGCTCAGATTCCAACTAGAAAGTAAGCTGGATGGAGGTAACTGGATTTCCTGATACTTTTTTGTTGTGTCCAAGCGTTACTTATCAAAACCGCTATTAGTGCCATAAAGTCTATGGCGGAATAGTGTGCCTTTTGCAAAGGCGCCAATTTCAAACTACAGTCAAAATAGTACAAACATCCCACTTCCCCGGAAGCCCACCGAAATGTATCAATGCGTGTAACCGCAATTCTCACTATATAT
Source organism: Bradypodion pumilum (assembly GCA_035047305.1). NCBI lineage: Eukaryota > Metazoa > Chordata > Lepidosauria > Squamata > Chamaeleonidae > Bradypodion > Bradypodion pumilum. The sequence continues at coordinate 76,436,153 of JAWDJD010000002.1, read as the reverse complement.
AAGCTGGCCACCTTGTACATCTTGCAATAAACCACTTGTGTTTGACCCAACCCTGCTGGTCAGAATACTGCTTAAGCGCTGGACCCAACACTTTTTCTACCAAGAACAACTGCAGGTCCTCAGTTTTGATCAGGGATGTGGCACTGGGTAGAGGTTAGGCTGCAGGGGGTGGGGAAACCTGTGACCTTGAGGGGAACCTGGGCTTCTGGGAACTGAGGTTTCAGAACACCTAGAGGATTAACTTGTTTCCTCTTGGCCAGGGTTTCTAAACCCTGGGCCTCCATGTGTACTTGGATTTCAATTCCCAGAAGCCCAGGCTCCCCTCAAGACCACAGGTTCCCCACCCCTGGTAGGTTCCCCCCATCCTGTCCAAAACAAGTTAATTGTCTTACCTTTGTTGTTACTATGGTCAGAGAAGAGAAAACATACAGACATCCATTTTATTAGGGCTGTTATACATGAACAGAGAAGAACAAAGTGCTCAAGCACTGTAATGGACTATCACCCAAGAGATCTGGGTTCGATGGTCGTTCAAATAACTAATTAGTCAGAAATATCAATAAAATGTCTTTATTTCATAACATGTTCATGATTGGGCTCCGAGGTATCTCGGAGGGAGGTCAAAGGTGGGATGGAGTCAAAGCGGGAAACCATTCCTTTATATACCTGGATGATACGTCATGGGAGCATTGAATTGTGGTACATGTAGTTCAAGGCAGTTTGATATTACATCTAACAGTTACTATTGGTCAGAGAAGAGAAAACATACATATATACATTTTATTAGGGCTGTGATACATGAACAGAGAAGAACAAAGTGCTCAAGTACTGTAATGGACTATCACTCAAGAGACCTGGGTCCCCTCGGCCATGAAGCTCTCTAGGTGATTTTGTGGCAGTGATACGTTGCCACCTATTCATCCTCACATGGTTGTTGCTTCAGACATTGATAGCAGCAGCAGCATCGTTGTCAGCTGCTACTCATATCTGTGTATACCTTTTTTCCCCTGGAAATCATTTTCAGGAAAAGTGCCACGTGTGAATTTGTTTATGGTGGATCCCAGCTTGCCAATGGTCCATAGGGTCGCAAAGGGTCGGAATTGACTGTGCGACTGAACAACAAGATACAGCTTGCTATGAAGTGACCCACACACTCTGATCTCGGAGCCATGAAATGAGACATGCAGGATTTAACACTGGGACTGCAATGGACAGCTGCAGCTATGAGGATATTAACAAGGTGTGCTTTCACAGCCAGTCCATCTGGCATGGCCTTTTCTGCCTCCATGACCATTGGGAATCAGAATAGTGAAGTGGTTTCTCCTCTACTCATTTTGCTGTTGGGCCCAATATGATGGTTTCCAGTGGCATTTCCTCCACTGAGGGGGCCATCACCCCACCTAAAGGGGCTCCTCCACTCATAGCCATTGGCCCCTTGGGGGAGTCAGGTTATTTACCACTGCCCGACACTCAGCGTTGTGTGGTCTACACCATTACCATATAGCAGGATATCCAGCCAGACAGGTGATAGCAGCAGGGAGGAGGAAAACCTTGATTTCATTGGACAAAGTGTAACAAAAAAGTTCAATAAATAAGTTGAAATAAGTAGTCCTCATACTGTGGCCACAAAAAAAAGGCAAACCCCTTTGTTTAAATTTTGGGGGAGAGCACTGATTAAAGACTTTTCCCTTATTACTAAAACAAACATTTTATGCATCATTTCCTGATCTGGAGGAGTATCAACATCTCCAAGCTGGAATAGGTACACATTTTGGAAAGCTTAAGATTTCAGCTATCAGGAGAATTTTTATGTCCTTCACTTCCATCAGTGAAACAGTGAAACATCAACTGATGGTCCTAGATCAGTGGTGGCAAAACTTTTAGAAACCTGGAAATCATTTTCAGGAAAAGTGCCACTTGTGTGAATTTATTTAAGGTGGATCCCAGCTTGCCACAAAGTGACCTACACACTCTGATCTCGGAGCCATGAAATGAGACATGCAGGATTTAACACCGGGACTGCAATGGACAGCTGCAGCCATGAGGATATTAACGCCTTAATGGCCTCTTCTGCCGACAATGCTGCTGCTATCAATGTCTGAAGCAACAACCATATGAGGATGATTAGGTGGCAACGTATCACTGCCACAAAGTCACCCAGAGAGCTTCTTTGCCCGAACTCAACAGGCAGCCATCCGTGCTACAGAGGGACGGGGCAAACTCTGTGCTGGGGAGGGAGGAAGCATTTCCATTGGGCTGCTGGGCAGAGGAGCAGGGCAAACTGTCCTGGGGAGGGAGGAAGCCTTCCCATTGGGCTGCTGGGGCCTGGGCAGAGGAGTGGGGCAAACTCTGTGCTGGGGAGGGAGGAAGCCTTCCCATTGGGCTGCTGGGGCCTGGGCAGAGGAGTGGGGGCAAACTCTGTGCTGGGGAGGGAGGAAGCATTCCCATTGGGCTGCTGGGGCCTGGGCAGAGGAGTGGGGGCAAACTCTGTGCTGGGGAGGGAGGAAATGTTCCCACTGGGCTGCTGGGCAGAGGGGCATGGAGAACTCTGTTTCTGGGGTGATGGTGTGCATGCCCACAGAAAGGGCCCACAGAAAGGGCCCACAGAAAGGGCTCTGAGTGCCCTCTCTGGCATGCATGCCATAGGTTTGCCACCACTGTCCTAAATGGTTAGCCTAACAAAACAAAGTGTCAAACAGCTTCTGTAATGATATAGTAAACTGAAAGAAAAAAGAATCTCAAATTTAGCAGGTCCTAAATGGAAGCCGCTTTATACCTGAATAGCAGCAGGCAAACCTAAAATGATAAAGAAAGAGGAAGACTGGAAAATGGCTATTGCTGTTTCAGCTTGCAAGGGAGTTTGAGAATTGCATTCTGGTGTGAACCAATATGTTCTTCCAAATGAGGCATGCAAAAATAATGACAAAACATCAATGCCTCTGGCACTGCAAAGATACAAGTTGTAGAACATACTCTGCCACAAGCATTTTGAGAAGAAGTGATCCATCAGTATGGGGAAATCACTATCTGTGGTAGGACTGTCAGATCAGCAGCATCCCATTCCCTAAGATTTCAGAGATAAAGGCTGAGATTTAGAGGTAGGCCATTGTGATATCATAGGAGGCAGATACTTTAGCAACTTAAATTTTGTATATTTTTAAAGTGGTAGCCATGTTAGTCTGTGTAACCATATCAGAGAGTAAACAATGCAAAACAACAAAAACAAAAAGACAAAAAAGTTGTGGCACTTTAAAGACTAATTTCTGTATTTAAATGTGAGCTTTCATGGATCAAATCCACTTCAAAAAGCCTAACAGCTTATACAGTTGTTTATTACTCTCATATTAAGGGTTAAATGTTGTTAGGCACCACTTTTAAAGCTACTGTTCTGTCTTTAATTGTACATAAAAAGAAGCACAATGTATTCAAAGCTGTTGGGAAGAAGTGAGAAGATCTGGTTGGGGCAAAGGAGATCTATCCCCTGGGAGCAATTCTAGAAGAAGTAAACATCAAAATGAGTGACTTAACAAGGCACTGCAACCTCATTTGTTGGTAAATTAGATAATATAACCACACATATAAATATTCCAAAGGAATAATTCGATTTTGGAGACTTGCAGCTATTAAAACAGCATGGGTTTAAGCAGCATGTGGGAAGAAGGTTAAGCAAACAGCTTTGCTGTAAAACCCATTAATGAGACACCATAAAATAATAAATTTGGGGACAGAAATCCTTGAAATCAACCATACTATACTGTATTTGTCTTCCAAGAAAGACTGGGAGTTGGTGGGCTGCACTAGGAAAATTGCAAAAGCAAGTGGCAAGTCATGGTACTTAATATCTACCGGAACTGTGATCACCATAATATCTAATTGTTGTTAATGTTGTGGAAAAACAGATGAGCTGAAAACTGTTTTAAATAGCATTATTGCATGTCACTTCTGTAAGAATAAACAAATCCAAATGAATGCAATCTGGCACCAGAATAAAATTTGGATTTACAGTACCTTTCTCACATCATTAATTTCACAAATTACAGTGATAGTAATATACGCAAAGTTCTTACAATATGCTAAGAGCAGTATAGAGATTAAAATATAGGACAGTCCCTCCTGATCATAATCTAATAAATACAAGCATGAGAAAAGAACAGGAAAGATGAAGGGATGCTTATATCTGAGTAGCTACTTAGCTCAGTAGCAATATTCCAGTTCAGAATTAATTTTTATATATATATTGTATATATTTTCAGATATTGGAAAGTTAGCAAGTCAAGTTGTCTGATGAAGGGAAATTCTCCTGAAAGAGTCTGCATACCGGTTGACTTTCACAATGTATTGGACTTGTTGTATTGCTCTACTGGAAGATACTGAATATATTAACTACCAGAATAAAACATTATATTATATTACTACATATTCAAGCCTCAAACGGATTTCCTATCTTTGAACATTGCCACACCGTTTGGCCACTTCTGTGTACCTGTGCTTTTGCATTTCTTGGCTTTATGGCATTTGAGAATGGGCAGATCCTCCAATGGCACCTCTATTTTGATGTTTCAAACTGTTTACTCAGGGCTTTTACAAAGACTATAAAACAGTGGGGATTCCACAAGCATGAGACCTCTTCCCACAGCTGTTACTAATTACTTACATGGCCAGCGTTATCCTGGCTAATACAATTCTGAGATTGTTAAGAGTTCAAGCATTGTGGTGTAATGTACTTCTGTAGATATATATTTTTGTCCCCCTTTACACAATTAGGTCAATTTGTAGCCCTGGAATATAAAATGTATAAAAATATAAAAATGTATAAATATATTTAGTCAATTAGGAGGCATGGGAGGGGAATGCTAGATTATGCACACCTGGTTTCCTATCAGCAGGATTTATAAGGGGAGTAATATTTTGAGACAGTAACATCCACAGCCCAAAATGAATAAACGAAAAGAGGTTTGGATGCAACATGAAAACAAGATACCCTTTGAAAACTAAATGTTATATATCCAGGTGGGTTTCTCTTTTATACTTAGCTCAGTAGCAATATTCCAGTTCAGAATTAATTTTTATATATATATTGTATATATTTTCAGATATTGGAAAGTTAGCAAGTCAAGTTGTCTGATGAAGGGAAATTCTCCTGAAAGAGTCTGCATACCGGTTGACTTTCACAATGTATTGGACTTGTTGTATTGCTCTACTGGAAGATACTGAATATATTAACTACCAGAATAAAACATTATATTATATTACTACATATTCAAGCCTCAAACGGATTTCCTATCTTTGAACATATATCTGAGTAGCAGCTCATTCTCTGGTTGATAAACCGGACAGAGTAGTTTCTCTTGTGCCACAATGATTTTGAAGAGATGAAGTTTCCTAGGGGACTTTGACCTTGGCATTGGTGGTTGAGGTCAAATAGTCTTTCTCATCTGGTCCTATCTGAGGATCAATTTGTACATTCAAGGTAATTTATTTCTTGCTATTACAAGTTTTCCATCTAGACATGCAATTTCTTTAAATGTTTCAGCAATGAGATTTGCAAATGAAGCCCACAAAAGAAAAAGCAGAAAACCACAAAAATTTATGCTATAATAAGCAAACATTTTGTTAAGTTTTAAGGAAGCTCTGTTGTAAATGATGTACAGTAAAACCCCAGGTTACAACCGCCTCGGCTTAAGTTTGCTGTGGTTTACAATGGCAAATCCTATGGAACTGCCATCCCGGCTTACAAATTTTCAAAGTTTTTTTTTGTTTACAATGACCAATTTAGGACCATTTTTTAATTTTTCAATGCATCCCTATGGATGTTTTGGGTTACAATTTTTTTGAGTTACAACAGAGGCTGTTGGAACAGACCTCCATTGTAACCTGGGGTCTCAGGGGCCAGCCCCTCCCAGTCCGGGAGGGGTGAAAAGACCGGCCCCAAAAGCGTGGATGCTGATGCTCAGCTGGTGCCTCAGGGGCCAGCCCCTCCCAGCCCATCCGCCGCCGCCGCTGCCCTTGCCAGGAGGGAGAAAGGACCGTGGGCCACCGGTGTCAGGCCGAAGACTGCAGCCCAGGACTGATGCCACAGCTGCGAGGGGCTCTGCTTTTCCATCCCCTGCTCTTGCCGGGAGGGATTAAGGGCCGTGGGCTGCTGGGGCCATTAGTGAAGTTGTTGAGCCGGGGGTCTGTCACTTGTGGACTTTGCTGCACGGTATCTGTTATTGGGGAATGTCTGAAATTGTGTAATTTTGTATTGGGGGAAATTGTACTGTACATTTTTTTGGTATATTTTATGCTGTGTTTTTGAATTGTTTATTGTATTTTTGTACCCTGTTGTAAACCGCTTTGAGTTATTGAATGATAAGGAAAGTGGTATATAAATGCAAAAGTAAAGTAAAGTTTTACTGTAATTATATTACCACCACCACCACCCCAACTGTCAAATAAAGAGACAGGACACATAATTGTGAAAGTCATTGGACCAGGCTGAACAGATGAATCCTTTGTCCCTCTGCAGTGCTACACCTTGACAGCTACTACCCAGGCTGGCTAAGCCAGGGAGGCATCTCTGTGGACATTTCCATCTCTATTCCTGCAAGCAGGTGTTGGCTAAACCACAGAGCGGGCTCATGGTGTCCTCCTAGTGCCCAACTGATTCACCTGAATCATGCCTGGCACCAAGATTTCACCTCATCTAATGATGTCCTGAGGAATTCACCACTACCACCCTAACCCAGCACTAACCACCTAAAAGTGACCTATTTAACAACTACACCCCTAAGCTGCAAAGAACAAATGGACTAGGAACCCCCCTGTGGAGGGATCATGAGCTCTAAAACTTAAATATACACAGCAGTCTCATATAATTAATTCAGCCATAAAATGGTGGCCATGACTGCACCACCTCAGTATAATGCCCAAATCAACAGTTAACAAGTTCCCTAAACAAAATTATAAAACATAAATATAATAAAAACAGTTCTCCTGATGCTTCAAATGGAGCAAGGGACCGAGTAAATTGCAAATTACTCCCTGCAATCTGTGCTGCACAGAGCTCTATCTCAATTGAAGCCCATCATGAACAGGCAAAGAAGCCTGAACTAGGGCAGGGCAGGCCTATAAACCATACCTATCAAGTTTTGGGCTTGAAAATAAGGGAAATTTTGGGCCACGCCCCTACCCCACCAGGCCATGCCCCCTCCTCCCCACAATCCAGGCACACCGGCTCTCCCGGTGGAGGAGGAAGCACCCCAAGGCACCTTAGCACCACTGCTGCCCCTCATGGGGAGTAATGCAGCAGGCCAGCCCCAACATGACAGCCTCAGCTGCAGTGGAAGAGATAAATACTGTAATAATTCTGAACAATTTTTACATTTGTGTATCAGGTTCCTCATTTTGTAAAATGCACTTAAATCATAGAATCACAGAATACCTGAACAGGAAAGGGCCTATGAGGCTACTGAATCCTACACACTGCTCAAAATAAGAATCCAAATCAAAGCAGATCTGACAGATTCTTGTCCAATTTTCTCTTGAATGCCTTCCGCATTGGAGCACTCACCATTTCCAGAGGTAATTGGTTCCATTGTTGTATTGCTCTAACAGTTAAGATAGTTTGGTGTTTTTTGTGGCCTGGAGTGGTGTTTACCAGTGTGGCGGGATATAAATGTTCTAAATGAATGAATGAATGAATGTTTTTCCTGAGATTCAGCCTAAATCTAGCTTCCAGTAATTTGAGCCCATTATTATATGTTCTGCACTCTTGGATGGACTCTTAATTTAATAGGAAACAGATCCTATTAAATGCCTAGCAGACAGTGTATGAAAAATAATTGAGATACTCTGAAGGAAGGTCCAATAAAAGGGAAAGTATATATACTAATACCTGTACTAGATTGCCAGAATCCTTGCTTTGCATAGTAAATCATTCTACAGAAGTCCTATTGAATTGGGATTTAGTGAATCAAATCCATAATTGATTCAAATGTGCCTGTTTCAACTTCAATATACTATGTTAAAATAAGATATAGAGTAAGCTCATTGGAATCAATGGAACATTCAGAGGAGTTGGTTTACCAAACCTCAATTGAGTGAGTGGGTCTACTATAGTACTCTTTACACTAAGCCAAAGAGTTTTGGCCTTTGTGTGAACCATTAAGAGGATGTGTAAAAGTTTTTAAAATTTTCTAGTCACAGGACAAATATCTTGCAAACCCAAAGCAGATACGCTCTCTGCCCAGCCCCCGGAGCCCACACCATCAGCTCTGGGGTCTGCAGGCAGGTGGGAGCCATCGCCCCCGCAGAGGTTTCTTCTTCTGAACTTTTCTGGGTTCTATCCTCCACTAAAGGACATTGGACTCTGGGTTTGTTGCCGGACTTTTTAGGGGAGATTGTGGTTTGTTATGTTTGCGTTTTCATTGTATTACATTTTTTGAACTTTATATTGCTGTATATTTGTATTGTGTACTCATTTGTTCTTTATACTGTTATTATTGTATTTCTTTTACTTTTTTCTGCTGCTGTCTGCTGTGCAGACAGCACACATGGGTGTAAACCACTTTGAGTCGTCTTTGGGCCGAGTAAAGCGGTATATAAATAAAAAATGAAATGAAATGAAATTTTATACTGAAACACAGCGAAATTCCCTAGTCACAAAGCTTTCTAATACAGTGAAACATCATATAACGAATGCCATCTATAGCGACAAAATCGCATAACAAAGAGGTTTTTAAAGAAAATGACGCCCTGCATAATGATTTTTCCTATGGAAAAAAATTGTACAATGATTTTTCAGTGGGAAAAACCACTTAGCGAAATAAATTGTATTTTCATAGGAAAAAATCGTACGACAAAATCGCAGAGCAACCAGACCCGTGGAACAAATTAAAATCATTATACAGGGTGTAGGAATCGGGGCCGCTAGGACGGCCATTGGGTCCCGGAGGAGACTGATCAAGAAACGATACGAGGCAGTATGGAGCGAGATCAGATCAGTCCTTTATTGAAGGAAAAGTATCTACATTTATAGATCAGAAGGCAAGGCAGAAAAAACCGTCATCAGACAGAAAATCACATCACCTAGTACCCAAAAGTTTCATGGAGTGTCCCCTAGTTCTAGTGTTGTGCGATAGGGAAAACAGTTTTTCCTTATCCACTTTGTCCACACCGTGCATGATTTTATAAACTTCAATCCGGTCACCTCTTAGACGCCGTCGTTCAAGAGTGAAAAGGCCCAACCGTTGCAGCCTCAGATGGTAAGGAAGGTGTTCCAGTCCCCTAATCATTCTGGTTGCCCTCCTCTGTACTTTCTCCAACTCCATAATATCCTTCTGGAGGTATGGCGACCAGAACTGTACACAGTATTCCAGATGGGGCCTCACCATAGATTTATAAAGAGGCAAAATGACACTTGCTGACTTATTTTCTATACCCTTCCTAATGATCCTTAACATTGAGTTTGCTTTTTTCACTGCTGAGGGTTAGGGTTAGGGTTAGGGTTAGGGTTAGGGTTAGGGTTAGGGTTAGGGTTAGGGTTAGGGTTAGGGTTAGGGTTAGGGTTAGGGTTAGGGTTAGGGTTAGGGTTAGGGTTAGGGTTAGGGTTAGGGTTAGGGTTAGGGTTAGGGTTAAACAACACATACCATGAAAAGATTCGCAACCCAGATGATGTAGCAATAAGAGATAATATATAGTATATAGCCGCTCGATTGTCAAGTATGGCATGGCGAAGCTCTGCCTGCTCTTGGTTGAGCAGCGCTATTGCCGAGGAGGTGTGGTTAATGGCTTTGGCTAGTCCGCAAGCCAGTCGACCAATCCTCCGAGCGTTGCCGACGGCTAAGCCTGGCACGCCAACAATGCTGACCGCCAACGAGACGTATTCGGCTGAACTCATCACTCTAAAGCTGCTCTCACATGAGCTGTCTAACTGAGTGGTGTGAGTGTGCCGTATGGGTGAGGAAACATCTGAAACATTTGTGCTTGGGGTAACCATATCCTTGGTGGGGAGCAACAGTGTCAAACGACTAATGCAACATACAGAATCTGATACATTTGCAGGAATGTAGTTCCACGTGTACTGGTTACATGTGAAGAACCAACCCGAAGGTAGGGTGACATGAGCATACATTGAGCCAAGTGTCTCTGGTTTATCACAAGTCCAATTGCTGCTGCCAGTGTCGAGGCAGCGGCGCTGGGTTCGGCCGACTGCAGTGCAGCCGACCATTTTAGCACAAGTAGAGTTCGGGCTGACCGCCACTCGAGGAGTGTGGAGAGTGGCCGCGTCCGCCGGCAGAGTCATTGTCAGCTGCATTCCCCCCCAGCGAGCGTATGCTGTGAAGCTCGCAGGGAGATGCAGGCTGAAAATCCTCTTCAGCAGCCAGTCGCCATCCCTGGCGTGCGCGTCCAAAGTGTGGCACACAGGGATGAGACAGGTGCCCAGAATTGAGGCAGAACCAATGTCCTGCTTCAGGCAAAAATCGGACTGGTTGACGAGGCCCGCCAACCTTTCCCATAAGTTGTAGTGCATCCGGGCTGAAAAATCTTTGCCTGGCATCAAACCGTTGGCCTGCAGTGAGATGGCCTGAACGCCTCCCCCCGCAAGTAGGGAGAGGATCAGGATGATGGTGAATGCCATGGAGTTGGCATTGATCTGGGCAAAGACTGCAGCCACGAAATTCTCCGGTGTCGGCTCCCTCTCCTCGCGTCGGAGGGCGTCCTGGGCCTCACTGCAAAGGGTCTTGACCATCCCCCAGGTGATCCTCGGCGCTGTCGTCCGCAGTCGCCGCTTCTCCCGCCGGGTCCCCTCGGTCAGGGTGAGGTCCTCCATCTCCGGGATTGGACTCGGATCGGTCTGGGTCCACGCCATGTGGCTCCAAGTGAGGCTTGACACACCGAGCTGGAATCCAAACGACACCTGTAGGAGACATAACTGCAGCATACCCTCTTCCCCAGGTTACGAGTGGCGCCGGGGCCCTCCAGGAAGGGTCCGGTGGCACCCGGTATCGAACCATCGGTCGTGGGAGAGCTTCCGAACGGCGGAAGTGCTTCTCCTGCGGCGTGCAATCCGAAAAAACATTAAGGTGATTGTACGTGAACAATACCTTATTCAGACAATGCTGTGCCTGAGCCTGTGACTTGGGGAGGGCTGGTGGCTCCCCCCTTTCTGTTTGTTTGTCAATATAGGACTTTAGCGTCCGATTGACCCGTTCCACAATCGCTTGCCCCTGCGGATTGTAAGGAACGCCAAATGTATGCTTAATATCCCAGGTGGCCATGAAGGCCGCCAGCTGCCTGGAGCTGTAAGATGGTGCGTTATCGGTTTTCACGTGCCGTGGCTTGCCCATTGCCGCGATGCAGGAAAGGAGGTGCTGCTCCACGTGGGAAGCAGTCTCCCCTTTCTGCGCCGTTGCCCAAACGAATTGTGAAAAGGTATCTATGCAAACGTGCATGTACTGCCATCTGCCAAACTGTGGAGCATGCGTGACATCCATCTGCCACACCTGGTTGGCCTCTGTCCCTCGTGGGTTGACCCCCCACGAGGGCCCCCCCCCGGTGCCCCTGCACAATGCTGGCAAGAGCGAACTATGCCTTGGGCTTGAGAAAGTGGCGGATTGAACTGTCTGGTGAGCACTTTGGCATTCTGGTGAAAGAATGCATGACTCTGAATTGGCGTAGTGAAAACACCTAACACTGAATGCTGCTGAATTTCCTTTGCCGCCGCGTCCGCTCTGATATTGCCCGCAGAAATCGGACCCGGTAGGTCTTGGTGACTTCGGATGTGGGCAATATAGAGCGGCTCCGTGCGGTTTCGCAAATGAAATTGAGCAGTGAGGAACAGACTAAGCAAGTTCTTGTCTATCGCGGGAGTGATGTATGCTCCCGGTAGACTGTGAAGCAAATTCCTGATGTACTGACTGTCAGTAATGATGTTTAGGCGCTCTTTGGCGAAGGTGCGCAAGGCGAGGTTCACCGCTGCCAACTCTGCCCGCTGCGCGGACTTCTGTGGAAGAGTTAACAGCGTGCGCCAAGCCTGGTCCTCCTGCCAAGTCAAGACACCATATGTGCGGCCCCCATCAGTAAAAACTGTTCTGGCCCCCTGAAGTGGAACCAGCGAAAGCAATTCGAACAAGCTGACTGTCTGCGTTTGAAGTGAGACAAGTCTGGGGTCTTTCGGCAAGTGGTATGCCAAGCTTCCGGTGAATCCTTCCAAAGCTATTGGAAGTGAGTCACCGAGCTGCATCAATTGCTGAATCTGTTCTTTGGTGAACGGGACTACAATCTTTGCTAAATCGTGCCCTGAAATGTCCCTGGCTCTCAGCCTTCCGCGGTAGACCACCGCGGAGACCAATTCTTGGGGAGGAACGATGTTTCGGGAAGAGGTGTTCGGCAAGTACACCCATTCCACGATACTCGCTCCTTTCTCGGAATCTATTCCTAGGGCTCCGGTGAACATGGATCCTGCCCGAACTATGTACAAGTTCAGGATCGGGGCATATGGCCCCTGAGCAATCCTGTCCACCCACCTTTGGCTGAGAATTTGGTTGACTTTCTCGAGGGCCAAGTGCGCCTCTCGAGAGATCTGTATCCGGTCTGCCGGCTGCTTGCCTAATGTTAGCAGCGAGAAGAGCGGTTTCAAAAGATCCATGTCCAATCGGAAATACAGTCTGGCCCAATTAATGTTCCCTAAAACCTGCTGCAATTCTACCAAGGTGACCGAATCCTTCAAATTGATTTGGGGCAAAACTGGTGCTGCAAAAGAGCGGAGAAGCCGATGACACAAGTATGAGAAGGGCTCGGTTCTCTGCACTTTCTCCGGGGCAATGAGTAAACCTCTCTCCCCAGGCTGGCCTGGAGGTCTGAAAACATTTTGCTGCCAAGTTGCGGCACTGCGACTAAGATGTCGTCCATGAAATGGCATACTAAGGCTGTGGGGTGAAGGTTTCGAAACTTTGCCAGTGCGTTGTGAACATAAATTTGGCACAGGGTGGGCGAATTGAGCATCCCCTGTGGCAAGAATTTCCACGCGTAACGCTGCGTGGGCTCACTGTGGTTCACAACCGGCACCGTAAAGGCAAACCTTTCCCTGTCCCTGGGGTCTAAGGGAATCGTGTAAAAACAATCCTTGAGATCTACAACTAGGATCTCCCACCCCTCGGGAATCATATTTGGATTTGGGATGCCGCATTGAAGTGGACCCATTGGCTGTATGCATTTATTGATCTCCCTGAGATCGTGGAGGAGTCGCCACTTCCCCGACTTCTTCTTTATGACAAAAATTGGCGAATTCCAAGGACTGGTGGACTGCTCTATATGTCCTGCGTCTAGCTGTTCTTTAACCAATTGTTTTAGGGGGCTAATTTCTCCCCCACTACCGGCCATTGTTCCACCCAAACCGGCGTATCGGTGAGCCATTTAAGTGGCAACGCCATTACCCGAAGGTAAGCGTAGCACCGTACTGCTGTAAAATGTCTCGCCCCCAAAGGTTGATGTGCATGTCAAGAATGTGCGGCCGAATGACCGCTGTGCCGTCAGCCTTTGGGATCGTGACTTCCACCCACTCCCGGCTCCTAAACGCTTCCTGAATGCCGCCTACCCCCCACACATCAGAGACCGGCTCAATGGCCCACTCCCGTGGCCACTGGCTCCTGCTTATCACACTCACATCAGCTCCGGTATCTAATAACCCTGAAAATGATCTTTTATTTAGAAATACCTCAATAACTGGGCGCTGTTTCCACTCAATGTTGGTCTCCACTGTCGCTAAGACTTGGTATCCTTGCACTGCCTCACTGGCGCTCGAGCGGTCCTCTGACCGGGACTCTGAGCGGTCCCTGAGCCTTCCCTGGCTGTCTGCTGGCGAGTTACAAGGAACCATAATCAGTTGCGCTAAGGTGTCTCCTTTGTGAATTGTCTGGGGTAAGTGCGTCCAAAGCTGAACTTGGAGAACGCCTGAAAAATTGGAGTCAATGACTCCCGGAATTACAAGAATTCCACGTGCTCCTGCTACACTGCGAGGCAAAACTAAACCTATAAAGACTTTGGGCAGTGGACCCATGTGCTGGGAGTCCACCAGATAGACTGTGCCTGGCAAGTCGCATGTGACGTCTGCCTGGCAAGTCAATTCTAGCCCTGTACTACCCTTGGGGCTGGCCTGTGCCTTCGCAATGCCTGGAATGTGAATGGAATCTAGTCTAGCTCTGGCGCTCCCAGAGCGAGGGATGTCTCTGTTTGGACCGGGGCCAGAGACGTGCCCGCGTTCCGGTTTCCCGAACTCGGACAATTCCTGGCCCAATGATTTCTTGCACTTCGGACACAGGGTGTTTGGAGCCTTGGAACGGCCGGAATTTTGTCCGCCTCCCTTGGATCGGCACTCCCTAGCGAAGTGACCGACCTTGCCACAATTGTGACATGCTCCTTTTGGTCTGGGTTTCCTGCCTCCCTGCACCGCCGCTGCCAACAGACCCATTTTGTAGGATTCTGTGCCAACGTCGGCGCAAGCCCTGATCATGTCTGTGAGAGTCAAGTCGGGACGGTTGCCCAGTGACTGCAAGATTTTACGGCAGTCTAGATTGGCATTATCTTTGGCCAACTTCATCATAAGCTCTTGTTGGGCTTCCTCATTATCTATCTGCCTACTGATCGCTTCCTCTAAGCGATTGATGAAGTCCATGTAGGGCTCCTGGGCTCCCTGCTTGACTGCGGTGTAATTTTTAGCCGCTTTGCCAGTTGCGGGAACCTTGAGAAATGCCTTGAAGGCAGCTTCGGCTGACATTTGGAGGGTAGCTAGTGGCAAGTTGGTTTGCGCATCGATGGATTCGAAGGCCCCTGACCCATATAACTGGTCAGGAAGTACTGCGCCTCCCATCCTGGCAGCTCTAGTCTGAGCCTCAAGGCGATACTCGCTGTCCCATAGCAAATACTGGCTGGGGTTGAGCATCATCCGCATGACGGATTTCCAGTCGTGCGGAATGAACATGGTGTTCTTGCACACTTGCTGAAGTGTGCCCCTAGTAAAGCGACTCTGGAGTCCTGTCTCCGTGATGGCCTTCCGTATAGCCATGAGAAGCTTATACGGGACTGGTGAATGAACTACCTGCTGGGCCCCTGTGAGGGCATCCATTTCCAAGCGAATTGGACAAATCTGACTAAGCTCAACTAGTTCTTCTGCTGGCAATTCCCCCTTCTTGATTTCCTCCTCCACTGTGCGCTGAAGGGCGCTCTTGGTCTGGGAGCCTGTAACTGTCAGAGAAGCGCCTGCGCTTCTCATTCCATGCATTCCGTCGGTGACGTCTGCAGCTGTCACTGAGGGAAAGCTCCCTACACTACTCTGCCTGAATTGGAGTGACGGATAGAGTGCTGTGGGCGCCGATGGTTCGGCTGGCGCTGGGGGTTCTTTGGCTTCTATCCGGACTGGATCTACCTCCGCTAAGAGCTTCCTACATTTGCCCCATGTGCGAATTACGCGCTCTGGAGCTTTCGGGGGTTGCTGAATGCAGTCTCCTATCTGATCCCAAAGTTGAAGGGTTAACATACCTACTTCTGGGTAAAGTGGGCAGTGTTCCCTTAGGTACACCAAAAGTCTCGCTAGTTCTCCGCTGTGAAACCTTAACTGAAATACCCTGGCCAGGATTCTGAACTCTTGCTCATGAGTTCTTTGGCTAGCGGACGGACGTTGCCGCTGGGGGCAAGTCCCCATATTACCTGCGAAGGGTCCTCTGAAGTTTCCTCCTCGGGACGGGTCGATGCATCTTGGGCAAGTAATAGGTTTTGGCGACGATTCTCTGGGTAGAGCTCGGAGCGTGGCCCCATGCCACGGGCCCTCGGCGGCCTCTGCGCTGTCAGGGGTTCACAGCTGCCCTGAGGGGAATGCGTTTTTCTGTAACCGCAACGCCTCCACGAAAGTCGGGAGCAAGCTGTAGGATGCCTCTTCGGTACTGCCCCGCCGCTTGGGCCGTCTGCCCGATTGGCTGGCTTACCGACCGGGTTGCCGCGCTGTCCTCCGGGACGATCGGACGCGGTTCAGGCGCAGAATCGGACCGTGTGATCGCTTACTCACGGGTAAGATCATGTCTCGGGGTCACCAGATGTAGGAATCGGGGCCGCTAGGACAGCCGTTGGGTCCCGGAGGAGACTGATCAAGAAACGATACGAGGCAGTATGGAGCGAGATCAGATCAGTCCTTTATTGAAGGAAAAGTATCTACATTTATAGATCAGAAGGCAAGGCAGAAAAAACCGTCATCAGACAGAAAATCACATCACCTATTAACTCAGGTTAATGGGGAATCTTTCTTGGGGAAGTTAATTAACGGGGGCAAACATTGACAGGGGAAACGCCATTGTTTAGGGCTTAGACTGGGGTAAATATGGCTTCTATTTGCACCAAGGATTAGGCTGATCTGTGAGTCAGTAATTGCTTAATGGGTAACGGAGGTTAGCGATCTGCCCTCTCAGCAGAACCACCGGTCAGGTCGGGTGTGGGTGAATAAACCCTTATGATTTATTCCCCCAATTTCCGTACTGGCAAGGGCCAGTGGCCAGGAGTCTGTTCAACTGGTTTAACCTCTGCCAAGGTTCCGTGCCAATTGGGCATGGGGAAACCGCAACGGGGTTTTACTGTAGTCTCATATCACTCAGCAAGGGACATCAAATGAGTAACAATCAATTGAGACGCTTTGCAATAAAGCAAATATTTATAAGGGAGAAGAGTGGTTTTTTGTGTGGTTAATATGAAAAAGTATCCCACAGTGCTTTACAATTCTTTGTTGAGTGAACTTCACTTTCTAGCAGAAGTATCCATATTTTAAAGTCATTTCCTGAACTGCAAATTTCATGTTTATTTATTAGTCCTTGACAATGCATCAGAAGTTAGCATTTTATTTGTGGTTCAAGAATACCACAATTTTCGAGGAGGCTCTTTCTGTGTAGCCCAATACATGAGTGAAAGAAAGAAAGTTGTTCTTCTTCCAGATAATTTAGAGTAGAGTATAACTTTTCCTTGTATCCGTGTGTCATTATGGTAGGTAGAGGATAGGCAACTTTGTTTTCCAGGCAATACTCTAGAGACTGCAAATACATTTTGTCACACAACCTGGCTGCTGAAAGAATAGTGAGGATCTGAAATAAGTCTCTGAATGGCTATTGTACAAAACCTGAACAGCAATGCAGTAAAGTGGCGAATTTATCTAATTCTGTCAAAATCTATCCTTCTCTCGGGACCTAGACTGGCTCTCTGTACAGCTGCACCACGTGTTCCATTATTAGACCACAGACCAGCTAAAATTGTTTCATGGGCAGCAAATCTAGCCTATAGATATCTACAGTAAGGTGGTCATTTAATGTCTATAACTTTATTTTACATGTTTTAAAAGAAAGTATGCCCCTTTTTAAAAAAAGTTACTGAAATAATGACTGAATAGAAACTTGACTCAGCCTAGCTACAGTAACTGAACAAACACTTGGGAGGCCAATCAATGACCATCTGCTTTTGGTGCTTGTGTGAAAGTGGAAACTCTTATTCTGGCTGCTTGCAATTTGCCTCTTAGCCTATATAGATGCAAAAGGTGGAAAGCTGTACTTAACAATGTTGAATCTTTAATGGCTCAGGTGACAGAAAGGTCATAGGGAAAGAGAAGCTCTTTCCAAACAGAAAGACAGTTGCCCAAAATATTCTGGTATATATTCTGTAGTTCATATGGGCCACTGGCCAATGTCTTTGGCTCCTATGGCCTTCTGCTTCAACTGACAGAGTACATCATTAACAGTTTAATCATTAAAATGTCATTATACCAGCTCCTTCTTCTGGTGGTCTGCTATATATGCTGCATACTTCAGGAGAACATTTGCAGTTACTCAAGTGGCCAGATTCGAAGGAGAGTAAAAGAGTGGGATAATAGATAGAGCCATTGGTTTATGTCCCTGCTCAGCCATGGAGGCGCATTGGGGGTGTGTGATTGGTAAAACTAGTCCTTAAATATGTCATTTACTTTGAAAGGCCTATTAGGGTCACTATAAGTCAGTTTTGACTTGACAACTCATAACAACAACAAAGAATTTGTGGAAGAGATAATTTCATCAGGCATAACCTGTCACATAAACCACATCTACTGAAATTTGTCTTCCATTAAAGATATTGGACCCATATCCTCCATGTGCTCCTTTTTCATATGGCTGTCCTATCACTCATCTTCTAAATGAAAGAATTCAAGAAGTGCAGTTTCTTAACCTTTCAATTCCAATCTCTTAAATCTAATTTTTAATATTATTTTTACTGTGGTATCTCTTTCATTTCCTCCCCCACCTTTTATGGCCTATTGCTTTACTTAGATTTAATGGCCAGAATTCTATTGCTGATTTATGCTTGCCTAAGGGAAATCATGTTAAGTGTTTGTGGCAAACTGCTGTTAATAAGTAGCAATTTGTCACCAAGATTTACACAACTTCTATTATGCAACTGTGGATCAACATTAGGATTCCGACTCTTGCATACCACCTTGTTGCCTCTTCTGTTTTATCAGTTAGGGTTGTTTATAAATATAAATATTAAATTAAAAAAACAATCAACTGTCTATGAAAATCAAGAATTCCCCAATGCATGGTTTGGAAATCTTTAATTTTTAAAGCTGAAAAATTAAACTCCTGTATAGCTATAATGGCCATAGCATTGGAATTTTCCTACCAATGGGCTGTGAATCACATTCTGTGCTAGATTGATATGCTCCATTTCTGTGGAGGAAATGAGCCAATCAAAGTAGCAGTTAACATTGCTGAATGGTCACTTTTTACTGACCGACAACATTCCTAATGAAAATTTCATGGTTCATACTTATCTACTGATTTCCAGAGAGATGTGTATATGTCTGTAGGGGCGATGGGATGTTTGTAATGGACCCTTCCGACCAAATGGAATAAAATGCTTAAGTCAAAATTGTTCTGGACAGGATTGGAAATGGGGACCTAGTCACAAGAAACTTTATAACTCCACTATTAATCCTCAGTCTTCTAATATAAAAAAATCCTTTGTAACTTCATGCACACTCCTCAGCCTATTATTTTTCTTTGAAAATAGATGTGACAATTCTGCCCTGAATTGTTTAATGGTGTTGTTAAAACAACAGATGCCATTTGGGGATAAATTAGCGCAACATTTTCATCCATGTGATGGGGAGAAAATAATGTCACCATTCTATTTAATACCTCTTAGGCCTCAGTTGGGTAATCATGTTCAGTTAAGGTTGGCACAAATTAAGAAGCCTTGGAGAGGATTCAAAGAAAGTGATAAAGTATTTAGAATGTAAAACACATGAGAGAGAAGAACAAGCTAGGGAAGTTTGTTGTAAATGAAAAAAGTAAAGATGGAAGTCATTGCTCATGCAGCAGCACAACCAATGCCTCTTGACAGAGTTCCAATCCTGGATGGCATCAAACCAGATGCCATTTGAGCCTCCTCTTAGGAAGCATTGCAAAACTGGAGAACTACCACTGAGAAGGAACTTCTTCCTGTAGTCAACCTTCTATGCCTTCTGTTGCTGTTGTTGTTGTTGTGGTGGTGGTGGTGTGTGTGTCACATGATATGGAAGATAGAGCAGCTGTGTTTTTTAACAGCTGTGTGGAAGAGGAAATCTCAGCAGATAAAGCTTGTATGACAAACTAGTAAAGGTAAACGTCGCCCTTGCTTGCAATCCCGTCATGTCCGACTCTAGGATTCAGTGTTCATCTCCATTTACAGCCAAAGAACCAGCACTGTCTGCATCTTCAGATGTTTCTGTGGACATGTGGCAGGCATGGCTAGACACCGGAGTGCACGGAATGCTGTTTACCTTCCCACCAAAGTGATACCTATTTATCTATTTGCAATTTCTTGCTTTCGAACTGCTAGGTTGGAAGGAACTGGGACAGAGACAGGAGCTCACTCCATTGTGCAGTACTCGGGTCTTGAACTGCTGACCTGCTGGCCTTCCAGTTGTCAAGTTCAACAGCTTAACCACTAAGCCACTGAAATCCCTATGACACACTACACATGCTGAAATTAATAATGATTTTTGTGCCATCAAGTTGCTTTCTAACAGTGTTGATCCTTCATGTGTTTGTGGCATCCAACCTGCCCCAGAACCCCAGGTAGTAAGGAAAACCACCCAATGGTAGAGCTGAGAAATGGCGACTGGGTCAAATTCACTCAGTGAATTCCATGGCCAAGTGAGATTCAAACCCAGCTCTCCTGAGCTATAGAGTTTTCATCTATAAAGATCATTATTTTCTGAAGTTATGTTAAAAGTAACCAGGGTTAGCAATGATACACTACTGTTATGTTAACACTGTTTTTCCTGTAATGGTGGCAAACCCCCTCTTGTCTCACATGGAGAAGTGTCTGCTGGATGTCTTTCATTCAGTCATTCCTCAGGTACACTAGTATTTCTGCTTACCATTTCCCGTCAGTACTGATTAATAGGGTTCTATAGCTCTTTGACTTTAGTACTGAATTCTGAAAAGGCAGTGAAGGGCAGATATTCTGTGCAACCAGATCTGAAATACATTGATCTCAGTTAAAGCTAATGGGAACTGCAAAGGGCAAAGCAGCTTGAATTGTTTAGACCTCAAAGGTTTCCCCCTTCTAATTTCACATTCTAAGCATCTTGGCCTCTTTGTTAAGATTTGCTGTGTATCATTAGAGCTTTATTTAATTTCCTTAAACAATAAAAACAAACCTTCTTGTTTAGGGAAAGAGGGCAAATCTTTCTAATTCTTCATCTTCATTTCACCTTACTGCCCTGTATTGAGTAATAAGATGTGAAAAATCAACATTCCTTTTCTTTCCGCATTTCCATTCCGTGACACACAAATGCATTGTTGAACATTTTGTCCCTCTGCTTGAGTCCTCATTTTGGGTTGCTAATTGTAATGTTAACAACTCAGTTTGTTGAATAAATTTAAAACTGCCACTATAACAGCCCATCTGTTTTTGATTTGAGGTAGGTTCATTCAGTGAACACAGAAGCAGGGAATTAGGACTGCTGCTCTCTCAATATGCTGATGACAATCAGTCAGATTAACCTTTTTTTATTCAGCACTTGATCCTAGGGAGGTAATAGAGGCCATAACCCAGGGGTGCCCAAAATATGGCCTGGGGGCCAGATCTGGCCTCCAATGCCAATTCATCCAGCCAGTGAAGCCCTCGTTGTTCCTGGAAGTGGAAGTAAAATGCATCCGGATCTAGCCCCTGGGCCATAATGACCAGCCCCCTGAACCATGTGACTGGCCCATGGCCCAAAAGGTTTCGGCACCCCTGCCATAACCATTCTGTACCTCTGTACCTGATATGTATAAATTGATGCCATGAAGTCTCACTCTTATGTCTGACGAAGTGGACTTGATCCACGAAAGCTAACATTAAAATACAGCAGTTAGTCTTTAAAGTGCCACCACGTTTTTTTGTCTTTTTGTTTTGGTTGTTGTTGTTCAGTCGCACAGTCGATTCCAACCCTTTGCAACCCCATGGACCATTTTCCTCCAGGCACCTCTGTCCTCCACCATTCTCTTCAGCCCACCAAGCTCTGTGCCCATTGTGTCCACAATACCATCTATCCATCTCATCTTTGGACACCCCCTTCTTCTCTTTCCCTCCACCTTTCCCAGCATCAAGGCCTTCTCAAGTGAATCCTCCCTTCTCATTTGATGTCCAAAGTACTTTAGCTTCATCTTCACTATTTGTCCCTCCAATGAACAGTCAGGATTGATTTCTTCCAGTATTGACCTATTTGTTCTCTTTGCTGTCCAAGGGACTCTCAGGACTCTCCTCCAACACCACATCTCAAAGGCATCTATTCTTCTGCGCTCAGCCTTCCTAATGGTCCAGCTCTCACACCCATACATTACCACTGGGAATACCATTGCTTTGACTATGTGAATTTTTGTTTTCAAGATGATGTCTCTGCTTTTCACTATATTCCCCAGGTTTCTCATTGTTTGTCTCCCCATAATCAGTCGTCTTTTTATTTCATGGCTACAGTCACGATCTGCAGTGATCTTAGATCCCAGGAAAGGAAAGTCTGTCACTGCTTCTACTTCTTCCCCGTCTATTTTCCAGGAACTGATGGGGCCTGTTGCCATTATCATTGTTTTCTTGATATTGAGTCTCAAGCCAGCTTTTGCACTCTCCTCCTTCAATCCAATCAAGAGGTTCTTTAGGTCTTCCTCACTTTCTGCCATTAGGGTGGTATTGTCTGTTTTGTTTACTCTCTGATATTCTCTAAAGTTGCTGGGCAAAGTCGTTTGGTTCAGGAGATGGATATGCAAATCAATGAGTTATTTACAACCATTAATAAAATACAATCAGTTTGTCTTTCTACAGCGGTGACTCTCTGATTGAAGCCAGCTTTTAACCACAGGGTTTTTTAAATGTGGCTTTTAATTGAATCTGTCCTTTTGCTGCTCCTTTCTTGCTTTAATGTGTGCTATTATTGTGTCATTTAATATTATTTTGTAATACTTGCTGTCCTTCAACCAAAAGGTTGTGAGTTTGATCCTGACCAGGGATCAAGGTTGACTCAGCCTTCCATCCTTTGGAGGTCAGTAAAATGAGTATCCCAGCATGCTGGGCACAAAATGCTAATTAGCTTGTGAACCGCCCAGAGAGTACACTAAGTGCTATGGGGAGGTATATAAGTGTGATTGCTTTGGTTTTTGCTTTACTTATTATTATTATTATTATTATTATTATTATTATTATTATTATTATTATTATTATTATTATTATTATTATTATTATTATTATTATTATTATTATTATTATTATTATTATTATTATTATTATTATTATTATTATTATTATTATTATTATGAGTGAAAATATTGAGATGGAAGATCTGTTTGACATATGGTAAATGCAAAAGAGAGAAATGAGTCCTTTCTGAACAGAAAAGTAATTGATAGACCATTTTTTTGTTTTGGTTATATTTTCTTCTTGGATAAATGCAGGAGCAAAGATGTCTAAGCAAATTCATGACGTAATAATACATAAATACTGTCAGGCAATCAAGAAAACCAGAAACCAATATATAAACATCTCCATTTAAACTTAATAAAGAATTGACGTTGAAGCATATGAGATTCTTTATAACTAATCATATTACATTTAATAGTAATGACATGGAAAAAGAAGTGAACTGCGAGATAGCAAATCTATCACTAGACACAGAAGCCCAGTAAAACTAGAAAAGATACCTTTGTAAATGAGCTGTCATTTCTTACTGTACATAAATGCATCTTCCATAATACATACAGACTCATTTACAAGGGTATATTTTCTAGAAAATTTGGATATCTGAGGGGACGGGCAGACATATATGGTATATAATCTCCTCTTTCAGCTTTCTAAATTGTCCTAGTTATTTATATTTTGATTATTCTTAGAAGCTTATATTAATAATATCATACTCCTTTGCCTTGTGATTCTCTATGTGTGCAAGAAACGTTCCTAATCCCATCATATTGACATTCCCACAGAGTGTACTTCTCAAAGCCCTCTCCTTTCTCATATACACTTATGTACTCAAAATGTTCAACTTCTGTGCATTTCTCACACTTCCTCTTAAATACAAAACATAGGAAGAACTCAAAGAACCTTTGAGCAGCTTGTCGGCTATTCAGTGTAAGTTTTGTTCATGCAGGATAGAAATCCCAAGGTTGAGTGAGACATTCCAGCCAGGGCAGGTTTCAGATTTGGATTACAGCTACAGGACAAATGTAAACAGAAAAAGTCCAGTTTTCCAGACCATCTTTAGTGTGCCACTGTGAGGACAAAGCAAGCTAGTGGTGTACATCCTGTGAATCAGCTGCTCTCAAGGAACAGCTGGTGCTTCTGGGGAAATCTGTGTGTCCATTGCCAGAAGGAAGTAGTCAATGCTCCTTCAGCCAGCACCTGTTGTCACCCAGATCTCACCAGGCATTAACACAGGATATTCCCACACTGAGAGCAAGAGTTTACACGATTTGTCAAATGACCCCCTCGTCATTCTTTAAATGTCTATCATAGAGTTTTCCTGACCCTAAAAAAAGCATCTGTAAGTAGTTTGATCTGTTTTATGATGATCAAAGCTATCATAAAAACATTGGGTTAGTGGCTTCTTCTAGAACAGTGATGGCGAACCTTGGCACTCTAGCTATTCTGAACTTCAATTCCCAGAAGCCCTGATCAGCAGGCGTACTGTTTTGGGCTTCTGGGAATTGAAGTTCAAGAGCAGCTGGAGTGCCAAGGTTCCCCATTGCTGTCCTAGAAGTATGATGTATAAAATAACCTTATTAAATATTGTAGCTGTTGAAGCTTTTTGTTTTGTTCTTTTACTTCAAAATACAAAAACCTTGTATCTCCCTCGAAACCCAAAGTGGTGGTGGTGGTGGAGGAGGAGGAAACATTTTTAAAATAATGATCCCCCCAACACAGAAAAAAAAAACCAAACCACTATCTGTTGACAACATTGTAGCAAACTAAATAGTATTACAACTGTGCTGGGGTAGCTTTGGAAGAACTGAACTTCAGAAGCGGCATTTATCAAGAAGCTTAGTTCAGCCAAGTGATAAATGGGGAGGGCTAGGAACAGATCAAAGGGGCCCTATTACTCTTCCATTCAGAGAATTAGGCAGGGAATGGCATGCCAAGTAAGTGCAGGGCAAGTCATGTGTGAAAAACCATCTCCCCATTGGTGAAAGATAATCAGAAATTTAAATGGTATTCCAACCTTTGGAAGTTCTTTAAATTACAGGGTTTGTATGAAACCATTTGTATTTAAAGGAGAGGCTGAATAATTTATTGCCAAGCAGAATGTGCCGTACCCGGCAGATAAATGAGGAAATCCCAGTGCAGTCTATCTTGCACAGTTGCCACACTAATTACAGATCAATTACTTACCAGTTGTTTGCAACCTTATCAAAGAATAGTAAATTTACTGCGAGGAGAATGTGATAAGATGACTTTTCATTATTACAGTGGATTTGTTGAAACAGCTCTGACACTGAGATTAATAAGAGCTTTCCCAGAGGTAATGTGATCAGTATGCAAAGAGTGAGTGTAGTGAGAGCTGAAAACGTGAACCTAGGCACTATCATAAAAATCCTTACTTGCATTAATCATTTTAATGGGAGTGTCCTTAACACAGAGAACGGGTGTGGTGTGGGTGAAATCTGATAAATGAAATCTTACAACAGGTTTCTAGAAGGTAAGAACAATGGAGGAGTTTGAATATGGTTATGTTTGCAACATAAGAGATTTCTAACATACACACAGAAAACTGCCTTCTGATGAATTTAGAACACTGCTTCCCATCTACTTCAGTCCTGTCCACACAGAGAACAACAGAAGTGCACTGTTTGCAAGATAGAAATCATAATAGTAGGACTTGAAACTCATCGCCATGCAATGGCGATGTCAACATTAGGTGTCTGAACTATTGCACAACAAATGCATTCACATCTCATCAGTTTTCTAAAACTCCCCCCATAGAAAGAGTACATGACAAAAGCCATGAAAGTAAAATAGAAAACAGAACCTCTTCTTTTACTCACAATTTACTATGAGTTATGATTTTACTATGAGTCATGATTTCAGTGCTAGGCTATGTGTAAGCATGATCGTTCAGCTTCCTATGTGTCTCTTGGAGCACTACCATCTAAACCAGTGGTTCCCAATGTGGGGCACATGCCCCATGGAGGGGCTTCAATTCCCAGAATCCTAAGTCAGTACATTGACTGATTAGTGCTTTGGGGAATTGACTTAGGCTTCTAGGAATTGAAATCCAAAAACCAAAGGTTGGGAAACACTGATCTAAACTCTGGAACAGAGATGAGTCAAGTGGCCTTAAAGTCACATGTGGCACACCAAGGCTGTTTTTCTGATCCTCAGAGCATTCCTTAACTAACCTACCTACCAACCAACCAACCAACCAACCAAACAAACAAACAAACAAACAACACTACTACAACAAAAACCTCCCAATTGTCAGAAAATTTTCAACCCTTTGCAATAAAGGGGGACAATTCTCTTGTGTTCAGGAGTTGATTTAATGCTGTTGGGACCATCAATGGCCACCAAAATATCCAAACCCAGAAAAATAGAATTGATTAGAAATCCACTTCTTTTTGGGGTGGGGTGGGGTGGGGTTGTACATTGGGACATTAAAGCAATGTAGGTTGGCCCTTGTGTAAAAGATGAGTTACCACTTACCAAAGCAATTCTCCCCTTTTTAAATTTGTTAGACAGCTGAGTGATGGATGAACCTTCTAGTAACTTCTGGTTTCATTTGGAGGAGCTAATTCAGCCCCATGATTACATAGTCATAGACCCTGAAAAATGACCCCAGCAATCCCACCATCTTGCTATCACCATCCCTTGAGGTATGTATGTATATGAGTACCATATTTTCTGAAGTTTTTTTTAGGTATGTGCTAAGGTGGTAGAAGAATTCCTGTGGGAATTTGAACTGCCATGCTCCTATTCCAAAGCCATGCATTCCAATTTGCTGAGCTATACCACCTTGTCAAAGAGGCATTAGAGAATGATATAATTTTTTGTCTATAATTGCTAATTGAAAATTCCACATTCTGTCTCCCTCTAATATACTTTTGTGATTAGCTCCACCCTTGTAATATCATATTTTGACTGATGGGCCTCATTCTTTCATTTTCTTATTCAATATAGATGATATTGCTTGTCAGCTGAGTACTTATAATGTGGGACCATACTTTTAGTTACATAGATGACACATGAACAGGTATAAAAATCTGAAACCTAGTGCTCTGTCACAAATAGCTATCTCACTCCAAGGTAAAGTCAAAACTAGCAAGACCATAGGATAACATACATACCAATTAGAAGGCACATTTTCTAGCCAGATCTTGTGCCTTTAAAAGCTGTTCAATTTCCAGAAATGAACAAGAGGCATAATATGGTTAAGCATAATAATTTGCTTCTCCAGAGCAGACTGTTTGTAAAGATTCGGGGGTGGGGGAGTCAAGCAAAAACAACACAAAACCCCTGCCAAGTCCTCACATTATGTGCTGGTGCCATATATGCACAAGAACTGGGTGTGTTAAAAGAGGTCATACAAAAACCATATAGAAGCCTAGTGTAGGCTTACCGTAACAAGAAAGCAATGTGCTTTTTGTAGAACCCTTGAGTGTGAAAAGCAGTGTTTTCCAGATAGACAGGTCTTGGCAAGGATGCCAATATGAACTGGAACATCTCTTGCTGGCATAATATATTCATAGTTCAACTCTATTCAAGTGGTTAATTGGGTGAGATCATTTGAGAGAGCACTGAAATCACTGCTGTTTTTTTTTTAAAAAAAATCTCAAACCCATGCATCCCCAAAGAGAATGTAAAATCATTTCTCTCTTCTTCATCATCATCTTCTTTTCTTTTATAAAAGGAATTAAAAGGGGGAGAAGTTTAAATAGGAAATGGCAGGACTTATACTCCATATGCTTTTGAAAAGGTGATGTCTGACAAAATTAAGAGGTCTATGCAGCCAAAACCTTAGGGAAATGCTGTCTGTATGCCCACATCGGTCTCTCAAGCTGAGATCTTTTTCCAGCAGAGTTGATACATGCTGTGTTTGGAGTAATGTGCCTTTAAGTAATGTAACACTCGAATGAGTAGATGTAACAATCACCAGCTGTAACACTGTAACCTTCTGCATGAGGACGCGAGCTAGTGACCGCTAGGGGCAATAGCGAGCGCCCAGCTCACATGGTTCCAATTCCCCAAATACCTACAGCCGCAGGAAGATTCCCGCCACTACCTCACCTGGACAAGAAGGGCATGACAGAGAGTGACGTCACACAGACAGTAGCCAATGGGCTACCGAGGAGCCACATTCAAATGTACAGCCACTGTATATATTGAGCTGTTCGTCCGCCATTACCACATGTTCCCCCTGACCATCATGCAATAAAGATGCGTTAAGCCAGGCTTTCGGCTGTCTTCATTGTCTTGGTTCTCAAACACTAAATTGGCGATGAGGATGGGATAATGGATCCCCATGGAATCAAGACAACACAGGCCGGTTTCAACATCAACAAACCGGAGGAATGGGAACTGTTTGAGATGGATTTCCAAAGCGCACTGATGGTGTCCGACATCTCGGACGAGGGGAAGAAAAGGGCCATCCTCATCAGAATGCTCGGGTTCCCGGCCATGAAGGTATTGGTGGACCTGGTGTCTCCAAGGAAGGTGGGTGAGGTTCTGGTCAAGCAGCTCCTGAAAGCGATGCGGGACCACTTCCAGCCCTCGGTCTCAATGTTTTCGGCTCGGGACGCATTCTGGAAGAGAGTCCAGGCGCCTGGTGAGTCCGTGGCTGCCTTTGCAGCGGCCCTCCATTTTGCTGCCGGCCCATGCAAGTGGGAGAACTTGGAAATCGCCCTCAGGGACCGCATGCTGTGCGGCCTGTGGGACGAGGAGGTCCAGCGAAAGCTGATGAACAAAGAGCCGCCCCCCATGTTGCAAGAGGTCGTGAAGGAGGCGCAGGCGGCAGAGGCCACGAGGGCCGGGGTTAAGGGGTTCAGGACGAGGCCCACACAACCCGACAAGGCAGCAGGCTCAGTGCAAGCGGCCAGGCGGGCACCACACTCCTCCATGGAGAGCAGCGAGGATGAGGAGATCCGGAAGGTGCGGAAGGACGGTCGGCGTTGCGATGGCTGCGGGGTGGCCCATGACTGCAGTAGGTGTCCGTTCAGGAAGGCGGAGTGCCACAACTGCGGGCGCCGAGGCCACATAGCCAAAGTTTGCAGACGACGGCGCAAAGACCAGAAAGGCTTGACAGATCGCTCATCAAAGAAGCAGGAGGGCGTCCAGCCCTCGAGGAAGCAGGACAGCATGGGCCGCATCTCCGACGACAGCGGCGACGACACGGCGGTCCACAGCGTGTCCTTAGGACACCCACGTTATTTTGTAGAGGTACTGGTGCAAGGGGTCCCTGTTAAGATGGAGATAGACTCGGGTTCCTCATACTCCATCATTTCCCAGAGAGAGTTCTTGAGGATTTCCCCCAACGTGCGGCCCAAGCTCAAAGCACTGAGGTCTACGCTGCGGGACGTACAGGGAAATAGCATTCCAGTGTTGGGGGTGGGAAAATTCAAGGTCCAATACAAGCAACACGCCTCGGACCTCCCTCTGGTTGTTCTCAAGGGGGGGGGACTGTTGCCTCCTCGGGACACAATGGTTTAAGCCCCTGGGTTTGTTCATTGGGGGGGTGCACGCTATTGGAACTGACCCAATACAGGAGGTGTGTAACGCGCATCCTGAGGTGTTCAAGAAGGGACTCAGAAAATTCAAGGGGCCCCCAGTTGCGTTCGACCTAGACCCGGAGATCTGCCCAATAAGACTCAAACCGCGAAGGGTGCCTTTTGCACTTAAGGACAAAATAGAGGCGGAACTGGACAAATTGGTGGGCCAGGGCATCCTAGTTCCTGTAGATTCTGTGGAGTGGGAAACTCCGATTGTAACAGCGCTAAAGGCCAACGGGGAG
Organism: Bradypodion pumilum; assembly: GCA_035047305.1. Lineage (NCBI taxonomy): Eukaryota > Metazoa > Chordata > Lepidosauria > Squamata > Chamaeleonidae > Bradypodion > Bradypodion pumilum. The sequence continues at coordinate 76,406,653 of JAWDJD010000002.1, read as the reverse complement.
GTTCGAATCTGCGCTGATTACAAATGTACCATTAATAAGGCGATACGCCCAAATGCGTATCAGCCACCTGTTGGCCAGGTTGCATGGGGAAAGTGTTTTGAAAAGCTGGACCTGGCACAGGCTTATCAACAACTCTCAGTAACCCCAGCTGCAGCAGCTGCGCAGACGATAGTCACTCACAAAGGGGCGTTCCAGGTGACGCGCCTACAGTTTGGCGTGAACTCAGCGCCAGGCATATTCCAATCATTGGTAGAGCATCTGCTGAAGGGTTTGGAGGGGGTCTTGCCATATTTTGACGACGTATTGATAACAGGGGGGAGTGAGTCAGAATTGGCTGAGAGGCTAGACAAAGTACTGACGGTATTTGAAAAGGCGGGGTTGAGGCTGCGGAAAGACAAATGTGTCTTCTTCGCAAAAAAGGTTGAGTTTCTGGCTTTCTGGCCCCACGAAGCTGTCTGAGGGAACATGACTCAGCCCCCTAGCTTACAAAGGTTGAGAACTCCTGCTTTAAGTGGTATCAAACTGGTCTAAATGTGTAGCACAGATACAGCAACAAGCTCTGGCACAACAGGGATCTCTGAGCAATCACTCTTCCTGGTCTCATGCATACACAACTAAAGACATGGGGCGGCAATGGCTCAGTGGTTAAGAAAGTTGCCTTGTTAGCTAGAAGGCCAGCAAGTTGGTAGTTCAAGACCTGGGTACTACATGATGGTATGAGCGCCTGTCTCTGTCCCAGCTCCTGCCATCCTAGCAGGTCAAAAGCAAGAAATTGCAAGTAGATAAATAGGGACCACTGTGGTGGGAAAAGATCGGGGGGGGGGCATGAAAGGAGTCTCATCCAGGTATCCCCTGAGCAGAGTTTCTCCAGCAAAAATCCTTTCAATCCAGAATAATTTTTGACATGAAATTATTATTATTATTATTATTATTATTATTATTATTATTATTATTATTATTATTATTATTATTATTATTATTATTATTATTATTATTATTATTATTATTATTATTATCATCATCATCATCATCATCATCATCATCATCATCATCATCATCATCATCATCATCATCATCATCATCATCATCTAAATGCATGTAGATTCTCCTTCTAGATCTTCTACCAATGCACAAAGGTCTGGATGTGGAGGTAACAGGGTGCAGGGATGCTGAGGTGGAGGTAGTTTACATAGTCTATTTCCTCCTTCTCCTTATTGGAAGATGACTTCTGAAGTAACATCACATTACTTCAACACACAGTCAGAAGGATTGATATTGCAGAGAAGCAAAATAAATAGGGCTTGATTAATTGATTGTTAAAGGGATTGTTAAAGGATTGTTAAAGGATTAATTGATTGTGTAAGGAGCAATACTGTATAGGGACATGGAATGTGAGATCAATGAACCAAGGTAAACTGGAAGTGGTAAAAAATGAGATGGAAAGAATAAGCATTGACATCTTGGGAATCAGTGAGCTCAAATGGACAGGGATGGGCGAATTCAGCTCTGGAAACCATCACATCTACTACTGTGGACAAGAAAACCTTAGAAGACATGGAGTAGCCATAATTGTCAATAAAAGAGTGAGAAGAGCAGTAATGGGATACAACCTCAAAAATGACAGAATGATGTCAGTAAGAATTCAGGGCAAACCCTTCAATGTTACTGTGATCCAAATATACGCACCAACCACGGGTGCAGATGAAGCCACAGTGGACCAGTTCTATGAGGACTTACAACACCTCATAGAACAAACACCAAGAAATGATGTTCAAATTATTCTAGGAGACTGGAATGCCAAAGTAGGCAATCAAAAAGTGGAGGGAATAACAGGCAGGTTCGGTCTTGGAACACAGAATGAAGCAGGACTAAGATTGATAGAGTTCTGCCAAGAGAACGCACTGGTCATAGCAAACACCCTCTTCCAGCAACACAAGAGGCGACTTTACACATGGACATCACCAGATGGCCAACACCGAAACCAGATTGACTACATACTCTGCAGCCAAAGATGGAGAACCTCCATACAGTCAGCAAAAACAAGACCTGGAGCAGATTGTGGCTCAGATCACAACCTACTGATTGCAAAATTCAGGCTTAGACTAAAGAAAATAGGGAAAACAAAGAGACCAGACAGATATCACCTAGACAGCATCCCTAAAGAATACACGGTGGAGGTGATGAACAGATTCAATGGCTTAGACTCAATAGATAGAGTGCCAGAAGAATTATGGACAGAGATGAGGGACATCATGCAGGAAGCAGCAAAGAAAACCATACCAAAAGAAAAGAAGAGTAAGAAAGCAAAGTGGTTGTCTGATGAGGCTCTTAAAATAGCAGAGGAAAGAAGGAACGCAAAAGTCAAAGGAGAAAGGAAAAAATACAATCATTTGAACACAGAATTTCAAAGAAAAGCAAGGAGAGATAAGGAAAACTATCTAAAAGAACAGTGCAAAGAAATGGAAGAAAACAACAAAAGAGGCAGAACCAGAGATCTTTTCAAAAAAATCCGGGAAATCAAGGGAACATTTAAAGCAAAAATGAACATGATAAGGGACAAAGACAGAAAGGAGCTAGCTGATGCAGAAGAGATTAAGAAAAGATGGAAAGAGTACACAGAGGAACTCTACAAAAAGGAACTCAACACTCCTGATAGTCACAATGATGAAGAAATTGAACCTGAGCCAGACATCCTGGAGAGTGAAGTCAGAAAGGCCCTAAAGAGCACTGCAAACAACAAAGCTAGTGGAGATGATGGTATCCCAGTTGAATTTTTCAAAGCTCTAAAAGATGATGGCATCAAATTGCTGCATTCAATATGCCAGCAGGTTTGGAAAACAAAACAGTGGCCACAGGACTGGAAAAGATCAGTATATGTTCCAATCCCAAAAAAGGGCAATGCCAAAGAATGTTCAAACTATCGAACAATTGCGCTCATCCCACACGCCAGCAAGGTGATGCTCAAGATAATACAGGATAGACTTCAGCAGCATGTGGAAAGAGAATTACCAGAGGTGCAGGCTGGTTTCAGAAGAGGCAGGGGGACTAGAGACCACATTGCCAACATACGTTGGATCATGGAGAAAACAAAGGAATACCAGAAACAAGTTTATTTTTGCTTTATTGACTACACTAAGGCATTTGATTGTGTGGATCACAACAAGATGTGGCAAGTGATTAAAGAGATGGGAATACCAGAGCACCTCATATGCCTCCTGAGAAATCTGTACATGAACCAAGAAGCAACAGTTAGGACAGAACACGGAATGACAGAGTGGTTTGGAATAGGAAAAGGAGTAAGACAAGGCTGCATTTTGTCACCCTGCTTATTCAACTTATACACAGAGCACATAATGCACAATGCAGGGATGGAGGAATCACAATATGGGATCAAAATTGCTGGGAGAAACATCAACAATCTGAGATATGCAGACGACACCACCCTAATGGCAGAAAGTGAGGAAGACCTAAAGAATCTCTTGATCGGTTTGAAGGAAGAGAGTGCAAAAGCTGGCCTGAGACTCAATATCAAGAAAACCAAGATAATGGCAACAGGCCCGATCAGTTCCTGGAAAATAGACGGGGAAGAAGTAGAAGCAGTGACAGATTTTACTTTCTTAGGATCTAAGATCACTGCAGATGGAGATTGCAGCCATGAAATAAAGAGGCGGCTGATTCTAGGGAGACAAGCCATGAGAAACCTGGGGAACATAGTGAAAAGCAGAGACATCACATTGCAAACAAAAATTAGAATAGTCAAAGCAATGGTTTTCCCAGTGGTAATGTACGGATGTGAAAGCTGGACAATTAGGAAAGCTGAATGCAGAAGAATAGATGCCTTTGAAATGTGGTGTTGGAGGAGAGTTTTGAGGGTACCTTGGACAGCGAGGAGAACAAATAGGTCAATCTTAGAAGAAATCAACACTGACTGCTCATTGGAAGGTCAAATAGTAAAGATGAGGCTAAAGTACTTTGGGCATCAAATGAGAAGGGAGGATTCACTTGAGAAGGCCGTGATGTTGGGAAAGGTGGAGGGCAAAAGAAGAAGGGGGAGGCCAAGGATAGATGGTATTGTAGACACAATGGGCACAGAACTGGGAGGACTGAGGGGGATGGTGGAGGACAGAGGCGCCTGGAGAACGATGGTCCATAGGGTCGCAAAGGGTCGGAATCGACTGTGCGACTGAACAACAACAACAAAGTTGTGTACAAGCAAAAGTAATACTTTGGTGTTTGAGGAGATTTTTTATATGTGGGTGGTGTGCTATACCAGGCACTGGAGGTAGCAGATTGATGCTACAGAGCTTGCTATTTATTTATTTATTTATATCCCGCTTTTCTAGCACAAGCGCCACCCAGAGCGGCTGAAAGCATAAAATGAGAAAGCTCTTCAAAACAAGAAAGCAATCTCAAACATACAAAAATCATGACACAATCAAGCTACATATACAAAGAAATACATACAGTCATAAAACATCCAAAACCCAGCCCAAACCCTACCTAACCCCTTAAGAAGATAAAACCATAAAAGTTAAAATGATAAAAGCCATACTAAAAGGGCAAAAACAATCACATGGATTGCTATGGACGCAGCTGCAGCCTTCCAGTTGATAGTGCTGTTTACCTGCAAAGAGGTGTCTCCATTACAGCCTTATTCTCTTTTGGTGACTGTCCAGTGATGTGATGATTGCCTTACTCATATCAACAGGGACTGCGGTGGCTCATGTGGTTAAGACGCTGACTGGAATGTTGGCAGATCAGCAGGTTAAGACCCAAGTGTTGCATGATGGAGTCAACTCCCATCTATGTCCTAGCTCCTACCAACCTAGCAGTTCGAAAGCAAGAAATTGCAAGTAAATAAATAGGGACCACTTCTATGGGAAGGTAAACAGCATTCTGTGCCCTCCCGTGCTTAGGCATGCCTGCCACATGTCCATAAAATGTCTGCAGATGCAGATAGCGCTGGCTCTTTGGCTGTAAACAGAGATGAGCACTGCATCCTAGAGTTGGATACAACTGGCTTTCGAGCAAGGGCAACTTCAAGCACTGCATATTAATCAGTTGTGTTTAAACTATATCTGTGTAAGGACAGGTGAGCAGTCAGTCAGTAGGGATGTGCAAAAAACATGACCCACTATGTTTTGGTCTGAATTATTATTATTATTTTTACAATTCACAACCAACTCAGTCTAAGCCAATCTATAGCCAATCTGATTCTATTTGTATTCAAATATTTAAAAGTATTTGTATGTATCTGTAATTGTGTAAACTGTAAAAAAAAAAAATGAAAATGGAAAAAATGGTTAGAAAATGGACAAATACCCTCTCCCTCTCCTTCATTTTCCTGATAATCCTGAATTGAAAGTATATCTCTAGTATATAAATAGCAGTTTTGGACAGAAAACTAGTCTCTGCCAAAATGATTTGTTCTGTTGTATCCAAAGTTTGGCTTATGGGTACAGTTTATCGGGATAAACTGAAGTTTTGAACAGGTTATATAGTACTGTACATAGAGAAGTCTGCTTTCATCTTCTGTTGTTGCTCATCTTTCTATTCTAATCAGGCTAGATCCCAACCTTTAACCCCTGACACTAAATGTTTCAAGCACGGTACAACGGATCAGAGCTGTTCACAATGCCCTTTGCCCTCCAGTGTGTCTGAAAGGCAAACTTCTCACAGAATTCAAGATAATCACTTCTGAACGCTTTGCACCCCTGGGGTTTTGAGCAGTCTGTCTTGGAAAACTGCAGAACAGAGTGTTGCCTAGGGATTTTTATTAGTTGAATGTAGCCTTTATTCCTAATCAAAGAATTTAGAGATACTTTTTATTTGCTTCTTTAACCTTTCTTTATGTGTACATGCTATTGTGTGGCAGGTGATCTTTAGTTCTAGAGCAGCAGTAGACTTCCCACTTCAAGGAAACACAATCTAAATTGTCTCTCAATACTCTCACATTAAACTCACCTGAATCAATTTCAGAATTCTGTTTTAGAGGATATTTCCTCCCTTGTGTCACATCATCTTCAATCAGTAAAATAGTCTTAAATTTGACTTTTCTTTTTCTTTTCAGCTCTTCAATTTTTTTCTCTCTTTCATTTAACTGGGCTCAGAAAGAAACTTTAGTAACAAAGTTCTGATTTTGTTGGTTAATGCTTTTTCTCTCCAGGCAATGCTCCTTCTCTACCTTTACCAGGAATTGATAATGTAATTATAAGTTACCAGATTATTTGCAACTTTTTCTTGGCAATACAGCAGGACACCACCACTACCAACATTCTATACACATCAACTCTGAAGAAATATTCACTGAATTCAGTGGAATTTACTCTCATGTAAATGGGTATTCTTGCTGCTTGGACAGTTCAGTGGTTTAGGTATCTGGCTGGAGAGTTAGAGGTTGGGAGTTTGATTCCCCATTGTGCATCCAGGGAGAAGAACCAATCCCAGGGCACCTCCAGAAGAGGGGAAAGGTAAATCACTTCTGTGTTTTCTCTACCTAGAACACCCTGGGAAGGGTCACCATAAGTCAGAATCAATTTGAAGGCACACTGTTATTGTTATTAAGTGGATACAGTATAGGATTGCAGTTTTTAGAAGACACTAATAATCAAGAAATCCCTTGAAATCAAACTGCATTCCTCAGTGTGGTGAAGAGGTGGACCATATGGGGTGAAATAAACTCCATATAGGCCTATTGCAAGAGTCAGGGGTGTCTGGCTTGCAATCAGAGCTCATGAAAAATTCCTTGCAACAGAAACTACAAGTGGAAAAGAAAAACTATAGCACAATGGATTGGTCTTGGCAGATAAAACCTCATCCTCTATGAAGGAGTTAGCTGCCCAACCCCTGATGCAGTATTCAATTCTTATTGCAAAATTAATTAACCAGATTGGAACATGGAATGTATGTATGCTATACCAATGTGGCAGACTACAGCAACTATTACAAAATTTTGATAACTACGGCATTGACATTTTAGAAACCAATTAGATGCGATGAGGAGGAAGAGGTAAATTTGTTGATGAAGAAGGAACATCATTTACTTGGGGCATATAGATCAGCATACCAAAGGTGAAGGCTTTGTTCTCAGCCCAAGATCAAGTACAGCACTCATTGGCTGAAACCTGTTAATGATCGTATAATCACAGCTAGATTCTGTACAAGGTACTCCAAGTCGACAGTTATTCAGATCTATGCACCAATGGAAGATGCAGATGAAAGAGAAAAAGATGAATGCAGGGATCAGCTGCAGATAATATTGTATAATATCACTACTTATGTCTTAGATAATGGGTGATTTTAGTACAGAGATTAATAATGGCAGGTGCAATCATGAACACGTGATTGGAATGCATGAAATCTTAGAAGAATCAAATAATAATGAGATTATTTACTGATTTTCTGTGGATTGAATGGTTTATGCATCGGGAACACTTACTTTGCCCAAAGTGTGTACATAAGAAGACTTGGCAATCTCCTGATGGGTCAAATTACAATAAGATTGATTATATCTGTATCAGCAGACAATGGAGAACTGCTATTATTGAGGTTAGAGTATTCAGAGGAACAGATGTAGCCTATGACCACTATTTATTCCTTTTGTCCATCCATCTTCAATTAAAGAAGATTCAAAACCAGAGGACAAATTGACAGTTTGCTATTGAAAGGTTGAATGACCATGCTGTTGCCCAAGAACCCCTTACTTGAAGTTAAAGAACAGGTTACAGCAGCTAGAAGACCAATATGGATTAGAGGATAAACTCTATAACTGTTTTAGAGATCTTGGAACAGATAACTGGAAGAAGAAGATAATTAAAAAATAAATGGATACAAAATAAAACCTGGGAGCTGATTGATAAAAGGAAGGTTACAAAACATTGTAAAGATCAAGCATGGAAATCAGGGGAAGCAGTATACCCAGCAATAAAATAACAAGAATTTGATCAGAAAGTGAAGGATAGTTTCAGGTAAAACAAGAAAGATCGTCTAGAACAGTGTTTCCCAACCTTTGGTTTTTGGACTTCAATTCCCAGAAGCCTAAGTCTGTACATTGCTTTTGGGAATTGACTGATCTAGAACAAAAAGGAATTGAAGCCCAAGAAGCATCATTGTAGAATGACACAAAAATGCTCTTTCACACAACCCCTGATTTGCCTTGCTGCTGAATGAAAACAAATATGCATATTAGTTATAAAAATACTTTTCAAACAAGAAGAACCTGACATGGGGTTGTTTAACCAGTTAGAAGTGGAGAATTTAATTTAAGTTAAGCTATAAATGCACTGAAGAATAATGAAGTGCTTGGACTAGACCAAATGTCACCTGGCTTTTTGAAATATGGTGGTAACATAGTCATTGCAAACTTACTAAACTGTCCAATTACTCTTGGCAAAATGAATGTGTCCCAGATGATTGGAGGAAAGATATCATCATTAAAATTGGAGAAATATTACATTTTTTTCAATCCCTGGAAAAGTGTTTAGTATTGGCTGATTTTAAAAATTACAGGACAAGATTGACCAACATTTCTGAGAAGAGAAAGCTGGATTCAGACAAGGCTGTTCATGGAGTGAAAGATTCTCTGCTGTGAAATATTAGTGAACTGAGTATTATGATAATTCATTTTATTGATTTTAAGAAAGCATTTGACTCTATTAACAGGAAATATTTACGGAATCTATACCTATAAGAACATAAGAACATAAGAACATAAGAACAGCCTTGCTGGAACAGGCCACAGCCCATCCAGTCCAGCATTCTGTCTCACACAGTGGCTCACCATTTCCTTCAGGGTATTCCCAAGGAGATGCCTTCACCTGCTTAGGATTCCCTGGAAATGGCATTGAGAGATATCCTGCCTATCTCTCCAACCCGGAGGTTGTCCTTAGGTAGCCATAATTATAGCCATTGATAGCCTTGTCCTCCATGAACTTGTCTAATCCTTTCTTAAAGCTGTCAAGACTGACAGCTGTCACCACTTCTTCTGGCAGGGAGTTCCATAGACCAGTAATCCTCTGGGTGAAAAAGTACTTTCTCTTATTTGTTTGAGAACTAGTACCCAAAAGTTTCATGGAGAAGGGGGTTGTGTGGTACGTGTCCGGCATGCATGTCCACACCCAGCCCAACCATCCTGTACCAAGCTGCCCACACTTACCTAATGACCCTGCGAGCATCACTGCAAGGGTCCAACCGCTGAAAATGGGGTTTTGGTTCTCAAAGACTTTCCAAGTTGATAATAGAATGAAGAATGTGCTATGCATGGGTAAACATCTCCCTGTCAAGATTGCAATTAACTGGATACCATCAGATGGATGGAAGAAAAGAGGAAGACCAAAGAAGACCTGGCACTGAACTTTGCATGATGACCTAAGAAGCACCAACCTTGAGTGGAAGGATAGGGAAACTGTGGCTGCAGATTGAAAATTGTGGAAGACACTTATAACCCAATGTGGTTGGGTCAGGACATAGAAAAAATGATATGGAAAGGCTTCCAGGACCTTGTCTACATCAGAAGTTAACTGCATGTGAATGTTGAGCTGCATCTTATTAAAACAGAATTATTCCTACAATCTGTTTTAAAACAAGTATTCACTTTTGGTTCCTGTGAAGTGCCTTGGGTTATGTGAAAATCATCTTGCCCTCTGTATCAGTAAACACAACTAAGTACACACATGTATGGATTTAGAAAGAAGCAGTGAAGAAAATTGGCTTCCAAGTAGACATCAACTTAGTACATTTTGACACCTGTTATGTCCGGCCTTTATAAGCACTAGTCCAGACAATGATGAACAAAACAGCAACAAGTCTTTATTCAACAGTCTTTTAGAGATGAGCTTACAAGATGTTTCCGGACACAGAGATGGCTATACAATCCCAAAGGAATCAGTCCCTCCGGACTCTTGCCATAGGGGGTAAATACTAGCTACCATAGAAGTGTAGCATAATGGAGAAGACCCAGGCTTAGCACGTATCTGGCTACCTGTACGGAGTGGGAAGTGTAGTCCGGTCCGGTCCCACCCTTGCTTACTGGTGGGGCTTATATAGTGTCTCCTTGGAAGTGGCTCCTTGATACAAAGTAGCGACTCGCTGGATAACCGTAACTGACCAATCATAACAGGGAATATATGCATTTAACCAATGGGGAACAGGATCCAAAACTGTATCCAACCACAAGGCTTGGATTAGCATAATGAGCGTACCCTGTGCAGGGGTTTTTCACACCACTTTAAGCTCCTAATTTGGATGGTGGGAAATGGCCCTTTTATTTATTTATTTATTTATTTTTCACACTTATATACCGCCCACTCAGGTACAACCCAACTCAGGGCGGTTTACATAGCTGACAGTAAATACATAAAAGACACATAATAAAAAAGTTAAAAGTTTTTTTAAAACCCCACCCCTAAAAGGTGCGCAAGAACCGAAGGGACCTTGGGGGAAGGCACACTTCTCTATACCAACCACCCAACGGTACCCCCATCCCCACCCGCACCCCAAACTTGGCCCGCCAGCCAGGTCTTTAGTTCCTTCCTAAAGGGCAACAACTCCGTCTGGAGACGCAATTCCACAGGCAGGAGGTTCCAAAGGGCTGGTGCGGACACGGAGAAGGCCCTCCTCCTTGTGCCAGAGAGGCGAGGCCCCCCTGGCTGATGGCACAATTAGAGAGCCCCTCCGGTCCGCTCTGGTTGGACGGACAGACGTCCTTAGGGCGATGCGGTCTCTAAGATACCCTGGCCCACTACCATGTAGGGCTTTAAAGGTCAAAACCAGCACCTTGAATTGCACCCGGAGACAAACTGGTAACCAGTGCAGCCCCCGAAGCAGTGGTGAGGCATGGGCATAACGTCCACACCCCATCACCACCCGGGCCGCGGTATTTTGGACCAGCTGCAGCCTCCGAATGGTCATCAAGGGCAGCCCCATGTAGAGCGCATTACAGTAGTCTAGTCTGGAGGTCACCAGAGCGTGAGTGACCATGAACAAAGCGTCCCGGTCCAGGAGTGGGCGCAACTGGCGAATCACCCGAAGTTGGGCGAAGGCCCTCCTGGCCACAGCCGCCACCTGGTCTTCTAGCAGCAGCCGCGAATCCAGGAGGACCCCCAAGTTGCGCACCGGGTTGGTCTGGGGCAAAACAGCCCCATCCAAAACCAAAGATGGTAGCTCCCGGGATAACACAGGACCCCCTATCCATAGCCACTCAGTCTTGCTAGGATTCAGCTGTAGCCCATTTGCCCCCATCCAGACCCCAACAGCCTCCAGACAGCTGGAAAGGACTTTGACTGCATCACTGGGGTCCCCACGGGCCGAGATGTACAACTGTGTGTCATCCGCGTACTGGTGGTACCGCACCCCGTGGGAACGGATGATCTCACCCAGTGGCTTCATGTAGATATTAAATAGGAGAGGAGAGAGTACCGAGCCCTGAGGCACCCCATATTTTAGGGGCCTAGGACTCGACCTCTCACTCTCCAACCACACCGACTGGGTCCAGCCCCTCAGAAATGAGGAAAACCAGGACCACACCGTACCCTGGATCCCCAATCCTCGGAGCCGTTCCAGAAGGATACCATGGTCAACGGTATCGAAGGCCGCTGAGAGGTCAAGAAGAGCAAGGACGGACGGATGACCGCCATCCCGCTCTCGCCAGAGATCATCCATCAGCGTGACCAATGCAGTCTCAGTACCATATCCAGGTCTGAATCCTGACTGGAATGGGTCCAGATATTCCTCTTGCAAGGCGCTGCCCGCGCTACTTGCAAATGTGCCTCAATACACAAGAGCACCTTAAAGTATTCTCAATATGGGCCAAAATCCTGTTACTCCTCTTGGCATAATGTAACTAGCATCAATCTCATTGGTGAAATGTTACAAGTTCAGAAGTTAATGTAGGCATCTGCTATTGTGTGCTGAATTATGCATCTAGATATGCTATAACAAATGTACATGTTACTCTATTAATTTGTAGTAATTCACCAGCAAAATTTACACAATTCAGATTAATCAAACACAATATGATTTTGGCTATTATGTTTATGCACTCACCTTTTCATAGAATAATAGAATAACTGAATTGGAAGGTGTCTGTTAGGCTATCGAGTCCAACCCCCTGTTCAATGCAGGAATCTGAATCAAAGCAGATATGAAAAATGGTTTTCTAATTCTCTCATGAATGCTTCCAGGACACACCACCTCTCGAGGCAGTCGGTTCCATTGTCATACTGCTCTAACTGTTAAGAATGTTCCCCCTGATATTCAGCCTGTACTTGGCTCCCTGTAGTTTCAGCCTATTATTTTGTGTCCTGCACTCTGGGATAATGGGAAACAGATCCTGCCCTTATTCTTTATGGTTATCTTTCAGGTACAGTATTTTCTTCTTATCCATGATAGCTTCCCTCTATCATGTTTTCATAAGATTAAAACACTCTGAAGGATAACTTTCTTGAGTTAAATATTACATATATTGTATTTTATAGCTGTATGAACGATGACTTCTTTAAATTAAATGAATACATATAATAGATGTCTTTAATGTTAAGTGAGTTGAATGTAACCAATAGCTTTTATATGCATCGGGTGAATATTGTAGGAAATGTGCACAAAGGAGCAGTATAAAAACAGGACATTTAAATATAGCCTGCTTGTTGTATGCATATAATTTTCAAATCATGTTGTGAGATGCACAGTTCAGAAGTAAAACATTGCTTGTAATGTGTTGCTTTGGTAATGTATTATTTTTCATAGTAACCAGGCAAATCAGTTTCTTTTGTGCCTATAATGACCATGGTTGTAATTCACTACTTCAGTGTAACAAGAACATCTCTCTCTCTATTATTTGTTATTTCTGTGAAAGTAGGTGAGAAAGGGAAGAGTCACGTAGCTGGTTCATTTGCTACACTCCATTGCTTTTCTTTGTAGAGAAGGAAGCATTGTAAAATGAGAATGAAGGAAGAGAGAGGGGGGAGTCTTAAAGAGTGGAGAACCAAAGAAAGAAGAGGAGGTGGAGAAGGAGCTGCAAATACTCAGGTTAGTTTCAGGAAAAATGCTTTGAAAGGGGCTGATTTGCTTTCGAAATACAGGAGTGGAAAGGCAAGTCTCAGCAGAACAAATGCATCAATGTGAGATGCAGAATAATTAATGAGGTTGATTTTGTTTAGATTTTGGCAAGTGGAATGGAGAGAAATGAAAACAGAAGCAAGGGGAGGAAGTGCAAAATCTCTCTCTCACACACACACACATGCAGACAGACAGATGTGCGCACACGCATGCACGCACGCACGCACGCACACACACACACACACACACTCTCTCTCTCTCTCTCTCTAGGGATGAGGCAACATGAGCTACAAAGACTCAGATTATTGTTTTAAAATTGTTTGCAAATAGCCAAGTCATTCTAGAGTTTTAAGTCATAGCAAAGAAAGTCAGGTAGCAGAGGCCAGAGGTACAAACATTACACTTTCTCTTTTTGTGCTAGTCTTGTTTTCTAGTGATTCCAAGCTTAGGCTTCCTGCTGCTTCAGTGCTCCCCATTTAAACTGCATAGCCATATCAATTCCAGTTGGACTGCGCAGTTGGGGATATATGTGGTTCAAGACACATGTGATGAAAGTGTAAGGAGAGCTTTGCCATGTTTTTAAAGCAGCTTTTTCTGCAATATACATAAAATCGACCATGTGAAGATTGTCAGGTATTTTGCAACGGTTGTCCCATAAATAAGGAGTGTTAGCACACTAACAGTCCACGGAAACAACTGCAGAAACATCAGCACCACCAACAGTCTGAGGGGACTCTTTGGCTATAAATGGAGGTGATCACCACACCCTAGAGTTGGAGATGATTGGCTTTCGAGCAAGGCCTACCTTTACCTTTAACGAAGAATAGGAACTCATTATTTTTTGCAGAAAAGGTAATGGAATCCATTGTGGAAACTTCATGGGCCAAAGTAGTGAGTAACACAATATGTTGCTTTTTAGAAGTTTATATTACCAGTATAGGCGATGTATAGGCAATGACCTCTCCTTCACCCACAGCAGGTTGGTAAGCAGGAAAGCAGTGTTGTCATCGGCAGCATGGGTGTGTGTGTTTGTGGGCTGGACTGGTGGTGTGGGGATGAATGTTGTTGTTGTTGGTGGCAGTAGGCGGCAGGTGGGCGACACCAGTTCAGCCCTCCAACAGTCTGAGGTTCAGCCCTCCAACAGGCCAACCCCCAGTTTAAAAAGTTTGAGAGCCTTTGTTTTAGATATAGGTCGCCCATGCCACTATATAGCACTTACTCTGGATGGTTGACAAAGTAATTAGTTGACTGAATCAACCTTAAACTTCTCAGAATCAAACTCACAACACTTTGGCTTCAGTACAACAGTTTAACCACTGTGCCATTTCATACATCACCTTGTGAATACTGATATTACATACTGATACATGATACACATTCATCACTGAGTGAAATCATTACTTCCTCTACCATTATCTGGAAATTTGCACATGTGCAGATGAATATGCAAATTTGTTTGTATTTTATTGATTAATGCATGTACTCAGAGGTGATGATAAAGATGTCCAGTGAATATGTATAATGGCCATCTCAGTTTAAAAGTAAGATTTTTTTAGGCATGAAAAACAGTTTGTCACACAAAGCTGATTAAAAATTAAACGCCTACAAAGGAAAATCAATGAAAAATTAAAATCAATGGTGGAAAGCAGGTGAATAAGAACCAGGCATTTCTGAAACCTGGCAATCTCAACTAGTTTTAAAATTGCTGGAACTATTATCGTCAATTCCCATACCAGTTCAATGCAAGCGTGGCGCCAAAATGGCCGCCGTGCTCTTTGCGCCCCCCACCAGACGAAGAGCATCCGGGTAGTTAGGGGGCGTGGCCAGCACCCTTATAAAAGGGGCGGCCACAAGGCAGCCGAGCTGCCATTTTGCGAAGCGACGGAGAGGAGAAGTTTTTCCCCATTGCTCTGTCGCTCTTACCTTAGCCGGGAAGCTACTTCGGGCAGCGGTCCTTTTCGTTCCTTTTCTTCGGCTTCCCAGCACTTTCAAGAATGCCTTCCAAAAAGAAGG
Source organism: Bradypodion pumilum (assembly GCA_035047305.1). Classification (NCBI taxonomy): domain Eukaryota; kingdom Metazoa; phylum Chordata; class Lepidosauria; order Squamata; family Chamaeleonidae; genus Bradypodion; species Bradypodion pumilum. The sequence goes on along the minus strand of JAWDJD010000002.1, from coordinate 76,391,587 downwards.
CTTTGGCGAATGCGGTTCGCACTTCGAGGAGGCGCCAGCCGGGTCGGAGGACCGCGACTGCGCCCTCCCAACAGCCCCCTTTGCCGACGCCCACCGGGACCGGTGGGATAGGGTCGGTTGCCCCATGGCCCAGGACTGGGCGCCCTCAGGCCGGCCCGGCGGGGGCCACGGCCTCCGGCTCTCAATCGGTGGCTCCCGGCTCTGGCCCGGTTTATACCTCGGGGCCTTCTGCCCTTGCACCGCAGCTACCTGCGGTGGGCCTTAACCACGGGGGGTGGTTGGGTTCCCTCCCCTGGCAGGGCGTACCTCCGGCCCCTCAGGGGCCGGTACTGGGTTCATGGCCATATTCGGGACCCGGGTTCCAGAGACCTGACCCGGCGCCTCTTCTCAGTGGGCCAGCCGGCCCTATGCCCCCCATCAGTGTTGGGGGCTATGTTAATGTTGACGCCCTTCTGGCCCGCGTAGCGGCCCTTGAGGCTTCTTTGGGGGTGGTTAACCCACTCGGGGCACATTTGGGACTACAGGTCGACCCATCGGCTGCTGGTCATCGGCAGGCGGCTGGACGGGTAGAGCCGCTCGAGGCCCGTGGGTCGGCGTCAGCCGCGGCCTCGCAGCTCCCTGTGCAACAGTTGCCGCAGTCAGGTACTGACCAGGCCTCGTCCACGAGCTCGGTTGCGGTCGCGAGCTCCGACGCCCACAGTGGGCCAGAACCCCTGGTAGGGGCGGCCCATGGGGGTGCAGCGGGTGAGTATGTGGTTCAAACTAGTGCACCCACACCACTACCTACACTGGGGCCCTACAGTGGCCGTGGCCCCGTATGGCTGGCGCGGTGGTTCAGCCACCGCTGGGCCATACGGGTGCGGCACCATCGATCCAGGGCCCCTCTGGGGGCGGTGCCCTCTGTCCCATTGGGAACCTACTTGGGGTGGCGGGCTTGGTCCAGGCTCCTTTCACTGTGCCCAATGCGGCCTCTGTGCCGCTGTTGGCATTGCCTACGGCGGGGTATTCTCTGCCCCTTGGGGATCATCTTGCCCAGGCCACCAAAGAGAAAATCTGGTGGGGGGAGTATGTGGACATTTTCTCCCTTCTGAATAGAGAACCCACCAAGGAGGAGAGGGAGGGGCAGGATGAGAAGGATAAGGAACAGGCACGTCGTCGTAAGCCACCTCGCACGTGGGCCAACTGGCTGCCAGCGTACCTCATATACATGGCTGTGTACCTCAGGGCCCGGCCGGATCTGGCCATTCCGATGGTCCAGTACTTGGACAACATATACCGGGCGATGGTTGACTTCCCGGGCCCGTCGTGGTTGGCTTACGACGAAGAATTTTGCATGAGAGTGCCCCTACACCCAGAGATGAGGTGGGATGAACCCTGCCAGAAGCTGTGGCTTCTGTATATGACCCCCACGCGCCCGGCGCCTGGGGAGAGGTACCATTGTGGACATGCGGTCCAGCGAGCTGCTCCGGCGCAGACACCCCGCCAGGTGGCGGGGCAGGGGGTTCCAGCCCGCCTGCTGTGTTGGACCTTCTCGGCCAATGGTACCTGCAGCAGGAGAAATTGCCGATATAGGCATGAGTGTCCCTCTTGTGCTGGCCCCCACGCTGCCTCCGCCTGTCCTAGGCCGGGAGGAGCGCGGGGCAGGGGTAGAGGTGGACAGGGGGCGGGCAAGACTGCCGCAGAGGGAGCTGGTCAGGCAAAAGGCCCCCTCACCAATTGATGTGGACATGTTAGAGCATTGGCTCACGATGTACCCGAGGAGGGTAGACGCAGCTTACCTGCTTGAGGGTTTCCAGCAGGGGTTTCGCATTCCTTTCACGGGGGTCAGGGCTCCCCAAGATGCACCCAACCTTTTGTCACTTAGGGGAAGGGAGGAGGTGGCTGCCTTGAGCATTAGTAAGGAGGTGAATGCTGGCAGGGTTGCCGGCCCTTTCCCTGCCCCCCACCGTTTCCAAATTTAAAAGTTTCCCCCTTGGGGCTAGTGCCCAAGAAGTCACCGGGCGAGTTCCGCTTAATACATCACTTGTCCTACCCAGCCGGCCGATCGGTCAATGATGCTATCCCGGATGACCTTTGTTCGGTCCGGTATACATCTTTTGACCAGGCTCTGCGCATGGTGCGCTCATGTGGCCCGGGTGCACTGTTGGCTAAGTGCGACATCAAGTCGGCCTTCCGTCTTCTGCCGGTGCACCCGGGTGACTTTGAGTTGCTGGGTTTCAAGTTCCGGGGTGAATATTACTTCGATAAGGCCATGCCTTTTGGTTGTTCCATCTCCTGCTCGGCTTTCGAGCGTTTCAGCACCTTCCTGCAGTGGGCGTTCGTCCGCAGGTCGGGATCTCGGTCTGTAGCCCATTACCTGGATGATTTCTTATTCGGGGGTGAACGGGGCTGGGACACGTGTGCGCGTCTCCTCAATACATTTCAGACGCTAATGACGGAACTTGGTGTCCCTTTGGCGCCCGAAAAGACCGAGGGCCCATCTACCGAGCTCACATTCCTGGGGGTGGAGATTGACACGGTAGTGCAAGCATCCAGGTTACCGGCTGATAAGGTGGCACGGATCGTTGCACTCATATCCGGCTTGCTGGCTAAATGCAAGGCGTCCCTTCGTGAGCTACAGGTGCTGCATGGTCACCTCAATTTTGCTTGCAGGGTGATCGCACCTGGCAGAGCCTTTGCTCGACGCTTGTGCGACGCCATGATAGGCTTAACCAAGCCCCACCACAGGGTGCGTCTTAGCAGGGGTCTTAAGGCGGATATGCTCATCTGGCTCCAGTTCCTGAGGGAGTTCAACGGGGTGTCCTTCTGGAGGTCCGACCTTCTGGCTTCCCCTCGTTTCCAGGTCCAGTCCGATGCATCGGGGTCCCTGGGTTATGGGATGTACTTCAATGGGAAGTGGGCCTACGGCAGATGGCCGCCAGCCTGGTCAGGCACGGGTCGCTTGCGCGACCTCACGTATCTGGAATTTTTTCCCATTCTGGGAGCCTTGATGCTATGGGGTGAGGAGTGGGCCAATTCGGTAGTACACTCCTGGTGTGACAATGCGGCAGTTGTCCATATTGTCAACTCACAGACGTCTAAATCTCCCAGGGTCATGGAGTTGGTGCACCAGTTTGTGTTGCGTAGCCTGCGCCTCAATGTGCTGTTCAGGGCTAGGCATGTGCCTGGTGTTAATAATGATATTGCTGACGCTTTGTCCCGCCTGCAGATCTCCCGGTTCCGTGCCTTGGCCCCGGACGCAGAGGAATTTCCCTCGCTGCTCCCGGACGAGATATGGACACTTGGCAAGGAGAGGTGAACCGGGCGATCGGCATGTCGCTGGCGCCCCGCACGCGTAAGGCGTATCACCACACGTTTATCACTTTTCAGGCCTTTTGTGCCCAGTTTCGACTACCTGAGGCTTGGCCTATCCCAGTCGCCCACATTCTACAATTCATGGTTTACTTACATGCCCAGGGCCTAGCTCCCCGCACCATAGCATCCAGGCTGTCAGCGTTGGCATTCATGGCCAAAGTAGGGGGTTACGCTGACTGTAACACTGATTTCCGCATACGGCATGTTTTGGAGGGGTGGGTGCGGGAGCGTGGGCGTAGCCCGGATGACCACCACCCAATTTCCCCAGGGGTTCTTACCCACCTAGCGCGGGGCTGGCATGACCTCTGTTTTGACAGGTATGAGGCCGCCCTGTTTCATGCGGCTACTACGGTGGCCTTTTTTGGAGCGCTCCGCATCAGCGAGCTGGTGATGCTGTCTAAGGCGGATGCTAGTCGTAGGGCACTGGAACTCGACGATGTCTATGTTTACAATGATTGGGCTCAGTTGAGGATACGCTCCTCTAAAGTTGATCAGCACGGCATAGGCAGTCGAGTACGACTGCTACGATGTTCATTGGCAGACATCTGTCCGGTTGGTGCCCTACAGGAGTTTCTTGCACTGCGTGGCACGCACCATGGCCCGTTTTTCTGTCACCAAGATGGGTCTCCCCTCACTAAATTTCAATTTTGGAAGGTGACCGATAAGGCACTGGCCTGTGTTGGCCTCCCTGGGGCTCGTTACGGCACCCATTCATTTAGGATAGGGGCGGCTTCTACTGCAGCTGCTTTTGGGTACTCTGGGGCAGAAATACGCCGCATGGGAAGGTGGGGGTCACGATGTTTTCAGTTTTATGTTCGCCTTCTTCAACCGTGAGTACCAGTTTGGTCACTGTATTGTTCTCCCCCCTCTTTTTCCTTGACAGACCCTGGGTGTCGTATTACACCGGTGGCAGTATGGCTGGTGGGCCACAGCTACGTGCATAGGGCAGCGTCGTACGCTGCGGCGACAGAGGGGGGACCCCGACTGGGACTGGGTGCATCCACAAGTCTCAGGTGGTATGGTAAGCACGGCATGTTATGGCGGGAACTGTTGCCATTCCTTTTATCCAGCAGGAATGCTGACCCGCCAGATATTCTGATCATACACCTTGGGGGCAATGATTTGGGACAGGTCACTGGACTATCGCTGAAGCATGCGATTTGTGGTGACCTGGCTTACTTACATTATGTGTGGCCTGCCACAACCCTCATTTGGTCAGACATGGTACTGCGGCATGCTTGCAGGGGAGGGTTCGACCTCCAGGCCCTTGATCGAGCTCGTCGCTCGTTGAACAGGGCTATTGCCCGGTTCCTTCTCGACAAGGGTTGGGGGCGCGTCATTAGGCACCCCGCAATCAGCCTACAAAATTATGAGCTTTATTCAGGGGATGGGGTCCATCTGTCGCAGGGAGGTATGGACCTCCTGTTAGGAGATTGGCGAGCAGGCCTGTTGACCGAGCTGATGGTCTGGGGGGGGCGTCGAGCCTTTATTGAGCCTCTCCGTGTGGCGGGTAGCACTGGTAAGGTAAACATTTATGACCCACAGGTATCCGGCAGGTTCGCAATTGACTGGACAACACTAGACAGGCACAAGTTGATTAAACGTTGTCCGGTCAACCACGAACCAGGCGATGGGGTGGTGGCAAGAGCTATGCAGCATGCATCACCCCGTTATTTTACGGATACGCGTCAGAGGGTGGGGTCAATAGTTAGGTATTGACTACGGTCAACAATTTGTTTGTTGTCAACAAACAAATTGATACAAATGGATACATTGTAACCAATTGCCGTTTGCAATTTTGGGTGGTACCTTACCAGTGTTACTTCGGCCTGCTTGCCTTAAGAATTATAATTGGTTGAATACCAATAGAAATTTATAATTCGGACTAGGGCATGAATCAATAAATGTGGCCCAATGCCGTTATCCACTTTCATCAGTGTCTGAGTCCTTTATTGGGGGGTGCGCCTGCAATGCAAGCGCGGCGCCAAAATGGCCACCGCGCTCTTTGCGCCCCCCCCCACCGGACGAAGAGCATCCGGTAGTCAGGGGGCGTGGCCAGCACCCTTATAAAAGGGGCGGCCACGAGGCAGCCGAGCTGCCATTTTGTGAAGTGATGGAGAGGAGATGTTTTTCCCCTCCACCCCCTCCCTAGTTAACAGTGTGATATTTTGGTCGCTTCGGGGCCGGGTGGGAATTTTTGGCTGGGACCTACAATTGGCTCTTGGGTCCTGGCTTTTTTGCCCATCCCACACTGTTGCTATGGTTTGATATAGGGGTTTTCTTTCTGCTGCTGTTGACTTTGGTCACATGGGCGGGTAGCACTGGTAAGGTAAACATTTATGACCCACAGGTATCCGGCAGGTTCGCAATTGACTGGACAACACTAGACAGGCACAAGTTGATTAAACGTTGTCCGGTCAACGACGAACCAGGCGATGGGGTGATGGCAAGAGCTATGCAGCATGCATCACCCCGTTATTTTACGGATACGCATCAGAGGGTGGGGTCAATAGTTAGGTATTGACTACGGTCAACAATTTGTTTGTTGTCAACAAACAAATTGATACAAATGGATACATTGTAACCAATTGCCGTTTGCAATTTTGGGTGGTACCTTACCAGTGTTACTTCGGCCTGCTTGCCTTAAGAATTATAATTGGTTGAATACCAATAGAAATTTATAATTCGGACTAGGGCATGAATCAATAAATGTGGCCCAATGCCGTTATCCACTTTCATCAGTGTCTGAGTCCTTTATTGGGGGGTGCGCCTGCAAAACACCTCTGGGCAAATATTGTATCAGCAAATTCCCATACCACATCTTTACCTGTGAAGGTCTATCTATATTCTGGAACTTTGCTCAAGACTGATCTATATCACAGCCAAATGAGGTAGAAGAAACTGGAGATTATGATGAATATTGCAGGTGAGAAAATCTCCCCCTCCCAAACCTAGTGTACTGTTAAAAAGCCCAAAAACTTAGAATATTGTTAAGAAAAATTATCTGTACTCAAACAGAGCTCTGTTTATATCAGGGGTTCTCAAACTATGGCCCAAGGGCTAGATCCGGCCCATGGCACCATTCCATCCAGCCCGTGCCCTCGCTCCTGCCACCACCACTTTCTTCCTTGTCTCCTCTGCTTGCTTGGCATGTCTCTAACACCACTCCATAGCAGGATGGATGTTGTAAGAAGGCTTACAACACCTGCCCTGCTACAGAGCAGCATTAGGGACACACCACGCCAAGCGGAGGAGACAAGTATTGAGGCAGCAATGGTGGAAGTGGAAGCAGCAATGCAAACGGCTGCACGCATCTTTCCTGGGGGCTATTCTGACCGAGTGTGGGAAAGGACAGTCAGCACCCCTTCTTTGCACATGGCAAGCTGGTAAGCAGGGAAGCAGCAGTGGTGGCAGCATGGGGGCGGGGAGTGTTTGTGGGCAGGACTGGTGGCATGGGGGGGAGTGTTTGCAGTGGCAGTGTGGGGGAAATGGTGGTGACTCAGGATGGTCCTGCTGGCAGCAGTGGTGGTGGGGACGACACCAGTCTGGTCTGCAAACAGTCTGAGGGGGCATGATTCTGCCCCCAGCTTTATATCTATACCTATAAATCCAAGGGCTAACCATTGGAACTTGCTATACGTTTCTGCACCCGTCCATCCTATCCCGTACCGAGCCTCCTGCACTCACCCGAACCTGACCCGCATATTACTGCAGGGTTGCCGAAGCTGCCAGTGGGACAAGAGCCCCACAAACATGAAAAAGGGAAACAACTTCAATTCCCAATGTCCTCTGTGCCGCACCATGCCTCAGCCAATCAGGCTGAGAGGTGTGAGCAAAAGGAACATTGGGAAATGTGGTGCGGCCAATTGAAATCGAGCCACGGGAAAAAAAAACGCTGCACAAACACAAACAAAAAACACAAAACTCCAAGTCCCAGCATCCTACACGCCGTGAGCACGCAGAATGCTGAGAAAGCTGGTGCATGAAAAATAAAATTAAAAACACCAGCATCCTGCAATGGGAGCACAAGTCCACCACAGGCGGACACAGCGCCTCACAGCCTCGCAAAACAAACACCCACAAAAAACCATGGCGAGACCACCGCCGCCCTTCATTCCTGGAGCAACGGGGAGAAGAGGGACTTCCTCTCCTCCATGCTACCCCGCTGAAGACACGGTGAGACAACTGCCGGCCTCAAGGAAAGTTGAGCCGGGGTGGGAAAAAACCCAGCAGCAGGCAGCATTTCGTCAGGGGAAGCACCCTCCCTGGTGAATGACTGGCTGCTGCATTTGTACTTCTGACACCACTGTTTCGAGAACTAGCACGAAACAGCAGTGGAGGTAATACAAAAGCAGCAGCCAGCAATCCGCAAGGAAGAGCACCACCCCTTACGGATCGCTGCCTGCCGATCTCCGGTTAGGTAAGCCAGGAGAGAAAGGAGACAGAGAGGAGAAAACCATCATCAGGCAGATAGCTCTTCTCTGCCTCCTTCTCACCCGACCTACCTAACGAACCTTACCAGGGGAAGAACGGGCTGACTGCCAGCTCCTCCTTTTCCCCATTGCTGCATCGAAACCAAAATTCGAAGCAGCAATGGGGGAAAGAGGAACTGACAGGCAGCCCGTTTTTTACGCAAAAGTACACATCAACAACAAACACCAAAATTAATAAAAATTAATAAAACACAAATAAATAAATAAATAAGAAAACCCATTAATAAACAAAAAAATAAACAACAAAATCCACAAACAAAAACATCCACAATACCAGAAAAGCATAAAAAAACACCTAACCCAACACAAGGATACCTAACTCTAACAACACAACTACCACAAATTACACAAGTAAACACCAACGAAATCACAAAAATTAAACAAACCAGAAATAAACAAACCAGTTAAACAAACCTAAAACCCAACCAAACCACAAAAGAACAAACAAAAACACCTCCCAGCCCACCACCACAGAAACAAAACAAAGAAAAAACCCAGAAGAAAGAAAACCAGAGAACTCACCAGCACATCCTCCCTCCATGAGACTGGAACAGAAATGAAGAAACAAAGACTACTTACCGGAAGAAGCCCCACCTAGAGGCCAGGAGAGAAAAAACATGTGAAACGAAAACAAAACCAACACTATTACTAACATCCCCACCTGCAGGCTGGAATATTAAAAACAAGTCAAAAACAAAACAGCCCCACCTAGAGGCCACAACAGTAAAAACAAGTCAAAAATAACAATAAATCAAAAGTTTACACAAATAACAAATATATGTTAAATAAATAAAATAAAAAGATTTATAGCATCCTCTGTTGATTTTTAACTAACCCTCCCCCCAAAAAAAGCAAAACACAATTTATAACAGCCCAGCAACTGAATTTGTATTTTTTAAAATGTACAAGACATTTTGGACTCTTTATTGGGGCAAAGGCTGGGCTTTGCATAAAGTGCACAAAAGAATAAACACAGTTGTTTGTTGTCAAGTGCTATTTCATGTCAACATGAAAGACCCTTGCTGAAGGCCTTGCACTTAACTGGACATTTGCTACTGGCCCAATTTTAGGTTTCAATAGGAGGATTCAAGACGAAGAGAATTGGTCAAAAGGGGCCTTTCATATTGCTCAATGTCTGAGGTATTTTGGTGAACAGTGGTGCCATGTGTGTTGAAAATCTGCTTGGATCTACCCGGACTATGGTCCATCCCTACTGACTGATAATTTTGCTTCTGACATCTGCTGAAAATGTTTCTTTTCAGATAATAATTTCCTGACTGAGAGCCTAATTTCAGCCCCAGTTGTTGTATTTGTTTTTGCTGTAATCTTTTGTTTGTATTATAATTAGTGGTATATCACTCTGAAATCTTTTTGATGTGGAGTAATTTACTGTATAAATCCAGCAATAAATAAATAGAAGGAAATAGAAGGAATGATAGGAATTTCAACAGCAACTATGCAAGTATACAGTCATATGTACAAGAAAAGTTGGCCATGTTGCATTTTCTTGTATTATTTATCTGCTTTCTTAATTACTTTCTTTTGCAATTATAAGATGTATAAAACCGAGTGTTGGGTGGCAGTAAATAACCTGACTCCCTAAAGGGGCCAATGGCTACGGACGAATGAGCCCCTTTAGGGGCAGTGATGGTCCCCTCAGTGGAGGAAATGCCACTGGAAACCATAATATTGGGCCCAACGGCAAAATGAGCGGAGGAGTAACTCTGATTCCCAATAGACATGGAGGCAGAAAAGGCAATGCAAGATGGGTTGTTGTGAAGGGTCACTTTCTCCATATCCTCAAGGCGGTGGCAGTCCATTGCAGTCCCAGTGTTAAATCCTGCATGTCTCATTTCATATGTGCTGCAGGAGATGGCTCCGTGATCACAGTGTGTGGGCTACTTCATGGCAAGCTGGGATCCACCTTAAACAAATTCATGCCAAATGACATTTTTTCCTGCTTCAGGAAAAAATGCATTCTCGGATACGAGTTGCTGTCGGCGCCGCAGCCAATAAGATGTGTTTATTACTTTTTCACTAAGTTGCCCATGACATGATTTTTTTTTAAAAAAAAATGCTCAGTGGTTCTTGTTATAACATTACCATTTATTTATTTATTTATTTATTTATTTATTTATTTATTTATTTATTTATTTATTTATTTATTTATTTATTTATTTATTTATAGCTCAAATTTCTATGCCGCCCAATCAGGCGAACCTGACTCAGGGCCGCTCACAACAGGAATTAAAACATACATATTAAAAACAATTAAAACCCCAACATACGCACCCACCTATTAAAACTAACCACATTAAGACTGCCCGCATTAAAAAGATGGGGAGGCTTCATTTTATAAGCCAACAGGCAGGGGCCACTCTTCCATCTGAGCCCCACACCTGCCCTGCCAACCAGGTTTTTAATTTTTATAAGCAATTTGTTGTTGTTGTTGTTCAGTTGCACAGTCAATTCCGACCCTTTGAGATCCCATGGATCATTCCATGCCAGGCACCTCTATCCTTCACTATCCTTCTCAACCCACCCAACTCTGTGCCCATTGCATCAACAATACCATCTAGCCATCTCATTTTCTAGTTCTGTTTTTATTTTATTAATTCTATTTCTTATTTCCCTGAAGGTCTTTATAAGTTTTACATTGCCTTACCTGATGGCTTGATTCATCAACATCCCATTTTTAACCTGCTTTAACCCTGAAGCAACATAGAAGATGAGAACATCTTAAAAAGTAACAGAAAACCATGTTCCTATCCTTTGTAAAACATTTAACATAATGTGGGTGATATTCTTGTGGGATATTACAAAGACTGGATAACAACCTGATGTAATGATGGTACAAGATAGGGAATTACTGGTAATTACCTTTAGAGCTCTACATAGTAGTGGTCCAGGATACTTAAGAGACCGTGTCACCCCAAGAACATCTGTCCATCCCACCAGAGCAGACTGGAGAGGCTCTCTAATTGTTCCATCTGCTGGAGAGGCATGTCTCTCTAGCATCAGAAAGAAGGCCTTCTCAGTGTCTGCTCCGGCCCTATGGAACCTCCTGCCAATTGAGTTGCATCTCCAGACTGAGTTGCTGCCCTTCAGGAAAGGTCTAAAAACCTGGCTGGCAAAACAGGTGTGGGGCACTAATGACGTGGTGACCTCCGCCTGCTGGCTGATCCAGGAAGAATGCACTCTCTCTTTTAATCGGTAATTTTTGATAGTAATTTTCAATAGGGTTTTCATAGGTTTTAGAGTTTTTAACTGTGATGCTGGTTTTTATTCTTTGTGTGTCACCCAGAGTCTTTTGAGTTGGGCAGCAATATAAATCACAAAATTAATAAATAAAAATAAATAAATTGAGAACAACTCAGATGGAAAGGATTCTTTACTGTTCAAATGATTAAGCAAATAATGAGTGCCTAGAAAGGCGGTTATCCTGCAGGACACAACATTTTCTTTCAAGTTTCCATACAGCACACTGAAGTAGCTGTTGTTGCTCCCATGGAAATGTTTAATTCTTCTGAAAAGGTTTTAAATACATTCCTCCCTCTTCTACCTACAGCCCTGTCCTCTTCTCTGCCAGTCATTTCCCCCAATTGATAAAGTAACACATTACTGAAATGACAAGTTATGGTACCATGCATTTTTACTGCATCACTTATCTGATGTAGTTCTAAATGAATAATTTCTAAAAATTAATAAATATATATTTTGTTAACTAGTGTTGACCCTAGGGGTATGAGCATGAAAGAAGAGATGCTGGACCATCACTTTCAACACCACTGAAGATGTCACCCTCAGTGTAATAAGACACACTTTGCAAACACCCCAAAAGTCCAATACTGTATAGACATTTACACAGTCCAGAAATAGAGACAAAATAATACAAGTAGAAACGTTACAACACATTCCCAACCACCCAACTCTGCCAGCTAAACATATATTGAATACTCTTGGGAAAAGTCTAGCTGAACTTGAGATTAGGTTTGTGTGGTTGATGGCTAAAGGTCCTCATAGTGACAAATTTGCACGATTAACATACAGTATTTTCATCCACTAAATAACTCCTTAAATGCACCTTAACTAGTAATAACTGCCTATTTGCACTTCATTTACCCACAGTTTATAATTCATGACATATTTGTTTCCTATGCATATCCTTATCAATAATCTATAACAGTGATGGCGAACCTTGGCACTCCAACTGTTCTTGGACCTCAATTCCCAGAAGCCCTAGTCACTGGGAATCCACACGAATGGGTTTACTGTGTGTATGAAGTAAACCCATTCATGTGGATTCACAGGGACTTGGGCTTCTGGAATTGAAGTCCAAGAATAGCTGGAAGAATTTGCCATCATGGGACTAGAGCATCTGGACGAGGAACCTGGGCTTCTGGGAATTGAAATCCAAGAACAGCTGGAGTGCCAAGGCTTGCCATCATGGATCTATAACCTAACCTCTATATAGCCTTAAAGCATTTAACCTGCAAAAGAAACAATTCAAGCAATGAGACCCTCCCTGCCACAAATATGAGAAGAATGCAAGCGCGGCGCCAAAATGGCCACCGCGCTCTTTGCGGCCCCCCCCACCGGACGAAGGCAGCCGGGTAGTTAGGGGGCGTGGCCAGCTCCCTTATAAAAGGGGTGGCCATGAGGCAGCCGCGTTGCCATTTTGCGAAGCGACGGAGCGGAGAAGTTTTTCCCTCTTACCTCCGTCGCTCTCCCCTTTTCGCCGGGAAGCCTATTGGGTGGCGTTTTTTCCTTCTCTTTCTCCGGCTTCCCAGCAGATTGTTGCTATGCCCTCTAAGAAGAAGGCAACTGCGAACGCGGTTCGCTCCGCGCGGAGGCGCCAGCCGGGTCGGAGGACCGCGACTGCGCCTCCTCAGCAGCCCCCCTTGTCAGAGCCCACCGGGACCAGTGGGATGGGGTTGATAGCCCCTTGGCCTGAGGCGGGCCGTCCGCATACCGGCCCGGCGGGGGCCGCGGCCCCCGGCCCGCATGTAATGGCCACTGCCCTGGCATGGCCCATTCTTTGGGGCCTTCTTCTATTAGTACGCAGCTTCCTGCGGGGGGTTCCAGCCATGGGGGGTGGTCGGATTCCCTACCCTGGCAGGGTATGCCCCCGGCCCTGCAGGGGCCGGGCCTGGGCTCTTGGCCATATTCGGGCCCCGGGGTCCAGGTACCTGGACCGGCGCCTGCGGCCCGTGGGCCAGCTGGCACTTTGCCCCCCCTGGGATTAGGGGGCTATGTTAATGTTGAGGCCTTTCTGGCCCGTGTTGCGGCCCTCGAGGCATCCCTCGCGAGGGTTGACCACCCGGGGGTCCCTTTTGGGGCGCAGGTTGGTGCTTCATCTGCGGAGCAGCGGCAGGCGGCGGGACGGGTCGAGCTGCCCGAGGCGCGTGGGCCGGCTTTGGCCACTGCGTCACAGCTCCCCAATCAACAGGCTGGTGCGGAGCAGGCCCCATCGACGAGCTCAGTCGCGATCGTGAGCTCCGACGCCCCCAGTGGGCCGGAACCCCCGGTGGGGGCGGCCCACGGGGGTGCAGCATGTGAGTATGCGGTTTAATCTAGTGCACCCACACACCTATCTACCTTGGGGGGAACATTTCAGTGGCCGTGGCTTGCACGGGTGGCGCGACGGTTCAGTCGCGATGTCCTCCTTGGGGATCATCTCGCCCCAGCTACTAAGGAAATGATCTGGCGTGGGAAGTATGTGGACATCTTCTCCCTTCTTAACAGAGAGCCCACCAAGGAGGAGAGGGAGGGGCAGGTTGAGAAGGATAAGGAACAGGCACGTCGTCGTAAGCCGCCACGCACGTGGGACAACTGGTTGCCAGCGTACCTCATATACATGGCGGTTTACCTCAGGGCCGGGCCAGATCTGGCAATCCCAATGGTCCAGTATTTGGACAATATATACCGGGCGATTGTTGACTTCCTGGGCCCATCGTGGTTGGCTTACGATGAAGAATTCCGTATGCGAATTCCCCTGCACCCAGAGATGAGGTGGGACGAGCCCTGCCAGAAGCTGTGGCTTCTGTACATGACTCCCACGCGCCCTGCGCCTGGGGAAAGATACCATTGTGGACACGCAGTCCAGTGAGCGGCTCCAGCACAGGTACCCCGCACGGTGGCGGGGCAGGGGGTTCCAGCCCGCCTGCTGTGCTGGACTTTCTCGTCCAATGGTTCCTGCAATAGGAAGAATTGCCGGTTCAGGCATGAGTGTCCTTCTTGTGCTGGCCCCCATGCTGCATCCGCCTGCCCCAGGCCTGGAGGGATGCGGGGCAGGGGTAGGGGTGGACAAGGGGCTGGCAGGACTGCCGCAGAGGGAGCTGGTCCATCGAACGGCCCCCTCCCCAATTAACGTGGACATGTTGGGGCGTTGGCTCGCATTGTACCCGAGGGAGGCAGATGCAGTTTACCTGCTTCAGGGTGTTCGACTGGGGTTCCGTATTCCTTTCATGGGAGATAGGTCAGGGACCCCCAAGACGCCCCCAACCTTTTGTCCCTTAGGGGAAGGGAGGAGGTGGCTGCTGCCAGCATTGCTAAGGGGGTTGATGCGGGCAGGGTCGCTGGCCCCTTTCCCTGCACCCCCGTTCCCCAACCTTAAAGTGTCACCCTTGGGCTTAGTGCCCAAGACATCACCGGGTGAGTTCCGCCTGATCCATCACTTGTCCTACCCAGCCGGCAGATCAGTCAATGATGCTATCCCTGATGACCTTTGCTCGGTCAGGTATACATCTTTTGACCGAGCGCTGCGCATGGTGCGCTCATGTGGCCCGGGTGCACTGTTAGCTAAGCGCGACATTAAGTTTGCCTTTCGACTCTGCCGGTCCACCTGGGTGACTTTGAGTTGCTGGGTTTCAAGTTCCGGGGAGAATATTATTTCGATAAGGCCGTGCATTTTGGCTGTTCCATATCATGCTCGGCATTCGAGCGTTTCAGCACCTTCCTACAGTGGGCTTTTGTCCGCAGGTCAGGGTCCCTGTCTGTAGCCCATTACCTGGATAATTTTTATTCGGGGGTGAACGGGGCTGGGACACGTGCACACGTCTCCTCAACACATTTCAGACGCTAATGGAGGAACTGGGTGTCCCTTTAGCGCCCGAAAAGACCGAGGGCCCATCTACCCAGCTAGTCTTCCTGGGTGTGGAGATTGACACGTAGCGCAGGCTTCTAGGTTACCAGGGGATAAGGTGTCAAGGATAGTGGCCCTTATCTCGGACTTGCTTGCTAAACGCAAGGCATCACTGCAGGAACTGCAGGTGCTACATGGTCACCTCAATTTCGCTTGCAGGGTGGTTGCACCGGGCAGGGCATTTGCTCGGCGCTTGTGCGACGCCATGACAGGCTTATCCCGGCCCCGCCATAGGGTGAGACTGACCCAGGGCATTAAGGCAAATATGCTTATCTGGCTCCAGCTCCTGAGGGAGTTCAATGGGGTGTCATTGTGGAGGTCTGACCTTCTGGCTTCCCCTCGTTTCCAGATACAGTCCGATGCCTCGGGAGCCCTGGGTTATGGGATGTACTTCAATGGGAAGTGGGCCTATGGTGGGTGGCCACCAGCCTGG
Organism: Bradypodion pumilum; assembly: GCA_035047305.1. Classification (NCBI taxonomy): domain Eukaryota; kingdom Metazoa; phylum Chordata; class Lepidosauria; order Squamata; family Chamaeleonidae; genus Bradypodion; species Bradypodion pumilum. Next base: position 76,376,163 of record JAWDJD010000002.1, on the reverse strand, counting down.
TCGGGCACGGGTCGCCTGCGTGATCTTACTTATCTGGAATTTTTCCCATTCTGGGGGCTTTGATGCTATGGGGTGAGGAGTGGGCCAACTCGGTTGTTCATTTCTGGTGTGACAATGCGGCCGTTGTCCACATTGTCAACTCACAAACCTCTAAATCACCCAGGGTCATGGACCTGGTGCGCCAGTTTGTATTGCGCAGCCTGCGCCTCAATGTGCTGTTCAGGGCCAGGCATGTCCCGGGTGTCAATAATGCTATCGCTGACGCTTTGTCCCGCCTGCAGATCTCCCGGTTCCGCGCCTTGGCCCCGGATCCGGAGGAATTTTCCTCGCCACTCCCGGACGAGATATGGACACTTGACATGGAGAGGTGAACCGGGCGATCGGCATGTCGCTGGCGCCACGCACGCGTAAGGCGTATCTCCACGCATTCATTTCTTTCCAAGCATTCTGTGCCCAATTTCGGCTGCCAGATACCTGGCCGATCTCAGTGGCCCACATCCTTCGATTAATGGTTCACCTACGTGCCCAGGGCCTCGCACCTCGCACCATAGCATCCAGGCTGTCAGCGCTGGCTTTTATGGCCACAGTAGGCGGTCATGCGGACAAGACCGCTGGCTTCCGTGTGAGACACGATTTGGAGGGGGGGGGTGCGGGAGCGTGGGCGTAGCCCGGACGACCGCCACCCAATTTCCCCAGGGGTTCTTACCCAACTGGCACGGGGCTGGCAGGACCTATGTTTGATAGGTATGAGGCAGCCCTGTTTCATGCGGCTACAACGGTGGCCCCCTTTTTGGAGCGCTCCGCAGCAGCGAGCTTGTGATGCTGTCTAAGGCAGATGCAAGTCGTAGGGCACCGGAACTCGACGATGTCTATGTTTGCAATGATTGGGTCAGTTGAGGATACACTCCTCTAAAACGGATCAGCATGGCGTAGGCAGTGGGGTGAGACTGCTACGATGTTCCTTGGCAGAATCTGTCCGGTTGGTGCCCTACAGGAGTTCCTTGCACTGCGTGGCACGCGCCATGGCCCGTTTTTCCTGTCACCAAGGTGGGTCTCCCCTTACTAAATTTCAATTTTGGAGGGTGCCGGGAAGGCACTAGCCAGTGTTGGCCTCCCTGGGGCTCGTTACGGCACCCATTCGTTCAGGATAGGGGCGGCTTCTACTGCAGTGGTTTTTGGGTACTCCGGGGCTGACATACGCCGCATGGGAGGGTGGGGATCACAATGTTTTCAGTTTGTGTTCGCCCTCTTCAACCGTGAGTACCAGTTTAGTCACTGCACTGTTTCTCCCCCCCTTTTTTTCCTTGACAGACCCTGGGTGTCGTATTACACCGGTGACAGTATGGCTGGTGGGCCATAGCCACGTGCACAGGGCAGCGCGTTACACTGCACAGGGCAGCGCGTTAAGCTGCACAGGGCAGCGCGTTAAGCTGCACAGGGCAGCGCGTTAAGCTGCACAGGGCAGCGCGTTACGCTGCACAGGACAGCGCGTTACGCTGCACAGGGCAGCGCGTTAAGCTGCACAGGGCAGCGCGTTAAGCTGCACAGGGCAGCGCGTTAAGCTGCACAGGGCAGCGCGTTAAGCTGCACAGGGCAGCGCGTTACGCTGCACAGGGCAGCGCGTTACGCTGCACAGGGCAGCGCGTTACGCTGCGGCGACAGAGTGGGGACCCCGACTGGGACTGGGTGCATCCGCACGTCTCAGGTGGTATGGTAAGCGCGGCATGTTATGGCGGGAACTGTTGCCATTCCTTTTCTACATCAGGGATGCTGACTCGCCTGATGTCCTGGTTATGAACCTTGGGGGCAATGGCTTAGGGCGGGTCACTGGCCTATCGCGGAAGCTTGCGATTTGCAGTGACCTGCCCTACTCACGTTATGTGTGGCCTGCCACAACCCTCAATTGGTCGGACACGATACCGCGGTACGCTTACAGGGGGGCATTCGGCCTCGAGGCTCTTGACCGAGCCGACGCTCCGTGAACGGGGCTATTGCCCGGTTCCTTTTCGACAAAGGTGGGGGACGCGTCATTCGCCTCCCTGCCATCAGTCTGCAAAATTATGAGCTTTTACTCAGGGGATGGGGCCCATCTGTCGCAGGGAGGTATGGACCTCTTGTTAGTGGACTGGCGAGCAGGCCTGTTGACCGAGCTGACGGTCTTGGGGGGGGGGGGCGGTGAGCCTTTTGGGAAGCATCCCCGTGTGGTGGGTAGCACTGGTAAGGTAAACATTTATGACCCACAGGTATCCGGCAGGTTCGCAATTGACTGGACAACACTAGACAGGCATAAGTTGGTTAAACGTTGTCCGGTCAACGACAAACCAGGCGACGGGGTGATGGCTACAGCTAGACAGCATGCATCACCCCGTGATTTCACGGATACGCGTCAGAGGGTGGGGTCATTAGTTAGATATTGACTACGGTCAACAATTTGTTTGTTGTCAACAAACAAATTGATACAAATAGATACATTGTAACAATTGCCGTCGGCAATTTTGGGTGGTACCTTACCAGTGTTACTTCGGCCTGCTTGCCTTAAGAATTATAATTGGTCAATTACCAATAGAAATTTATAATTCGGACTAGGGCATGAATCAATAAATGTGGCCCAATGCCGTTATCCACTTTCATCCGTGTCTGAGTCCTTTATTGGGGGGTGCGCCTGCAAAGAGAAGGGTTCTAGAAGACTACATCTGCTTAGTAAGTAATTCAGAAGGATACACCTCATGACCTGGCAACAGATTGTAGCTAACTGGATTAGCTGGCATTGAGAGACTTTTCCACCATAGATATATGTAATCCCATTTTCATGTTAATGTTAAGCAGGAGTCCTATAACTACTTTTGTGGCGGCAAATCCCATTGTTGATGCACTGCGTGAATAAGCACTTCCTTTCATTCTGCCAAATTTACTCACCATTCAGCTTCATAAAATGACCCTGAGTTTTACTTCTGATTTTATGATGAGAGAAAACTTTAGCTGTTCTCACCTTTTCTCCCCATGCCTCCCTGTTACACATGCCTCCCTTCTCAAGTAGGTAAAGGTCACCCTTGCTTGAGAGACAGTCGTATCTGACTCTTGGTTTTAGTGCTCATCTCTGTTTATAGCCAAATAGCCAGCGCTGTCTGCATCTGCATATATTTACGTGGACATGTGGCAGGCATGATTAAACATTGGAGTGCATGGAATGCTGTTTACCGTCCCCCCCAAGTGGTAACTATTTATCTACTTGCAATATCTTGCTTTCAAACTGCTAAGTTGGCAGGAGCTAGGATGGAGACGGACGCTCACTCTGTCATGCAGCACTTGGGTCTTGAACTGCTGACCTGCTGGCCTTCCAGTTGTGAAGCGTCTTAACCACTAAGCCATCACAGTCCCCTAAAAAGGTAGAGAGCCTTAATAGTTGGCATGTTCCCTTGGTTTCTGTTTGGCCTTACAATGCATATAATGTAGAAGAGATGGCTCTAGAGTCCACAGATGGCACTGTGATAAATGGGGGTGACACTGAATGCTTCCTTTCACTATGCATTGCAATGCAGATGTACCCGCCTGATGCAGACCCAGATACAATTACCAACCCAGCAAAAAAAATCATCATGCAGAAATCATCCCAGCGCATATCTTTCCTGCTGGATCAGCAGGCAAATGTCAACATTAAAAAAAGGTAATGAAATGTACCTCTGCTTGCAAAATGTAACCGCAATTGCCATCTAAATCTGAGGTCTTCAGCATAAGCATTTCTCTGATCCCACCCCACCCCCATTTCTTGTGCTAGAATGATCCAAGAAAACTGTACTGATATATTTTTATGGTTGTTGCTGCTTTTCCCCTTACAAAGTTTGCATATGAGGTTTTGATCTCTAGTACAGAATGTTGTGTAACTGCAGCAATTTCCAGTTAAAGAATCTCTCAGCCAAAGAAATGCAGAGCATGTTGGAGATACTTTGTATTTTAGCACGTTATCTCAATGGTGATTAAACTTTTTATAGAAAAGCTACAGGGAGCATGCTAGGATTAGGTAAAGGTAAAGGTTTCCCTTGCTCGAAAGCCAGTCGTATCCGACTCTAGGGTTCAGTGCTCATCTCTGTTTCTAAGCCGAAGAGCCAGCACTGTCTGCTTCTGCAGACATTTCTGTGGTCATGTGGCAGGCATGACTAGATACCGTTGCGCACGGAACGCTGTTACCTTCCAACTGAAGTGGTTCCTATTTATCTACTTGCAATTTCTTGCTTTCGAACTGCTAGGTTGGCAGGAGCTGGGATGAAGACGGGAGCTCATTTCCGTCCTGCAGTACTCGGGAATCGAACTGCTGACCTTCCGCTTCCCAGTCAGCGTCTTAGCCACTTGAGCCACATGCTAGGATTAGATTGAGGATTAGCCAGACTCTGTATGAATATCATTGCAGGCGCACCCCCCAATAAAGGACTCAGACACCAATGAAAGTGGATAACGGCATTGGGCCACATTTATTGATTCATGCCCTAGTCCGAATTATAAATTTCCATTGGTAATTGACCAATTATAATTCTTAAGGCAAGCAGGCCGAAGTAACACTGGTAAGGTACCACCCAAAATTGCCAACGGCAATTGTTACAATGTATCTATTTGTATCAATTTGTTTGTTGACAACAAACAAATTGTTGACCGTAGTCAATATCTAACTAATGACCCCACCCTCTGACGCGTATCCGTAAAATCACGGGGTGATGCATGCTGTCTAGCTGTAGCCATCACCCCGTCGCCTGGTTTGTCGTTGACCGGACAACGTTTAACCAACTTATACCTGTCTAGTGTTGTCCAGTCAATTGCGAACCTGCCGGATACCTGTGGGTCATAAATGTTTACCTTACCAGTGCTACCCGCCACATGGAGGGGCTTCAAAGAAGGCTCGACGCCCCCCCGACCGTCAGCTCGGTCAACAGGCCTGCTCGCCAATCACCCAACAGGAGGTCCATACCTCCTCGCGACAGATGGACCCCATCCCCTGCGTACAGGCCATAATTTTGCAGACTAATGGCGGGGTGACGACTGACCCGCCCCCAACCTCTGCTGACAATGAACCGGGCAACAGCCCTGTTCACCATGCGTCTAGCCCGGTCCAGGGCCTGGAGGTCGAACCCTCCACTATACGCATGCCGCGGCACCATGTCTGACCAAACGAGGGTTGTCGCGGGCCACACGTAATGCAGGTAGGCGAGGTCACCGCAAATCGCATGCTTCAGCGATAGGCCGGTGACCTGACCTAAATCATTGCCCCCAAGGTGTATGATCAGGATGTCGGGCGGGTCAGCACTCTGGCCCGAGAAAAGGAATGGCAACAGCTCCCTCCACAACATCCCGGGCTTACCATACCATGTGAGACTTGCGTATGCACACAGTCCCAGTCGGGGTCCCCACTCTGTCGCCGCAGCGTAACGCGCTGCCCTGTGCACGTAGCTATGGCCCACCAGCCATACTGTCACCGGCGTAATACGACACCCAGGGTCTGTCAAGGAAAAAACAAGTAAGAGAAAAGGTGCGGTGACTCGACTGGTACTCACGGTGAAAGAGGGCGGACATAAAATTGAAAACAGTGCGATCCCCACCTCCCCATACGGCGTATCTCAGCCCCAGAGTACCCGAAAGCAGCCGCCGTGGAAGCCGCCCCTATTCTGAATGAATGGGTGCCGTAACGGGCCCCTGGGAGGCCAACACCGGCCAGCGCTTTGCCGGTCACCTTCCAAAATTGAAATTTAGTAAGGGGAGACCCATCTTGGTGACAGAAAAATGGGCCATGGTGCATGCCACGCAGTGCAAGGAACTCCTGTAGGGCACCAACCGGACAGATGTCTGCCAAAGAACACCGTAGCAGTCTTACTCCACTGCCTATGCCATGCTGATCCGTCTTAGAGGAGCGTATCCTCAACTGAGCCCAGTCTTTGGCCACATAGACATCTTCGAGTTCCAGTGCACTACGACTAGCATCCGCCTTAGACAGCATCACAAGCTCGCTGATGCGGAGCGCTCCAAAAAAGGCCACCGTTGTAGCCGCATGAAACAAGGCTGCCTCATACCTATCAAAACATAGGTCCTGCCAGCCCCGTGCCAGTTGGGTAAGAACCCCTGGGGAAATTGGGTGGCGGTCGTCCGGGCTACGCCCACGCTCCCGCACCCACCACTCCAAAACATGTCTCACACGGAAGTCAGCGGTACTGTCCGCATGTCCGCCTACTTTGGCCATAAAAGCCAGCACTGACAGCCTGGATGCTATGGTGCGAGGTGCAAGGCCCTGGGAATGCATGTCAACCATGAATTGAAGTATATGGGCCACCGGGATCGGCCAGGTATCTGGCAGCCGGAATTGGGCACAGAATGCCCTGAAAGAATTGAATGCGTGTTGATACGCGTGGCGCTAGCGACATGCCGATCGCCCGGTTCACCTCTCCTTGCCAAAGGTCGATATCTCGTCCGGGAGTGGCGAGGGAAATTCCTCCGCATCCGGGGCCAAGGCACGGAACCGGGAGATCTGCAGGCGGGACAAAGCGTCAGCGATATCATTATTGACCCCCGGGACATGCCTGGCCCGGAACAGCACATTAAGGCGCAGGCTGCGCAATACAAACTGGCGCACCAGGTCCATGACCCTGGGTGATTTGGAAGTCTGTGAGTTGACAATGTGGACAACGGCCGCATTGTCACACCAGAAATGAACGACCGAGTTGGCCCACTCCTCACCCCATAGCATCAAGGCCCCCAGAATGACCAGGCTGGTGGCCACCCACCATAGGCCCACTTCCCATTGAAGTACATCCCATAACCCAGGGACCCAGAGGCATCGGACTGTATCTGGAAACGAGGGGGAGCCAGAAGGTCAGACCTCCAAAATGACACCCCATTGAGCTCCCTCAGGAACTGGAGCCAGATAAGCATATCTGCCTTAATGCCCTGGGTTAGTCTGACCCTATGGTGGGGCCTGGATAAGCTTGTCATGGCGTCGCACAAGCGCCGAGCAAATGCCCTGCCCGGTGCGACCACCCTGCAAGCGAAATTGAGATGACCATGAACACCTGCAGTTCCCGCAGTGATGCCTTGCGTTTAGCAAGCAAGTCCGAGATAAGGGCCACTATCCTTGACACCTTATCCCCTGGTAACCTAGAAGCCTGCGCTACCGTGTCAATCTCCACCCCCAGGAAGACTAGCTGTGTAGATGGGCCCTCGGTCTTTTCGGGCGCTAAAGGGACACCCAGTTCCTCCATTAGCGTCTGAAATGTATTGAGGAGACGTGTGCACGTGTCCCAGCCCCGTTCACCCCCAAATAAAAAATCATCCAGGTAATGGGCTACAGACAGGGACCCAGACCTGCGGACAAAAGCCCACTGTAGGAAGGTGCTAAAACGCTCGAATGCCGAGCACGATATGGAACAGCCAAAAGGCATGGCCTTATCGAAATAATATTCACCCCGGAACTTAAAACCCAGCAACTCAAAGTCACCCGGGTGAACCGGCAGGAGGCGAAAGGCAGACTTAATGTTGCACTTAGCCAACAGCGCACCCGGGCCACATGAGCGCACCATGCGCAGCGCTTGGTCAAAAGATGTATACCTGACCGAGCAAAGGTCATCAGGGATAGCATCATTGACCGATCGGCCGGCTGGGTAGGACAAGTGATGGATCAGGCGGAACTCGCCCGGTGACTTCTTGGGCACCAAGCCCAAGGGTGACACTTTAAGGTTGGGGAACGGGGGTGCAGGGAAAGGGCCAGCGACCCTGCCCACATCAACCTCCTTAGAAATGCTGGCGGCAGCCACCTCCTCCCTCCCCTTAAGGGACAAAAGGTTGGGGGCATCTTGGGGGACCTATCACCCTGGAAAGGAATCCGGAACCCCAGTCGAAAACCCTGAAGCAGGTAAACCGCATCTGCCCCCCTCGGGTACGATGCGAGCCAACGCTCCAACATGTCCACATTAATTGGGGAGGGGGCCTTTCGCTGGACCAGCTCCCTCTGTGGCAGTCTTGCCAGCCCCTTGTCCGCCCCTACCTTTGTCCCGCACCCCTCCAGGCCTGGGGCAGGCGGAGGCCGCATGGGGGCCAGCGCAAGAGGGACACTCATGCCTGAACCGGCAATTCTTCCTACTGCAGGAACCATTGGACGAGAAAGTCCAGCACAGCAGGCGGGCTGGAACCCCCTGCCCCGCCACCTGGCGGGGTGTCTGTGCTGGGGCCGCTCGCTGGACCGCATGTCCACAATGGTATCTGTCTCCAGGCGCAGGGCGCGTGGGAGTCATGTACAGAAGCCACAGCTTCAGGCAGGGCTCATCCCACCTCATCTCGGGGTGCAGGGGAATCCGCATACGGAATTCCTCGTCGTAAGCCAACCACGACGGGCCCGGGAAGTCGACCATCGCCCGGTAAATGTTGTCCAAATACTGGACCATCGGAATTGCCAAATCCGGCCGGGCCCTGAGGTAGACCGCCATGTATATGTGGTACGCCGGCAACCAATTGGCCCACGTACGTGGCGGCTTACGACGACGTGCCTGTTCCTTATCCTTCTCATCCTGCCCCTCCCTCTCCTCCTTGGTGGGCTCTCTGTTAAGAAGGGAGAAGATGTCCACATACTCCCCACGCCAGATCTTCTCTTTGGTGGCCTGGGCCAAATGGTCCCCCAGGGGCAAGGAATACCCCGCTGTCGGCAATGCCGACACCGGCACAGTGGGAACCACGGGGATCTGGAAAGGAGCCTGGACCAACCCGGCCACCCCTAACACATTCCCAACTGAGTAAGAGGTACCACTCAAAACGGGGCCCTGGGTGAGCGGTGAAGTCACCGGGTGGGACGCCGGCGACTGAACCGTCGCGCCACCCACGCGAGGCCACGGCCACTGGAATGCCCCCCCCCAACGTGGGTAGGTGTGTGGGTGCACTAGATTGAACCGCATACTCACATGCAGCACCCCCGTGGGCCGCCCCCACCGGGGGTTCCGGCCCGCTGGGGGCGTCGGAGCTCATGACCGCAATTGAGCTCGTTGACGGGGCCTGACCAGCATCAGCCTGTTGAGTGGGGAGCTGCGAGGCAGTGGCCAAAGCCGGCCCACACGCCTCGGGCAGCTCGACCCGTCCCGCCGCCTGCCGCTGCTCCGCAGACGAAGCACCAACCTGCGCCCCAAAAGGGACCCCCGGGTGGTCAACCCTCGCGAGGGATGCCTCGAGGGCCGCAACACGGGCCAGAAGGGCCTCAACATTAACATAGCCCCCTAAGCCAAGTGGGGGCAAAGGGCCAGCTGGCCCACTGGCTGCAGGCGCCGGTCCAGGTCCCTGGACCCCGGGGCCCATATACGGCCATGACACCAGGCCCGGCCCCTGCAGGGCCGGGGGGGGTACCTTGCCAGGGGAGGGAACCCAGCCACCCCCCATGGCTGAAACCCCCCGCAGGAAGCTGCGCACCCATGGAAGAAGGCCCCGCAGAATGGGCCATGCCAGAGGCAGTGGCCACTGCTTGCGGGCCGGGGGCCGCGGCCCCAGCTGGGCCGGTACGCGGACCCCCCGCCTCGGGCCAAGGGGCAATTAACCCCATCCCACCGGTCCCGGTGGGCTCAGGCAAAGGAGGCTGCTGGGAAGGCGCAGCCGCGGTCCTCCGACCCGGCTGGCGCCTCCGTGCAGAACGAGCCGCGTTCGCAGTCGCCTTCTTCTTAGAGGGCATAGCAGCTAAGCGATGGGAAGCCGAAAAAGTCAAGAAAATCAGCAGCCAGAGGCTTCCCTAAGAAAGGCAAGAGCGACGGAGGTAAGAGGGAAAAACTTCTCCGCTCCGTCGCTTCGCAAAATGGCAGGTCGGCTGCCTCGTGGCCGCCCCTTATATAAGGGTGCTGGCCATGTCCCCTAACTACCCGGATGTCTTCGTCCGGTGGGGGGCCCCCGCAAAGAGTGCGGCGGCCATTTTGGCGCCGCGCTTGCATTCTCTCCCATCCCAAATGCTGTTGTCCCATATTTAATGAAGCATCTGAGGACACCTTACTCAGCACAATTCTGTTATTTTGGGAATGTGCTTTAGGAATGTATTTTTTTTCATGTCCTTTTAACTTTATCTCCCCACAAGCTTGGATAATTGTAACATCCCAGCATTTTTGTTGCATCAAATAAGCTAGTATTGTTTGAATAGAGACCAAACGGAGATATTTTTAAGTAATATAAAATGTTAGCAAAAAATTAGCTTAGGATGTGACAGTAGGACTGCTACAGCAGTAGTGGACTTTGACCTGCCCTGAAATTTGCTTTCAGCATAAAGCAATCAAAGCTGTTTCCAATTTCAAATGTTTTACAAATGGCTTAGTACTGAAGACAAAATGTTACACTGCAGAATCTACCAGACACTCTGTACTGACATTTACTGAGACTAATTTTCCTCTACGGATTGCTTTATAGATGCAAGTCAGGTATAGTCTGGAGATGGTGGACATTTTAAAATGAATGAGGAATATGTAATTTTAAGGAGAAAGTCATGTAGCAATTTTAAGCATGCTTTATGTGAGGAAGGTAGAGAGAAGCCAAGCATCTTAAATGATTTGTTTATCAGGGAAGGGAAGTCAAAGTGGCACAATTTCTTTTCTGCTTCAGACTTTTGTGTTCTGCAAAGCCTCCAGAATAAGGGAATGGTAAAACACATCTGAGTTCTCTGTACCTATAACACCCTGATATGAGTTACCATAAGTCAGAATTGACTTGATGGCACACAGTTGTAATGACCCTCAATGTAGTGTAGGGAACAGAGAGATAGACTAAAACTCAGAGGCTGGAGTTGGGATTCCTGCTCAGCCAAGAAAACTCACTGGGAGAGTTACATTGAAAGTCCTATTAGAATTTATATGAATCAGTCATGTCTTAGCAGCAAATAATTAAAGGAAGATACCATCAAGCTGTTGTCCTGTCTATTATATAATTTGCATCTCCTGTAGTTGAGATGTGTAAGTTCTCTTTTCATTCAGACCAAGCTACATAACGGCACAGTGTCTTCAGGATTATTTTAGGACATCCATAGTAAGAGCATGTTTGTGGCCTAGAGACCAACTCCATAAAACAAAGCAAGCTAAATTGCAAACCTCTCTCTCTTGATGTATGTGTAAGTGTGAGGGGTGAACAGATGGTGCCATTCATCAGACCATCACCCACAATGCCCAATTGCTCAGAGTTTCCCATGTTTAGTTCCGCAATAGAGTGGGAAATCGAAGTGATCCAAGAGGAAGTGTGGGGGGAAAGGGAGTAGGTAGGGTCAATCCTGGGGGAAATGGTAGAGGGTGAAAAGTCTGAGGACTGGAGGGTATAAAAAGGACCCTACAGGAGGAGGGAAGGAAGTTATCTAAGAAGGCAGCTACCAGTACACAAGTCCAGTACACAAGGGTGGAGTAGGAAAATGTCCCACATCGGTTGAGGTTGCACAATGTTCTGCTGATCAGGAACTTTGGTGTTCAGTAATAAGAAGCAGCAGCCAGCATAACGGGGCCAAACTCAACTTTTATTCGGGTACTGACACACAGAACAGGGGCACAGCCACACCTTATATACACCTTGGGAAGTCAAATATTGACATGTGGAACAATCTGATTGGTTGCTGAGTCAAACATTGACGCATGGAACAATCTGATTGGTTGCTGAGAACTCAAAATGGAGGATCACTTATGTTTAAATACATTAACCTAAAAATACATACACAACAGGAACACAATCAGCCTGAACCCCAGGGAGACTGGGGAGTCTGTGCAGTTCCATCTCTCCTCAGTTGAGGTACGATGGATAGAACAGGCAAAGAACCATTGTACAGCGGGAAAGAAATGGGAGACACAGGAATGACATCATCAGAACCCATACTAAGGCAGGGCAGAAGATTACTGCCAGTGGAGATGTTGAACAGGGCAAGATGGAAAGACAACTTGCTGAGACATCAGTATGCCTACTCCTGACTGGGAGTTAGTTAGCTTTTTTCCTTGTGTTGTTCAGCTTGTCGTTGCTGTTAATAAGCCATTGTTCGCAAGCACTCATGGTTCACCTCATTTCAGAATGGAGGAAGGACTTTGGGGCCCTACTTGAGGCAGATGTCCTCATAGTAAGGAAAGTTTCTGAGGCGACCATCACACACAATTAATACCTACAAGATTTCTTTTTCTATTCTTTGCCCCTACTTATAAGTGCTACTCAATGCACCAGGGCTTACTTCCATTGAACTGATCTCCATAATTGTCACACTGTTTTTTTACACTGCTTTGCATAAAAAAGGAAATGTGAATAGTTTCATTTTCCAAATATTTTGATTAGATAAGAATGCATTCATGTGTATGTGTTGAATTACCTTGCGTTCTATGATCCTGTAGTTCTTTGATGTTGTCATTTATTTTGCACATCTCCTCTTATTTAAATTGGCCCAATTTAAATTGTGAGAGATCAGTTTGAAATACACGCACGCACCCACATATCACTTCTCTTGGTGCTGACTCTCAAATTGGTATGATCTTGTAAGGGTCATATTTTATTTTAAATAGAAAATGTCTGACAAAGATAAAAGGCCAAGAAAGTCTGTGCTTTGCAAACTATGTCTCATGTGAAAAACCTGACTGGGTTGGGGGGTGGGTGGCGGCAGGTAGAGGTTGGGTAGTCATAGTACAACACCTCAGTCTCTGGAGATGAATCGAGCATTTTTCAATTGGACAGTAATTTATCCAGATGTGGATTTACATCTGTTAGTTTTAATAGGTGACACAATAGTGGCTTTTAAATGACTTTGAACTTATAACTTGTCTTCCACAATAGGCTGCATGAAACAGGAAAAGAAGCCTCAAAGTGATGAAACCTTAGCTGAAAGTGTCAGTTCCAGCAAGGTCTGACACTAAACCTTTCTGTCTGTCAGTAAAGCTTTTGCTTCTTCTGGTTGATTTGCACTGCGGTCTCCTTCAGCCTCCCATCAACCCTGACCCAGTGCATGCATAATATATGAATAAAGACACACTATTGCTTTTGAAATACCTTTCCAATTGAAGTTGCTTACAAAAGATGTATGTCACATACACCCATTCCCCCTTTTAATTATACCTGAAACTTCAGCCATCATATTCAGTGTCCCATCTGCTGTTCTTTCCAAGGCCAAAAGTTAAAAAGTTTTGTTAAGGGCTTCTATATTCTGATGTGGATTATGGTAAGGAGATCCTCACCACAGAAGTATCCCAGATTTATGCTCCATAGGGCATCCATCCTGGAATATGTATGTTTCTCTTCCTATCTCCCATAATTTTGGCTTGTTTGTGTAAGCTTGTGTAAATTTGTGTAGCCACAAACATTTGTTTGTCTTTTTTACTTCCTTCATGCTCATACTCCTAGAATCAACATTTAGCATAGTTGTAGGAAACTACTACATTTACCAAGAAGAAGAAGAAGAAGAAGAAGAAGAAGAAGAAGAAGAAGAAGAAGAAGAAGAAGAAGAAGAAGAAGAAGAAGAAGAAGAAGAAGAAGAAGAAGAAGAAGAAGAAGATGATGATGATGATGTATGTGCACAGGGTGCATCATGCTTCAATTCTGTTAGTTTGCACTTTAAAAATCTGTAGTGCAACTTTGGCCCAATCCTGTTGTTTAGTGTGATAAATCACAGCACTAAAGTAGGCCTATTGAATTAATGTTTTTTTTCTGAGTCAACTCTTCTGTAAATACGATTGATTCTATTAGGCCTACTCTAACTGCGATGTACTTTAACATAGTAAGTTCCAGCCAGAGTAGTTCCATTTGAATTAAAATCAATGGAATTTGCAGAAGAGTTGACTCACTAAACCCCATTTGATTCAATGAGCCTACTCTAATGCAATTTACAAGATTAGTAACACAATTTTGTCCCCTAATTTGGCCAATTGTATTTGTTGGGCATGCAATTTTGCATGGAACCACCAAAGAAATCTCAAAAGCTAGGGAAATAATTATAAGTTCAATGGTATAAAGCATGATTAATAACTGTTTTAAACATCAATGCCAAAGTAGGACACATTGCTTGTGACTAAGATTGTATTCAGACATTAAATCATGTTGTTTCTGGCCTCTCTATCTTCTGACTGATTGGTTGCACTGAGCTGCTTATGTCACATAGGCTTGCATAGTAAAATATACTTTAATCTGCTATTCACCATTATGTTTTATTTATTGTTATTATTCAGATGGAGAACGTCCTATTGCTTCTTAGCATATTGTCAAGGTTTCTTGGTATTATTCACCAATCACTAACTGAGCAACTTCCTTTCATCTTATCCTGGCTTGCTTTGGATCTTTTTACTCAATAAATAGAAATTGTGAATTAGTAGTTCCTAGTTCTATCTGTCTTGTTATTTTGAGACATAAAGAAAATGGATCATGATTAAGTTTCCTTTTTCTTCCCCTAACGATACACCACAGTGTAGTGTCTCTAAATCATCTTTATTAGAAGAAGCAGACAGTGTAACCATCCTGGGATACAACTGTATTGGTGCCCTTTTATTTATGTCTTCATCTAAATTGTATTATTTGTATACTGATTAACATAATAAAATCTCCAAGGTGTTCACATAAAAACACTTATACAGTATAGTAAAAAACTAGAATAAACATTTTACAGATAAGAAATAATTAAAACATTAACTGTCTGTTTTCCTCAGTTTAATTCCCAATATTAAACCAACTTCTCACGTGTGTGCATTTTCTCATTCTCCTCAGGAACATAAGGTGATTGGAGAGTGAGGTGAGAGTGAGAGAAGTCTTCAAAGAAAGCTAATCTAACAACTGGTGGTACTTCTTCTTTTGTGCCCCAATCAAACTCTTCTTCTTCATCTGCTGTATCTGTTCTGGATATTGGTTATCATCATGTGTTGTGTATTGAATGTATTTGTAACCACACAAATGAGTGGATGTAACAATCTCTAATAGTAACACTGTAACCTTTTGTATGAGGACGCAAGCTAGTGGCCACCGGGGGCAGTAGCGAGCGCCCAGCTCACATGGTACACATTCCTCAAATGCCTTCAGCTGCGCGGGAAAGATTCCCGCGCTCACCTCACCTGGACAAGAAAGGCGTGACTAAGGATGACATCACACGGACAATAGCCAATGCCCTGTCGAAGAGCCATATTCAATTGTATAGCCACTGCATAAAAGGAGCTGTGTGTCCACCATTACCACATGTTCGTACTGTACTCCATGCAATAAGGATGTGCTAGGCTAGTCTACAGCCGTTTCCATTGTCTTGATTCCCAAACAATAAATTGGCGACGAAGGTGGGATAATGGATTCCCACGGGGACAAGACACATTCACAGCAACCGGTGTTTGACGTGACCCATCCCAAGCGATGGGACTGGTTCGAGATGCACTTCAAGAGTACGGTAGCGGTTGCCGGCATCACCGACGCGGGAAAGAAGAGAGGTCTTCTCATCACAATGCTCGGTTATCATGCAGTGCAAGCGCTGATGGATCTGGTGGCACCACGAGAAGTGGAACAGATTTCTGTAACCGAACTGCTGGCTACCCTGAGAAACCACTTCAAGCCCAAGGTATCCTTCTTCTCTGCCAGGGCTGCATTCGCGAGGAGGGACCAAAAGCCGGGTGAGTCCGTATCCGAGTATGCGGCGGCCCTCCGTTTGGCGGCAACCCCATGCGAATGGTGGGAAGTTCTAGACATGGCCCTGAGGGATAGGCTGCTCTGCGGGATGCGAGATGGGGACACCCAAAGGAAGCTCATGTCCCGAGGCCACGACCTCACCTTCAAAGAGGTACTACAAGAGGCCCTAGCCGCTGAGTCCACAAGGGTTGGGTACAAGCTTCTCAAAGCAAAGCCACCACAAGTATAGGCAGCGGCATCAGCAGTCCAGGCGACTTGGAGGGCGCCCCCTGCCCCACACTCACCCACATCCTCAGAGGCCTCCGCCACCCCAGGCTCCAGTGAAGATGAGGGAGTCCGGAAAGTCAGAAAGGGGCTGAGCGAGAAGAAAGGGAAAGGGGGTCGGCGCTGCGACGGCTGCGGAGCATCCCACGAGCGGAGCAAGTGCCCATTCCGGAAGGCTGAGTGCCACAACTGCGGATGGAAGGGCCACATCGCCAGGGTTTGCAAGCAACGGCGGGACGACAGCAAGCGCCCCACGAGGAGACAGGATGGCGTCGGCAGAGTCTGCGATGGCGGCGACGACCCGGAGGGGTACCATGTGTACCGAAGAGTACATGCGGAAGACGACCTGGCCGTCCACAGCGTGCCCTTAGGGCAACCACGTTTTTATGTTGAGGTACTGTTGCAAGGGGTTCCCATTAAGATGGAAATAGACTCGGGGTCTGTATACTCCCTCATTTCCCATAAGGAGTTTTTGCGCATTCCCCCCAAGGAGCGACCCAGACTCAAAGAGATGAGGTCGAACTTAAGAGACGTGCAGGGAAATGGGATCCCAGTGTTGGAGGTTGGGGATTTTGAAATACAGTATAAGGGACTCAGGAGGAAACTCCCTCTAGTAGTTCTAAGGGAGGGGTGTAACCTCCTGGGAACACAATGGTTCAAACCCCTGGACATCTTCATAGGAGGCATCCATGCCATCGGGGGGGGGATGAGATTCAGGCAGTGTGCAACGCACACCCTGAGGTATTCAAGAAGGGGCTCGGGAAGTACAAGGGGCCCCCAGTTTCTTTCGACCTAGACCCGGAGGTCCGCCCAATCAGACTCAAGCCACGTCGGGTTCCATTCGCTCTGAAGGACAAAATTGAGGCGGAACTGGACAAACTGGTGGGTCAGGGAATTTTAGTGCCTGTGGATTCTGCAGAGTGGGAAACTCCTATTGTTACAGTGCTGAAAGCAAATGGGGAGGTGCGGATTTGCGCTGACTACAAGTGTACAATCAACAAGGCAATCCTCCCTAATGCCTATCCGGTGCCGGTAGTTAGCCATCTGCTAGCCACTTTACATGGGGGAAAGTTTTTCGCCAAATTAGATCTGGCGCAGGCGTACCAGCAGCTATCAGTAACACCCGCTACAGCTGCTGCGCAAACCATTGTAACTCACAAGGGGGCATTCAAGGTGACGCGCCTACAGTTTGGGGTGAACTCGGCGCCGGGGATATTTCAGTCCCTTGTGGAACGTTTGTTAAAGAGGTTACTGGGCGTCTTGCCATACTTCGACAACATATTGATATCTGGGGGGAGCGAAGCAGAACTGGCCCAGAGATTAGATAACATCCTTACAGTGTTCGAATCCACAGGATTGAGGCTGCAGAGGGACAAATGTGTGTTTCTGGCAAGAGAGGTTGAGTTCCTGGGGTTCCGTATAACCCCTGAGGGGGTGAAACCCGCTGAGTCCAAAGTCTCAGCCATCCAAAACGCCCCTCGCCCCACCGCGAAACCCGAGCTACAATCCTTCCTGGGGCTGCTGAATTTTTACCATTCTTTCCTGCCCAGGAAAGCGTCGATTGCAGAGCCCCTGCATAGGCTGCTGAAGAAGGATGCGGTTTGGCGGTGGGGGGGGGGAAATCAAGAGCGGGCTTTCAGGGAACTCAAGCGGCTTCTCTCCTCAGAAGCTATTCTAACCCATTTCGACCCAAAGAAGCAGGTAGTCTTGGTCTGCGACGCCTCACCAGTGGGGGTCCTTTGCCACGTGTTAGAGGGCGGGCGAGAAGCCCCAGTTGCCTTCTATT
Organism: Bradypodion pumilum; assembly: GCA_035047305.1. Taxonomy (NCBI): domain Eukaryota; kingdom Metazoa; phylum Chordata; class Lepidosauria; order Squamata; family Chamaeleonidae; genus Bradypodion; species Bradypodion pumilum. The sequence goes on along the minus strand of JAWDJD010000002.1, from coordinate 76,358,522 downwards.
CGAGATCATTGTCCAAGGCAGAACGAAATTACGCCCAAACAGATAGGGAGGCCCTTGCTATTGTGGTGGGCACAAAGAAGTTCCATGATTTTTTGTATGGCCGTCCATTCATCATTGTAACCAACCACAAGCCACTATTGGGTATCTTCACCTCAGACAAGCCCACTCCTCAGATCCTTTCCCCAAGGATGCTTCGGTGGGCTATTTTCCTTAATGCGTACAAGGGTTCATTAGAGTACCGCCCCGGGAAAGACATAAGCCATGCTGACGCACTCTCAAGGTCTCCTCTTCCCCAGCTGGGAGTCCCAAAATGTGAGATAGAGCAAGACAGCCAAGTCCTCCTCATAGAAGCCCTAGATGCACCCCCCATACTTCCCGTGGAGATTACTGCAGCCACGGCAAAGGATAAAACATTAGCCCTTGTGAGATCCTGGGTACAGAAGGGGTGGCCCACGGTTTCCCCCGCAGACGAGTTTGCTGCATTTTTCAGGAAGAGGGTTGAGTTGTCCACAGAAAGGGGGTGCCTCCTGTGGGGAGAGAGGGTGGTGGTCCCAGAATCATTAAGAGCAAGGGTGCTACGGCTTTTACATGTCAGCCACCCGGGGATTGTGCGCTCTAAGGCACTGGCCCGAAGCTATTTCTGGTGGCCACAGCTAGATGCAGACATTGAACACATGGTGAACACCTGCAAAAGTTGCCAGAGCTCTCGCCCTGAGGAGTCCCGCCTTCCACACAGAGAATGGGACACAGCTAGGGGACCGTGGTCCTGCCTCCACATAGACTTCGCAGGTCCATTCAGGGGTTCCTTTTTTCTACTGGTAGTGGATGCATACTCCAAGTGGTTAGAAGTGATTCCAATGCGCAGCACCTCATCGGCTGCAACCATAAAACAACTGTGAAGGCTGATAAGTACTTTCGGGATACCTGACGTCATTGTGAGTGACAATGCAAGTACTTTCACGTCGGCTGAATTCCAGGCGATCCTGGAATCCAACGCCATTCGGCACATCACCTCAGCCCCCTTTCACCCTGCAACTAACGGCCAGGCGGAACGCCTAGTGCTCACAATGAAAGAGGGGCTGCAGCGCATGGGACCAGGGGATCTGGACCGGCAGCTCTGCCAGTTTTTGTTGGCATACAGGGTGACACCATTGGCGTCGGGATTCTCCCCCGCTGAACTCCTTATGAAAAGGAAATTGCATTCATTGTTAACCAGGTTGGATCCTACCAGGGTGGAGGATAGAGGAAGAAACATTGAGCACAGCCCCACAAAAAACTTTCAGATAGGTGAACCTGTACATTGTAGGAACTACGCAGCTACGGGGCCAGCCTGGGTGCCCGGAGTAGTCATTAACCAAACGGGACCAGTGTCATACTGCGTCGAGACCAACACGGGTCTCCTCTAGAGAAGGCACACCGACCAACTAAGGCATCGAGTGATTGGGGGGCCGGACAGAGGTCCCCAGCAGCAAAACTCAACGTTAGGGTCCTCCCCCACCCGCTTAACCCAAGGGGGAGAAAACAAAGGGCAACAGTCCCAAACAAGGGGGGAAGAACAGGCTCAAATCCGTATACTTTAGATACACCAGTTCCCCCCAGCCCCTTCAAAGAGAGGAATGAGTTTGCCCCTGTTGCCCCTGAGTTAGATTTTGAGTTACCAAACCGGGGGGGGGGGTTCGGAGTGTTCCCCCACCCGTCCAAGCGAAGAGCGGTTTTTTTCTTTAGCCTCTAGTGCCCCCGGTTTGCCCACATCCGCATCAGAAACCCATTCTCCCCCTTCTCCTACCCAAACCAGAGCTGCAAGTTCGCAGCCAGTCACTAACGAGTCATCCTCTCCAATTGCAGGACAAGAGCCAGGAGGACACAGACGAGGGGGCACGGCCGAGTCAAGCATAACGGCCGCACGCCCAAAACGCACATGCGGAAAGCCAGTTTGGTTGAGGGACTTTGTCCCATCTTAGGGGGGAGGGACGCGAGCTAGTGGCCACCGGGGGCAGTAGCGAGCGCCCAGCTCCCATAGTACACATTCCTCAAATGCCTTCAGCTGTGCGGGAAAGATTCCCGCGCTCACCTCACCTGGACAAGAAAGGCGTGACTAAGGATGACGTCACATGGACAGTAGCCAATGCCCTGTCGAAGAGCCATATTCAATTGTATAGCCACCGCATAAAAGGAGCTGTGTGTCCGCCATTACCACATATTCGTACTGTACTCCATGCAATAAAGATGTGCTAGGCTAGTCTACAGCCGTTTCCATTGTCTTGATTCCCAAACACTAAATCATGGCAATAGTCTTCCTGTTCTTAACTCCTCAGAACAGTTCTTCTGAAGACATGCCACAACAATCTCTCAGATTCTTCAGCCATGGTCCGTCTATGTCCAAGGACTCTCTTCCCAAGGATTTTTCCTTGCAGAGCGAGTTGGAGGATTCTATACTTTATGTTGTTCCTCATGATATGGACAAGGTATTGGAGCTTTCTTTGCTTAATGGTCTCAAAGAGTTCTTGTTCTTTATCCATCCAGTGCAATTCTTCTACATTAGTCACATGATCAGCCCATGATATCCTTAGCAGCTGTCTGTAGATCCACATTTCAAAAGCTTCTGAACTGCCAAAATGAAGCCACTTTCTTGGCTATGCATTGGCCAAACTTAAGTTCTCATTGGTGCATGTTTCTGCCAGTAATTGGCAGGCCAGTAAATGAGCTGGATTCCTTATCTCTCCACATTTACATACCATGTTGTTGTCCACCAGCAGCCTTTACTTGAGCATGTTGGTCTTGCATTTAGGGACTTCAACACTCAGCCTATTCAGGATCCTTCAAGTGATATAGGGGAGGTTAAGTTCCTCAGCTACATCCTCCTTTAATGTTGTTCCTTGTCCAGTGAGCTCCTTCCTTCATCTTCTAATTTGGTTGTGTGCCCTCAATAAATTCTGTTCTTGCCATAAGGCTCTTCCTGGATCTGAGCTGGTGGACTTCAGACTCATATCCATTCAGAGTACAGGTATGTCGAGGGTCATTCTCCTGCTTAGTTCTCTCGCTGTCTGCTGCTACTTCTCTCCTTATCTTAGGAGGAGCGATACCAACAAGAGGGTATATTTTCTCAACTGCTGTAGGTTTGAGGCATCCTGTCACTAGACACATGGCTTCATTAACAGTGATATCAATTTATTTTGCAAGTGTGGATATCTCCATACTGGAGCAGCATACTCTGTTGCAGAGACGCTCAGGGCCAAAGTTGATGTACGCAGTGTGGATGGTTGAGTTCCCCATTTATAGTTTGTGAGTTTCCTGATGATGTTGTTCCTTGTACTAACTTTGGCTTTGGTATTCAGGCAGTGCTGCTTAAAAGCGTGCCCTGTCAAACATCACACTGAGGTATTTTGGTGCTGAACAATGCTGTAATTGGTTTCCTTTCCATGTAACATCCAACTCAGCCCTTGCCTCTTGGTTTCAAAGGTGGAAAGCACCTGGAGGCACTTCAGGAGGCAGAACAAGGCAGAAAATAGAGGGAGTAGTGTGGACTGCCACATGGAAGAAATCCTATATCAGGGGTGACAGATACAGAGCAGTTCTTACAGGAGAATATTTTGATAATATTGTATATACAAACAGGTTTGATAAATATATTTATACAAATAAAGAGAAAACAGTAGAAGGTAGATTGTCTCTCCCAGAGAACATCTGTTCACATCACTCATTCATCTTAAACATCACATCTCCAGGAGCCGACACCAAGAATGGTGAGGAAGAGTTTGACAAGGAGTAGGGCCTTCCTGGTAGTGGCACCCACATTGTGGAACACATTATCAATGGAGTTGCACCATGTCCCATCTCTGGATATATTTTAAAAGCAATTAAAGATCATGCTGTTTAAATAGGCCTTTCAAAGCATCGTCCTTATGGCCAATCAGTAGGTGTAAAGTTTTTCTCCCCACTCTTTTGTAGCCTTTTACAATTAATTGGATTAATTTTCTTTCTCCATCCCCCTTTTAAAATATGTCATCATCTGAGGGAAGGGGTTGTGTTTATACTATGTTTTGTGTGTATGTTGTCATTTAAATTTTGTAAACTACCCAGAGTGGCTAAACTACCCAGATGGACAGTGTAAAAATGTAAGAGATAGATAGATAGATAAATAGATAGATAGATAGAGAGAGAGAGAGAGAGAGATTTGTGATATCTATAGCAGTAAAATAGAACAAAATGAAATAAGCAGGCATACTCTTTTGCAAACAACCTATACTATAGCTCTAGAAAGTTACTTTTGAGGGATCGCAACAACCAGAAGCTCTCGTCTGGCATGTGCAGAGATTCTTGAAATTTGTAATATAAAAAACAGATTTTTCTTACTCTTATCTATACTTCCAAGAGGGGTAAAAAATTCTATAAAATAGAATTTTTTCATAAATTCTATTTTCTACTTTCATAAATTCAAATTCTATCAAACACCAGGTTCTGCACACTTCAGAATGCCAACACACATTATTTCAGATAAATAATTACAAAAAGCTTTAGTTAGTAAGGGGTTTGTCTTACAAAACTGCATTCCCTAACTGTAACCCTAACTTTGAAGCTACTACTCCCTCAGCCTGCATATTTATTTATTTATTTATTTATTTATTTATTTATTTATTTATTTATTTTTCACGCTTATATACCGCCCACTCAGGTACAACCCAACTCAGGGCGGTTTACATAGCGGACAGTAAATACATAAAAGACACATGATAAAAAAGTTAAAAGTTTAAAAAGTTTAAAAAAAACCCCACCCCTAAAAGGTGCGCAAGAACCGAAGGGACCTTGGGGGAAGGCACACTTCTCTATTCCAACCATCCAACTGTACCCCCATCCCCACCCGCACCCCAAACTTTACCCGCCAGCCAGGTCTTTAGTTCCTTCCTAAAGGGCAACAACTCCGTCTGGAGACGCAGTTCCACAGGCAGGAGGTTCCAAAGGGCTGGTGCGGACACGGAGAAGGCCCTCCTCCTTGTGCCAGAGAGGCGAGCCCCCCTGGCTGATGGCACAATTAGAGAGCCCCTCCGGTCCGCTCTGGTTGGATGGACAGACGTCCTTAGGGCGATGCGGTCTCTAAGTTACCCTGGCCCACTACCATGTAGGGCTTTAAAGGTCAAAACCAGCACCTTGAATTGCACCCGGAGACAAACTGGTAACCAGTGCAGCCCCCGAAGCAGTGATGAGGCATGGGCATAACGTCCACATTCCATCACCACCCGGGCCGCGGCATTCTGGACCAGCTGCAGCCTCCGAATGGTCATCAAGGGCAGCCCCATGTAGAGCGCATTACAGTAGTCTAGTCTGGAGGTCACCAGAGTGTGAGTGACCATGAGCAAAGAGTCCCGGTCCAGGAGTGGGCGCAACTGGCGAATCACCCGAAGTTGGGCGAAGGCCCTCCTGGCCACAGCCGCCACCTGTTCTTCTAGCAGCCGCCGCGAATCCAGGAGGACCCCCAAGTTGCGCACCGGGTTGGTCTGGGGCAAAACAGCCCCATCCAAAACCAAAGATGGTAGCTCCCGGGATAACACAGGACCCCCTATCCATAGCCACTCAGTCTTGCTAGGATTCAGCTGTAGCCCATTTGCCCCCATCCAGACCCCAACAGCCTCCAGACAGCTGGAAAGGACTTTGACTGCATCACTGGGGTTCCCACGGGCCGAGATGTACAACTGTGTGTCATCCGCGTACTGGTGGTACCGCACCCCGTGGGAACGGATGATCTCACCCAGCGGCTTCATGTAGATGTTAAACAGGAGAGGAGAGAGTACCGAGCCCTGAGGCACCCCATATTTTAGGGGCCTAGGACTCGACCTCTCACTCTCCAACCACACCGACTGGGTCCGACCCCTCAGAAATGAGGAAAACCAGGACCACACCGTACCCTGGATCCCCAATCCTCGGAGCCGTTCCAGAAGGATACCGTGGTCAACAGTATTAAAGGCCGCTGAGAGGTCAAGAAGAGCAAGGACGGACGGATGACCGCCATCCCGCTCTCGCCAGAGATCATCCATCAGCGCGACCAATGCAGTCTCAGTACCATATCCAGGCCTGAATCCTGACTGGAAAGGGTCCAGATATTCCGCTTCATCCAGCACCCCCTGCAGCTGACGTTCCACTGCCTTCTCCAGAACCTTTCCCAAAAAAGGAAGGTTGGATACAGGTCTGTAGTTGGATAGGATTGCTGGATCGAGGGATGGCTTCTTCAAGAGGGGGTGCACAAGAGCATGTTTCAGCAGTGCAGGAAATATCCCCTCTCGAAAAGATGCGTTAATTATAGCCCCGACCCAGCCACCTGCCACCGTCTTAGAGGCTTTTACCAGCCAGGCGGGACAGGGATCCAATGGACAATTAGTGGCATGGACCGCTGCAAGGAGCCTGTCCACTTCATCCGGGGCAACAGGATCAAACCGATCCCAGGTAACACCGCAAGACTGCGCACTGGCTCCCCCCAGACCCTCTCCGTCCACGCCAAGTTTGAACACCGAGCGGATCCGATCGATTTTCTCCACCAGATGGTCAGCAAAGTCCTCAGCCGATCCCTGCCAACCAGGCACAGGCCCTGCCCTACCCAGGAGGGACCTGGTCACCCGAAACAGGGTGGCTGGGCGATTATCAGTAGAGGCAATAAGGGAGGTGAAGTACTGCCTCCTCACCACCCCCATCGCCACTAGGTAGGCCCTAATAGCGGCTCTAGCTAGTGTCCAATCGGATTTGCTCTGGGTCTGCACCCAGTGGCGCTCAAGGTGTCTCTTTGCCCGTTTGAGCTCCCGTAGTTCTTCAGTGAACCACGGGGATGAACTAGCTCCACGGGCTCTGAGAGGCCGTAGTGGAGCGATTACATCCAAGGCAGATGTCGTCGACCCGTACCACAGGTCAACAATTGCCTCAGGTGAATCGTGTCGCCGATCCAGAGGAAATTCCCCCAGTTCCCTCTGGAATCCATCCGGATCCATCAGTTGCCGGGGGCGGGCCACTTTAATCGACCCTGCCTCCTTACGATGAAGTGTCGCCCCCAGAAAGTCTAGAGCCACCAGATAGTGATCTGACCATAGCACAGGTGTTATGTCTAGCTTCTGTAAACTCAGATCACTCTGCCACCGCCCCGACAAAAAGACTAAATCTGGCATGTGGCCACTGCCCCTGGTCGGGCCCTGAATTACCTGAGCCAGGTCCATAGCTGCCATGGAAGCTATGAACTCCTGTGCCACCTCGGAACCAGACCCCAGCGAAGGCAAATTGAAGTCCCCCAAAACCATAAGTCTAGGGAACTTCAAAGCCAATGCCGAGATGGCTTCAAGGAGCCCAGGCCGGGAGTCCCTTACCCTGCAAGGAGGCAGGTACAGGAGTAGGACCCCCAACTGACCGTTAGGGCCCAACCGCAGGAGCAGAGCCTCACAACCCAAAATTTGTGGAGCGGTGGCCCTGGCAACTCCCAATGACTCCCTGGCTATAATGGCAACACCACCGCCCTTACCCACATCCCTAGGCTGGTGCCAAACACCGAACCCAGCCGGACACATCTCTGATAGAGGCACCCCATCCTCAGGTCTCAGCCAGGTCTCAGTGATGCATGCCAGGTCGGCCCGCTCCCTCAAAATAGAGTCTTGTATTAGGGGAGCCTTATTACAGACTGACCTGGCATTCATCAGCACCAGCCTAAGGGCGGGGTCACCCTGGATCAGCTGCTCAGGACCTAGAGGTGAAACCGGGGGGCCAGAATGCGGGACAGATACTAAGCATCGGTCCCGCGTTCCCCGAGTGCGGCCCGCCCCACGGTTCCCGCTATAACGCCCCATTCCCTCCTCTATGACCTGTCCTCCTCAAACTGCCCCTGCCCAGCCAATGATAATGATATTGCCTTCTCTTCTGGAGCTATGCATCCCTTTCCTGGAAAAGTGCAGTTGCAATACTTGTCATTTCCTTGTTCCTACTAGCCCTCATATCCCATTACTTCCCTATCTCAGATATTCTCTCTGTGCATTTGTGCACAAAGGTGTTTAATGTGCTGTATGGCCCATTCACTTATTCATCTCAATTTTCATTCTTGGCCCTTGTGTTTGGCACATCTCCCACCCCAACCCCCTCTGATAGCATTCTTGTCCTTCATGATGGTCCTGGTAATTTTCAGAGCCTTGGGTGACTTCCACATTCTGGGCCACAGCTGGTCTCTGGCATTTGTCTTCTGTATGAACTGCTCTGCCTCTGATGCTCCTGCTATAGAATTTCTCCCCTCTGGCCATCTGCACTGCTCCTTCCCTCGCCTACTTTTTTCTGCCTCTTGCTCTTCCAGTGACTTGCCACCAATTGTTGGCATAGCATTCTGTGACATGCTCTTCTGCTTTCCCCTCATCTCTTCCTCCACTCTATCCCAAGGCCCCTCTATCCCTCGCCTTCAGTTCCTTCCTGAATTAACTTCTGTCAATCCCCCAAGCTTAGCCCAAGCCTTGTTTCATCACTGCTATTTGCTATTCTTCCTCATGCTTTGCTTCTGGAAGAGATTAACAATTTGGGAAGTCATCCATTTTGAACTGATATGCTCTTTCATTTCCTCTGTCACTTTTCTGGCTAAGTCATATTGCTACATAGTCTTTGCCAGTAGAAATGAAGCCTAAGTATATATCAAAACCCTTCTTCTCAAATTCATTCCTTATTACACTAACCTCTTCCTCCTGTCTGTGTTGTCTAAATTTCAACTGTAAGAGCCTTTGGAGCAAAACTTTGCATTTTGCTTGTTGCTCTCTGGAAAGCATTATCAATACTAGTGGTGCAATCATTGTAACCATTAGTAATAATTATATCAGTACCTTGGCCCAGCTTCTTACTCCTTGACAGTATTTTCATTTTCTACTTGAAAGTCTTCCAGTGCATGATGTTGGCATTCTGCCATGCCCAGAAGAATAAGCATAACATTCTGCTCCAACTCTGTTGATTTGAAAGTCTTATGATTTGTTCCAATCAAGGTAGCATGGAGAACAGATGGCAGTATCCTCAAGTGTGTGTGTGTGTGTTTTAGGGCAGGTGAAAATCTTCAAAAGACACTGTAGAACCATAACTTGCTTCACAGCATTTGGGAATTTTACCCACTAAAACCACCTCCCATTACACCCTGCCATGTTGCGGAACTGCCGTCAGGCATTACTTCATGGGGGGCAGACTGGCTGTTAAAAACCCTCCTCCAATTTGGCTACTTGCTCTCCTCCTCGATGCCTCTGGCTGCCCTCTTCTCAGTCTCTCCACACATCTAAGTTCCAAGATGACCCCGGCTGCATAATTGGACATTGTGACCCAGATAGTCTCCCTGCTCAACATCTTACCGGTGTGTGTGTGTGTGTGTGTGTGCGTGTGTGTGCGCGCGCGCGCGCGCGTGTGTGTGTGTAAAACCCACCCACACGCACACACACACTGTGAATTCCAGTAAGTAAAATCATCCTGGGAATCTTCATAAGGGTCTGCACAGTAGTTGATAACACACATACATTAAAGCAGACTCTCAAGGTTTTCACACCAAGGGCCAGACCACCCACCCTCAGACAGCTGAGCAGGCCGGACACATGGTTTCCTTCCATCATAAATGCTGCTTCAAACCATGGCGGGTGTGTTTGGGCATGTATGGGTGCATTTACAGCTGTCGTAAATGTGCCTGCTTCTGCTTCCAGGGTCATCAATGTGGGCCAGTTGGAATTATGTCATGGGCCAGGTACAGCCCACAGGCCCTAGGTTGTGAACCCCTGCATTAAAGAAGTGTCAATATAATTTTAATAAACTATATAATAAGTTTTCAGTCTTGCCAGATTATCCTGCTATGGTAATAGAGTAGACCATACTGCCAGTGACTCAGGTTAGTTAGAGGTTAACTAACCTGACAACCCTGAGGACTAGCAGCCTTGGGTGACGAAGTCCACAGGGAAGGGTGATAGTCCCCAAGTGGATTAAATGTCACTTGAATCCATCATGGTAGAGGGCAACAGCTTCATCAATTCTGGCCTGGCACTGATGAGGACTTTGCATGCCAAAAGGGCTCAGGACCAAAAAATGACTTGCAGAACTGGATCAGTGGTATGGGTGTCAGCTGTGATGTGGAAGGCAAATGAAAAGCCACTACAATATATTCTCAGGACAATTTTCATGGCTGATCACCATGATGATCGCCAATATTTGGAATCGGATATGGCACAAGAATATAATAAATTAAAAGATGTACTTGAAAACTTTCAAGCAAGCAAGAGGAGTGAATGCACTCAGCTAAAGAGGTACACACTCCTAGGGCATTCTGCAGCTGGCAGTGACATGATGCCAGTCCCTGTCCTGGTTGAGCTTGGGTTAAGAAATCAGCCTTACTGAGCCTATGGTTCTTCTACTGCAGGATTTTGCATTCTTCTCTCTAGCCAACATGTGAATTAGTTGTGACTCAGGCCTTCAGTTGCCCCGTGTTCTGTATTACCATGTCCTAGCATGTCCATGGGATATCAACCATTCTGTTTATGCTGCTGTCTCTTAGCTGAACCACTTTGAAGATACAGAAATCAACTACATTGGTGTCATCACTTTACTGCAGGGCACATAATTTTGCCATAAAGCCTCACCATCTCTCTCCAAGCACCCAGTTCTGGCTCTGGTTGCAGCTTTGTTTACTGTAAGTCTCCAACTTGCTTTTTTTGCCAAGGTGGAAAATTGTGCACCGCCTTTCTCCAGGGACTCGTTTCTTGTTGTTCCTGCTCAGATTCTCCCCCAACCCAGTTGTGTCTTTAGGAAGGAATAAACAACATCTCAGAAAACGTAGCTTTTAAGCATCTTTCAGTAAGATACTTCTCGCAGGTTACTCTCAATTGGAATGGGGTTACTGAGGCCACAAGCTTCTGATTGTGACTGTGCTGAAGAATCCACCACATTGCTTTCCTTGAGATTAAGAAAACTGCTTTTTAAAAACCATTCTCTTCCTTCCTTCTCTTCTTTGGAGCCTCCAGAAGTTAGAATCCTGATTTGCTTAGCTCTCCTCCTTGCATCCTCCCAAAAACTAAGATCCAGTGCCATCTAGTTACTTTCACTTACTTATGAACGGTGTCCAAGGTCTTAACAGCCCTCAGTTTAAACGATGAGTGCACTTCTAATCTAATTCCTCCACATTGCAGACTGGTTTATGGATTATTGCATCCATTTAATTCTACAGTATGTCTTATGTGCCAGGAATGCTTCAGACTGTTGGTTGTGTATGAGCTCATTAATTCCCTATTAGACTTAGTCATAATTATAATGCTAATTCCCAGTCAGTGATTACTATGTATATTTTGATTCATGTGTGTTCAGGACTCCATTCCTCCTGTCAATGTATATGTGAGTTTCTATCTAGGACAATGCTGCAAAGATGTTACTGTCAGTGTTCAAGAATCTTTTAAATACATGGATCACAAAAAATGTTTGAGTGTATTTGTATATGTACATTTTTTAAAGAAAAATCTGAGGCAGAGACTCTGCTGCTCCCTTATGAATTTATTTATTTATTAATTATATTTTTCACATTTATATCCCGCCCTCCTGGTGAGTACACCACTCAGGACGGCTAACAACATAATAAAAATTACAATAAAAACAATTCAGCAACAATTGCTAAAACAAACCTAACAACCCCAATTAAATCCAGCATTAAAAACACAAACAAATCATCATTAAAAAGCAACCCACCCATCCCATACCTCCGTTAAAACAGAATAACCAAGCCGGGGGGGCAGCTGAATAGACTGATCAACCGCATGTTCTGTTCTCTAATAAAATAAAAATATAGAAGCTTCTCTTATGAATAATTCAGGCTTACCTTTAAAAGAATCAATTATAGTGATTTCCCCCATATATTTACCATTGAACACTCTGGGATCCCCCCCCCCCCCAGGAAAAAGTAAACTTGGAGGACCATATTGATTTTAGATAAGCCAATGAGTGATAAAAGCCATGGTGCAGAATAACGTATATTTTGCTTTTTAGATCCAGAAATTAATTCCTCTGAATCTCCTGTACTCATTGAACTCAAAGTTATCTCTACAAATGAGGCAACAGTATACAGATCAGATTATATTTGGGAAGAATGGGGACAAATTACTGCTAATTTAGCCTACACTAGTGACATATATTTGCAGTGTTTAAACATCTAACATACAGCACTTCTTACAACAGTCCCACAACATTTGATTGCTGACACTGCTTGAAGTAATAAGGTAGGTTTTTTTTAACTGAAATGATTTTGTTTTAATTTAAGCACAAGCATGCAAAGAAAATGAATTCATTTTAATTATGCCAAAATGCTGGCTGTAAAGGCAACCTTTACATAGAGCCATGATGGTGAACCTTGGCACTTCAGATATTCTTAGACTTCAATTCCCAGAAGCCCAAGCCCCCATGAATCCATATGTGCACGTTTTACTTCTGCTTCCGGGAGTGATGAGGGTGGTATGGGCTGGATGAATAACAATAAACCCATTCATGTGGATTCATGGGGGCTTGGGCTTCTGGGAATTGAAGTCCAAGAACATCTGGAGTGCCAAGGTTCACCATCATGGACATAGGGCATCAGTACTCTTCAATAGAAGTGGACACTTTAATCTTGTAACATGCATGAGTTGCGCATGAGACTGTCTCTGTGGCCATTTGGAAACTTAGTCTAATTATTAGTGATAGAACTGGGAGTAGTTCATGCTGGGCACCAATATATCCCCACCATGTTGATTCCAAGCACACTTCGAAGACTCAGGCTTTACCTGATCCCTTTGTGCTCTAAGGCAGTGTTCCCCAACCTTTGGGTTTTGGACTTCAATTCCCAGAAGCCTAATTCAGTACATTGGCTGATCAGTGCTTTGGGGAAATAACTTAGGCTTCTGGGAATTGACATCCAAAACCCAAAGGTTGAGGAACACTGCTCTAAGATACAATGGAAGGAAATATTCAGAACATCCTCTTTATCTGAATTCAGGCTGGTGGACCATGAAACAGGGCCTTTCCACAGAGGCACATTCCCTCTTGAATTTGCTGAGCAGGGAGCCCACCAGCTCTGTTCTGTTTTTACCATCTAAAATTAATTAAAATATTTTTTATTATTTCAGTAGGCATTTAGATGCTGAAATACACTAATGTTTCTAATCAAGTGGTAGTCTAATTTCTGCTGCCCTTTGGTTGGGTTTACCTGCTTGCCTTGCAACATGAACTGTGCTACAGACAGACTTTGGCATCTAATTCCTGTATCAAATTAAGGCTATTTATATCACGCCTGAGATAAAAGCAAATGACTCTGACTTCTTCTGGTATGGATTGGGACCATTCTAAATTGCACCAGGCAAATATGGCATTCAGAAAGCTACGATTGTTAAAAGGCTTGCATTCTAGGAGAATGGAAAGAAGAAGTTAGGATAACATATAGGTCAGATTCTGGAGTGGTAAGAGATAATGAAAAAGAGGAAGGAACTTGGCTTTACTCACAGATAGCTTCATGCTGGACAGTGAAGCAAAGGATCGCTCCTGTTCTCTACAATCACTGAGAGAGTGAGCATCAGATCATCTGGGATTGGTCTTTCATGCTTTCTTTTCAGTTGGCTTATATACACTAAGGTAGGCAGTGGCATACTTTACATTCTTAGGATCCAAGATCACTGTAGGTGGTGACTGCAGCCATGAAATAAAAAGACGCTTACTTCTTGGGAGGCAAAATATGAGAAACATAGGGAACATAATAAAAAGTAGGGACATCATCCTGCCAACAAGTCTGCATAGTTAAAGCAATGGTATTCCCAGTAGTAATGTATGGTTGTGAGAGCTGGACCATAAGGAAGGTTGAGCTCAGAAGAATAGACACCTTTGAAATGTGGTGCTGGAGGAGAATGTTGAGAGTACCCTGGACAGCAAAGAGAATAAATAAGTTGCTCCTGATGGAAATCAACCCTGACTGCTCCTTGGAAGGACAAATGCTGAAGATGAAGCTAAAGTACTTTGGAAACCAAATGAGAAGAGAGGACTCACTCAAGAAGGCCTTGATGCTGGGAAAGATCAAAGTCAAAAGGAAAAGGGGGCAACAGAGGATGAGATGGCTATATGGCATTGTTGATGCAATGGCAGTAGAGCTGAGCGGGCTGTGGAGGATGGTGAAGGATAGGGGTGCCTGGCCTGTGATGGTCCAGGGGGTTGCAAAGGGTCAAACTCTACTATGCGACTGAACAACAAAAAAGGTATTAAGCAGGTTTGTTTCAGGCTGAAATTATACATAGCTGTATCATATGCTTTTCTTATTCTTCGGGCTTTGACTGATTATGTTTCACTGGCTGAAACTTTGTTGCTCAGAATAGTAAACTGCAATCAGAGTAGACTCATTGAATCAATGAAAGCTTCACAGGCATTCACTCACCAAATCCCCACTGATTTGTTGTGGCAAACTATACAAAGCAAGAGGATTCCAGCCAGTGAGTTTTGGGACAGATGATTCCATCTTTCTCACCCTTACACACTTTATTTAGGTGAATGGGGATTTCAGATATTTGGAAATTCAAAAATCAGCTCAGATCCAGGGCTGGGATCAAAGGTGGCTGAAGTCACACCAGGTCAAATGGTATCCTGTTCCAAAGAACCAGATTGACACCTGGATTGGATGGGGAGACCCTTGCATAGCCCTAACTGGGTATAGTTTGTTTCAATTGGTTTTAATATTTATTTGTATATTGTTAGCCATTTCTTATGCTTGCTGACTGCTGGCTAGACTGATCTGTCTATTTTTGATCTCATTTCAGTGTACTTGAGGTAAGATTTGCTCTTTTTGTTCTTTGATTAAAAAGTAATTAACAAATACATGTACTGCACATCTAAGGAAATTTGCACCAGTCTTAAATTTAGTTATTATTTTAAGGCAATAATATAACAGTTATGCAAGTAATGTCACAGAAATGTGGTATTTACTTTTCTAGTTAGCAGAATTTAAAGCAAAAATCAATAAAACAACAGCAGAAAGTATTAGAAAATGGCAGAAGTACTCAGAATCCACCCTATCATAATATCAGCACTATATATATTAAAATCACCTTAATTACTCTTATAGATGTGTTCAGTAGTTGCAAATAGAAGAATAAATATAATAAAGGAGGAAAGGACTCCCAGTTATCTTCAAGAGACCAAGCGCCTCCATGTGACTACATGGTGCTTGGATTCAGAGGGGAAGAGAGAGAGAGTCTAGACAAAGGAACAGAAGCAAGTAAATAAGAAGTAGAGAGGCAAGCCAGATGTAGGGGAAAGAACTGTAGCAATAGGTTAGTAGAAAAGGATATTTTCTCTTTTAAAGGTACCATTCCCCCAATACCCAGTGTTAAAGAATGCATGCAAGATTGGTATTATCCCATAAAGAAAACCATGGCAAATTATTATTATTATTATTATTATTATTATTATTATTATTATTATTATTATTATTATTGTTGTTATTGTTGTTATTGTTGTTATTGTTGTTATTGTTATTATTGTTATTATTATTATTATTATTATTATTATTATTATTATTATTATTATTATTATTATTAATATAATAATAATATTATATTAATATTATTATAATTAATTATAATTATTATTATTATTAATAATAATAATAATAATAATAATAATAATAATAATAATAATAATAATAATAATAATAATAATAATAATAATAATAATAATAATAATAATAATAATAATAATAATAATAATAATAATAATAATAATAATAATAATAATAATAATAATAATTTTATTTATATCCTGCTTTCCTTGACCCAATGGACGACCCAAAGTGTCTTACAGGAATTTAAAGATACAATATTTAATAATACAATATGGCAAAGGGGCAAAAAATACAATATTGTACAAATACAGTACAAAAAAAACCAGTACAACATACCATAGGAAAAAACCACAACAGTACCGGCTCGGCAACCTCACTCCACCTACCCCTACCCCAGGCAAGTCCAAAAGAAAGACAGATGTGCTGACATCTCAGCGACTTCTAAAGTTCTAATTGGAAACAAAGCCTGTAGTGGAAGGGCTAGAGGGCGGGAGCAACTCTTCACCGCCCAGCCTCCGCAGCTGTCGCCTCTTTCTCTCCCTCCAGTGATGTCGGGGCTGGAGGTCAGTCGCAGGAGTGTCTTGGGAGTCTCTCAGCACCGGGGCTGCGGTTGGCTTTTTATCCCTCCCTGGGCGGGCAGGGCCTAGAGAAAGAGGGTGGGAGCGTCTCTCCACCACCCAACCTCTGCAGCCATCATCACTTTCTCTCCCTCCAGCAATGTCAGGGCTGGAGGTCAGCGGTGGGAGCGTCTCTGGAGCATCTTGGCACTGGGGCTGCGGTTGGCTTTTTATCCCACTCCAGGTGGGCAGGGCCCGGAGAAGGAGGGTGGGAGCGACTCTCCACCGCCCAGCCTCCGCAGCTGTCACCACTTTCTCTCCCTCTAGTGATGTCAGGGCTGGAGGTCAGCGTCAGGAGCGTCTCGGGAGAGCGTCAGGAGCGTCTCCGGAGCTCATTCTCTCAAATTTCTACAAATACTCTTGTAAAATAAGTAAATGTCTTTGGTGCAAGTATCTGGGATTGAACTAGTTTAAGTTAATATAACACTGATTTCTGTATCAGTTCATTACTGCTTTGTCTCCATGGGGGATGAGCGATCCATCATCTCTCCATTAAAAATTAAGGGTCATCTAAATGACAAACAATGCTTTAAAAAGAACTCATCAATTTAAGACCATCATTAAAACTATTTCATTTGTGGCTGAAGGTCCACAAAGTCAGGAAACTAGAAGCCTGAGGCAACATAAAGGTCTGCAGAAGAAGAATGGATTAAAACCATGGGGACTGAACATGCTTCTTAGCTATGGAATGGTGAGTTACTGTTTTGGGGAAACAGAATGAAAGAATAGGGGAGAGGGGAAACAAATTTATAGGACTGGAATCTTGAACAGCTGTTCTCAGTAGTGCAGCACAGATATGGATGCCTTTGCTATTGAAACCATACCAGCACTATTTGGCACTGCTCAAATTGCAAACAGAATATGTTCAGTTGCTACAGAATGCCGATGACTAGTGGAAGGAATAAAAAATAACCACAGCAACTAAATGATAGAAATATTGAACAGAATGACTCTATTTGCAAACATTTTGCCAGGTCACAGTTGAATTGAATATGACATACAGTGCTTGGAAAGGTTACTGGTTTCAGCTACAATGTTTGGAAAATTGCTGGTTGGGACATGGCAAATGATCATGCTGGCTAGGCATTGTAGAGTTGTAGTAAAAAAATAATCGCAATCCACCCTATTCCTAGCTCTCAACAGGACCAGTTTTTTCTACCCCAACCATGGATGGCCTTAGTGACCAGTGGCTCATGTGTTGCATGTAGAAAACATCAACAACAGCAACCCTCCACATTAAAAAAGGGCATTATCAGAGAGAAACATTCTTCTGTGTTGAACACTGACACCAGTTGACTCTAATAAAAGAGACTGTCTCAGTTTTTCCTTGCATAGTTTGTTCTAAGCTTCAAGTGTGTTTAGATTCTCCAAGGGAGAAAACAAGCCCATAGACTCAGTTGTGTTCATGGTGGGATCATAGCTATTACTTACTATGGCAATGATTTCTTAAGGAGCTTTTCCTTAGGAAAGTACAAGACAGCTTCTTGTTCGTTGTTAATTTACAAAGTATTAGATATTTCCAGAGCAGTTCACATCACTTAGTATTCAGCAAATCAATGCACATTTAATATGTATTTTCATTTTTTTTAAAAAATGTACTGGGTTAAATCATACTTCTGAAGGAATTCAAAACTTGAATTGGAATCTTGCTCCCACCTTCTCATCAACTATTTGACAGTTCCTTGAAAGAAAGAGAAAACCTCGCATGCAGTGAATTCCCATCAATATTTCATATAGTATTGCCTAGAGTGCTCGAACGACTTTCTTCCTTGTGCAAAGAGGAGAAAGCACTGTGTGTATGGTAGAATTCCTTAGCTGGGGTAACCTCTGAAGAGAGGTTTATTTCCTTTGTAGCTGTTTATTTTATTTTATATACTTTGGTTATTAATGATCTGTCTCAGAGAATAGCTCTGTATTTCTTCTCATGGCTTCTTCTGCATTCACCATAATTGGTTTCTTAGAATGCCTCTGTCAGCATTCTTGGTTCAACATGTAGTCTGAAGATTTATCATAAAACAAATTGTTAGACTTTTCCACTTCTTTTATTATCATTCTTCGGAAGTGATAATGCTAAAGCACATTTATTGCTGTTTCTCTGTTTGTCTGACGAGCTTCAATCTCTTGGGACAAAATTCAAAGACAAGACATGACTGTGTGGGCTGATGAGGACTACCAGAGCTTTGCTGACTATTATCACTGCAGTCATTCTTTATAATTGCTAAAGAAGTATGCTCTTTCATTCTGTAATGGCCTATTTGCCATCCTCATTAGTTTAGATTTAGGGACACATGACTTTGTACAACCCAAAATACCAACAGATAGCCTTTGAGAAAGTTATGGGGGAGGGGGAAAATTTGTGACTATTATGACTAGGGAATCCTGGGAGCTGCAATCCAAAAAGGTATCTTCCAAAATTTTCTCAATAGATCCTGTTCCAACTCTTCTTAGGTTCTTTCTAATACTGGTTCTAAATTTACATTTGTCTCAATGTTATTAGCTCCCCAAGACAGTTGGTAAAGGTCATGGTCAAGGTCACTCTTGCTTGAAAGCCAGTTATATCTGATTTTAAGGTTCGGTGCACCATTTATAGTCAAAGAGCCAATGATGTCTGCATTTGCAGATGTTTCCACAGACATGTTGTAGGCATGACTAGACACCAGAGTGCAGAATGCTATTTACATTCCCACCGGTGGTATCTATTTATCTACTTGCAATTCCTTGCTTTCGAACTACTAGGTTGGCAGGAGCTGGGACAGAGATGGGAGCTCACATTATCATGCTACACTTGGGTTTCGAACTGCTGACCTGCCGACCTTCCAGTCATCAAGTTCAGCATTCTTAACTACTAAGCCATCGCAGTCCATATTTGACAACTGTGGTAAAGCCTGTACTAGCTTTCCATGACCTCTGGTAATCCAAAAATTAATATGGGTATCCCTAGATTTTTTTTTGCTTGACACGGGTCTCCCTTTTCTTTTCAGTGTTCATTATTATTATTTTGTTATTTTTGAGGACCAGATGCCAACACAGTTCTCCACAGGATTCAACATCAAAGATCTGGGAGCTACTTCATACTGGATTAATGATATGCCAATATGGATGTGTGTCAATTACCTCCTAAGAATTGCTTTAATCCAGAGATGAAATAGAAAAGGTGTTTTTGAGTACTCTGGTAATGGAAACCCTGTGTTGCTGGGTAATCTTTCTCACACTAGGTCAGGCAAAAGGAGCTGCAGAATGATCTCACCAAAAGGTGCATTGATTTTGGCAGTTTCACCTTTGGCCTAGAAGGAGGAGGAGGAGGAATATTGAATCACTGAATGAAATAAAGTGAAATGTCAAGTTATGCACAGATGATATAATCAAATTCTAACATTCAAATTTATGCAAACAAAGTGATATAAACACAGTACAATTATTGTAATCTGAAATAAATATTAATCTTTCCTGGGCCAGGTGGCTGATTAAATTAGATTTTATTTTTAAAATGATGATTGGGGTTAACAGAGAAACAGGAATTAGGGTTTGAAACAATTTTTTGAAATATTTGGCTCCTTTGTTTGTTTGAGAACCAAAATGTTTTGAAAAATCTCAAGGATGCTTCTAATCTTGATTATTCCTTCTCAATAGTTTTAGCTTTATGTTGATCTTCACCCATATTTCTCCTATTTAAAAAGAGGCACTGGAGTAAAGTTTATTGCTTATTTTAAAACATCAAGATATGGGAGTGTTGGTGTAATTTATTCCTCTGTTAGAAAATCTATTGAAAACTGCTAAAGTATGTCCCATACAGTTATTTCCCAAGCAAACAGGATACAGATTCCATGGAATAAAATGGCTACATGTGTAGGCATCAAAGCCCCATGTTATGCTTCTGCTATGAACTCATTTCGTGCTGTCCTGTGGTCAACACTACATATTATAGCTGCAGCAGTTTTGGTTAAATAACAGATCCCAATGATGAGGTCACATTGCATGCTTCCAAGACTTCAACATTAGTCTATGAAGTGAACCAAGAGTATGGCAATTCGTAACAGGGTGTAGCCTGCCCACCATTCTTCATCTAAAAAAAGAGTTCTCAACACTTTAAGCATAGTAGAAGCAACTATTTCTAATAACAATTAGTGTGTGCCCAAACTAGTTCAAGGATATAATAGTCTTTATAACAACTTACAAATTTGACTGTGAGTTATTTCAATATAGTCTCATTAAATAGTCTTTTTCAGTTTTACCATTTAAACCAATTCATGTGTCAGGGACTGTGTGAATAAGTAGTGGAACAGGTTGGTTCCTGGTTCCTTTCTGTCGTGACAGGTCCCCTTTTGCTCAGTCTCCTTCACATTTCCATGTCTGTCTTTCTCTCCAAAACAAGGGTTTTGCAGCTATCTGTCCTTTAGCCTGTCTTTCAGCTTTACTTCTTCCAAAGGTGCTTTCATTTGTACCTAGGCCTCTGTCCCTTGTTGGAAGACTGTCTAATTCCTCCCCTGGGTACCATCTTTCCTTTCCCATCCTTCTCCTTCTCACCCCACCCCCTTCCTGCTTTTAAAAATCCAATCTGCTCCAACTCTCTTTCCTACCCTCTTTAATCCTTTCTCTTCCTGTGTTTTCTGTTCTGTCTCTGGACACTTCTGCTCCACCAAGTCCTTCTCTTTCATTACAGAAGCCTCAGCCCATTTGGAATTAGCCACTCCCCAGTTGGTCAGTGAATGTGAGATCTGGAAGTGGGGACCACAGGTAGCAATGGACCATGAATTACCTCGTGTTCCTGCTCAGACAGGGATATTATACCACACATTTTGTTTTTGCAAATGCGATATGAGGGGAAATAGTGAGAGTTGCTTTCCTCAGTGCAAGTGCATATTGTAGTAGTTTAAGAATAAGACTGGGACTTTGAAAATCCAAATTCACGTTCCATTTACCTGTAATATTAACTAGGTAACCTTCAGTCTCTCTCTTTGCTGCAGAGGATCATGTGTGAGCCATGAAGAACTGCGGGATATAGAGTTCCCTTTGAGAGGTCCCTTTGTATAACTATATTTCAAACCTTCGTGCATAATCATGCTCTATAATATGAGAAAAATAATTTCAATTTAACTATAAAGTTTGACATTTTAAAATTTCTGATTCTAGAGAACGAACCTGTGAAAGGGTTTGAATAGTCAAAAAGGTAATACATAAATGTCAAGTACTGTTATTATTAAGTGCTGGTGCAGTTCAGTAGGTTGAAGAACTTGGCGGGAGAGCTAGTTGCTTGGAGTTGGAATCCCCACTGTGGTTCTCAGGAGAGGAGCCAGCAGAGATAATCCGAAGTAATTGTGGTTGATGGGATTAAGTGATCTGCCACCTGCATGGCAGGGGGTAAACTAGGCTTAAAGTGCTACTAGAAACTGATAATAACCACTTCTGATTCCTTTATACCTAGAAAACATGGGAAGGATTACTGAAAGTCAGAATTGACCTGACAGCACATCATTATTTTATTTCTAAACCAAGTACCATATTTTCCGGCGTATAAAATGACTGGGAGTATAAGACGACCCCCAACTTTTCCAGTTAAAATATAGAGTTTGGAATATACTTGCCGTATAAGACTACCTCTCTTCCAATGCACACCAAATAAAAATTAACCCACACTCAACCCGAAGACGCGCAGCCCTCTGAGTCGAATGGGCAGGTTCTGGTGGAGAGCCAATCCACGCTCACGTTCTCCTCCTTGAGGTACAGGAAGATGTGTGCAACTTGCTTCCCCTTGCTTCATACTCCCCGCACAGAGCAGGGACTCAGCCGCGGCACCCCCCACCATATGCGCTGGACATATGAAGCAAGGGGAAACAAGCTGCAGTTAAGTACCTGTCCTATAAGACGACCCCCGACTTTGGCACAGATTTTTTGGAGTTAAAAAGTAGTCTTATACGCCAGAAAATACAGTACATGTATTTTTCAAGCAGGATACAAAGTGGTAATAACAATGGAACTCATCAACAGAGGAGAAGATTTGACCTGAATGTACATTCTCAATAGACATTTGTATTTCAAAGATGTGTTTCTTTAGTGTGTCATAATATGAAAAATATGCTTATGCTATTTCTTTGTGAATGACTCCACTAGTAACTGAAGTATATAGAGATTATTGAAATCACTCTTGTACCTCTAGACTATCTTATAAAAATCACCAAGAGTCAGGCCACATCAATGAAACCTTATAAGAGAAAGTGAAAGCCACATTGGGGCACTCAAGTAAAGAAGTACACCTCAGAATATAATTAAAATACAAGCATTTACAACTTACAATACAACCATGGAAGTAGAAGTATCTTTAGTTTTAGCAACAAAGAATGAAATACAGCCAGAACATGTTGAAAACCAGGGATTGGCAACCTATGGCCAGCGGCACCAAATCATTCACCCCCTGTCCACACTCCAACCGCTGCCACCACCACCAGAAGTGGCCTTGGACGGGTTTACAGCAGCTGTGGATTGTATTATTTATTTATTTATTTAGATTTCTAAACCGCTATTCTCATCCCAATGGAAGACTCACAGCGGTTTACAACATTTAAGAAACAAATGGTAAAGATACAATGTAAACTCAGAAACACAAATAAATTACAGGTACAATAGAAATTTCCACAAGTGGCAATTCTCAATTACAAGATAAAATAATACAAAAACACAATATAGGCAATATAAAGCGTGACTGAATACAGCCACACTAACAACATCAACTGTCACGCACACTCAATCCTACCCCCCAGCAGATAAAAATACAAAAATGAAAGTTCTAGTGCCTCACACAGCCTTTTAAAAGTCCTGCCGAAGGCGAGCGGCAGAAGGTGGGCCCGAGGTGCAGCAGTGGCAAAGTTCGGCATCTTCACTGCATGCCCTGCCTGCCAAAAACTGCTGCGGTGGCGGCGGCGGCAGCAGCAGCTCTGGCACCTCCAGCACCTTTTAAACTCTCCGCCCGACAGCCAAGGGGAGGGGCATGGGCGTAGCTGTTTCTCCTCCCGGAGCTGGTGGCAAGGGCTCTGGGAGTTGCTCAGGTGGCAGTCCCAGTTCGGCGGCGGCAGCAGCAGCTCTGGCGCCTCCAACACCTTTTAAACTCCCCGCCCGATGGCCAAGGGGAGGGGCGCTGGGCGCAGCTATTTCTCCTCCCAGAGCAGGTGGCAAGGGCTCCGGGAGTTGCTCGGGTGGCAGTCCCAGTTCAGCAGCAGCAGCTCTGGCACCTCCAGCGCCTTTTAAACTCCCCGCCCGACAGCCAAGGGGAGGGGCGCTGGGCACAGCTGTTTCTCCTCCCGGAGCCGGTGGCAAGGGCTCCGGGAGTGGCTTGGGTGGCAGTCCCAGTTTGGCAGCAGCAGCCATTTATGGTAGCATTTATGGTAGGGGGACCACCAGTCTGGCCCCTTCAAATTTCTGAGAGAGCGTGACCCGGCCCCCAACTTAAAAAGGTTGCTGACACCTGTTGAAAACAAATCAGATACTCTTCGCAACTATCAAAATAAAATATATCACATGATTCAATCTGTAAAGCTGTGGAATATTCTTATTAATTGAGGCATGAATTATCAATACGATCACAATCAAAGAGTTCAGAACCTGAGAGGAGGAGGAGGAAATAGATTCAAAAGAGAAAAACTGCCAGAAACTTTTCCAAGTTTTTAAAATATATTATTTTAGTTTGGGCGTCGGGTTAGCACCCTGGCCCTGAAAAACTTTATTGTTGAAGAAGCAGTGAGGAGCCTCTGTGCCCAATATGCTGTAGTTGTGAAGACAGATGTTCCATTGCTTCCTCATGAACATGTGAAGGAACTACTACAAAGAAAAATGTGTTTTCTACATCCCTGTATGATGAGAAGCTATGAGGCAGTCTTATATGGTTTGGTTTGTTACTTAGAAGTTCAATCATGATGGTTTAATATACACATATAATTTGTATCTCTTGCTTTTAACGGCATCACCATAATACTTCCCATCCCCTTCATTCTGGGGAAACCTACATTAGCAATAGTCTTGTGGCAGCTGGAAGACAAAGAATCATTATGTTAGTATGACAGGTCACCTGCATTCTGTATAATTGAAATTCATAAGTTGTATGTACTGCAAATTTATTTTGTTAAAAAAATGCCCTTTTGCGGAATGCAAAGCATGGGGGTTCGAAATAAATCAAAATGCCATCTTAACCAACAAGTCACCAGCCTAATCAATCAATCTAAAGTCCATCCTCTTACAACAGGGGTGCCCAAACTTTTTGGGCCACGGGGCGGTCATGTGGTTCAGGGAGCCGGTCACTATGGCCCGGGTGCCGGTTCCTGCCCGCAATGTCAATTCATCCAGAACCATGAAGCCCTCGTTGCTCCTGGAAGCGGAAGTTTTACTTCCGCTTCCAGGAGCGACTAGGGCTTCATGAGCCAGATGAATTGGTGTCAGGGACCAGATCTGGCCCCTGGGCCATAGTTTGGGCACCCCTATCTTACAATTATATCTGGCACTCCACTTCTCTTCCTCTGATTACCAGATTCCCACTACCACCACCACTTCCTGTAACCATGTTGCTGTATCCTGATGACTGAGGGTTCCATCATCCCAGTAAGTTAAAAATGTATCCAAAAGGGCATGAGGTAATGTAGCTGATTGATGGAGATACGGAGCAGAGCAAACCCGGCACCTTGACTTCTTGGTTGGAATTCAGTATAACAGCTAAAATTCTTGTAACTAATGTAAGGGACAAATCAATGCAGAAATGGCCTGGGGAAATGATGGAAGAGTCTGCCAGGAAAAAATTCTAGGAGCTCCACTACTCTCAAGAGCCACACTCAGCTTTCTTTAAGACCTGGTAGCTTTTTCTGCAAACAGTAACATTTTCTGAGAGATGGAAGTCTGAGGAATGGGGATCTATTTGGATCATGCTCTATGGAGAAGCATGAGGTCCATTCTTCAGAGACAAAGGGTGATATAATTAGGGCTAGGAAAAATACTTAATGAAATTATTCATTCACATGAGTGTAGGCTTCTGTAGGAATCGGGGCCGCTAGGACGGCCGTTGGGTCCCGGAGGAGACTGATCAAGAAACAATACGAGGCAGTATGGAGCGAGATCAGATCAGTGGTTTATTGAAGGAAAAGCATCATCATATATAGATCAGAAGGCAATACGGGGGAAAACCGTCACCTGACAGAAAATCACATCACCTATTTACTCAGGTTAATGGGGAATCTCTCTTGGGGAAGTTAATTAGCGTGGGCAAACATTGACAGGGGAAGCACCATTGTCTAGGGCTTAGACCAGGGTAAATATGGCCACTATTTGCACCTGGGATAAGGCTAAACTCGGAGATGAGTGATTACCTTATATCTAACAGGCGATAGTGATCTGCTTACTTGGCAGGGCTGTAGGTCAGGTCAGAAGTGGGTGAATCAAACCCTATAATTAATCCACCCCCCTTAATTTCTGTGCCCGCAGAGCCCACGGGCCAGGAGTTTTCTCAACCGAGGTGGCCTCTGCAAGGGCCGTTCCATGCCCACAGGGCATGGGGAATCCACATCTCCCCTTTTCGTTTTACTTAAGGACCTGACCGGCAACTCTGCGCAAGAGGGGTGCCAGCTGATGAGCGGGAATGACGCTTCGGGGTTCCCTCCGGGAGCGGCACTTAGATATCAGTGAGGGAATACATTGCGCGAAGCAGCATGCTGCTATGCCTAGTATAATCACGCCCACGATCACTTTGAGCACCGTCTGAAGCCATCCCCACGGAATCCATGACCACATCCAGTTCCACAATGAACTTAGCCAAGTCCCCCATGCGGAACCCTCCCTGATGCCCTCGACTATGGTGTGGAGGTCCGTGAGCTGACTCTGCACCTTGCGGGAGTTATCAGTGGGATTAAAACAACACATACCATGAAAAGATTCGCAACCCAGATGATGTAGCAATAAGAGATAGTCTATAGCCGCTCGATTGTCAAGTATGGCATGGCGAAGCTCTGCCTGCTCTTGGTTGAGCAGCGCTATCGCCGAGGAGGTATGGTTGATGGCTTTAGCTAGTCCGCAAGCCAGTCGACCAATCCTCCGAGCGTTGCCGACGGCTAGGCCTGGCACGCCAAGAATGCAGACCGCCAACGAGAGATATTCGGCTGAACTCATTACTCTAAAGCTGCTCTCACATGAGCTGTCTAACTGGGTGGTGCGAGTGCGTCGTATGGGTGCTGGAACATTTGTAACATTAGTGCTTGGGGTGACCATATCCTTAGTAGGGAGTAACAGTGTCAAACGACTGATACAACATATAGCATCTGATACATTTGCGGGAATGTAGTTCCAAGTGTACTGATTACACGTAAAGAACCAACCAGATGGTAAGGTAACATGAGCATACATCGAACTGAATGTCTGTGGGTTGTTACAAGTCCAGTTGCCGCTGCCAACTTCAAGGCAACGGCACCTTTGGCCGACTGCGGAGCAGCCGGTCATTCGAGCGCAAGTAGAGTTCGGGCTGACCGCCACTCGAGGAGTGTGGAGAGTGGCTGCGTCAGCCGGCAAAGTCATTGTCAGCCGCATCTCCCAGTGGGCGTATTCCGAGGAGCTTGCTGGGTTGTACGGGCTGAAAATCCGTTTCACGAGCCAGTCCCCATCCCGGGGGTGCGCGCCTAGAGAGTGGCACACTGGGATGAGGCAGGTGCTCAAGATTGAGGCAGAACCAATGTCCTGTCTCAGGCAAAAATCGGACTGGTTGACGAGACCCGCCAACCTTTCCCATATGTTGTAATGCATCCGGGCAGAAAGGTCTCCGCCTGGCATCAAATCGTTGGCTTTCAATGAGGCGGCCTGAACGCCTCCCCCCGCAAGTAGGGAGAGGGTCAGGACGATGAGGACTGCCACGGAGTTGGCATTGATCTGGGCAAAGACTGCAGCAACGAAGTTCTCCGGTGTCGGCTCCCTCTCCTCGCGTTGGAGGGCGTCCCGGGCCTCATTGCAAAGAGCCTTGACCATTCCCCAGGTGATCTTCGGTGCTGTCATCTGTGGCCGCTTCCTCCGACGGGTCCTCTCGGTCAGGGCGAGGTCCTCCATCTCCGGGACCGGACTCGGGTCGGCCTGGGTCCATGCCATGTGGTTCCAAGTGAGGCTTGACACACCGAGCTGGGATCCAAACGACACCTGTAGGAGACATAACTGCAGCATACCCTCTTCCCCAGGTTACAAGTGGCGCCGGGCCCCTTCAAGAAGGGTCCGGTGGCACCCGGTATCGGACCATTGGTCGCGGGAGAGCTTCTGAATGGCGGAAGTGCTTCTCCTGTGGCGTGCAATCGGAAAAAACATTAAGGTGATTGTACGTAAACAATACCTTATTCAGACAATGCTGTGCCTGACCCTGTGACTTGGGGAGGGCTGGTGGCTCCCCCCTTACTGTTTGTTTGTCAATATAGGACTTTAGCGTCCGATTGACCCGTTCCACAATCGCTTGCCCCTGCAGATTGTAAGGAACGCCAAAAGTATGCTTAATATCCCAAGTGGCCATGAAGGCTGCCAGCTGCCTGGAGCTGTAGGATGGCGCGTTATCGGTTTTCACGTGCTGCGGCTTGCCCATTGCCACGATGCAGGAAAGGAGGTGCTGCTCCACGTGGGAGGCAGTCTCCCCGTTCTGCGCCGTTGCCCAAACGAATTGAGAAAAGGTATCAATGCAAACGTGCATGTACTGCCATCTGCCAAACTGCGGAACATGTGTGACGTCCATTTGCCACACCTGGTTGGCCTCTGTCCCTCGTGGGTTGACCCCCCACGAGGGCCCCCCCGGTGCCCCTGCACAATGCTGACAAGAGCGAACTATGCCTTGGGCTTGAGAGAGTGGCAGATTGAACTGTCTGGCAAGCGCTTTGGCATTTTGGTGAAAGAATGCATGACTCTGAATTGGAGTAGTGAAAACACCTAACACCGAACGTTGCTGAATTTCCTTTGCCGCCGCATCCGCTCTACTATTGCCCGCGGAAATCGGACCCGGTAGGTCTTGGTGATTTCGGATGTGGGCAATATAGAGCGGCTCCGTGCAGTTTCGCAAATGAAATTGAGCAGTGAGGAATAAACTAAGCAAATTCTTGTCTATCGCGGGAGTGATGTATGCTCCCGGTAGACTGTGAAGCAAATTCCTGACATACTGACTGTCAGTAATGATGTTTAGGCGCTCTTTGGCGAAGGTGCGCAAGGCAAGGTTCACCGCTGCCAACTCTGCCCGCTGCGCGGACTTCTGTGGAAGAGTTAACAGCGTGCGCCAAGCCTGGTCCTCCTGTCAAGTTAAGACACCATATGTGCGACCCCCATCCGTAAAAACTGTCCTGGCTCCCTGAAGTGGAACCAGAGAAAGCAATTCGAACAAGCTGACTGTCTGCGTTTGAAGTGAGACAAGTCTGGGGTCTTTCGGCAAGTGGTATGCCAAGCATCCGGTGAATCCCTCCAAAGCAATTGGAAGCGAGTCACCGAGCTGCATCAATTGCTGAACCTGCTCTTTGGTGAACGGGACCACGATCTTTGCTAAGTCGTGCCCTGAAATGTCCCTGGCTCTCAGCCTTCCGCGGTAAACCACCGCGGAGACCAATTCTTGGGGAGGAACGATGTTTCGGGAAGAGGTGTTCGGCAAGTACACCCAATCCACGATACTCGCCCCTTTCTCGGAATCTGTTCCTAGGGCTCCAGTGAACATGGATCCTGCCCGAACTATGTACAAGTTCAGGATTGGGGCATATGGCCCCTGAGCAATCCTGTCCACCCACCTTTGGCTGAGAATTTGGTTGACTTTTTCGAGGGCCAAGCGCGCTTCTCGAGAAATTTGTATCCCATCTGCGGGCTGCTTGCCTAATGTTAGCAACGAGAAGAGCAGTTTCAAAAGATCCGTATCCAATCGGAAATACGGTCTGGCCCAATTAATGTTCCCTAAAACCTGCTGCAGTTCCACCAAGGTGACCGAATCCTTCAAATTGATTTGGGGCAAAACTGGTGCTGCAAAAGAGCGGAGAAGCCGATGACCCAAGTATGAGAAGGGCTCGGTTCTCTGCACCTTCTCCGGGGCAATGAGTAAACCTTTCTCCCCCAGGCTGGCCTGGAGGTCAGAAAACATTTCGCTGCCGAGTTGCGGCACTGCGACCAAGATGTCATCCATGAAATGGCAAACTAAGGCTTTGGGGTGAAGGTTTCGAAACTTTGCCAGTGCATTGTGAACATAAATTTGGCACAGGGTGGGCAAATTTAGCATGCCCTGTGGCAAGAATTTCCACGCGTAACGCTCCGTGGGCTCACTGTGGTTCACAACCGGCACCGTAAAGGCGAACCTTTCCCTGTCCCTGGGGTCTAAGGGAATTGTGTAAAAGCAATCCTTGAGATCTACAACTAGGATCTCCCACCCCTCGGGAATCATATTTGGATTTGGGATGCCGCATTGGAGCGGACCCATTGGCTGTATACATTTATTGATCTCCCTGAGATTGTGGAGGAGTCGCCACTTCCCCGACTTCTTCTTTATGACAAAAATTGGCGAATTCCAAGGACTAGTGGACTGCTCTATATGTCCTGCGTCTAGCTGTTCTTTAACCAGTTTCTTTAGGGCGACTAATTTCTCCCCCACTACCGGCCATTGTTCCACCCAGACCGGCGTATCGGTGAGCCATTTAAGTGGCAACGCCATTACCCGAAGGTAAGCGTAGCACCGTACTGCTGTAAAATGTCTCGCCCCCAAAGGTTGATGTGCACGTCCAGAATGTGCGGCCGAATGACCGCTGTGCCGTCAGCCCTTGGGATCGTGACTTCCACCCACTCCCGGCTCCTAAACGCTTCTTGGATGCCGCCTACCCCCCACACATCGGAGACCGGCTCAATGGCCCACTCCCGTGGCCACTGGCTCCTGCTTATCACGCTCACATCAGCTCCGGTATCTAATAACCCTGAAAATGATCTTTTATTCAGAAATACTTCAATAACTGGGCGCTGTTTCCACTCAATGTTGGTCTCCACTGTCGCTAAGACCTGGTATCCTTGCACTGCCTCACTGTCGCTCGAGCAGTCCTCGGACCGGGACTCTGAGCTGTCCCTGAGCCTTCCCTGGCTATCTGCTGGCGAGTTACAAGGAACCATAATCAGTTGCGCTAATGTGTCTCCTTTGTGAATTGTCTGGGGTAAGTGCATCCAAAGCTGAACTTGGAGAACGCCTGAAAAATTGGAGTCAATGACTCCCGGAATTACAAGAATTCCGCATGCTCCTGCTACACTGCGAGGCAAAACTAAACCTATAAAGCCTTTGGGCAGTGGTCCCATGTACTGGGAATCCACCAGATAGACTGTGCCTAGCAAGTCGCATGTGACGACTGCCTGGCAAGTCAATTCTAGCCCTGTACTACCCTTGGGGCTGGCCTGTGCCTTCGCAATGCCTGGAATGTGAATGGAATCTAGTCTAGCTCTGGCGAGCTCTGAGCGAGGGAAGCCTCTGTTTGGACCGGGGCCAGAGACATGCCCGCGTTCCGGTTTCCCGAACGTGGACAGTTTCTGGCCCAGTGGTAGCCTTTCTTGCACTTCGGACACAGGGTGTTTGGAGCCTTGGGACGGCCGGAATTTTGTCTGCCTCCCTTGGATCGGCACTCCCTAGCGAAGTGACCGACCTTGCCACAATTGTGACATGCTCCTTTGGGTCTGGGTTTCCTGCCTCCCTGCACCGCCGCTGCCAACAGACCCATTTTGTATGATTCTGTGCCAACGTCGGCGCAAGCCCTGATCATGTCTGTGAGGGTCAAGTCGGGACGGTTGCCCAGTGACTGCAAGATTTTACGGCAGTCCAAATTGGCATTATCTTTGGCCAACTTCATCATGAGCTCTTGTTGGGCTTCCTCATTATCTATCTGCCTACTGATCGCTTCGTCTAAGCGATTGATGAAGTCCATATAGGGCTCCTGGGCTCCCTGCTTGACTGCGGTGTAATTTTTAGCCGCTTTGCCAGTTGCGGGAACCTTGAGAAATGCCTTGAAGGCAGCCTCGGCTGACATTTGGAGAGTGGCTAGTGGCAAGTTGGTCTGCGCATCGATGGATTCGAAGGCCCCTGACCCATATAACTGGTCAGGAAGTACTGCGCCTCCCATCCTGGCAGCCCTAGTCTGAGCCTCGAGGCGATACTCGCTGTCCCATAGCAAATACTGGCTGGGGTTGAGCATCATCCGCATGACGGATTTCCTTTCGTGCGGGATGAACATGGTGTTCTCGCACACTTGCTGAAGCGTGCCCCTAGTAAAGTGACTCTGGAGTCCTGTCTCTGTGATGGCCTTCCGTATAGCCATGAGAAGCTTATACGGGACTGGTGAGTGAACTACCTGCTGGGCCCCTGTGAGGGCATCCATTTCCAAGTGAATTGGACAAATCTGACTAAGCTCAGCTAGTTCTTCTGCTGGCAATTCCCCCTTCTTAATTTCCTCCTCCACTGTGCGCTGAAGGGCACTCTTGGTCTGGGAGCCTGTAACTGTCAGAGAAGCGCCTGTGCTCCTCATTCCATGCATTCCGTCGGTGACGTCTGCAGCTGTCACCGAGGGAAAGCTCCCTACACTATTCTGCCTGAATTGGAGTGACAGATAGAGTGCCGTGGGCGCCGATGGTTCGGCTGGCGCTGGGGGTTCTTTGGCTTCTATCCGGACTGGATCTACCTCCGCTAAGAGCTTCCTACATTTGCCCCATGTGCGAATTACGTGCTCTGGAGCTTTCGGGGGTTGCTGAATGCAGTCTCCTATCTGATCCCAAAGCTTAAGGGTTAACATACCCACTTCTGGGTAAAGTGGGCAGTGTTCCCTTAGGTACACCAAAAGTCTCGCTAGTTCTCCGCTGTGAAACCTTAACTGAAACACCCTGGCCAGGATTCTGAACTCTTCCTCATGAGTTCTTTGGCTAGCGGACGGACGTTGCCTCTGAGGGCAAGTCCCCATATTACCTGCGAAGGGGTCCTCCGAAGTTTCCTCCTCGGGACGAGTCGACGCGTCTCGGGCAAGCAATAGGTTTTGGCGACGATTCTCTGGGTAGAGCTCGGAGCGTGGCCCCGTGCCACGGGCCCTCGGCGGCCTCTGCGCTGTCAGGGGTTCACAGCTGACCCTGAGGGGAACGTGTTTTTCCGTAACCGCAACACCTCCGCGAAAGTCGGGAGCAAGCTGTAGGATGCCTCTTCGGTACTGCCCCGCCACTTGGGCCGTCTTCCCGACCGGCTGGTTTACCGGCCGGGCTGCCGCACTGTCCTCCGGGACAATCGGACGCGGTTCAAGCGCAGAACCGGACCGTGTGATCGCTTACTCACGGGTAAGATCACGTCTCGGGGTCACCAGATGTAGGAATCGGGGCCGCTAGGACAGCCGTTGGGTCCTGGAGGAGACTGATCAAGAAACGATACGAGGCAGTATGGAGCGAGATCAGATCAGTGGTTTATTGAAGGAAAAGCATCATCATATATAGATCAGAAGGCAATACGGGGAAAACCGTCACCTGACAGAAAATCACATCACCTATTTACTCAGGTTAATGGGGAATCTCTCTTGGGGAAGTTAATTAGCGTGGGCAAACATTGACAGGGGAAACACCATTGTCTAGGGCTTAGACCGGGGTAAATATGGCCACTATTTGCACCTGGGATAAGGCTAAACTTGGAGATGAGTGATTACCTTATATCTAACAGGCGTTAGTGATCTGCTTACTTGGCAGGGCTGTAGGTCAGGTCAGAAGTGGGTGAATCAAACCCTATCATTAATCCACCCCCCTTAATTTCTGTGCCCACAGAGCCCACGGGCCAGGAGTTTTCTCAACCGAGGTGGCCTCTGCAAGGGCCGTTCCATGCCCACAGGGCATGGGGAATCCACAGGCTTCTATTTCCAATGAGAAAGACGTTGTGCAGATAAATGTTCAAGTCCCTATGAGAAATGTTTCTATACCATTGTTTTTTTGAAAAAGAACAAGTTATGTCTTTTTCATTTAAAAAGCAAAGCCCAATGTATGGCAAACATAAAAAAGACTGGCTGATTGTTAAACAAGAAACAATCAACCCCTCTAATATTTTAATGCTTAAAACTCCATGCAATGGCTATCATCAGTGTTGTACAATTTGTGTTATGTATTTGCCTTCAAATGCTATTTTGCACTAAGTGCCGCTTGCAGCACTTTGTATAGTTTGTGTTTAAGAATGGTTCTTATTCTACTTCGGAACTCTGGTTGATTATGCCACGGAACAGCGTACCCTTTTGCAGGGCAAGAAAAATAATTTATGTCTGTAACACTCATACATGAGAATGAGAGAAGTGAAGATCTGTGGTACTAGCAATGATGATTTCCTGGCATTTTGTGGATGGAGTTAACAAGATCAAAAGTGAAGGGGCTATGCTTGAGTGGAACTAGTGCAAACTTGATCTGATCCTTTTTGGAGTTGGCAAGTCAAGGCTTTGAAGCAATTCAGTCAAGTGACATGGTTCATTGCTTTGCCCATATATATCCATTGCCTCATATGTTCAGCATTTTATCGTCTATGATGAATCCACTTTGACTTCCATTCCTTTGATGCAGACCAATAAAACAATCAGCTTGAAAGATCTGCTTTGGACATCTCACTGCCTCCTGTACTTGGTACACAGCCATAAACTTAGGCTGCTGACCTTTCGCGGTCCCCTCAGTATCTCAGTGAGCTTGCCCTAGGAGAAACAGCGGAGTCACTGTTATGTGTGGCTGACATTTAAGCTCAGTTACAGTTTTTGTGGATAATCTGGAAGCCTAAGGCATTTTTTTGCTGAGGCATTTTTGAATCTGTAGTCAGTACCATTATAAAGACACACATAGAAATGGATACACACAGCTAGCTTTCAGTCAATGCCTCCATCCACTTACATTTCCTTATCTCTTCCTATATTTGTTATATTCCTCTGAGTAGACAGTATTGAAGCAGAACCTTTTTGAATTAAATTTATTCATCTTTTGGGTTTACCAAATCACACCATCTAGATAGCAGGTGTTCAGGCCTGTGTATAATAAAAATGCTGAGATTTTGCATTAAATGTCATATAAAATGAAGTAACAAAAGAATACTGTAATCTAGTGTGCAAATAGTGTTTAAAATTAAAGAGCAAAAAATATTAAACATGAAATGCTTCATGGAACAGGACAATCTTTAAGAGCATCCAAAGCAAGGTGATGAGGGTGGTAATCCCATTTGTATTGGCACAGCGTTCCACAGCCAGAGTGATACAATGTCCTGTCTCTAGGTGAGGGGAACATATTTAACAGTGCCTCTGATGAGGATTTTAAGATATGAACAGGTTCAAACTAAAGGTAGTAATCCTTCATATCCTGATAATATTCCTGGCTTTTTAGGTCAAAACCTTCTTCTTGAGTTCTGCTTGATTCATTAAATTTAATTGCATTGTTGGTTTGTGGCATGGAATAAAATACAGAGGATGTGAGATGTCATCTGGAATACTGATCTGCTTTTGTTTAATTTTGATAGAATGCATATACTGTATCACTGGACTATAGCAGAATTGGTGAATTATTATGGAATTTACATAGGTGGCACACCGAGCCCTTTCTAGTGGCAGTGCCGCTTCCCCACTCACCCCTCTCCCTCCACCAATGGAGAGGCAATAGGGGAGGCTGAAATCCTTCCCAGATGTGCACTGGTCACATCACGTGGGTGCATGGGCATGCGTAGTGCCTACCTGAGCGCTGCTGCCACCTCCTTGTGCATTCGGTCTCTAAAAGGTTCACCATCACTGGACTATAGGAACAGATTTTATTATTCATAGAAATAAATTTATCATTGTGTATGTGCTTGAATGGGCAAGTAGGTCATAGGTCTTGCAATTATAATATCTATTATTGTTTTTGTTATTTTCAAGGATTGTCAGTAAAAGTATTTTTAAAAGAAAAAGAAAAGAAAGCAGTGTTAGTAATGGCAACCACTGGAATATTTTTGATGCTCTTGCTGTATTGTGTGTTTATTTCTTGTTTTCTTTTTTTTTGTATCTTTAATTTGATTTCCAAATCAATCAATAGCCTTTAGCAAAAAACATGGAATGCTTTTACATATTTATATAGTAATCCATCTGATACCAAAAAATTCTTCTTGTTTGGCTGTGTGGAAACAAGTTCTGTGAACAGAAACAGAAGGGAGACAAATTCTCATTTCTGTATCTCACAACAATCAACCATCTGCCATCAAGTCAATTCTGACTTATGGCAATGCTTTCTAGGGTTTTCCAGGTAGAAAACACAGAGAGGTTATTTACCATTCCCTTCTCCTGCTGGCATCCAGGGATTTTATTTCTCCTCTAAGCACTCTAACACAAGCAGACAATTTTCAAGCAAAGCTATTGCCTATATTCTATCCAAAAATCTTCAGAAGGAAAGTCCTTGAGCATTTTCCCAAGTTTGGCCAATTTCAGTTGTCAAAAATCCAGCAATGATAATCAGCAACTCTTTATCAAATACAGCCTCATTCTTTTTCATGACTAATGAGAATACCAGTAAAATTTCATTAGGGACTATGTTTTGCAGTGTTAACTTGCCCAACTATTATGCCAGAATGATTTGACCTTTGGACAGAAGATTCACAAATGTTTCAATGATCCATTTGAACAATGATTTCTACAATACATGTCTGGTTTCTCATTATAAATTTCATGAAGTTTTATAGGGCACAAATGCCATTTATGAACTGCCATTTAATGCCACTTAAGTTGCTTAGTTTCTGCCCAAGTAAAGTTGCTTTATAGTTCTGTCCAAGATTCTGATATATTAAAATTTAGATTTGTTTCCCTAACTGTCAATTATCATACTCTTCATTAACAATATTTTTTATAAATCACTGAGATTAATCTTCTTTTTATGATTAAAATTGTTTTCTAATATTATAAGCCTTCTAATAGAACCTGAAGCATTGTATGAATGAGTTGCAAAATCTTTATTTGAATTAATTGGAATCACTTAATTTTTGTTTCAGTAGCTTTCTCTTTTAACTGTCTGATTGAAATTGGTTTTCCTCTTATAAATCAATCTCTAAATCTATATTTTCCAGTTTCCTCCCAATGTTTAAACTGTGCATCTTTATCTTGAAATTTACAAATAGGATGCTTCAAAAAATAGAATAATGGAGAAATGGAAGGAACAAAGATATTCATATAGCACATATGAATTAATTCAATAGTAAAAGGGTTCTTCATTTTAATAGTGATTTGGACCTCTGGCTGTGGAGCCAAAGGTTGTGAAGTTGATTGTTCAACGTACCACTGTGATTTACAGTAAGTTTGGACCTGAGGATCCAGCTCTAACTTTATTACCACCACCACCACTACCATCATTATCTACCATTAGATTTACAGTTGAAGACTGGCATAAAATTAACAGTTCAAGACCTAACCAAGGACATAAGAACTCTTAAGGTAATGTCTAAGTATCTAGGCTGTTCCTAGAAAAATTGTCTTCCGTGAAGTTAAGATATTAAAGTCCAAAATATCCGAAATTTCCAAATATCTATGGAGTTATTTAGGTATTGCTCGAAAGGCTCTGATTATGGCTTCAACAACACTTTTCTTTTTCTATAAACACTCATCTTCAATTTGCAATCATAATATTTTGTGATTTTCTACAGACGTTTATCTTCAGTTTGTGCATCCCCTGTGATGGCATTGCAAATAGTCAGTGAAATTTTGCTACATCCACTGATCAGATGATCTGCTGTTTCATCCTTTTCATTACAAAGCCAGCATTTGCTATTGTTGGACACATGCTGTATTTTAGTCTCCATGCAAATTGTTGGCAAAACTTGTTCCTGAGCTGCCAAGATTGTTATTGTTATTGTTGTTATATTTCTTGGCATTTTATATGTGTAAGAGTTAACAACACAGTTATCACCAGCTCTCTTCTTTTGAGTCCAGTCAGGTGTCTTATTCACTTACACAAATTTAATAGCCTGTACTACTGTATTGGCAAAAGAAATTTATAAGAATAAACACTTTGAGTATATAGCACCTTTGAGCACAAAAACTACCTGTGGCATATTTTAAGTTTCATACTGACATTTTAAAAACACATTTTACCATATGGAAGTCCCAACTGTTTCTAGAGTAATGAAAATATCAAAAGAGAACCAAAGGGGATAAAATAATTCAACATCTTATAAGAGAAAGTGACATGATTCAGTAAGCACAGTTATTTCATTGCCATATCTGCACCATATTTCGGGCTGTTCAACAGACATTTCATTTCCCCTAGAAACCATACTGCAGATAAGGAGGTTAGGAAGCTCTATCCTCAGCCCTCTTGACAGATTTCAATTAATTTATAAAAACCATGTATTAAGAAATCCAGTTCAGCCACACTGGATGGTTTCAGGGAAATATATTTTAAAATGTGCTTGACATTTACATAAATGGAATTTAATTGTACTTCATTGGGTAAGGCACACCTTAAATTTTGGAAAATTGTTTTTTTTAAATCATACTAATTCCCCCACCCACCCACCCACCCACCAAAGGTACTGGAAAACATGAAAGCTCCAAACTTTATTTTATTCAATTTGTAGGATACAGTGATACCTCATACAACGTCCAAACTTGGTTTCACAAGTTTGGACTTTATATGGATTTGGACTTTGTATGAGGCATGCAAAA
Source organism: Bradypodion pumilum (assembly GCA_035047305.1). Classification (NCBI taxonomy): domain Eukaryota; kingdom Metazoa; phylum Chordata; class Lepidosauria; order Squamata; family Chamaeleonidae; genus Bradypodion; species Bradypodion pumilum. Next base: position 76,320,678 of record JAWDJD010000002.1, on the reverse strand, counting down.
TCCTAGCTGCGATGCCTCATACAACGTCCAAATCCTTGCCATGATGCCTTGTACCATGTCATTTCCATACAGATACATTGTACTGTAACAGCACAGAATTCAGGGCAAAATCAAGGAAACAGACAGGAAACTGACAGAACTTTAAGAAATCATTGTCTAAAGGCTAAATACATTACAAAAACATGTCAAACAACCCCGATTGTCCAAGACCCTGCAGAATGCTGCAAAAATCCCAGGAATGCTTCTAAAAATTCTGACAAAAAAATTTAAAAAAATCCAAAATAGCGCTCAAAACCATTCCTAAACACTCTTTGCCTTGTGCAAAACCCACAAGAGCAATGCACACATATGTCCTGCCTTTTATACTGCCCAGGCACAATGCAACCTGGGAAAAACCCCAATGCCTCATACAAAGTCGCAGCGACTTTGTATGAGGCAACTTTTTTGAAGGAATTAGGCGATGTTGTATGAATTTGATGTTGTATGAAGCAGACTTTGTATGAGGTATTACTGAACTTCCAAGGCTGCCGTGGTTTTTCAAATTGTGAAACTTTTCATAATTTTTCATGTTGTTTTCAATTTTATATAGAAGTATATTTTATAAGATTAGATAATTAGCTAAGCCAGAGTAATAACAATTTAACAAATTATTGTTGCCACTTTAGATCACAAGAAAAGAGGTTCTGTTTCAGGATAATATTAATAATTTCATATCAGAAATTATTCTGGGTTGAAAGGATTTTTGCTGGAGAAACTCCGTTCAGGTGGCACCCAAATGAGGCTCCTTTCGTATTCCCAAGATCTTTTCCCACCAAAGTGGTCCCTATTTATCTGTAATAGAGACACTGATGTGTGTTGAACTAAATGACTTCACACCTGTTAAAAAAGACAGATAGATTCACTACACTGTTCTTTCTCCCTTCTTCTTGTGAACCTGCAACCCATCAGTCCCATGCAGGGTTGAGAAAATGAATGGATGCATTTAGTCCATTAGTTTGAATCTTTCCCATTGTGATCAATAGGATGTGAGTACTATAATACTTTATAGTTGCAGAATGAAGTTTTCTTGACCATTCTGCCTTTAATGACTTAAAGGTGAGACATACATTTAGATAAACACATCTTTTTTTAAAAAAAAATAGAGATGCTTATCCCAACAGTCGGTAACTATTACAGTTTAAAGTTCAAAGTACTCAACTGAGGTCCTTGACTTTTATGCAAACATATCTTAACATGGCTATAAAACAAATATGTTTCCCCTCATTTCTATAGGAACTAAACTCCAATGCTGCAAGTCATTTAAATCACAGAGATTATTGTGCATCTTTTCTCACCAAAGTGGTCCCTATTTATCTATTTGCAATGTCTTGCTTTCAGTCTGCTAGGTTGGCATGAGCTGGGACAGAGATGGGTGCTCAAACTGTCATGCAATACCCAGGTTTCAAACTGCTGACTTGCCAGACTTCCAGGTAACAAGGTGAGCTTCTTAACCACTGAGCCACCATAGCCCCTTTCTGATTCAGGATTAGGAAAAGCTATCATTCAACAGTAGAAAGTTGTTGATTGTACTTTGTTCGGGGTTTTTAAGCACAGATGGACTGGACACCTATCAGTGATGGACACCTGGGGGCTTTTGTGATTGATAGAGGATCACCAGAACTTCTTTTAGCTCTACTGTAGGGATCCGCTGGCTCCCCACCCTGAGTCGCCTTAGTCAGGGGTGGGTGGGAGCATGCCGCAGCTGCCCCGAGTTCCCGCCGTGGGGCTATAAGAGCTGCTGCCGCTGCCGAGCCGCCGCAACACCACCGGCTCCCCACCCTGACTCACCTTGGTCAGGGGTCGGTGGGAGAATGCCGCAGCTGCCCCGAGTTCCTGCCACGGGGCTATAAGAACCGCCGCCACCACCGAGCCGCCGCAACACCACCGGCTCCCTACCCTGACTCGCCTTGGTCAGGGGTGGGTGGGAGCATGCTGCAGCCGCCCCGAGTTCCCGCCACGGGGCTACAAGAGCCGCCGCCACCGCCGAGCCACTGCAATACCGCCGGCTCCCCACCCTGACTCGCCTTGGTCAGGGGTGGGTGGGAGCACAGCTGTTCCCTGAGTACAGCTGCCATATGGTGGGACACCCCCTTTCTTTTCAGATGAGACGTTTTTAGGGGCTCCATCTTAGACTTGTAGTAGCCGAGGGTACTAGTTGGTATTAAATGATAAATTGTATTGTGTCAGGATCTGTATTAGACTTTGTAATTTTGTATCTTTAATATTGTAGAAATTGCCATATTGTGGAGAGTTCTAGTGTAACTTATTTGCTTTTCCCCCTTTACTTATATTATGTTTTTCTGACTTGTAATCTTGTAATTTGATGACATTATTGCTTTATTATTGTATTGTTGATTTATTGTGTTACATTTACCTGTATTATTGTACTATCTTATTGTTACTATGTACATCACTTTGAGTTGCCTGCTGGGTGAGTAAAGCGGTATAGAAATTAAACTTGAAATGAAAAAATGAAATGAAATTCTTGGCTGTCTTCCAAAGGATCTCGCACTGGCTTACACAGGTGGGGCCTGGGTGAGATCTGGCTGAACATCAGCCCTATGACACATCCCCCCAAATAGAAGCACACCTAATTCCTGTTATTTCAGCAAGCCCTGTGTTCACTAGCACACCTCATGCTTATTATGTCATTCCTCATGACTTTCACCGGCCCACTGCCCAACCCAGTATTATGTAATGTCACATGACTGCTTGCACCAATCAGCATCTCCACACCCCACTTCCTGCATTGCTCTTGTGCAATTAATAAAAACCATCTGGGTCCCTTTGTCTCAGAAGTTCCTTCACAGCTGGCTTCAACAAGAAGTCCTGTCTCTCTGTGTTTTGTGTGTGTGTCTTTGGGTGATTGTGTGTATGCTTCAGGGGCCAGTGTGAAGCCCCCATTGCAACAGGTGGCAGCCCAATGTGGGGCAAGCCCCATTGCAACAGCTGGTGACCCCTTAATGTGATTGGACCACGCCTTCTATGGTTTATCTTGCCTGGAGTAGGCAATCGTGCGAACGATATTCCTGGAACAAAGGAATCTCTTTTTAAGTAAATCATGGGTTCATCTCTATCTCAGGCACAGCAGAAGCATGCTGAGAAACTTTCCCATCTGCTGCAGAGGGTAGGCAGGCCTACACCCCTGGCAGACATACAAGCTTTGCTCATAGAGATGTATAAAAGGTGTCTCTTGTATCCAGCAGGTGGGGCTTTAAGGCTCAGCCCTTGGGAAGAGGCTGGTATCATACTGCATTCATCCCCCTGTTCTGAAATACCTCTGTTAAAAACATGGCATATTTGCGATTTTGCTGTGGAGCACTTAGCAGAAACTGCCCCCACCAGCCCCATGAAGCCATGGGGAGGAGGAGGAGGAAGGCTCACAAATGGAGAATTGTCAGAGGGAGGGAGGAAATCTGAGTATAGACAGTGAATGTGTGAGTGTGGAGCAAGAGAGAACAGGGCAGACAGAGAGGGGAGACGTGGCCTCTGTTCGAGGCAGCTTCAGATCGTTCCAGCTCCAGGCACAGACTTGGCTCCACCCATTCTGGAAATCATCTTTCAGACCTTCCTGAATTTTCCTGTTTTATGAAAGCACTGCTAAAGTTGGCATCACAGCCAAGAATCCCTATACTCTACAATTTATTATTCTACAATCATCCCTTTCCACTCAAGTTTGATGCTTCTTAGGTCATCTTGGAAAGTTCGGCATCATGTCTTCTTTGGTCTTCCTCTCTTCCTCCATCCACTGGTGATATCCAGTTAATCGCAATCTTGGCAGGGTATTGTTTACCCATGTGGAGCACATATCCAGAAAAGTGCATTAGTTCTGTTATCAACTCAGAATTTTTTCTTAAATCATATCTTTGTTATATTTCCTTATTTGTAATATGATCCCGATATGTAATAGGGAAACGCTTTCTATGGCAATGTTATACAAGCCTCTGCATTTTATTTTATTTTTTGTTGCACTTCTATCTGGCCTTGCCTTATAATCCCCACTCTTACTATTCTTAGCAATTCTATTTAACTTGTACTATTTGGTGACAAATCACATGTGTTGTCAATGAGCCATGATTCCATGCTCTGACCCAGTATTTTTAGGCTGACACAGAATCTGCCTGAAGCTCTGAGGATCAGTCAAGATTGACAATATTGAATTACATGGACCAATGACTTGGATCAATATAAGGCACCATTTTGTTTGTCTAGAACCATGATGGTGAACCTTGGCACTCCAGATGTTCTTGGACTTCAATTCCCAGAAGCCCAAGCCCCCATGTAACCACACAAATGGGTTTACTGTGATTCATCTGGCCCACGCCGCCCTCGTCGCTCCTGGAGTGTGGTGCGGGCTGGATGAATCACAGTGAACCCATTCGTGCAGATTCATGGGGGCTTGGGCTTCTGGGAATTGGAGTCCAAGAACATATGGAGTGCCAAGGTTCACCATCACAGGTCTAGACTGTGTATGAATGAAAAAAGAAACAAAATGACAGGAATAAGCCCCAAAAATATTATTGACAAAACTGTATTATAATTAAAGAATTGCAATGTTCAGAACTAAAGTATACTCAAAACATGTTAAGCAATTTACCCCTCCTATTCCTTTATCCTTAGTTTAACTGAAATTAATGATATCCTGAAAAGTGTTGCTTTACTTCCTTTTATCTGGAAAAGTGCTTATGTTTGCCCAGTAGATAATCTTAGTTGTACGTTATTGTATTAGAAGGTAGAAGTTAAGCTATTGTCATCAGTATCCACAGTAGTGAAATTATTTTATGTTGACTGCCTCATCTAGATCTCTTTCAGATAACGGGCAACAAAACCAGAATTCCTTTTCTTTCTATTATACACACATGCTTTCATAAAGAGGATACCTTTCCTCTTTGTGAATGTTAGTAGTGTTTTCATTTAGATGCTTACCTTGTGAATTCTTTTAATCAAGTTTCTGATTTATATTTTGTCAGTCATTATGCTCCTTTCCATTGGTGTGCTCTAATGTTCTATAAAGATACAGTATGCTCATATATTTCAGAATTGTTATTTTCTAAATCAGCACTTCAGTTCTATAGGATCTGATGATTGTTCCACTTTGAAATGACAAACAAAGATCTGATGCACCTCTCTCAACACTCCAATGAAGAGATATGATGTGGGGGTGTCCCTCTGTCCTCCCATAATTGGATAAACCAATTATGTTCAACTACTGGTGAGACTCTACAATTCAAAATATAATTATTCAGCCTTTGCTCAAAAACAATTTTGGCATGATTGCATCCAACTTTTCCTGTTCCATACAAAGGTTTCCTTTGCATTCACATCCAGCCTAGTTGAAGACTTTTTGTAGTTAGGCTTATGAAAGATCAGTAAAAGGCAAAATGAGTACATAAAGGTAAAGAAGATAAATCACTAATGTGGTTTGAACTGTCCTGCTTGCTAAGGTTTATATTTTGAGATGAAACAGTGACTTGCTACATTTGTCTTGTGAAAATGCTGCAGTTTTTCTAAATATTCATCTGGCAACAGCAATAAAGACTTTGAATCCAGACCTATATCTTGTATTTGACATGTGACTAGTCCTGAATATTTTTCCAGCAGTATTGGCTCATATTTATGTCCCAACCTAATGTGAATTTAGACCATACCAAATGTGGACCTCTCAAACAATAGCTGCAAAGCAGCTTTAAAAGATTTGGGGGGTTTTCACCATGCCAAGGTGGAGAGAGGTGGCCACTTAAGATGATGCTTTGACATTGCCTTGTATTGAGGGCTGAGCACAGCAAAGAGGTGATTTAAGCATGCCCAGCCTCTCAAGCATCCCTCTTTGACCATTTTAGAGCTGACGACCTATCCGCCCATCCTCTTTTTCCAGAGTACTTATGGGAGTCTCCATTGAGGGGCTAGATAGGAATTTTTTTAGCCCATCTCCCAGATTGCCATTGAGGGAACAGGGTAGATTTTTGTCTCTTACTCTGGCTTGTTCGTTGTCCTTTTATTGAGGCAGGTGGTGATAAATAGGTCACAATTAGTTGGTGGGTAGTGCTGGGTGGATGGGGCTAGCGGTGAATCCTCTTATGGCATTTATTGACAAGGTGGGACTGATTGCCTGGCATGATTCGTGTGAATAAGTTGGGCATTCGGGGCACACCATGAAATAGCTTTGGAGGACATCCAACATTTGTTCATGAAAAAAGAGTTGGAAATGGACAAGGGTTGTTTCCCCACATAACTGCCAGCCTGGACAGTAGGTGACAAGGATTAGCACTGCACAGGGGCAAGGATTCGTTTGTCTGGTACAGAGAGGGGCATATTAGCTTCCTCTGCTCTGGTATCAGGTATTAACCCCGGCAGGTTAGAGCTCAATACATTTAAATAAAATTGTGACCCAGGCCTTTTGATCATATTGAACATGTCTCACCTTTTTATTTCGCAGATGGGGAGAGAATGGTTCTTCCCTCGATCAGAATCTCGGAGACATTTGGATACATGGAACCATTCCAGAAGATCATTCCCTAAAATCAGGGTCTTAGGTTGTAAATTCCATCCAGATTCAGCCCATTGTTCCAATGGATTTTATATAAGTGTTGACTCACTATTCAGCAAATCATTCAGTGTGTGTACCAGCTGATTTAGGCTTTTAACATTTAACTGAACTGAAAAACACCACCACAAGACTCTTTGCTGTTGTTTTGCTATTTCAAAATAACAATGCCATACTCTTGAAAAGTTCCACATTATCACAAGTGATTTTCCGTTGAAGGAGAGTAGGCTCTCTAAACTGTCTCTAATCATATGTTGTGGAGCAGCGCCCCACTTATTTTCCACCAGTTTCACATAGAGCCAGACACATTCTTTGAATCTTGAGGGCTGTGTCTCCCCACCCCAAAACAACAACAACAACAACAACAACAACTCAATTCCTTACTGGCAGAACTTGTAGAATGCTCTATTTTCCTCCTGACCCCTAGCTTAATAACCCGGTCTTTCAGAGTTCAGATTCATTCAGATTGACATTTAGGGAGCTAAGATTATTAGAGGCCACTCCTAGGCTTTTCACTTCAGCATCAGGTTTGTCTTGTGTGAAACCACAAAGTGTGGGAATTACTTCAAAGGTATACTTTTGAGTAAAATTTAGGTGGTCTTGAGCCAGAATGCACGTATTCTTTTTTTCTAAAGTAACTGTCACAACGCTACTAACATCACAGTTCTTTGGATTAACAGAGTTCAACTCTTTTCCAAACAAACAGTTCTATATTTTCTTATTTTATAGCAAGCATCTCTACTTATACCATTAAAAATAATATAAGAGAGATTTAAAACTAGTAGCCATGCTTTCCAATAATTACATTTTAAACCTTAGCTCTCAAACTGCTTTCTAAAGGCCCTCTTTAGCAACAGCTTTAGGGGATCAAAAAAGGATTTCAAAGCATAAGATGTCCTGATGTCTGTAAAATCCTCAGACAGATATTTCAAGTGGGTATAAAGCAATCAAAGTCCATACTAGTAAAAAAAAATAACCAGCCTTTAAAAACAAACAAAGCTTCAATAATATTTTTCAGCAGAGGAAGTTAATCGTTTAAATAAAATGCATTGGATCCAGATTTAGGGGCATGGAATGGAACTTGCAGAAGCTGATTTCCCCACCCTTCTATGATAGTGGAACTTCTCAAAATGCTACAGGAGGTTGGGACCCTGCTGAATAGATCAAGCTGCTTAGCGAAAAGATCCTTGGGAACTGGGCAGAGGAACCTTTCATGAATTGAACAGTGTGGTCTGTGTGCCCACTCCTGTTCCTTATGGTCCTGACCACTATTTCCCAACCTTTGGTTCTTGGACTTCAATTCCCAGAAGCCTCAGTCAATTCCCCAAAGCACTGATCAGCCAATGTACTAACTTAGGCTTCTGGGAATTGAAATCTCCAGTGGTGCATGGGCCCCATGTTGGGAATTACTGGTCTAGACTGTATCTCAGAATTAGCATGAGGATGAAATGAAGAGGGTAAAACCCCATCCAAAGCCCCATATCTGTACATGCAGAGTGGAGTCCAATGTGTAGTTCCTAAAATGCTTTAACTTGGAAACATGAAGGGGTTTCATCCTATATTCAGATAGTTAGCTGTAAACTCTGCAAGATCTCTTAGGCTGCCCGTTATCGATTTATTTTGCCTTTTCCTTCATCTTCTCTTTCACATCTGCTTGTTCCACTCTGTAATCCAAATGATGACATGCCCAGCTAGCTGAATGAATAGTGACACTGAAACAAACCTTAGTTAGCATTGTGGAGCAGGTGGCAATGGTAAATCCCTGCTGAACTCTCCTTACTGTGAAAACCCTATGATGAGACAGTCCAAAATGTAAGAAAAGATAGAGCTAAAAGATGAGATCCAAAGTTGGAAGGTACTCAAAGAGCTATAAGGGAAGAACAAAGGACAAGAATGGATAACTTTGCTGCTAATGACACAACTAGATTGAAGCCAAAAGGTAATCTAGGGGCTGACATGCACAGTAGTGAAAGGAAAGTACTGTGCTGAACAACACATATAATTGGAACATGGAATATGAAAAGTATAATCCTAGACAAAGTGGAAATCATAAAACAGAAATGGAACCTATAAACAATAATATTTGGAAAGGCAACAGGAAAAGAAGGTCGGATGTGAGATAGATTGACTTCCTAAGGGAAGCCAAAGGCTATAACTTGCATGAATTCAGCAGAGTTGTTGATAACAGAACCTTTTAGAGATCTCTTGTTCATAGGGGAATCATAAGTCGGAGATGATTTGATGACACATTACAATAGCAATAGCTGAATGAATAGTCTTAGTATTAGGTATTTATTGCATTGCTATTACAAACACAAATAGCATTAGCAACATTATTACAAGGCTGTGCTGTACATCATTCTTAAAATGGCTTTCTCTAAATTCTGTTTTCCAGAATTATAATAGGTTCTCTTAGCATCATTTTGTGAAATAAAACTTGGTAGAGGAACTTTTTTCTAAGTCTGGCTAGGTTATCCTGCTACAGTAATAGAGTAGACCATACTGCCAGTGACTCAACGCTGAACGTAAAGCAGAGGTTAACTAACCTGACAATCCTGAGGACTAGCGGCCTTGGCGAAGTCCACAGGGAAGGATGGTTGTCCCCAAGTGGATTAAATCCCACTTGAATCCATCTTGATGGAGGGCAGCAGCTTCATCAGTATTGGCCTGAGGCTGAAGACTTTGCATGCCAAAAGGTCTCAGGACCAGAAAGTGACTCATGGAACTGGATCAGTGGTATGGGTGTAATGCTGCAACACAGAATGTCGATGAAAGGCTACTGCCTTATATTCGCAGGACAGTCTTCATGGTTGATCGCCATGATGATTCCAATATTTGGAATCTGATATGGCACAACAAAAAGAAGAGGACTTTTTAAATAAAAACAATGAACTAGATTCCTCAAAATAAAAGCATCTAACAGAACAACAAATTTTGTTGTTAGCCAAGGGCAATAATTTATGAAGGGAAGATCTATTCAGTCATACTTGAGTCCAATTCTCTGTAAATTCTTTATTTCAAAATCTATAATGGATGTTAATGCCAAACAAGTTAGTTGTTCACACCCCTTATGCTTCTACTAATTATAGACCAAGGTCAGAGGTGTTTATTGGCATGCAGAAGTAGTTTATAACATTGACATCAATAAATAATTATGTCTCCATGGAAGGGTACATCTGACAGGCTGATATCTGATTGATGTTATAGTCAATATACTTAAATGAATTGCTTATGTTATGACATTTGCTAATCTGGTAGTCCTTTTGATAATTATTGACTTTCCTTTTTTTAAAAGGGTGTTGATTATCCAAAGTTATTGTGCTGCTGCATTTATTCATCACTCAAATATATTACCTATAGATTGTAAAAAAAGGTACATTTGTATCTTTACCTCTCTCATATTGAATAATTTCATACATGTAGGTCATATATTTCTGTTTCACAAAATAAGACAAAGAATGTAACACCAATAGGAAAGAAAAGTGAGTGAGATGTGATGGTAGACAGAAGACATTTTCAAAGTAGTACTGTACTTGTGTAAAAGATCCCACAAGACTCTATTTTATTGCATGGATTATAATAAATAAATAAATAACCCCAAGGCAGAGCGTGGTTGACAATAGCAATTTCTTTTTTGCCCCTTGGCATGCAGAATCCAGACTTTGGAGAGTAATCCCATTGATACTGTTAAAACTTTTTTTGTTAATAAGCAACTTTCAAATATATTCTGCTAAGCCAGCCTTTGCAGTCCCTCCTGTGCATTACGAATTCCTTCTATATTCAGATATGGGAGTTGCATCATCACAGTGCTAGATCATCCTGTATCCATATTGTTCCAAGTCATCTGTTGCTTCTCTTTGAATAACTTTCAGTGTGGGTACAACTTGTGTAATGTCACAATTGCCTGTTGTGAAATTACCTGGGTGTAGCTAGTGAAGGTGACAGTGTTTGCCAGCAAATGCACTGCTGCTTTCAGAAGCAAACCAACTGGTTAGTTGAGGCTCAGCTGAGGCGAGTCTGAAACCAATTTATCAGTCTACTAGCTTTACCTTTCTTTACTCACTTAAAGGGTATATATAAGGGAGAATCTTTTGGAATAGTAACCATGTCAGTCTGTGGTTCAGAAAACAAAACAAAAATAAAATAAAATAATAAACATTGCAGCATTTTAAAGCAGTGACAGACTTTACGTTTCTAGGATCAAAGATCACTGTAGCCTCAAAATAAAAAGGAGAGTGATGTTTGGGAGACAAGCTATGAGAAACCTGGGGAACATAGTTAAAAGTAGAGACATCACATTGCAAACTAAAATTTGCATAGTCAAAGCAATGGTATTCCCAGTGGTAATGTATGGTTGTAAGAGCTGGATCATAAGGGAAGCTGAACGCAGAAGAATAGATCCTTTGAAACATGGTGTTGGAGGAGAGTACCCTAGACAGTGAGGAGAACAAATAGGTCAATCTTAGAAGAAATCAACCCTGACTGTGCCTTAGAAGGTCAAATAGTAAAGATGAAGCTAAAGTACTTTGGACATCAAATGAGAAGAGAGGATTCACTTGAGAAAGCCTTGATGCTGGGAAGGGTGGAGGGCAAAAGAAGGGGGCAGGCAAAAATGAGATGGCTAGATGGTATTGTTGACACAATGGGCACAGAGCTGGGCAGGTTAGGGAAGATGGTGGAGGACAGAGGTGCCTGGCGGTGGCATGCAATGTGGTCGCAAAGGGTTGGAATTGACTGCGTGACTAAACAACAACAACAAGTTGGATGCAACTGGATTTCGAGCATGAGAGGCCTTTATCTTTATCCTATCAGCAGTCAAATGAAAGCATTTTATGGAAAGATAGGACATCCTTGACTTCGGAGGATGGTAGATGACATCGGAGCTTGGCGTGCTGTGGTCCATAGGATCGCAAAGGGTCAGGCTCGACTGAACAACAACAAAGGACATTGTCGAAAACTTTTTGGGCCACTGGGTGGGAGGAATGGGAAGGGAAACGAAGTAACCTTTTTCTTAGCATGTCCCAACTCAGACCGGACTTCCAAATTGGGTTAAATAAACGGCTTTTTGTGATGCGATGGGCCACTTCCTATCCAGAAATTGTTTTTTTCTGTTGGGGGGGAGATAATGCGGCCTCACAAACTGCCACTAGAGGGCGTCTTGGCACTTTGGAAAGAGTAAAGATTGAACCGCGCCGGAGAAGCCGAGTTGAGAGCGGGAAGGAAGCAGCCAAGAGGATGAAAGGCCGACGAACGCGATTGAGGCTCGATATTGCCGCGTCACGGTGCCGTTGGGGAAGGATTTCGCCCCAACCCAGACGCCGTGGTCCCGTTTCGAAGGGAAGAAGGAAACCTCCGGCACGACAACGTCAGGGCACCTGTCCGCGGGGCTCTTGGGGAGGCCGAGAAGTGATGCCTAGGGGGGGGGATCAAGCTTTCACCGCCTGGTGCCAATGGGGACTTCGGACTCCCCCGACGCCTTCCATGAATGTCGCCCGGGTGGCGCAGAGATCGCCACGTGGGGCGGGCGGCGCATCCCTGGATCTGGGCAGGAGAAGGGGAGGCGCTCCTCCCGTGTCCAAAGGGAGGGAAGCGCCAGCACCGGGCCGGGCCACATTCAGGACAGAAGGGATCGCCTTGGGGGGGGGGGCGGTCCAGCGGTCAAATGAAAGCACACACACATATAAACTAATATATAAAAAACATCCAAAACCCCACAGGCGACTCGCTATTTAGTAGCACACAAAGTACGCTTATTGGGTATGTGTGTGTGTGAAGAGGATTAAATGCAGACGGTCCATTAAAAATCCCCTCTGCAGCCGCCAACTTTGGTGCTTTGCGACTGTTCTTGAGTTGATGACAAATAGTGCGCAAAACGAGGCGTGCGCGTTGCGGTCCAATGCCACCGATCCAACCCCCCACCCCCCCTTTAAACTAGATGACTCCGACGAGATCCGCAAGACACGGCTTTCCCTCAGCTGCTTTCCGATCCGATCTGCCTAGCCTTTGCGCAAAGGGTTACCTGCAGCATCAAAAAGCTGCTCCCTGTGCAGGTAATTCGATTAGGCAGGTTTTCGAAAGGTGTGCGCGCGCAGCCGGTGGGCCTGCTGTTTGGCACGAGGGGCGTGGCTGTGGAAGGGTCGGAATCCAATCAAAGGGGTGCGGGAGGAGAAGAGAGATCAATCGGTTAGCAAAACAGACTGGGCGCTGATTGGCTGCTGCAGCCATTCCTCCCTCCCCCCTCCAAGAAAACTGCAAGCTAAAAAATGAATAAAAAATATTCCCGCGTGACCACCCCCCACTCCCGAGCAGCGCCTCTGCCGTGGCCGCGCGCTCGCCCAGGCGCGCACACGGCGGCTCCTCCGAGCTCTGCCTCCTGTGACACACATACACAAGTGGATGCATAAATACATATATTTATTTATGACAATAAAAATTTATCTATCTCTAGTCCTCCTCCTGTGGAGGCTTCTAGCAGCTGTCCTGTTTGCTAGGGCTCGCTCGCCTTCCGCCTTCCTCTGAGGCGCTTGTGGCCGGAGTAGTCGCAGGCAGGCGAGGCCCCCGGCGGGTTACTGCAGGAGAGACAAATCATGGGCGTCACGGTTTAAAACATACTAACCCCCTTCACACACACACTCCGCCACAAATTCTCCCCCCCCCTCCGCGCTGACTCGGTCTACTCTCGTCCAATCCTGGCTGCTGGTCGCGATCCCTGCGCCTGCCAAGCCGTTGCCTTCGAGTTTCGTTTTATTCTGCTCACAGGAGGGAGGGAGGGAGATTTCAGAGAGAGAGAGAGATACACACACATTTCTCCCCCCCCTGCTTGTTCCTTCCTGCTGCTAGTGCTTCGGTGCTGGAAGCAGCTGCAAACCGGGCGAGCCCCTGCCGGTCCCTCCCCTCCTCCTCCTCAGCTGCAGGGAGGGCCGCCCGCGCTCTTTCTTCCTCCCTTCCCTCCCTCTCTTTTGCAAAGTTGACGTTCGCGACGCCTCGGACCTCTCGCAGTTGCTCCCACAGCCGCCGGGCGAAGCTCGGGAGGAGGGAGACGGAGAGGCGGTCCGCGTGGCCACCTCGCCTCAGGAGGGGACGGAGGGGCGGCCTCCCCAGCCCACCACCCTTTCCCCTTGCTCCCCCTTCCCCTCTCCGCCGCAGGCAGGCTATTCTTCCCCTTTTTCCTTTCGGCTGGGCTGAGCAGAAGGACGTCTCGCCACACCGCGCTCGCTCCTGACCCATTTGGCTCCGTCGCCCACGAAGAGGGGGAAGACCAGGAGCCTCGCGCGCCGAAAACCCAGCAGCCGGGTTGCGGCTTCGCAACTCTCGCTTGAGCGACCGAGAGAGAGAGAGAGAGAGAGAGAGACGGAAGGAAGGAAGGAAGGAAGGGATAATAACAAGAATGGCTTATTTATAGAAAGAAAGAGGCGGAGGCGCCCCAAAGTGGACTTTATTCTGTTTATTCATTTATTCTTTTAATTGGCCCCTCCGAGGATTTCCTGCCAGCCTCGCCTGCCAGAGTCGGACACAGCCCTCTCTCGTCGCGCCAAAAGGCGGGAAGAAGAAAGGAAATCCCCCTGCCCGCCCCTCCCCCTCCCTCTTAGACCTCCTCCTCAGCCGCTGCCCAGAAACCAGCAGGAGGGAGATTGCGAGCAGCCCCTTTCTGAAGCGGAGGGGAAGGGGGGGAGGGAGGCCAGCCAGGACACCCGGAGGAGCCGCCCCTCAGCGGCGGCGCTTGGAAGGAGAGGAGGGCTGGCTGGTGTATGTCTCGCCTCGGGCTTTGCCCAGGACTCGCCGCCGTGAATGAGCTCCTCCCGCGGCCGCCGCCGCCGTCTGCCGCCGCCTCCACCCGAGGACTCCTCCTCGGCTGCTGCTCTCAGCTCCCCCTGCCGGGCCACGCCGGCTCCCTAGGGAGCTCTGCCAGGCGCAGCCGCCGCCGCCTCAGCCTCTCCTCCTCCCGCGTGGCTTCCAGGGGCCTGGCTGGCGCTTCTCTGACTCTCTTTGTGTTTGTTCCGTGACTTGGTGTGTGGCTTCTCTTCCTCCCTCTCTCTCTCTCTCAGCCCTTCTCTCTTTCCCTCCTTTGTCTTCGCCCTCTTTTTCCTCCTCCACTTTCCCCTCTCCCCTCCCTTGGCGTTCTCCTTGGTGGCTGTCCTCACTCGTGTTTGGAAGGAAGGAAGGATCGGATCTCACCCACCCACCCCATTCCCCCCGCGCGGCGTCTCCTCGGTTGGCCGGGCGTGATGTTGCACGTGGAGATGTTGACGGCGGCCTTTCTGGTGGTGCTCTGGATGTGCGTCTTCTGCCAGGATCCCAGCTCCAAAACGGTGGCCGATCGCTACGCTGTCTATTGGAACAGCACCAACCCCAGGTAAGAAGGAGCCCGGATCGCTCGCCTGTGGGCGATTCCCGACGTGCTTAGCTAGCACCCGTGCCAGATGCGGGGTTAGGCTCGCTGCGCTCAGGGAGAGGGAGCTCCGGGGTCCCGACGCTGTCCGTTGTATGTTTCATGTATATAACCACGGGATCGGAGTCTCGGGCATAGGGATCGCGTGTCTCCTTTAAAGGCGGCGGCGGCGGCTTCCCATCCTCAAGCTTTGGGAAAAGAGGGTAAACTTTTCCTCTCATGCTTCCTGTGTGGGCAACCTTGGGGGGCATCGCCCAGTGCTTGGATTCTCTGATCCAGCTCATTTGGACAGAACGCCTTCTGTATCTTCCTTAGGCACCCATAACTTTAGAGTTACCCAGGGAAAGCAAGTTCGTTTAGGAAGCTGGTGTGTGTTTCATTAAATAACTGGGGTTTTTAATTTTAACTGGCGAGATAAAAACATATCTCAGAATTTCCAGTCCTCTTGAATGCTGCTAAAACTTCCAGAAGTTTGTGCAAAGAGAGCTCCGAAATAAATAGTGCATCTTGTGCTAGAGGGAATCTGCATTTATTTATTTATTTATATCAATTTCTATACCACCCACTTGGCCAAGGCCAACTCAGGGCGGTTCACAGCATAATAAAAAGATAGCTAAAAACATAGTTAAAACTGCTTTAAAAAAAAAACTACCTACCCACTCACTAAAAAGGGGTGCAGGGACTTCTTATAGCCGTCGTCCTGGACTGCGGTTGCAGGAACCCCCAACCACATGTGCCACCTGTTATGCAGCTGGATTTTTTGCAGGATAGTTTGAGCTCTGTTTTCCAGACTCATTGCCCTCCATCCTTTTTTTGCCTGGGGAAAGGGTTGGCTAATCCGAGGTAAACTGGTTAAATTATGTTAACTGAAGAAAGATGTTCGGGCACTAACCACCACTCCAGTCTTCAAAGTTTCAGTGCAATCAGATGATCCCTAAAGGTGCAGTTTTCTCATTGAATACGCAGCTAAGCTGTCAGAGCACATTCAAGTGTAGTAGTTGGTTATTCAAGTGCAGTAGTTTGGTTATGTGTTTGTAATGAAGAAGAAATCTACTATTGAGCTAGCTGATGAATAGAAAAGAACACAGCCCTTCATTTCCATGCAGTGAGTTAACATCATTAGATAAGAGGATGTTGAGAAAGGGGACATTCTGTAGAACATACTTTTTATAGTACTTCATAGAAAAAAAACCCAAGATGGAACTGTGTAACAATAACTTTTCTATATATTTCCTTGTTCCATTTGCTTTTCAGTAGCAAAGTGCAAATCGAAGCTAAGATTCTTTGTTTCTAAATGTTTCCTTCAAAATTGCCTGAGTGGATCTTGTTTGGACTATGATTTTTTTTGTTTAGAGTCTCACTGAGAACCTAGCATTTCTCCTATCTTCAATGTTGGAAGATTTCTCCGATGATATACCCATTTAAATAAACCATGTAAGTTCTGAAAGGGAAGTAGGGAGGTGTAATAAAAGACCTGAGCAGATTTTAAAAGTTCTTTTAACAACTGGGCTATTCCAAGGAAGTTTAAGGACATTTTATCCTGTTTTATCTTAGTGCTATGTTCCTGAAATGGTTGGTTGGATTGAGATTAGTACATTGATTTCTTTGCAGGTCAAGTTCTTATTAGATGTTATGGTGTCTGTTTTACTCTATGTTGTTAGTGGCTTGAAAATAGCGTACCAAGGTCAAAAACTCCTGTAAGTACCCGTACCTTGAAATCAGTAAGCAGTTCAGCATGTTATTTTTATGTATGGAAATTTAAGTAAAACAAATATTAAGGAAATATGATGAATAGTGTTCCTTTAAATTAATTTCCTTGATAACAGTTACTAATGATTATGTCTTCAAAACCTGCCACTTCTTCATATCAAAGATAAACAGCAGCTGAAAAACCTTCCGGTAAAATTAGGCTATTGTTATCACAGACTTGACTCTGCAGGCATTTATAACTTCTTAAATGCAAGTAACTCAAGTTAAAAAATAACATATAAAATGAAATATGTATTTGTTTAAGGTAGTGAATTAAGAAATTGAATCCGCCCACTTTACTTGTGAAAACAGAAATGTTTGCTACTTTGAATTTGACCAAATGATTAGCACATGTTGCTCTGTTGCTTGAATCAAAGCACAGTATTAAATGTTTTGTTTTTCTGCCTGTTATGTTATTAATTAAACATGTAACATAGGTAGAATACTTCACTATAAATAATCCATGGAGCAAAGGGGTCAAAACTAGAACATTCAAACCAATGAACCAGAAAGCAGCCTTTTAAATTGGGGTGGTTCTTTTGGAAAATGCAAAGAAAACGTGTGTGTGTGTGTGTGTGTGTGTGTGTGTGTGTGTGTGTGTGTGTGTGTGTGTGTGAAAATAGCAGATGAGTAATGAGTTGCAAAACTTTACACACTTGCAGTTGGTAGGTGAATACATTCCTGCCATGAAAGGGTTAGAAAACTATGTTTCTGTAGTGAGTGTAACTGCCTTCTTGCAAGCTTAAACACAAGATAACATAATGAAGTACTGTAATAGTTTTGTCTTTAGTTTTGTTAGTTTGAATCAGCATTTTTTTATGTATTATGCAATATACATAAACCTGGAAAACTTTCTTTGGTTTTAAAAGTTAAGAGATTGTCATGAATTTTGCAGTTAATAGTTCAGGACCAGAAATATTGAACCAGTAATGATGTTATACTTTTGAAAGGTCTCATCACTTATTACAGGTACTGTATTGGTCTTTAACTTTCTGAAGTAGGTAGTCCTAAAATGCACAGGTGATAGATGATACTGCTTAACAAGCAATATCAAATTACCTGTACTAACTGTTATACTCTAAAGCTTCAAATCTAAACACATATAGAAGGCAGCAAGCTCTATTTAACACAGTGGGACTTAGTATAAACGTGCATAGAATTACATTGTAAATTCCGCACCATAGAAGAGGTAATCTACGGGGAACAAATATATGTGCAAAACAATTTATTTCCATAAAGGGAAGAAGAACCCCATATGCTTGCTTAATAGTTTGTGCAATCATTTCTGAAGTTTTATGTACAGCTGTCATAACTCCAGGTTTATTTTGAATTTATTATGCTATGCATACGACATTGGATACGAGTAATTAAATGTAGCAAATTAGCAGAGTATTAAAATAACTTGGAAAAGAAGACTTTCCCCCATTAATAAAATGTAAATGAACCACAGTCCAGTGCAGAAGGAGATGCATTAGTATATGGCTTTCTGTACAATTAGGTATATGTAATATGTAAGAACTGGTATAATTCTGTTCTGGAGCATTGGTTGGATGTACTAGTAAAATACAGTTTATTACAAAGTGAAAATGTTGTGAAAATTGCAAATCTCTTTTCCAAGGATAAATTAATGAATTGTACTAATTATAACTAATATAAATTGAATTGCAGTTATTTTGAATAATATTTTGTGATATCTAAAATTATTCAGTGTATTTATAGAGAAATATTTGAAGTGTTCTATAACTATGATGCGCATAGTTTTGAAATATTAACCGTATTTGTAATTCAGACGCAGACCTAAAACCTTTTAATGCCTGAAGAGTCTAGATCCATCGTTCCCAATGTGGGACACAATCTGATTTTTAAGGGGGCAATTCAAGAATATTTAGACCAAGTTAACCTAGCAGTTCGAAAGCAAGAAATTGCAAGTAGATAAATAGGGACCACTTCGATGGGAAGGTAACAGCATTCCATGTGCTCCAGTGTCTAGTCATGTCTGCCACATGACCATGGAAACGTCTGCAGAAGCAGACAGCGCTGGCTCTTCAGCTTTGAAACAGAGATGAGCACTGAACCCTAGAGTCGGATAAGTCTGGCTTTCGAGCAAGGGAAACCTTTACCTAATGGCCTTTTAGGCTTCCTCCATGTGAATAGTTCACTTTTTGAATAATAAGAATTATATGTCACGGGTGTGTGTGTCAGGATTTTAGTGATGATTAGATGAGACATGGCCAAAAAAAGGTTGAGAACCACTGGTCTACATTGATTATTGGTATTTGGAAGAACAGGTGAATTCTATTTCATCAACTTTGAGAGTTTAGTTCCATATTTTAGATTGAGTATTTTGTTTCTTTACTGTTGCAAAACTACATCATTTTCTGTTTTAAAATTTCATTGTCAACATTATTCAGGCCAAGAAAAAACTCATTTTGTAGCTGCCAAAATGCTATGTTTTTCTACAACGTATCCTTAATTTCAGTATCTTGATTATTTAGAAGGCAGGAAAATCCACTTTCAGGAATAATTACACTAAAATTAAACTCGAAGTATGAGAACACGTGAGTGCATAGAAGTATGTAAAATATATTTCCATAGATAATGTGGAATAAACTTTCACTTAATATATTTTTAACGTGACATTTAACTGAAATGCTGTGCAATTCTCTGAGTGTTCCTTCACAAATAAATCCGTTGTGTACAACAGGACTAGGTTTCACACTTTTTAAAAGGATTGTAGCCTCAGAGATACTAATACTGGTTATCACAACTGTTGCTCTATTGTGAATAGAATTATTCAAGTACAAAATGTGTTGAGTGTTTTCAGACTGACCAACCTAATTAAGTTCAAGGCTGACTACAAAGCTCTCAGAATGAAGTTTCTTGACTCATTGAAATTATTGGAATTTAAGTGCATTTTTAAGATGAAGGATATAGCTAGCTCTTTCATTAGGTTAGGACTTTGAAATAGCTTGAAAGCCATTGGCATTCCTGAGATCCTTCAGTAGGTGAGAATATTTGGTTTTCATTATACTGTATTCAATTTTCACTATTCTCAATATTGAATTATATTGAGAAACATGCAATTTGTTCTATCAGTTGACCAAATTGATTCCTCTGAGACAACTCTTTGTTTTATGAGTTTTTGGACAAAATTTGCTACTTTATTTCCAAAATCTTGCATTGCTGTTGGATGCTATAAGAAGATTGTCCCCTGGTGAGAGATGGCTCCACAGATAAATAAGCAGATGTTATGTTGTTTTGAGTAGTTGGTTGTGACACATATTTACTAAGAAGTTCTGTTAGTCAGTGGGAGTCTTGTGTAAATGATTTGAGGATTTTAACTTCTTTATTTGAAGCAAATGTATACAAGGTTACACTTCCAGTTTTGTGGGAAAGTATATAAAAATCTTTCACTGGCAGTTTCACTTGATGTCTAAAATCTAATGAGACAGGTATCTGGCTCTCTGAATTTCATATGATTAGAAAGTTAGTGGAAAAGCATTTAGCAATTCATTAACACATTTTCATGCAGTTTAGTAGTAAATTTTAATGGTACTGTATTACCTTGAATCTTATGACTTTGTAAGCTTTCATTGCCTTTACCTTGAAAATCATCCAGCAATCTATACTTGTACAGGCCTTGGGTCAGAAGATTAAAAAAATCATCTGGCTTGATCCTTTACCTGGTTTGTTACTTTATGTAGATTTGTAATAGAGACACTGATGTGTGTTGAACTAAATGACTTCACACCTGTTAAAAAAGACAGATAGATTCACTACACTGTTCTTTCTCCCTTCATGTGAACCAGTAACCCATCAGTTCCATGCAGGGTTGAGAAAATGAATGGATGCATTTAGTCTATTAGTTTGAATCTTTCCCATTGTGATCAATAGGTTCTATAACACTTTATAGATGCAGAATGAAGTTTTCTTGGCCATTCTGCCTTTAATGACTTAAAGGAGAGACATACATTTAGACAAACACATCATTTTTTTTTTAAAAAAAATAGAGATGCTTATCCCAACAGTTGGTAACAGTTACAGTGTAAAGTTCAGAGAGCAAAGTACTCAATTGAGATCCATGACTTTTATGCAGACATATCTTAACATGGCTATAAAACAAATATGTTTTCCCTCATTTCTATAGGAACTAAACTCCAATGCAAGTCATTTAAATCACAGTGATTATTGTGCATCAGTTTCAACACGAAATTTAAGCCTGAGTTTGAATCTTTTCCATTGTGATCAATAGGATGTGACTTCTATAACACTTTATAGTTGTAGAATGAAGTTTTTACTTAGCAGTTATTCCCTCATTATTTTGTATCTTGCTGTCATTTTAAGTGTCTAATGTGTAAAAATTGTAGGCCTCTGTTGGGACCTGTAAAAGATGGCACGTGACGGTATAAAAAGTGCCGTGTTGCTAAAGCATTGAACATTATGTTAAAACATATTTGAAGAATGGATTTTTGTGACAAGTAACCAAGATACTTATGAACATAATATACCTTCTTGGTTAGTTATCTGGCATCTTATTTTTATTAGTTTATATGAAATTAGCAGTGAATGTATTTCTGTATTAAATAGTTCTTCAGTTCCTGGACATGTTTTTACCATTGTGTTTGTAATTCAGAATGATTTATATACAGTAGAGCCCCGCATAATGAAAAAACTCTTATCCACTGAGCTCTTCGCTATGCGTTTTTTTTGTTATGTGGTTCCCTATGGGAGATACACCGCATAACGAAAAAAGTTCATTAACCGGGGTTCCCATTGAATGGGTATACGCCGGTTAAAAAAAAACCCGCACAACGAATGATTTTTTCGTTATGCGGGGTGTCACCCTTGCATAAGGAACGTTTCATTATGCGAACCTTTTGCTATGTGATGCGTTTGTTATGCAAGGTACTACTGTACTTTTGAGAATTGTTTTTGTATACATTGTTTCTTTCATTTATGCTGAACTCTAGTCTTGGACAAATTAAATGTTGAGTTTATAGGAGATACATTTCTAAAACCATTTCCCCACGATTTGTACCATCAATGTATTGCCCATCAGCATGACTGTTTGGGAACATATATAGATTATAATATCTTCTGATAGTCTATAATATCTAGTGATTGCAAAAGTGAGTTCATAACTTCTTTCCAAAAAGCAAAATGTAATCTAGTATTTTCAATAGGAATGCTAGAATGTTTAGTGAAGAAATTACTTGAGAAATAGTAAACAGCATGTTTATATACTTGATGCTGAAAGAATCATGTAATAGAGTACAGTATCTCTGTTTTAAATTGCCAACTAGCAGATGTTTTACACTTGGTGTGTTGAAATCAAGTGTTGAAACCTTATTTCATTTAAATCTATTATTATTATTATTATTATTATTATTATTATTATTATTATTATTATTATTATTATTATTATTATTATTATTATTATTATTATTATTATTATTATTATTATTATTATTATTATTATTATTATACGTATAAAGCAGATTTATATACCTATAAATCCCCAATCTCGTTGTCCCCAATCTCGTTCTGTGCAGGACAATGACAATAAAGATTTATCTATCTATCTATTAGAGGTGTGGGTACTATATCCAGAATGGGCTGCTCCACCCCTTGACCAAACCCCGTGGGATTCGGCACACGTGTACCTTGCGCACATGAGCAGGTCACTGTGGGGGTTCTGAAGCCCATGGGGGGTTATTTATTATTTATTTATTTAGTTCATTTATATCCTGCCCTCCTGGTGGGAACATCAAGGTTGCCCCCTAAATTGATCTGCAAAGGAGTGTATAGTCGACAGGAGGGTTTGTGTCTTCTCCAGTGCTAGGCCAACTGGGGGGGGATTGTGATGTCATCACCGAGCTCACATCGCAGGCCCACCCCGGCCAGTGGGTTTCCCGGGCAACACTGGCACTCAGCTAGCCGGGTTGGGACCACCCGGACGAAGCCGGGCACCCCTGCTAATAGAAAATAAATCTAGGATTTGATCTAATATTTTTCTTCAGTTTTACTGAAAAATTCAGAAGTCTAAATAGAAATATAAAACTCCTGATGTATTTTTTTCTGACAGAAAATCTTTATTCTCCTCATTGACAACCAGTATCTCTCTCATAGCTAACACAACAAACCAAAAAGGAGTTGGGGGATCAATGCACACCTTAAGTACTATAAGGAAAGTGACTCAGCCACACAGCCACAGTTATTGAAATTATATATGAGCATGCCTATGTCTAGTAGATGGTATACGGGCTGAATGCAACTACCGTGTCCTTTTACCAAACATATCTACACATTTCTGAGATTAAAACATATGGTGACTGAGAATTGGATCAAGCACACTTCAAATGAAGAATGTACTGCAACCCTTTCTTTTCACTTTGAACTGCTCTTGCATCTATTTCCCATAATTCTTTTTGAAGTTTGGGGGATAAGGAAAAGTATGGCACTTCATGAAGGAGAAACTGGAAGAAAATGGGTTAAAGAATCCTGCATCTTTCATATGCTTGGATCTGCACACAATGCAAATTCTTTTTGTATGGAACTGTTACCAATTTCTTTTGCCATTTCCAAAGCTAGTTTTTACCTAATAATTTCAGTTCACTTTGTGTTGTCTTGGAAACCTCCATTTTGGTTGACTCTGTTCTTTTCAGCTCTTGTGAGTAGCAAAATTGGGATGCAGAGATTATAAGGACAAATACATACTGTGCTTGATATTGGAGCCTAAAGTATATGTGATAGATGTAAGGTCTATATTTTTCTTCTAAACTTGATAAAATAATTTGCTGAAATTAGTTGGGCCATAGGATTCTAATGTAAAAATCTCTTCACTGTTTTTGCAGTATGTTCGTATTCTCCTGTTCTAGTTCAAATATATTTTTTATTTCTATGAGTGAGTTTCCCAAATTAAAGTTATTTCAGTATTCAACATAATTTCTCCACACCGATCACATTTTATCCTGTGTTCATATATCTCAGTGTAAAGCATTATTCTGTTCCTGCCATAATATAAACAAAGATGGAATGCCAGGTTCTAGCAGATACTAACATTGAAATAAGGAATTATTGTCCTTTAAATTTTATTCTCCTGTTTTATATTATAATTACTGTAATGTAATTAATGCGTAATATACAATCTAATGATGTTTTTTATATTTTAATTATTGGGGCCTCTTTGGCATGTCTGCTGCCATGTTACAATTATTGTGTGTTATATTGTTCACTGGTTGTCTATTTAGCACCAAATGAACATCAGACAAAAAAGCCACAGCCTCCTGACTATACAAAACCATTTTGGTGCAATTTATTTCACTAGGCATGAGTAAAATTTGTGTTTCATCATGTGTTTGGGTTGTTTTGATAGATTGAGAAGTAGAAGTATATACATTGTCTCAGAGATAATATCTGGTAGTAAGTCTTGTAATATAATGAATAGGATCCTGAGTTTCCCATGAGCGTAGCTTTACTTGGAATGTTTCTGCAGAAGAAAAGAGTAGAGAAGACATAGTTTTCCTTCTCTCCCCCATACCTCTTTGAAATAGCAGACTAGAAGGTTGAGCCCTCTCAAGCAGTGGGAGATAGTGCTGGACTGTGTGGGCAGAAGGATACGCTGATGACAGTAGTCCTCTCTGTTTCCTGCAGGAGTTTCCACTGGACCTCCATCTGTTTCTTTCTTTCTTTCGTGAAATGGAAAGCTGATTGAGACCTTATAAAAGATAAGCATCTATTTGAAATCCATGTCCAGCTTTCAGATGTCAGTAGCTCAAACAGTACTACAGTATATGAAAACAGATTTGGGAATGTACGTGTTTATAATATGTATATATCAATGAGACAGCAACAACATATATTGTTTTGTTTCTTTGTTCCAAGCTTTGGAGCAACATGGGGAGCTTTCCCAATGTTATAATTGCACAAGGCAATTATGAAAATATAGCAGAAGGAAGAGGAGTTTTTATTTTGTGAGAGAAGTAACCTGTAAACTTTAAAATGGCTCACCATGCTGTTTGGTTAATTCAGAAAAGTATCCTAGCTATTCCTAAGAGCTTTTCAAAAATTATTTATGTATTTACCATATTTATATACCACCTTCCTCACCCTAGGGCGACCCAAAGTGGTTCACAAACAATAATAAAAACAATAAGACACACAAAACACACTGCCCTCCATCGACACAATAGCTGGTCATCCGAGGGTGCCCAAAAGTCAGCATGGACTTTTCCGATGGAATCAAATGGAGTAGGTGCAAAAATAATAATATTTATATTACCTTTGACTGAGCAAAGAATTTGATACATATGTTCAAATGCTTAGCATGTAAAATTAATAAGCTAAGATTTATCAGTCTTGCATGTGCATGTATTGCTTAATAAAAGGAGTTAAGGAGATGTCAGGCTTTCTGGCACAGGCATTGTGCTGGCAAATCAAATGTCCTAAATTACCAGGATGACAAACTCTATTTTTTAATACTACTGATGTGAAAGATAGCTGTGGATCCTGTTAATGATTACATACAAGCCATTTCAGTTTTTCAGCTTGATGGTTGATAATATAAAATTCTATTAAAAACTATGTAGCTACTAGTAAAGATTTAGGTTTGGTATATCCACTGAATTTGTAAATTGCTTCGTGGTTTCCCCCACTCCTCTTGTGTTAGGGTCCTCTGGACATTCTTTCAGGAGCCCTCCTCCCCTTTGTGGAATAACTTAACATATTGGGGATGGTGGGAAGGCAGGGATGTTAGATTTCAAACAAGAAACTCATTGTTGTCTTTTTAACAGGAGGTGGAAGATGTTGAGCAAGAAGGAAAACACTTTCATAATTAAGCTACTGTCTTTTCTCTTTTTATGTATACTATCTTTCCCTGATGTTTTTTTTTTTTGTAAATTCATTAAGACAAGTGCTGGAAAAATCTCAGGAATTCCATTCACGGCAACAACCTGCATTGATTGTTTGCTTTTGCTGGTTCAATACATCTTACATCTTTTTTTACCATTCTCCAGCAACTCGGCTTATTAAAAATTACTGATCCATCACTAAGAGGGGTACAGTACTAGTATTGGTGCTCCTGGCTGTGTTTTTGTGCCAAGCAACAGGAAATAATAGGGATGCAAGAGCTGCCAAAAGCGTGTCTCCCAACTGCTAATTAGAAAAAGAGTACCTCAACAACCAGAGGAGCTGCTATTTCTTCTATGTATTGATTAAATAATTTTGATAGGAAACTAAAGGCACATAATAGCTCAACAATAGTTTCAGTATATGGGGCTCCCTTTCCATCACTTGCTTCTCAAATGTAGAATGCTCTTGTGGGCTATAGAAGGATGGTAATGATTGACTTTATCATCTGCTATTTGAACAAATATGAACTTTATGTAAACAGCAGTGTGAAGGAAAAGGATGTATTTTCTCTCAATTATTTAGGCAATGCCCTATGAAAGTGGTACAAGATTTAGAAAAAACATTTCTGGTATTCAGGGCTGCCAGTCTCTCTTGGCACAGACCCCATCATGGCAATGATGTCCATAATTAGCACAGTTTCTGGTAACAGTTGCAATGGGAAAGGCGAGGGTTGCTTGTAACACTAAAGCTGTCATGGGAACAATAGAAAACTAATTGCAAATTTTCAGATTGACATTTTAGGTAAGTTAACATTGCAAAATATGTATCATGTAACACATAATACGTGACTGGATAAAGAAAAGAATCTTGGGGAAATGTTACTGGTGTATGTACAGTTGTTACACACACACACACACACACACACACAGAGGGGGGAGAGAGAGAACGCTTTAATAATGTTTCTCTTTGTATCCTTAAAGTGTCTATATATGTACTCACATAATATTTTCAAGGAAATGAAAGCTATGTAAGTATATATATGGAATATTTGTTGTTCACTGATGGCTCAGATATTTCTTTACCTGTTTGTAAGTGTGCATGGTATGTGTAGTTTTTAGGAAAAAACATGTATGCAAAAGAAAAGTGCATCTTTTTCTCTCTCTAGTACAAATGGAGTCAGAATCATCTCCCCACTTAGTATAGCCGGGAATTCTAGCTTGGCTGAACTCAAAACCAGTGTATTGCAGGTAAATATATGAACCTTTCAGTAAGGCTCTTCTGGTAAGAAAGAGAGGTAAATGTTATTTTCATAAAATATTAACTGGTAACACCTTTTGCATTTATTAAAAAAGCATACTGTGGAATATTTATTTGTTATTTCTAAAGCATTTTTTATGAGTGTAAATTTCAGTCTTTTTGGCCAGGGGCTTATATGTGGGAAATGTATTTGTGTAGAAGTAAAAGTAACAAATTGGTAATGCATTGTTAATATTACTCTTAAAATAATCAATTACCTTTAAAAATAATGACTACTAAACCACAAGTGAACTTTTAAAAAAATCAAGGTAACTATCTTGTATATGAAATGGGAAGTCTGGGATTAGTACTGGGAAAGATTCACAATAATTGTTTACATTTATGTTCAGCATTACCTTTTGTGAGTTCAAGGTAGCATACAGTGCTCACATCTG
The DNA here is from genome assembly GCA_035047305.1 of Bradypodion pumilum. Lineage (NCBI taxonomy): Eukaryota > Metazoa > Chordata > Lepidosauria > Squamata > Chamaeleonidae > Bradypodion > Bradypodion pumilum. The sequence continues at coordinate 76,293,416 of JAWDJD010000002.1, read as the reverse complement.
TGTTTTATTCTCACAAACCATTCTGTGAAGTACTTAAAACAGGATTGTGGCTGGCCCAGATTTATCCAGGAGACTCACAACAAGCAGTTCTAAAATATATAGATATTTAAAGGTATAAATACCTTATTTAAAACTATTAAACATATATTAAAATTAAAATCAGGATTAAAAACAATCTTAAAATAGTTTTAAAACATTTCAAACATTTTAAAAATATTTATAAATCTCTTAAGTTTAATAAACATAGCATTCTTTATTACTTAAAAGCCTGCCTAAAAAGAAAGGACTTTGCCGGACAATGGAAGCGCAAGAGAGATGGGTCAATCTGGCTTTTCAAGGCAGTGCATTCCAAAGACTGGGAGCAACGACTGAAAAGGCCCTTTCATGTCCTCACAAAATGAACTTGGGAAGGTGGTGGAACTGAGAAAAGGGCTTCCCTACAAGACCTTGAAAGATGAGAAGTCTCATACGGGGTGATATAATTCTTCAAATTTATAGTTTGGACCGAAGCTGCCAATGAAGCTGTTGTAATACCGCTACAGTAATGGGAGTAGATGGTACAGCCAGTGACTAAACACTGAGTTTTGGGCGGTGGTAAATAACCATCATATTGGGCCCAATGGTCATGGAGGTGGAAGAGGCCGTGCCAGATTCACTGGCTATGAAAGCACACCTTGATAATATCCTCAAGGCTGTGGCAGTCCATTGCAGCGTTAAATCCTGCATGTCTCATTTCATATGTGCCCGCAAGAAATGGCTCAGTGATCATAGTGTGTGGGTATTTCATGGCAAGCTGGGATCCACCTTAAATAAATTCACGCTAAAGGCATTTTTCCTGCTTCAGGAAATGAGCTGCAGCCGACGAATAAGGAGGTTATATGTTCCTTGTAACCAGCACCAGTCAGCAGTCTGGCTGCAGCATTTTGCACCAGTTAAAGTTTCCAAGCACTCTTCAAAAGTAGCCCCATGCAGTTCTCAGTAGTTGAGACTGAGGATTTGAACTATCTCAGTTAATATAGGTTCTACTACTAAACATGGTATTGTTGATATAAATGGAATTATCTTCATTTTTCTTCTAGTCTTGTCGTTAACTGAGCAGACTCCTGTTGGTAATTTATGCTGATGCAAGTCCAGTGGCATAAATTTCAGTGTTGAAATGCCACTATTTAAAGAGTCCTTGCTTGTATTCCTTGTTGTGTAACAGCTGCATGCCTGGATATGTGATGACAAATACAAGCAGCAGCTCATTAACTAGCAGCAGCTTGTTTACTGCTGTGATTTATGCCATTACACTTACAGCAGAGTATAAAGCCTGTAGGATTCTGGCCATTGCTTTTTTAAGTCAGAGAAGAAGTCAAATCAAAACCAATATCATATAGGAAAGCACTGTGGATAGACTGCTTATTTTTCTTGGACATAAAATGGCATGCGTAACTGGAAAGTTAGGTTTATGTTGTCTGGTAAGAATATGGGGTTCCATCTCTTTTGCAGTGATGTTATAATTGAAGTATTATAGAGATAGCAGTTAGACATAATATGAATATACAGTGTTCTTCAGTGATAGAAACTGTTTTATCAAAATTTGGTATGGGTAACCTAGATCTGCCTGCATTTTTAGTAGGCTCTATGGTTAATTCCTTTCCACAATTTCTTTTAAAAATTCTTCTGAAACTTTCATGGTTTGTTTCTTCATGGAAATTCTGATAAGACTTCAGTTAGAGGACAGTGAAGCAGATAGATGTTCAGTGAGAATTCTGATGTGACTCAGTAACTTCATATTCCCTGAGGATACTTTTTACAGTTTATTTCCTCACTGTCTGCCTATATATTACCTAGGCTTTGGTATTTTAAAAAAAATATTTCCAGGTTATATGAAACTTGGTGATTTTAAGATAGATAGATAAATCTTTATTGTCATTGTCCTGCACAGAACAACGAGATTAATTTGTCATTCTTAAAATCTTAAGTTTCAAGAAATTGTAAGAAATCTTATGAGAATTGAATTATGAATAAATCAGCATATGTATCTTTCTGTAAAGACTATGAAATTATTTTGTTTCTGACCATTCTGTGTGAAATATCTTGTTGACTTGGGTTGGAAAAGTAGACTGTTTTCCATAATAGACCAGAAGAAGCAATATACTGCACAGGGAAAATGACCAAAACAAAGATAACATGCAGGAATAAAATTGTTTCACACTGGACGTTGTTATTGAGAAAAAAATCTTAATTTGTTACTAATATTTACACCAAATATTTATGCTTTAATCCAGCCAGAAGCCATATGTGCAAAATATGTTTAGTATGCATATTATGGATGGAATAAATTCTGGATGGAGCTTGCATCATAGGGCTGTGCATATGCAGCACCATTAGACAATTAGCAGTATTGTTGATCACAAGGAGTATGTATGAATTTAGCTTCATGCACTTTCTAATAAGAAATGAGCCTGATGCCATTGATTGGACGGCAAATATGCAGCTTTAGTGATTAATTATTCACAATATTCTGAACCTAGCAGGTGCTTCTGCAAATGTTTTATGATATGATGGAACTACTTTACATATTTTTCAAATTATTCAATTTTATTAGCCTTTCTTGTTTTGCAGTAGAATATAGTAACCTTGAAACCCCAGAAAATATGAAGAATCCATAATAAATTTCAGCGAAAGTGGGATGCTTATGAAAATCCTTCAAATCAGTTTTAAAATGTAATTTTGTTCAGGTTTGTGGAACCTCTGAAGTGACTGCACAGGAGCTATTTGTCGGTCACATAGGGTGATGGACAGAAAGGCATTTCCTGTTTGAAAAGCTTGCTCAGATAAATGAGAAAGCCTTTACAGATAAAAGCATATTCCTTTAACATTTCCTTAGGCAACCATAGAATTACAGAATATTTGACACACATACCAACTCTCAGACAGTATTTCCAAGACCGAAATAATGCCATTTTGTAACTTTTAAACTTCTTCAAGGTCTAATTTGACTAAGTAGAATTTCCAGAATATTTTGTTGTACCTGATGTAAAATTGGTATTTTTTCCCGTTTGTAATACTGATTTATCTCATCAGTTGGTTTATCCATAAAATTACATAAAATCAATGGTGTGTTTGAGGAAGTTTCTAAGTTTGTTTTTTAAGATAGGCATTTATCAAATTAAATAGTAAAATTACAGTCATTATGGCTCTATAACTGACCTCTGTAATGATCTTTTGCTCAAGAAGACTGAAAGCACGATACATTTAGGCTCCTCAGATCTGCTATATGTAATAAAAAAGAAAATATTTTGAGATACAATGACAGGTATAGAATGGTACATCTTATGAGAGCAATTGGGTATTTATGGGTTGCTGTGGTTTTTTTAAAAACAAAAACAAATTAAGCACTGCATATTTTTAAGAAGTTATTGTTGAGTGTATTAAATTCTTCACTGATTTGTGACAACACAGTGAATTAGTGACCTCCCAAAAGACCTGTTCTCAACAACCCTGCTTTGCTCCTACAAATTCAAAACTGTGTTGTCAATAAAATGTAAAAGGTCAGAGATTCAGAGAAATGGTTGAACAAAAAAGGGAGAGAAAAAAGTTGTGTGATCCTTGGGCTTCTGGGAATTGAAGTCCAAGATCAGCTGGAGTGCCAAGGTTCGCCACCACTGAGTTAGACAGTCTTGTTAGTAACGTTTTCCCACTTCAGGTACCTAGAAGAGACTGGATGTTCCATGACATTGCCTGGATCAAATAGAACTCTATTTCTTCTTAAGTTGCCTGGTATAAGACCCTTGTGCTATGTTCATGCGCCATCTGTATTTCTACAGTGTATGTAGCATTCTTTCATGTTCATTTTCACGGTTAGTGGTGTGTTAGAATATTTGAAATCAGTTCACTTAAAGTTGTATGGATCCAGCTTTTCAGTTAACCATAATAAGTTTGCATTACTACACATTTGGAAAAAGAGAAGGGAAATGTGAACTTTGCATAGCACAATTTTCCAAGCTGAGATTTGCATTCCTTGCTAATTGGCTTTTGAATAAAAATTATACTCAATAATTATAAAGTAGGAGTGAAACTTTATTTCTTTACTGTGCAGAACTCATGGTTCACCAGATTAGACTCCTGCCTTTTGCTTTGCTTTCCTCAGTCCATTTTCTTGGATGATTAGATCTGGGGAATGTTTTTGGCTATTCAATCCTCTTTTTTCTTATGTTATTAAAATAAAGTTTGTTAAGATCTTGGAAACCTAGTGATAGGTTCTGCTTAGAAAGATCATTAATGCAGCCGATCTGAATGGTAGTAAATATTGACTGGGTTTTGGAGCTGAGGCCCTCTCAAAGCTATCCCTGATGGTTTCTTTAGCCAAGACTAAAGTATGCATGTGTTAAGAAAAGAAGAAAGGTAGTAGAAAGGGGACATTAGATGTGCACACAGCTGAAATCCAAACTGCTCAAAGGAGAGGAAGGAAAACCTACAACAAAAGAGTGTAGGAACATATTCTAGGTTAAAGGAAATTTTGCCAAAGTATAATGCCAAAGGAAATGGTGGTGTAGTTCTTTCACAATATTAACATGGCTTTTTGCCCTGGCTGGCATGAAGTGATACGTGACTTCTTTGGTGAGGGTTTCTCGTGTAATGATTAAATTAGTCCTTCCAGTGAAGAGGAAAGATTTCCAAGACACAAAACTGAACAGTTATTTTCTTAATGTTATAGGAGAATTTGTCCATAGAAGGAATTAACTCCAGACAAATGCTGTTGAATTTCAGCCATCATGCTGTAACTGTTACAGCATGAACCCTGTTTTTGTGAAAGGATTTCTGTAAGTTGTTTCCTACCATTAATTACAACAATAGCTCATGATAACCCTGATTATAACAGTAAGCCATAAAGTACAGAGAGATAAAAATAAATCCAAGAATAAAAGCACATGCTGAATTACATATTTTCCTGGGTAACGTGATTTTGACATTCTTGAAATACAGTAGAACTATGTAAGCCCATCTTGCCCTGGAGAGGTGTATTATAAACTACCCACTGTTTTTTTAAAATTGTGAGATAACACCATTAGGACATAGTTGACTGATTTTCTTTTTTAAAAAATAGATGCTCCTTTGGTGCCATTCTTACATCAGTTACTGTCAAAATTGCTACTGCAGAAACTTCTACTTACGAACAGAATTAATACTATTTTGTTAATCATGGTGCATTATAAGTTGGCTTTCCAACAAAGTATGGAGAGATTTTTCTGCCTCCTCAATTCGACCATGGTATAGAGGGTACTACATGCCAGAATTTTGAGGGTAGGATAGGTGTCCTCATAAGCTACCTATGGGCCCAATTCAATAATTTTGTGTTTAAGGCAAAGGCATTTTTACTTAGAATAAAAATATAAACTTTAATGTTTATCTTTACAGTTCTGAATACTTTGTACATTGTGTATTTTGTGTGTGTGTGATACCCTCTTTTATACAGCTGGCCAATGCACTCTTTAAGTGCTAGGTATCCTAAAACATAACTTTCTCAACAATAAATCTCTATCTCACTGTTTAGAAATTGGAATACAGTACTAGATTTTATGTCTCTGTGTTTATGGATGTACTGTAAGACTAAGAAAAACTGAAGCTTCATATACCCCCTGCAGTTATGGAGCAGACATCTCTTTTTGTTGTTGTTATTGTAGTCTTTGGTGGAGAAACCTATTAGAAGGGGTGAAATCTAAGAATCCAATATTAGTTTAATTTTTGTTGTTCAAAATAGACTGATGATTGTGATAGTATTAAGAATTGTCTTTATATTCCTATTTCCTGAAGTACCATGGATGTACTGTGCACCCTTTTTAATTTTCACATACAACATTATGCTAAAATAATGGAGAAATCATGGAGACTGGTGGCTCAGTGGTTAAGAAGCTCACCTTGTTAGCTGGAAGGCCAGCAAGTTGGCAGTTCGAGACCCAGGTACTGCATGACGGAATGAGTCCCCGTCTCTGCCCCAGCAACTACCAACCAAGCAGATCGAAAGCAAGAAATTGCAAGTAGATAAATAGGAACCACTTTGGTGGGAAAAGATCTTGGGAACATGATAGGAGCCTCATTTGGGCATCCCCTGAGCGGAGTTTCTCCAGCAAAAATCCTTTCAACCCAGAATAATTTCTGACACAAAATTATTATTATTATGAAGTACCAACCCTTCAACATATTTCTAATCTTTTAAAAATCAGGCTTGCTGTACTAAGTGTGTCACACACATTTTTCTTTAAAGAAACAACAACCAGAAATTCTTTGAAGAATTAAGTATACTACAATTTTTTAAAACAGACTATGATTCTGTTGCAAACTATACTGAAAAGGTTAACAAAGAGTAGAAATTATCTCGCCCTCTTAAGGAGAAATGGAGGAACCCTTATTTGCCAAACATATTTCAACATTCAGTTGTTTAGCAGCTTCTAGTTCAGGTAATTTTAATTATATTTCTAGCATGACTAGAGTACAATCAGTAAATTTCCTATGGTAGTTTGGCTTGTAATTGGAAATTTGGAACATGATAGAGAACCCTTCATCTAAAGATTCAGGTATCTTCTTTTAACAAATCAATTGCTTTAGATATAATAAGACAGCTAATTATAAAATCTTAAATCGTATTTATATTTCTTTTGGTTAATGTGGTTGGATGGTGTGTTCTGAAATTATGGTCTCATGCTTCAGGGAACTGTGGAAACTTCTTTTTCATATTTTAGCTTTTAAAAAGGAGAAACAAATGTTTAAACCTCTCTTATTTTTCTTGTCAGATAAATGCTTCAATAAGCTAAAGTTGCTTGGAAGCAACCTATTTTTCAGTAAGATTGTAATATACTTTACATACATTTTAGAAGCTTCAAAAATTCCTTCAGAATCTTCTGTCTTTGAAAAACCCAGACATATGTTCAGCAAATATTTTCCATGTGTAGAGACCATCTGTTTCAGGATACTAGAACAGGAAAGCAAGTGAAAATTAAGTGTAGAATTCCACTTGCACAGTGAACTGTTGTAAGAGTACAGCAAAGGTCTTGGAATCTACATAAAAAGTCTCCTATATCTCCTTGTGGGAGTGGAAGTCCTATTGTTTTTGACAGACACACACTGTAATCTCAACCTACGCAGTGGATATCAGGTGTGGAGATTAGACGGCTGTATGTTAGCTGAATGATATGCTCCATTGATAGGCAGCAGGCTTCTTTCCAAAGCTCATATATTTTTCATACAATTATAAATTTATATAATTATAAAATAATTTTATAATAATTTCATATAATTATAAAATTCATATATTTGATTACTATTTTCTTACATTTCGTTTTTATATAAAACTGTTTATATAATGGTAAGTGCTTATTTTTGTGGGGTTCAATGCAAAGTAGATTTCCATTAACACATTTTTGTAGGTTGCAATCATGTTGAAAGGTTGTTTTGATTTTATAGTGTGCCTGATGAGATTATGTTTGCAAGACATTCTTATTGTCTTCAGTACCTTTATCTTACTCGTGTATGAATTCTTTCACCCATCCCAGGAAAATATAATTTTACTTATGGGAAAGTGGACAGTCATGTGGGTTTGTTCCTGAGTGAACTACAGGTTATTGCATTGAAGGTGATATAAGGTTGTTCAATTCTGTTGAAAAAAGTACGAAATTATATGCAGTTCTGTAATTCCATCTATGATGTGCCCAGGAGCATACCGAACTGCCTTACACTGAGTCAGACTGTTAGTACTTCTTACTCAATATTGATTAGTAACTCTAGCCCAGTATTGACACTACTGGCTGTCATACACTCCATTTCAAGTAGAAGGTTTATAGCCTGTTTGAAATGCTTCAGAATCTGATGTGGGAACTTCCTAATGCATTATATTCAAAATAAACATTATAAATTCTAGAACAGTAGAGTGTTGTCTAAAAAAGAAAAGAAAATATAGCTTCCTTGTGATATGGTGATCTTAGTTCTATACGCCAACTTAGAGATGCATTTACCAAATGTTCTGTTCTATAGAGCTATCTATATGATGAGCTGTCTGGACATCAAACTGTTCAGTTTGTTTTTCAGGGTTTACTCACATAATGCACATAAATAATGTATTAAAGTTTATGGCTTGAGCCAGAGAAAATAAAATAAAAACCATCTTACTGTAGTTTGTGTTTCATTATGTTAGGTTCAATATTAGTGAATCTTACATAGATGTAACTGCACATGCTAATAGTTTGAGGGGAGGGGGAACTGTTTGCCATTGTTTTAGGTTACTGTCCCCTGTTTTAGTGGAATTCTATAGTTGCCTTCAGCAGAAAGGCCAGAGTCCTGCAGCAAAGTTTAACATATTAGGTTTGTGTACAGTATATTATTCAATGATGTTGAAATAACCTTTTCAATGTAACCCTATACGTGTCTACTCAGAAATAAGTCATATTGAGTGTAGTGAGACTTCCCGCTTTGTGTGTTTAGGACTACAACTTTCAAACTCTTTGTCCATGTTAACATTTATTCTGATACAAATGGCTGACTTTCAAATTCCATTTTTTAAAATCTGTATGATGAACATAATAAACATATTTGTTGCTTGATATACTGTAGCAATATGATTGCTGTAACTGCTTTGCAGAAAATATTTTTTTTACTGAACTGAACTAGAAAATGAAAATACCTACATGAATTTTGTAACCGGTCATGAGATCTTGTTAAATAGGGTGGACAATACAATTTTAAATAAAACAAATACTTTAGTTGAAACCACTGTTCCTGAACAATCATTTTTGTGAGCAGACGTATCACTAGGCTATCCTTCTGTCCCTTCCCTTTTAATTCCGGTATGTTTCAGCAGCATACCTAAATAATTGTTTAGCCTCCCCCTTCCGCATCTTATTACTCATGTGTACAAAAACAGAAGACTTCAAAATGTTTAAATCTTTTCATTAAAGTTAATGGAAGATAAAGAAGTGCAGCAGTATAATGTTTGTCTGAGAAATTTGATCCCAGGTGTCTGTCTGTGTCTCTAATGGAGGGTGACACGGAAGGTTTTAAGAAGTCATCCAGTTCATTGTTTTCAGACACAAAAACCTTCCGCTTGCATCTTTCAGTGTGGTGTAGCTCTTCTGAAGGAACCCTGAGCAAGCTGCTGAATTTTTATAAATCAGCTTATCTTAATGAGATGAAAAGACCTTTTCAAAAAAGTGAGGGAACAGCTGCATACATAATCAGATTTTGAACATTTTTACTCAAACAATTTCTATAGATTTTTGTAGGGGTGGTGGGCCAGACAAGCTCCCAAGTTCTGATTTTGGCTTCCTCCCTAGATCTTCTTCACTTCTTCATCTACTTTTAGATTTTCTGTCTCTGTAATGTTAATGAGAGCTTGCAAAATACAAAGAAGATTTAACAAGAGTGTGTGTTTTGTGTGGTGTGAGGAAAAGGGAAGCAGCAGGGAGAGAAATACCTTTTGGGAACTGAGGCAAGAAACCCTAAGCTGATAAAACATGACTCTTCCACCCTACTCCCTCCCCAACAGGAGTTATTTGGATAACTTGCCCTTTTCTAAATTCTTCCTTTCTCATTCTGCACCCCCTTCCCCTTTTCTCTCTCTTGTCAAGCTTACTTCATAAACGGTAGCAGCTGGAGATCTTTTTAGTGGCATTCAGGGATTACTGCCCTTCAGGATTTTAATAAGCCCTGATGCTTGAAATGCCTGTAAGGGTGCTCTCTGAGACAATTACCATTCAGGACCAAGAATTGAGGACCCTTCAACGGCCCAGATGGTTGAGGTTCTGCACATGGACAGATACTGTTCCAAGAACAACAGATCACTGGAGCAAAAAAGGGGTGGGGAAATGAGAGGCCTACGCTTGCAACTGTATAGTCAGAGATGAATTTAGTCAATCTTGTGTATGTAACTTGATCTGAAATCTGTAGAAGGATTCTGAGTTAGCAAATTGTTTGCCTGTTCAATTCACAATCTAAGTTTTACAATTTTTGAAATGTTACAGTACTTTGTTGCCACAGAATCCTAAGTTAAATACTTGATTATCAAAAGAAGAAAATAGTTACTAGTAAGTTATGGTAAGAAGTCTGTAGTAATGAGAATTGGTAACTGCTCTCTGGCTTAAAAACAGAAACTAGTGATTCATTCCTGTAAATGGGGTGGGGAGGAAGGAAAGAAAACTGAAAGAAATTGTTTAAACCTCAGTGTACTAAATCTATTTAAACCTTACTGTACAAATGTCATCATAAAGATGATAAAACCCTCTTGGTAAAAAAAGAGGATGGCATAAGCGAATTCCTAAATAGGATGGTGGTCTCCTAAGGTCAATGTGCTGTTACGAGATTCAAATCTTCTGAAATGGTCTTGGAAATTTTTGAAAGTTAGCCTAGTTTTGATGATTTATCTTATTATAGCATTGTAGCTATGAATCTTGACAATCAATCATTTTGGCTGCACCTTGTCACATATAATATGTGGAGAGTGAGTTAATAATTGAACAGCTGTTCTCCATCTGGGTGGACAGGCATATCATATTTAATCTTTGAACTTACTTTTCATAAAAACCCATTTGTGTCTCAGCTAATTAAGGTTAATCTTTAAAACACTTACCTTAAAAAGACCTCTTGCATTTGACTTTTATGATATCATGTGTTATATTTTTAAAGATATTGATAGATGTGTATCTATATGTTATCCTATAGAAAGAAGGATCAGCGTTGAGTTGTATTTGGTATTGGTCTGAGACTTGAAAGATCCAAGTTCACGTCCACACTGAATTGAATAACAACTCACTGAGGAATCTTGAAGCAGTTACTCTCTGAATGTGACCTAGCTCATGGCCTTGGTGTGAGAGTAATAAGCATGCTGCAGAACAAAATATATAAATGTAGTGGATATAACTTGGTCTGCTGAGTAAGGTGTTTAAAATAGTTGGAAATGGATTGTATGATACTTGATTTTGTATTTTACCATGGGTGTAGCAGATTGGCTAGTTTTTCTTGTAAAATCAATTTCTGACATAGCTTCCCACCCACTGTATTGAAAAATTTGGCCTTGTGGTCTTTTAACCTAAATGTATGTACAAAGAAGTGACTAATCAATGGTAAAACTGTTGTTAAAGTTGCAAAGGTACTTTAATGCATATTTGAGTATTGGTACAAAATGTAAATCTATAGAAGCTATTACTTAAGGATTGATAAATTCAAATATAGTTTGCTTTCTTCCAGTTAGTGATAAAATTTAGAAAATTGCATAATAATGACAGCCCTTTGGTATTTGGTGATGATTTTCCCAATTTTCCTTTGTGTTCTTTTATCTGTAAATATGAATTTATTTGAGTTTAACTCAGTGGCCAATTAAACAATTGCTACATAACCAATAATACACAGGTGGAAAATTCATCTATAGATAATCCTACATCAAACTCTTTCAAACTGACAAGTACAGGTGAAACTCGGAAAATTAGAATATCGTGCAAATGTTCATTCATTTCACTTAAAAGGTGAAACAAATATATGAAATAGACTCACTACATGAAAAGCGAGATATCTCATGCCTTGATTCATTATAATTGTGATGATCATGGCGTACAGCGTACATGAGATTATGTGATGATTATGGGGTACATGAGATTGGGGGGGGGGGTTGGGGTTTCCATAAGCTGTAAGCCATAAGCATCAATATTATAACAAAGTAAGGCTTGAACTATCTCGCTTTGCATGTAATGAGTCTATCTCATAAATTTGTTTCACCTTTTAAGTTGCATTACTGAACTGAATGAACATTTGACGATATTCTAATTTTCTGAGTTTCAACTGTATTTTGATCTTGGGGGAAATGGAAATAAAACTCGGTGTGTGTGTGTGTGTGTGTGTGTGTGTGTGTGTGAGGAGTGGAAAATTCCTGTGGGTTTTTTCATTTTCATTTTGTTAATTATCTTTAATTGATAATAATGTAAAGAATTCATTGCCTACTTATTTAACTAATCTGTACCCTATGAAGTGGGATTTTTGTATAATATGCAAGGTCTAAAACCAGAGGGGATTTTTTTTTTAGTTATGGTTATAGAAATATTAAATTTGTGTATTTGACTTCCTGAAATTCTTGTGTAGAATGTGTTCCTAATTTATAAAATAAATATAGCAGGACAATTTATAAGCACTGATAATTATTGAAATGTATCTCATTGTCTGTATCTGCTATATACACTTAGTATCAATTTTTTTTCTTAATAGTAAATTTCTACACAAAATATTACCAGCGTTCATTAATTAGTTTATATATATTAAAACTATAAATGTGTTTGAAACATTTGCAGAACAATACAACTCTTAAAACAAAATCAGTGAACCATTGATTATTGTAGCAAAGCTGCCAGCAATGAATGAATGTTCTCATATAGAGCTTAATGGAGAAAATCTCTCTTTACTGTAAAAAAAATTTCTTAATAAATAGGGAAGGGCTGTGGAGTCTCTATTTACCGTCTAGACTAGAGTCAAGGGTGGGTGATACTTTTGTTAGATCACTAAAATCTCAGAAATAGAAGTTAATTTTCGGCTCTGTACGAGTATATTTATGCAGTCAGTGGCCAACAAACGTCACAAACACACAGTTTACAAATGTCATTAATGGGTTAAACTAATAAAATAAGCCAGTAACTAGGGAAGGAAACAGTATAAAATACTCTAAAGTTCCCCATAGTAGATTAAAATAATTTATTGAATTTTTAAAAACTGCAAATAATATTTCAAATTTTACAGACAGCTGCAAAAAACACTGCATAAAGAGCTGTGATATGAGAATTGTTACTTTTAAGAAGTTTCCTAGAAATCTTCAATTAAAACAGCCCAAAAACTCTAAGCAGAGGAGAAATATACTTAATACATTTCTGATAAAACTGACAATAAAACATAATATGCTCTTTTGTTTTATCAACACCAGCATGGCAAGGGCAAACACTCTCTGATACAGGAATTTTTCTATATCTCCCCTTCAATGCCGAGGCTACGGAAAACGCTTTACACTGGGGTGAGAGATTCCAAAAATAAGAGTTAAGCTGGAACTACAATATATCTAGTATTCTTTGGTGCTGCAAAGTTTGATACTCACCCAATATACCCAGGGGTATTGAAAGCAATCCTGGAGAATTGATGTTAATCCTTGGGGGCAATAGTTTAATTCAAGCCAGAACATAATAGAGGCACGGCTTATCCTAGTCTCTATTTTAATCAAGCCAGAGTCTAAATAAATCTTACATTAGAGACACAACTGGGAAGATGGAAAACTACCCTTAAAATTTTCAATTGGCTCTTTTTAATGCGCCATTGGCAACAAGATGATGAGCCTAGTATTGTCCCAAATAAAAGCTGTGATAAAGTTTTGGCCTAATATAATTTGAAGGCTGTGAATATATATTACCCTTCTTTGATTCAGATTTTTTTAAATAGCCTGGGCAGCGTTTGGGGTAATCTCAGCCATAGAAACAAGTTATATTTGGGAGCTCTGTAAGTATGAATGTCTTTGCTGTGTTAAAACAAGAAGAACGGATATTCCCCAAAATGCTGAACAAAGCTCCCAAACAAGCCATTTGTGGTGGTCAGAATAAGATGCTGGTTTTAAATTTTTGTCTTTTTAAATTGAAGGTTGTGTAGGCGCTTTAATTGTAAATGTTCTGCCTGTTTTATATTGTATTTTTACCTGTTGTAGCTGCCCTGGGTGGTGTTTTCACCAGGAGAGTGGGGTATAAATTTATAAAATAAATAAATGTTGAAAGAAGAAATTGTTATCATTGTAGTGAAGAAAGGATGTTTTATTATCTGGACTGAGAAACTGTAGACTGACCTCAGTATTAACTGAACTCAGAAGAAACTGATATTTTCAGGCAACATGCTAAGATGTTGAACAACCTAATAATCTAATTAAGGAGTAGACGTAATTTGGATATTTGGTTACAGTTTGGAGCATATTTGAGGAGTTCATTGTTATTTGGGCTCTATTTTTAAACATCAGTTTATTTAAGATGAATCAGATAATGGAATGTGAGTTAAGTGAGAAGGAAAAGGAGCAAGAGGTCATCTTGTATGGGGATCGTGGTCTTACGTTATGTTGTTGGACTAATAAACTATAGATTCACTGACTGCACACCTGCTTGAAACGTTTGAAGGTGTTCACCATATTAAATTGTTTTCCCAGATGTTTAGCATATGAATTTCTTTTTCCAACGGCATGCCTTAGTTTTTTTTTAAAGGCTAGATCAGTTTAAATGCATTGTTACAGTGTCTTTAGCAAAGCATTACAGAGATTTTCATCCATTATTCCAAAAGACCAAGAGCTGATGATTGATATAAAGTGGTCAACTTCTTTTCCATCAGTTAAACTTAGCCATAGTTTTAAATATTTGAAGAAGATTTTTTTAATCATAGAATATGGGCTGATCTACACATTTCTTGGAACTTTCTATTCCTAAAATAGTAAATTGCACCTGTTTAAAACCAGTGTCTAAAAAGCATTCCATGCACTCCGGTGTCTAGTTATGCTTTCCACATGTCCACGAAAACATTTGGAGACGCAGACAGCGCTGGCTCTTTGGCTATAAACAGAGATGAGCACTGAATCCTAGAGACAGATATGACTGGTTTTCAAGCAAGGGTGATCTTTAACTTTACCTAATCCCCCCTTCCCCACCGAAAGGAAAGGATATATGCTTTCTTCATACCATTTTTATGAGATCTGAGAACTAACCCAGAACGGTGGATAAGCAGTTCGAAATTAAAAAACAACATATTTTTCCATTTGTTAGTGTGTCCTTCATTGTTGCCAGTTCAGTTTTTTCACTTTTATATGAGTAAAATGAGTTTAAGTTGTGAATTGTCACATGCTAGAAGCCAAATGGATTCTGGAAGGCATGCTGCTGCGTTCACAGAATTTCTACTTCTACTGATGTCTTCCATTGGGAAATTCCATATTCCATATACATTCCAAATATTGTAGAAGAACAGTGGAAGAAGTAGAATTGATGTTCATTATATAGAATAGAGCAATATTACTAAACCTTCTACATTCAGCTACATTTAGCTGAAGAGTCTGTAAATCTCAGCCTTAATGTTGCTTGTAATAATGTTGATTAGGCTTAAAGTAAGAGAGAAAGTGTGTGTATGAGACAGCCATCTGTCCATAAAACTGTAATACTTCTTGAGTGAAATATTAATTGCTTGTGCAATAATTGCATCTTATTGGAAGAAAGATTTTAAAAGTAGCATTTTAAATATCTGACACTTGAGCAAGTTTTTACTAAATTAAGTTACCTAATAACTTTCATTCAAGGTATTGTTACATGGATTTCTTCAAAGCTTCATATGATATCTGTTCCTTTTTATATATGAAAACAGAACGGAATTAGAGCTGAATGAGTATTCCAATGTGCCATGCTCTTTAAATGTATGTTAAATAAATGTGGTATTACAATCTTAGTCCTTTAATTCATTGGCCGATGCCAACTCCATTAAAAGCAAATAGTGTTTGAATTGGAGGAAAGCACCATGGATCAAAGCTTTAATCTAAATTGAGAATCTATATTTGGTTTACTCATGTTTACTTACTGTAGTTATTGGCAAAACTGCACGAATAATATTTAAAAGCATCTACACGTCATTTCCACAAAACTTGCCCTGATTCCCTGATGCTTCTGGGTTTGTTAGATTATTAGCCTGTGATGAGTAGGTAAAGCATTTCCTTGTATTGAATTTGAGCACGCTTAGTGCTTTGGGCTGAATTAAATATTAAAGGCTGTTTGCGATCTTACAGACAAGCAGGGCAGGCTGACTTTTGCACGCACAGGGAGTGAGAAGAAATCCCAAGAAAGTAAGGTGAAGGAATTGGTCGATCTTTAGACTTAAGTGATTTCTTTGTGTGCTCTAAAAATATTGTATTGGCCTCCAAATTCATAATGGTAATGTAAACAAGGACTAACATAAAAGCAATATATAAATTGGATTAAAACACATGTATTTCTTATTCTTAATAAAGTTGCTGCTTGGGACCCTTTTGAGTTGTTCCTGAATCATTTTGTCATCATTGGGTTCAATCTGCATTTTGCTGAGCTACAGTTAAGCTATGATTTCCCCCCTACTGTAAAAGAAGTTGTGGAATTTTCTGACTGGATTGTTATTTCAGTGCAAGGTGAAGATGGATGTAAAGCAGGAGTTCTCAACCTTTTTAAGCTGGGGGGCTGGATTATGCCCCCTAAAACTTGTGGCGGACCTGACGCCTGACTGGTGTCCCCTGCCACCACCTTTGGTGGCGGCAGCGGTGATGGGATCACCCCGAGCTCACACCATTCCTGCTCATGCTGCCACTGCCATCACCAGCATTCCCTACTACACCACTAGTTCGGCCTGCAAACACTCCCACACATGCCACTGATGCCACCGCTTCCCTACTTACTGGCCTGCTATGGGTGAAGGGGGGGGGTCCTGACTGTTCTTGCCCATGCTCAGCCAGAGCTGCACCCAGGAAGGATACATGCAGCTGTGTGTGTCTGATGCTTCCGTTGCTGCCGCCACTGTCCTTTTCCCTTCCGCCTGCCTTGCCATGTCCCCAACGCCAATCTGTAGCAGGGTGGATGTTGTAAGCCTTCTTACAACATCCGCCCTGCTATAGAGTGGCATTAGGGACATGCCAAGCCAGGCAGAGGGGAAAAGGACATCAGCGGCAGTGGGAGCGAGGGCATGGGTCAGATGGAGTGGTGCCATGGACTGGGTCCGGCCTGGGGGACATATGTTGAGAATCCCTGATCTAAAGCAATATTTCCCAACTTTTGGTTTTTGGACTTCAATTCCCAGATGCCTAAGTCAATTCCCAAAGCACTAATCAGCCAGTGTACTAACTTAGACTTCTGGGAATTGAAGTCCCCCTCAGGGCGTGTGCCCCACATTGGAAACCACTGATCTAAAGCTTCACAACTGACCTGGGCCTTTATCTATATCAATCTTCTGGAGCTGCTCAGAGGCAAGGAGGCAGAAGCCTACAGACTTGTGCAGCCATAAGAATAACCTTTTGTTTATTTGTTAGTCTAACTACTGTGATCAGCTGCATATTTATTAACATTTCTAAATTCTTGAAGCTGTGACAGTTTTTGAATTGTTTACTATTAGGTATGCAATTTCTGTAAAGGAAAAGGCAAACTTGATATAATCTTTCTCTGTTTCAGGTGTTGGGTCTTCAGTGTACGGAATAAACTTTGCTCCATCTCAACAATATATCAAATCTTTTCTTTTTAAAATAAGTTTGTTCAGTTAACTTTTAGATGGGAGAAAATCTCCATAAAACAGGAGAAGCACACATAGCTGAAGGCTGGTGTGATAAGGATCTTTGCACATTCAGATGTGTGTTGCTATAATGTGCAAATATATCTATATCACTGTGTGGCTGTCCTAAAGTTTAAAAGCCATGACAATGGGTGCATATGTCAAACTGGGTTAAAGGGAGTCCTATGAAGACAATTGTTTTGCCGTGTTCCAGTCAGCATTAAGAACTTCAGTACTCTGTGACAGAAAGGTGTGCATTTAGTGACTGGTGCAGATTATAGGATTAAGTACTTCTGCAATTTTCTGGGTCCTCTCTGTATTGCAGTAGCTTGTCTGCATATGTTTTCCGCATATGCAGTCATTCACATTTATGATGTGTATCAACCAGTTATGAAACTTGGTAGTAATAGAGAATTATGTTTAACTGGATCAATTGAACTCAAGCAGAATTCTTGGTGAGAATAAATTAAAGCACTGCAAAGAAACCATTCATTTTCCCGAATGATATGAAGTGTCCTTGGAAAAACTTGGTGGCTGTTGGATTAGGCAAGAATGCTCATTATTCTAAATACAGTAATACCTCAGATAACGTGTGTACTGCACAGCGTTAAAACCGGATAACATTGGGGAATTTGAGGAAAACCTTTGCACTGTGCAACGTTAAGATAACATTGTGCGATGCAAAAGTTTTCCTCAAATTCCCCAATGTTGATCTCTACCCCCAAAGCCCACAGAGCTGGAGACCAGCCCTGCGGGCTTTGGGTCAGAGATCTCCGGAGGTCCCCTTGCTGGGGGTAGAGGTCCTCGATAGACCCAAGCTTCAGATTGCTGGTTTCCTCTGGGTGAGAGCAGGTGATCGGACACTCAGACCACTGGTTTCCTTTGGGGGAGACCACGTGTGCCCTGACCCCAAGGAAACTGGTGCTCAAACGTTCAGACTGTCAGTATCCTTGGGGGGAGACCGGGCACGTGCGCATTCACCCCAAGGAAACTGACCCTCAGACCACCAGTTTCCTTTGGAAAGACCAGACATGCGTGCCCTCACCCCAAGGAAACCGGCACTCAGACCGCCGGTTTCCTTGGGAAAGACGGGGCGCATGCACCCTCACCCCAAGGAAACCAGCACTCAGACTCAGATGCTCAGACTGCCGGTTTCCTTGTGGGGAGATAGGGTGCATGCACTCTCACCCCAAGGAAATCTGCACTCAGATGCTCAGACCGCTGGTTTTCTTGGAGGGAGACCAGGCATGTGTGCCCTCACCCCAAGGAAACCAGCACTCAGATGCTCAGACCGCTGGTTTCCTTGGAGGGAGACCGGGCATGTGTGCCCTCACCCCAAGGTAACGGGCACTCAGATGCTCAGACCACCAGTTTCCTTGGGGGGAGACCGCGCCCGCGTTCCCTCACCCCAAGGAAACCGACTCTCAGGCTGCCGGTTTCCTGGGGGGGGACTGCACATGCATGCACCCTTACCCCAAGGAAACTGGCGCTCTGATCCTCAGACCGCCAGAGAGCCAAGCCCCAAAGTCAGAGACCTGTCCTGCTGACTTTGGTGCTTGGCTCGATCCGCCTGCCTCTTTGGAAAGGGCAGCGGGGATTCCACACCTGGCATCCCCGCTGCCCTTTCCAAAGAGTCAAGCGGATCAACCTCCTTTTCCCTTTCCTCTTTGGAAATGGAACTGGGCTTTTTTTATGTTGTGCAATCAATGTATCGCACAACGTTAAAAATCGGATAATGCTGAGACTTGTGGAATCAAGTTTTAGCATTATCCGAGGTATTAGTATATATGTGAGCCCCTGATAGTACAGAGCAAACTACTTTGAAATCTTTATAATGCAGTAAAGGTATAACTCTTCTACCCCTTGCTTCTACAGTACTTGTGTTGAAAATATGGCTTGTAGATAAATTTGAGAAGAAAATATATATATGAAAGCTCCTTTCCCCAATTACAAATGGTTAGCTCAAAGCAAGTAATCAAAACATTTCAGAAAATAACTGCCTGGTTTTTTTTATTGACTCTGCCCATGCTGATTGGCTATATCATATGGATGCTATTAACTTTGCTATTACAGGAATAAGCAACTACTATCTCTCTGTTTGAAGCTGACAAGGCTAAATCCAAACTTTTTTTTGGAAGCTGTGCTTTTAAAAATACTTTCTTCTTAAAATAATTTTTTTCAAGGGGGAATGAGAAGCAAATCTAACATTCTCCAACATTCCTCTTTTCTCTGTCGTTTACCTTATTTGTGATATAGATTTATCTTACAGGGTGCATATGAACTAGATTTGCTTAAGCTGCAGTCTCCTTGTTCTGAATGACTTTTACTGAAGCGTGAACTACACTTCTCAAATAGAAATGTTCCATTTGCAATGTCATGTTATTAGTGGATTTAAAAAGCAAACAAAGTGTAATTCAAATCCATTCCTCTCAACTGCATTTCATTATGAAGATATGCCAGTTGTTTTAGAAGAACACTTGCTGTAGCTATTCTGTACTTTTCACTGCAAGCTTACTAATATTCAAAATGCTGAATCATGAAACTAATGTGTGTTTCTAATGAAACCTGGTGGGCATTTCTAATTCTAATCCTGTATTATTTCAAGCTTGTACTTCTTGTTCCTCTTTTCTGGGAGACATTATTGTTTGGTGCCTTTGTCACATTTTAATCCTTGGTAAGTGGTTAAGATGCTGACTGGGAGACGGAAGGTCAGCAGTTCAAAACCCGAATACTGCATCATGACAGAATGAGCGCCTGTCTCTGTCCCAGCTCCTGCCAACCTAGCAGTTCGAAAGCAAGAAAATGCAACTTGATAAATAGGTACTCCTTTGGTGGGAAGGTAAACAGTGTTCTGTGCACTTTGGTGTCTAATCATGTGTTATGTCCG
Organism: Bradypodion pumilum; assembly: GCA_035047305.1. Taxonomy (NCBI): domain Eukaryota; kingdom Metazoa; phylum Chordata; class Lepidosauria; order Squamata; family Chamaeleonidae; genus Bradypodion; species Bradypodion pumilum. The sequence goes on along the minus strand of JAWDJD010000002.1, from coordinate 76,273,231 downwards.
GCGCGTGCAAGCAATAGTCCAGACAACGATGAACCAAACTGCAACAAGTCTTTAATTAACAGTATATTCAAGATGAGCTTACAAGGCATTCCAGACTTGAGATGGCTATACAGTCCCATGGAATCAGTCCCTCCTGACTCTTGCCGTAGCATGGCAATAAACTAGCTAGCATAGGAGCGTAGCATAATGGAGGAGACCCAGGCTAGCATGTTCCTGGCTACCCGTACAGAGAGGAAAGTATAGTTCTGGTCCGGGCCCACCCTTGTTTACTTGTGGGGCTTATATAGTGTTTTCTCGGGGGTGGCTCCTTGATACAAAGTAGTGACCCGCCGGATAACCGTAACTAACCAATCATAACAGGGAATATATACATTTAACCAATGGAGAACAGGATCCAAAAGTGTAGCCAATCACAGGACTTTGATTAGCATAATAAGTGTGCCCTGTGCAGGGTTTTTCGCGCCACTTTGTGTTCCTAATTTGGATGTTGGGAACCGCCATTTTCCTTTTGCAAGGTGCTGCCCACGCTACTTGCAAATGTGCCTGAATACACAACAGCATGCCTGCCACATGTCCACAGAAATGTACAAAACGCAGACAGCGCTGGCTCTTCGGCTATAAATACAGATGAGCACTGAATCCTAGAGTCAGATACAACTGGCTTTTGAGCAAGGGTGACCTTTAGCTTAGGGCAAACCATATTTTTCAGTCTTGGTATTAACAAAATAAGAGTCATTCAGATTTGAAAACTATGCTTTAAATGTACTGTTGGCAGAATCGCTGATAGGTTTTAAAACTGTTTTCCTGCCTAAAATATGTTTAATTCTTATACTGTAAATCTTGGCTATGCTTTAATTTATAATACAGTCCAGAGCTTAACCTTTCCCTTTTGCTCCCTTTTAAGATAAGAAGGAAAACAGAGGCTTCCACAAGGATCAGTTTTGTTTCCTCAGTGGGAATCTGTTGCAGATTTCCTAAATAGAATTTGTGGAATGTGGTCCTTTGGAACTCCTAAATAATTTCTTGTTGGTTTGTATTGTTTTGTAATGATAAACATCTATGTTGTAAGTTTCTTCTGATCAATCCTTTCAGGGATAAATTAGGCAATAGAAAAGCCATCATTAAATTGGGAACATGTCTTTGTATTAGGACACAGAGATTTACCTTACAATATGTTGCATCCCAATAGCTTCATATCAGTGTGAAAAAGAACATGGCATGCAGTTGTTTAAATTATTTACACTCATAATCGGCCTTTATGTTACATTGCCGAGCTAGGCCTCAGTTATTCTAGTGCATAATTGATGGTACTCAGAAGTGGAAAAGTTAGAAAAGCAGAAGTAATACGATGCGAAAGTGCATTGAGGCAGCTCCAGCTGGTATAGCCTATTGAGGCTGAGAGAGATCTCAGGCACACCAGGATTGCGTGTGCATACCCACCAAGGAAAAGACATCAGAAGTAACAGGTCTTCATTCTGGCATGTTGTTGGGAGTTATATTTAGAGAATGAGGGGTTGGCGTGTTTTGTGCTAGTCATATGACTAAAAATAAAAAACTAGATGGAAAAACTAGAAAACTAGCAATTTGCTTTCAAATAGTATGGGAAATTGATGCCTCTAAGTATAGTTAGCTTATTGTAAGATTAATTCAAATGAGAAAGTAATTAATTTGGCCAATTAACATGAACACGTTGTGGACCACTTTTTCATAAAGCTTTTTTTTTTTTTGCAACAGTCAAGGTAAATAGGTTAACTCCATGTGTGAATTTACGTTACACTGATCCATCCATTTTGGTTGTGAACACTTCTGTAATAAGAGCAAAGGATTAAGAATAAAACTTCTTTTCATATATATATTTTTTAAAATCAAGGCCTTCATTTCCATAGTGAGCACACCTTTATGAAATCTTGTTGGAAGTTAAAGATGAAAGAAACCTTAGTACTTCATCCCCACATATATACAGTACATACTATATGTAAGTAAGTAGGTAATAGTTTTATTTATTTATTTTTTTATTTTTTTGATTGTTAAATTTCTATACCACCCACTCAGCCAAAGCGGACTCCGGGCAGTTCACACAAATGGGTACAAACAGATAAAAACAAATAAAAACAGATAAAAACAAGCAATAGGAACCCACCCCTAAAAAGAGAGGGGTGCAGGAACCGAAGAAACCATGGGGCAGGCATCCTCCCCTACATTATCCACCCAATGGAAGCCACCCCTCCACCTGCACCCCAAACTTGGCCCGCCAGCCAGGATTTTAGTTTAATAGTTGAATGAATATAAGATGTGAAAATTATGAGACCACACTTTTATAGTTTACTGATGAATAGCGTGACAATTAAATCCATCTTTCTAGTTTTAAAGACAGATTCTGAAATAAAAAGCATGCACTTGAGTACTAAATTCAAAAGCAAGTTGAGTGTCCTTGAGGAAAAGTTAATTTAGAAGTTAAATAGTATCTGGGTTGAGATTTTCAGACTTTGTGCTGTAACTCTTGACTTTTGCAGTTGATTTACATGTTATATCTAAAACCCTTCTAATTTTAAAGTCCATCTAGCCTAGAGTTGACAATAAATAGAGCTAATGGATAGTACTGTGTCAGTTCTTCAAAAATAAAACCTGCTGTTTACAACATTTTTTATATAATTAAAAGAAGGAGGATTGTGTGGAGTACATGGTGGAAATAATTAAATGAGACATGCTTTCTTTTTCTCTCGAATGTAAACTGATGTGTTCATATAATTTGAAACATTGTGATAGAGGCACAAAATTAATAATCTATCATTATGCACTTGGACTGAACATATGAAGAAGCATGCATGTAGAAAAAGACTGTAGTATTAAGTCTAAGTCTGCTTGGATTACTGTTTACTCTTTTTATACAGTAATAGGGATACAGACATTTGCATGCTAAGTGCTTCCTTTATGAAAACTCTTCAGGTGATAAAGTGGCTAATAACTTTTATTATTTCATTGTTATGAAAGTGAATGCTTTGTCTTCCATTTGCTGGGGGAAATACTGCAGAGATCTAAAATCAACTTATCTCCATGCTTTAATAATCCTATCTCATTAACATGTCCTGTATTTATTCTGCCAAGTAAAACAAACAAACAAACAAATAACAACAGAGAACAGTAGAAGACAAATAAATGAAATAATGGAAAGATATATTATGATATTAAAATAACAGGAAAACGTATATGATACAATATTTTATACAGAAAAGACAGCCTCATCACATTTAATGAAGCAATACAAATCCTTACAGCTTCCCTGATGATGGTGTGGTAAAATATCTTAATAAGCTTTTCTTTTGAGGGTCTGACCTATTTGAAAGCACTGGCTATTGTAGCATCCTGTACTCTGACATTTAAAGTAAAGAAATAAGAATTTTATAGTACTGCACAGGCAAAATTCCTTCCAGCATGTTTTTGTAAAACTAGTGCCATGATCTTCCTAAAGGTTAGCATGTTAAAACTATGCATTTGACTCATATTTATTTTTTCTCATCCTAGCAATACAATTATAAGTAGAACTGTATTAGAAATTGGGCTCAAGTTAATTCAAAGAGATTTTCTTCCAAGTAATAAAAGTTAAGAATAGGTTAATAAGCACATGGGATTTTTTTAAAAAAACTGCAGAGACTGTGATTTTTCACATATGGCTTCCCAAAAATTCATGCTTGATTTTCCATTCTTTAATAACTGTACTAATGGGTAGCCAGTAAGTAAGTAAAGTAAGTAAGTAAACCAGCTGAACTATCATACTATCTACTGTACTGATTTTTCATTTACCAAAGAATAATAATCTCTCTCCTTGAAGAAATGCCACAGGGTCTTTCCTTTTTATAACAATAGCTCATACTTGCATCTGATCATATATAACAGCTGCATTTCTTCTGCATCTCATTTGCAGGCTGAGTGGATTGATAGTACTGTCCACTTGATTGCTTTCCATAAAGTTTCATTACTTACTGACATTTATGAGTCCATAGGGGTATGCCCTATTTTCTATTTGCTACTCCCCTTTTCTCAAGCAGTGGCACAGCTCAGATACTGGTGGCAACTTTGGAAGTCGGAGGCCATCTGAGAGGCTTGGCTAAGATTTCTTATAACCTGGCCCAGGCATCTGCGCTGATAGCATACTTGAGTAGATCTAGACAGAGCTGAGATTCCATTTGATTTTGATTACTAAAGAGTCTTAAATTGGTTCTTGAAACTATTCAAAGTCAGGAAGAACATAGTATTTAATCAATGTGAGTGTAGTTTGAATGACATTCCAATCAAAAGCATTAAACCTCAGTGTGTAATGGCATATGTATATGGAACTGTGTCCTAGGCTTAATTCTGTAGCTTCACAGGACTGACAATACAAAGATCTACATCCTTTGAATAAAAAGGATACTTACAACATTCTCTCTCTCCTCCTGCCTCCCAGTACTGTACATTTCATTTAGATTTGGCAGGCTGCATATTATCATCTCCCTTTTAAAAAATAAATAATATTTTTTATTTATCTTATATAACATACAAAACATACTAAAGCAATCACATGAACACCTAATACAAAAAATTAACAAATACATCAGATATACTTTCCCTAAATAACTACAATGTCTTATTATCTGACCCCTTCAAATTATCTTTTTTATTTATAATCTAATTTAAACGCTTAAATTATTAAAGTACATAAACAACTTGCACCTTCCACCTGGGACTGCATTTATTTTTTATTTATTTTATTTATAATTTAAACTTGTATGCCGCCCCCCTGCCCAAGGGTGACTCTGGGGTGTTGTTATTATTATTATTATTATTATTATTATTATTATTATTATTATTATTATTATTATTATTATTATTATTAGTATTAGTATTAGTATTAGTATTATTATTATTATTAGTATTAGTATTAGTATTAGTATTAGTATTAGTATTAGTATTAGTATTAGTATTAGTATTAGTATTAGTATTAGTATTAGTATTATTAGTATTATATGAAGAGGAATTAGGTTTGTGGCCTATTTTGATTGAGGTTTGCTGTGGTTTACATGGGCCTAATTTTAATCTCCGGTTCAGAGATCATATTAATTTTTCCATTTCAATTCATGTGTGTATTGAAGGGAAGAACAAAGCCAGGATGAAAGAGCTACAATGATAGATACTTGAATACAATATTATGATTTATTAAACCAGGATTCTGAGCTTAAAGTGCGAACATAGCCATAATACCTCCTGAAAATAGTGAGAAAGCTAAAAGAGTCTCTGCTGTAATTAATATCTTGCTTTTCAAATTACAACTAGATGACTAAGAATCAGCATGAATATGCAGATTTGTAATCAGATTTGTTTTAACACCATTGAGTTTCCATAGAGCGGTGGAAAAAAGCTGTATATATTTGAAAATCTGTTCATGTGTAACATTCAAAATCAGTTGATAAATATTACAAGCAAATTTTGATTACAATATTGCAAAAATAGCCTGTGTGGGCTGAGAATTTTCTGTGAATAAGCTATCATGTTATATGAAAAACCTTCCTTGATGAATATTTTCTATGCTGCTGACACCATGGCATGTTTTGGATGATTCACGTTTTTACTTATATTATGCCCAATAAATTGAAAAGAGTAGCAGGATCAGCAAAGCTTATGTAGCTATGATCATACCAAAACAGTTATGCAAGCTCCAATCCTGTACAATTGGGAAAAAGTTTTATTGAGTGATTTGTTGCTCTGTACCTCCATCACTGCTGGAACCTGTTAAATCCATACAAATAGGAAGTATTTCCTTATTTTCAGCCTTTCACAATCTTTATTTATTTTGGTGCAAAAATAAAATAAAATAAAGAGATTAAGCTGGATGCATTGGCACCCGGTGACTCTAATTTTGTGTGACCTAGATAGGGAATTTTAGATTCCTTGGCGTACACATTCCATAAAATCGACCTGACAAAACTCCTTTCAGATATCTAGGTGTATCTCACCTGGAAAAAAGGCCTCAAATAGAACACTTTGAGGCTGAGATAAACTTATCTTCACTTAGCTTCCTCTTTGTTCTACTTTAATATCTTGGGGAGTGGAGAGAAAGGGTACTTCTTTCTTGCAGAACACAGGATTCTTTGGAAAGGAGCAGTGGTTGCCTTTCTCCCCATAGGGTACCCAAGGAGGGTCATAACAGTTAAAATTGTGAAACAATCAACATTTTTGGAAATACAATACAAATATTAAAAACTATTAAACATGTAAAACCAAGAATAAAAACATTTTAACATTTCAAAGACATTTAAAACTGGTATGATGGGTCAGTGATAATGATGGGATTTTTATATTTGTTTGGGGAGTATTGTCTGGATTATACACCCTTTACATAAGTAGAAATGGAACTCAGGGTTCAAGACCCGAGTGCTATGTGATGGAGTGAGCGCCTGTTGTCTGTCCTAGTTCCTGCCAACCTAGCAGTTTGAAAGCAAGAAATTGCAAGTACAGTGGTACCTTGGATAAAGTCCGATTTGGATAAAGTCCAATTCGGATAAAGTTGTGGTTTTCATGCACACGTGATGCATTGCATAAAGACCAAAACCACTAAAAAAATGGATGTTATCCAAGGTATTTGGTATAGGAACCTCAGATAAAGTCCATTTTTTTGACGTTATCCGATGCATCACCCATTTGATTTGGATAAAGTCCAAAATCAGATAAAGTCCTGAGTTGCTGTAGGGCAAGAGGGCGGGATATAAATCCAAAATAAATAAATAAATAAATAAATAAATAAATAAATAAATAAATAAATAAATAAGGTCCAAACTTGTGGAATGGAGTTTGGACTTTATCTGAGGTTCTACTGTAGTTAAATAGGTAATGCTTTAATGAGAAAGGTAAATGGGGCCAAATGGTATAACTGGAAGGAAGGAGCAAAAAACCATTTATAAGAGTAGTTTCTTTATTAGTTCACACACTGTAAATGTCCAACGTCCAATTAGATATGAATTATATAAATAAAAATCCTTGTATTCAGGTGTTGAAATTCACAAAAAAATACATAAGCTGTAACATTCAGAAGAAAAAGCTCAGTTGCCAAAACTAAATCATATAAGTTTCCACAGGTAAATTCTTGAAAGTCTATTATACAGAGTACATAGCAAGGCGATGGACGCAGAGTATACTTTGACTTAAGAAATGATTCCTTGATAAAAGACAGTCACTCTGAAAAGCTAATAAACCAGATAGCTTCGGAAAAAAATATTTCTACAAATCTATTAAGAAAGCTGAACATTTTGGACTTTCAAGAATTTACCTGTGGAAACTTATATGATTTAGTTTTGGCAACTGAGCTTTTTCTTCTGAGTGTTACAGTTTATGTATTTTTTTAATGAATTTCAGCCCCTGAATACAAGGATTTTTATTTGTACAACTCATATCTAATTGGACGTAGTAAAGAAACTACTCTTACAAATGGTTTTTTGCTCCTTCCTTAATGAGAAAGGTAACAATGTTCATTGTCCTCCAACATCTAGTCATGCCTGCTAAATAACTGGAAACACCTGCAGGTGCAGATGGTACCAGCTCTTTAGCTGTAAATAGATGAGCACCACACCCTAGAGTCAGACTCGACTGGCTTTTGAGCAAGGGAGATCTTTACCTTTACCTAGGCATAGTTTAACCTCAGTGCCTTCCAGTTGAGGCCATTCTCTCTGGCGAGACACATGTGGGTGACTGTTAGGTGAAATTCACAGAATGGAGAATTATGAAATGCGTAGTCTAAAAACCCAATAACCCAAAATTCAGTTTGAAGTGACAACTGAATCTGCTCTGGATTTTAAAGGAGCTTTGTTCAGCACCTTGGATAGCTCTTGTAATATTAGGAATGAACACTGGAGCAGATGCACAGCCCACAGAAAAAGAGTTACAATACTTGCCTTCTCTTAATCATTTAATAAGGATTGTCAAATCAGTTCCAACTTATCCTGTCTTATTCCGATTTTTTAGTTTATAAAGATCTCAAAAGTGGTCTGCTAGGCATTCCTCTCATTGGTGCTCTGGGACCATGCAGCTCACCCCAAAACTAAACAAGAAACATATAGCCATCAGCCACAGGTGCTCCAGCTGATTTTGGCTAGTTCCTCTTAGGCACTGAACTATGCCAGCTGCAGTCATGGTTGAAGTTGGCATTTCCTTGGTAACTATTAGGTAAGGTAAAAGCATCTCTTGCTTGAAAGCAAGTCATGTCTGACTCTAGGGGGCAATTCTCATCTTTGTTTACAGCCCAAGAGTATCTGCAGACATTTCTGTGGTTATGTGGCAGGCATGACTAGATGCCAAAATGCACAGAATGCTGTTATCTTTCCAGCTGAAGTGGTCCCTATTTATCTACTTTGTTCAGCACCTTTCTGGCTTGAAGTGGTCCCTGTTTATTTACTTGCAATTGCTTGCTTTCAAACTGCTATGTTGGCAGGAGCTGGGGCATATGATGGGCACTCATTCTGTCATGCAGCACTTGGGTCTCAAACTGCTGACCTGCCAACCTTCTGATCATCAAGGTCAGTGACTTAGCCACTATGCCGCCAAGTCCCTTTAATTACCACTATTACATCTTAAGATACTTTCTTTTACCTTCTTTTGAAAAACATGTGCCTCCCAATTTTGTGTAATCTGCATTGGGGATAAAACAGAAAGGGATACTCATTCTATGTTATAATCTGCATGCAATTTTTAAAAATGACTGGTTGAAAACAAGCAATTATGGAATCCGTCCTGCTTGGAGTGAGTAGACATTCGAGTATTCACAAGGGAGGAATAAGTGTTGGCACATTCTGTTTACTGTTTGCCTGCAAATACAGGAGTCATTGTGGTGTATTGCCAGTACAGTATGAGCAAATGACAACACTCAATCCAGTTGTGTATCACAATGACAATATTTTTTTATAATGGTGTCATCTCTGTACTTTCAACAGTTAAGTTCATTAAAGCATCAAATTTTTCTGAAATCTCTAGTCTTGTCTTTGCATGCAGCATAGACAAAGCAAATTCGAGTTGATTTGGACAATTATTTTATTTGTTTTCAAAAAGTTTGAAGTATATAGAGAGAGCTGGAGATTTTAGTAATTTATTTCTCCTGTTCCTCAGTGAATTTATTGTTTCTTTGGAAAGACACATCACTTTGCAATCCTAAAATGGAAAAGTCTTGTGTAAAATATTACATGTCTGGAGATCAGTAATGGAATGATTTATAAAGAACATTTATTTCAAAATAGAAGTAGAAATTAAAAGCACCAGGTCCTCCCCCTGCCCCTTCCTGCTCCATTGCCTCAATTTTACTATACTGTTTGTTGTATGGCATGGAAGGAGGAAATTGACACTAAATTACATAATATTTTGCTTATCTTGTTCTGATGAAGCACAGGAAGTATTAGTCTGCTTATCAGACATAGAGGGTTTTTCCCCCCTGGTAAAGTAATGTATGGGTTTAACCATTTTTTTAAAAAAAAGATTTAATCAGTCAATCAACCTATCAAAGTATATTGGAAATAATAACATATGATTACAAACACTAAATCTTCTGTGTACTGGCTCAGCAGCTTGCCCACCTAGCTTCATTAAGGTTTTATATGTTTTTTTTGGGGGGGAGGGTCATGTTTAACATCACTTCTTGCAGACTTATGGCTGAGCTGCATTTAAATGTTTCGTGGGGTGAGAAATTTATAAATGTTCTGAGATTATAAGTTCCTTGTAAAGAATAGCAAAAATGCTCAGTGCTATAGCTCTCGTTTTGATTCCTTAAATATATTATCCTGGTTATCTGGAGATTTGTTTTCAGGTTTATATTTACTTCCAAATAAATATATTTACAATTGCAAGAAATGATACTGCAGTGCTTTAAAGAGATCTTTAAGGGACAATTTGTGGGATTTCTGAGATTTGCTAGTATTTGCTAGTATTTTCTATAAAGCACACTTATTTGAATGGACACATCATTGTCTTCTGCTTGATATTCCTTGTGATTTCACTAGAGTAGTGCTGTCCTATTTTCCTTTCTTGAAGAAGCACACCTTTTTTTAAAAAAACAACCCAAAAACAAAACAAAAGAAAATTGTCATTTTAAAGTTAAGCTGTTTTCTGCAATCCAGTGCTAAAGCAGACACTCTCACTATAATTTATTTACTTCAGGAAAATTGGGAAATGCTAGCAAATGTATGTAATTGAATCTTGGTTGAATTCCACTTCTGAGGAAGTTATATTATGAGCAAATAGAATGAAATGGAATAGGAAGAATTGCACAAAGAATGTGGATGCTGGAATGTAAGTAACTCAGTTTTGCATGATTTTCTGGGAACATTCTATGTGTTAATAAAAGTGTAGGAAAGTTGTTCTTGGACCTTGCAAACATTATAACTGTTTTCTGAACCATATCTTTGTCTATGCTTGGACTTGGAGTGTTTTAAAATAGAGCCACAAAAAGCTCTGTCTTAGTATTCATTTACAGTGGTAAGGAGAATGCTATATCTTGGAAAGACAAAACCTTAATTACAGTTTAATTTCCTGTAATTTTAAACATCATGTTGCATCGTAGGAAGGCTTGATGTGAAAAACTAAGTGAAAAGAAAACGAATGTTTTTGGTAACTTTGTGTTTTTAGGAATGTGATGTTTTGATTGGTAGGCTGGAAAAAATACTGAGCACTTCTGAACATCCTATATGAAGTCTGCCCCCTGCCTAGTTAATTGGATTTTTATTTATAAGTAAAATTGATTTCAGATTTCTAGAATAAATGTGAATATTCATGTCTCTTGACAGATAACAATTTTTGCTTTCTGCAGAACTCTGTTTTGAATAATTTGCTTTCATTTTTAAAAATTCATTTACATAGACTATTCATATGACTTCCTGTTGAGACTACTCTAGTGAACAACCCCACCAAAGCTAAATTTTTTAAAAAACCTCAAGTTACCGATTTTTCACAGTTTTGTGTGTTAATGAAAAATAAAGGCAGAATTAGTTGTATTGAAATAAGCAACATTCAACACAATGGGACTTAACTTGTGAGCAGATACAGAAAAATTTGCAGTCTAAAATAGGTAAAGGTAAAGGTCACTCTTGCTCGAAAGCCAGTCATATTTGACTCTAGGGTTCAGTGCTCATCTCTGTTTAAAGCTAAAGAGTCAGCGCTGTCTGCATCTGTAGACTTTTCCACGGATATGTGTCAGGCATGAATAGACACTGGAGTGCACAGAATGCTGTTTACCTTCACACCGAAGTGGTACTTGCAATTTCTTGCTTTTGAACTGCTAGTTTGGCAGGAGCTTGTCCAATAAACAAATTCACCATAAAATGAAATTTTTGTAACTTTTAATAAAATTTAATCATGGAAAACTGCATTATTGAAATTACATGCGCATTATGGGAAGTATCACTATAGTAATATAGCAAAATATTTTCTGTTGTGCATGTATAATAATTACAAAATCTGGATTGGACAAATATCTCATGTTAAAGAGATTTGTATTTTTGTACCTTTTGAGAACTGAAACATTGAATGGGAAATTATACTCTGTGTGTGCATGTGCATGCGCACGCCCATGCACATGCGCAGAAGCTGTATTTCATTAGAAATTTTGCAGAAATCATTTTGAAATATGGTCAGCAAATGTGTGTAGCTATAATGCTTACATATAGTAACCATGAACAGGTGCCAGAATGACTGAGGTCTTTCTGGGGATCATAAGGTTAGATAAACTGCCCCTAGATTTTAAACAGGGTGCTTTTTTCCATGTCACTTTAATTATTCTTATGTTTTACGAGACAGTTAGTTAAGTGGTCTGAAACTTTGAGAAATCGGAGGCTTTCACAGCTCTGAGAGCAAAGTGCTGATTGGGTTTGCTTGGTAATCTTTCTCTTTGTGAAAATCTTAATGTGAGTGATGGGCTGTTAGAACCATAAGGAACACATGGAGCCCGGAACAAGATTTAATCAGTATGGCATCTTTCAGTAGGAAATGCTTTGCATTCTGAATTTCTTTCCATTATTTGAATTTATGGTATGACTCAGTAATCTCTGCTTGGGGTCATTACTTTGATTTTAACTTAGCTCCTTAGCTCCTGAAGTGCTTTGAATAAAAACACCCTTGAAGGAGTAATAGGTTTTTAAATAGCTTGGAATCAGCTGAAAATGGGATTTTAGCAAAAATCTTGAGGCTAGCTTGATTTGGCTTGTACAGAAAAAGTTGGAAAAGGCAGAATAAATTACTTCAGAGCACACTGTTTAAATCAGAGAAGTTTCTTTGGTCTTTCTTGTTTCTGTTTAGTCTTTCCATGTTTATTTTAAAATTTGTTTGGAAGGCTTTACTTTCAGGTTGTGTACCAGTGCAATTCATTGTCAAACTTACTATGAGGTCTTTACTCTTGTTTTCCCACATCCTGGAATTGATGGATTTCCACTATTAATTTATAGAGAACTAAGTCTAATTGTTGCACCATAATTAAATGCATACAAATCATTTTTTTTCTATCTCTGTCTCTCAGGGCATGATCTTAGTATAAATAAAGTAGAAATTTCTAATTGTATCAGCCAACCCACTTGAGTATTCACTTTCATTACTACTGAGGCACTCGAGAATCAGTAAGTAGGAAATAAACAAAATGAGATCATTCAGATTTATAGTGGCAAGTTAATAAAACCAATAATATCTGCATTTCATAAGATTTTTCATATTCAGATATTTAAATTTTAAATAATTTTTAGAGGATTCCACATTTTAAATTAACATGAAAAAATTGTATCTTTATTCTGTTTTCATGATACAGTATGAGGAAAATTAAGATTGTTCTTTAACTGTGTTAACAAAACTATTTTGTTTAGTTTCATGTAGGTATCTCAATTATTTTTTTATCATGTGATCCTTAAGTAGTTTTTAGTGCTAATTTTATGATCTAATAAACAGAATTTTTTTCATCATTTACTCTTTTCTTTCATTAAGTAGGTTTCAGTGTATTAATACAATAGGTGGGACTGGGAAGCAACATCAGTATTATATTAAAATACTATTATATATATGCATCTTTCTTATATGTTCTTGTTTTCTTCTGACTAGCATGCTTTGAAAACTGTTTCAGATTTTGTTGTTTCAGGTTTTGTTGTAATTCTGTCTTTCAATTTTACTTTATGTGAGAATTGTCCAAATCAGTAAGGGTTAATTTCTAGTGAAGACAGGAACATTTATCTGGCATTTTCTGCTAGGTTACAAATCTGTCACTGCCCCTCTTTCATGCTTGCATGAGTATGGAAATGATTTAGGACAGAATATAGAAGGGAGTGGGTGAATGGATAAGTACCCATTCCTTATAACCATACATTATGTCATCATGAAAATCTCTGTAGAACGTCTCCGGTATTCTTGACACGCAATGCACTAAGGGAATGGGACTGAGAGAGCACAGATAAAAAACCACTTCTAAAAAAAAAATCTTCATCCATCATATACCACCATGCTACTTCTGAAACAAGATCCTAGTACTGTTTTGCCTTTCAAATGCATAAAGATTGCAACAAAAAAATATTAGCAATACAGCCATTTGCATAGCACTTAGCATGTAGTTCATTTAATTGTTAATAATTATGAATCTTGATATCAAAAACATCAAATTGATTTGAAATGAGTTATTTTAAACCATTTAGACCAGGGATAGGGCAACCTACAGCCCACGGATCCAACCCGTGGTGCCAAATCAACCGACTCACACCCTTGCTCCAACTGGCGTCGTCGGCGTGATTGGCCGCAGACTCATTTATGGCTGTTGTAAATGCATTTATGACAGCTGCACACTCATTTACGACAGCTGCAGACTCATTTACTGCTTTTGTAAACATGTTTATAACAGCTGCAAACACATTTACAGCTTTTGTAAACACATTTACAACAGCCGTAAGTGAGAGTGCGGCCGATTCCGGCAGCAGCAGCTGGACCACCAGTCCGACCCACCAACTTAGGGAGCGTGACCCAGCCACCGGCTTTAAAAGGTTGGCAACCCCTGTTTTAGACAGATAAATCCACCAAAAAGTTAGTGATTTATATGCTGTTGTATTTTTGGTCTCTGATGCAACAGGAAAATTAAATAAAAGAAAGCTTTGTATTAACATAAAGAATGCAGTTGGGAAATTAGTCAACTGGTTTTGATTTTTAAAAAATCCAAGATGAGAATTTAGTTAATATAGGGACTTTACATGGAGGGGTTTCATTACAATCATTTCAACTTGTGTGGGCTTCTAGGTATAATATATATTGATTTCTGCAACTGACTTCTGATTAAGGAAAAAGATTGATAATAACATTAATGGAGAGGTAATGAAACTCAAATGGTTGTTTAAAGATGTGTAATTTCCTCATGGTAACAAGCAATTGTGACCTAATCTGTGTTTACCATTAAATATTGGGTATCATTCTTGAATTAATACAAGGGTTGTTTGTATATTGGGATACTGCTTCATTGTTTTATGGGTGAAGCAGTAGTGTTGAACCTTGGAATATGAAACATTTGAGAAGTTAAAAATATCTTGTAGCCTGGGGCAGAGTATGTGCATAAGAGTGAGTTATGCCATGAGAATAAATTGGCAAAAACAGTCAAGGTGTTTTACATTGGCTGAGGAAAGCTGTTGTTGTCTTGAAATATTCCTTTAACTATATAATCTACTGATTGATCCCAGTTTTAGGATGCTTTTTAAAAGCATAGTTCAATAGTTGTCTTACATGTTGGCTTCAACTTCCTTCTGCTTAGGAATTACTTATCTTTTTTTGACTTGAACTTGCTGCCCCTGTGATCAGAGATCAAAGGAGAAAAAAGCCAATGGATAAAGGAAGTCGGGAAGCCTTATTTACCATCAACACAATTATTTGTAATTCTTTTTTGAAGCAGAAGTCTCAGTAATGAACTTTTAAAATAAAAATATACTATGAAAAGGAATTGGATGTTAATAGAGTTCTTGTTTGCCTGTTTATTCATAGAACATGGAGGGGCATCAGGACTGAAGGCAGGGTTTTCTATGACAGGTTCCTCCATCTGAAGTGGAAAGAAATATGTTAATTGACAGTGTATTTTGATTAGAGTATCAGGCTGCGGTAGCTCAGTGGTTAAGAAGCTCGCCTTGTTAGCTGAAAGTCTGTCAAGTCAACAGTTCAAGTACTGCATGACAGACTGAGAGTCCATCTCTGTCCCAGCTCCTGCCAACCTAGCAAATTGAAATTGCAAGAAATTGCAAGTAGATAAATAGGTACCACTTTGGTGGGAAGGTAAACAATATTCAGTGCACTCCTGTCTCTGTCCCAGCTCTTGGGGACATGAAAGGAGCCTTATTTGGGCATCCCCTGAGTGGATTTTATTCCGCAAAAAATCCTTTCAACCCAGAATAATTTCTTACATGAAATTATTATTATAGGAGTATCTGGTAATTGTACATTCAGGCAGATGACGAAGAAGTGATGTACATATTGAAATTAAGTATGGATTTACTTTTAATTGATGATGCAATTTTTTGTCCAGCTCCATCCTGTTACACAGTTGTAAAATAGGATAAATATGAGTTTGGATGAGGATCAAACTCTAAAGCTTTTTCTTTCTTTTGGAAATTAAAAAAAAATACATAGCCAAGAAAGACAGATAATCAAAAACACGGAGTGGTATTTTAAAAGAGAAACATTTGTAACAGAAATAATATTAATTGTCCTAACAACAGCCAGAATGCCTGTATCTTTTCCATGTTGAGTAATAAGGATTATTGTATGTGTTTCTTTTTTTTAAAAAGTGCTGGATTGTTCCTCTTCTTCCGTGCCTAGGCCAGACGCAAAACTGCCAAAATGAAGCGACTTTTTGGTGAATTCATTCTGTAGTTCATTTCGCCTGACCTACTGTGAGAAAATTTTCCTGGCACAAGGTACACCCGATTGTGGTTCAAAAAATACCACAATCTTTGAGGAGGCTCTTCTGTGTAACCCAAGTGCTGGATATCATTTAGCTTATATTGTTTTCCACCTTCACGGCTATCTTTTGATATCATATCAGGAGAACCAATACTGATGCACATACATAACTACTGTTCAGAAAAAGACTTGTGCAACAAAGTCTTAGAAAATTTGCTGTTTAAATGGTCCATTGTTGGACTTCCTTAATTAATAGATTATTCATTTTTTTACCCAACACTGTTTCCTGTATTTGTCAGGTTGCATGGATATTGATAATTAAGTGCAGATAATTTTACCATATGCCGGTTTTTAAATCTCTGCATGGTAATGTTAATTTATATTTTTGGATTTTGTGAAAACAGGATTTCTTTCTTATGTGATATTTCATTTTTGGATGTTATGTTTTATAACTGGTTTTATAGTGAAATTTTATGCATGTCTAGTTAAAGGTAAGCTGACTGAGTTCATTTGGGAACTGCTAAGTATATAATTGCAGTCTTATTTATTTACATGCTCTGTAACCCAGGAGATTTAAACTATAACATTAGATATTTATTCAAAAATATGGTAATAAAGGTAAAAGAGGTAATAATAAGCAAGGACACAACTCAGTAATGTTTAAAAATCAGTTTTTTCCCAATTTCAAAATATGAACAATGTTTTCATCATTTTGGATGACAAGGTAGTCAACATTATTTGTTGTACAAATACAAAGTCATCTGTAGATGACATTTTTGCACATATTGCCTACTTGGATTTTAATCTTCAAGTATATATTTTTATCTATGTATCACATTTATTTCATCAATGTATTTTATAAGGTTTGTCGGTTAGGATGCTGAATATTTCTTTTCATCTGTCTGTCATTTGATTAAATATTTTAATTACTAAGAAATGACTGGACCCAGAGATGCTTGGCACCCTGTAATTATCCAATATAATTTTAACAGTTTTTTATTTTTATTTTTAATACATTTGGAAGGGTCTTTGTTTCCTGTTGTGAACTGTTTATCACAGTTCTTAATTGCCTGTTCTCAGACTTGCAAAATAAACTCAGGTGCAAATAGTAATTTAAGTATTCAGACATAACTAAAATATTATACCTCAAAGAAGAATTACGATCCACTTGTTTTAGCCATTTATGTGTAGGACATCGGTCATTTCATTTTGATACGACTGGAAATAAGTGTTTTATAATTGAGTACAGGAATCATTTGGGATTATAAAATTAAAAAAATAATAAGAAGGAATCCTTTGGAAAAAATACATTTTGATATTGCTTATTTTACTGATGGGGTGTTGTTTATTATTGATTTATTATTACAGTTGTATTTAGGGGTAACTGAATGCATCTGGTCAAAACCATTGCCCTCAGTGAAATGTATGTTACTTAGTTTTGCTGTTTGTGTAAATTATTTCTAAGATGCTTGTCGAATAATCAAAAGATTTAGGAATTGTTTTTGAGTTCTTGGAAATCTGAATCCCTTCAGAGCAAAGACGTGTTGCTGTTGTTAAAACTCCTAAATGGATAATATTGTAAATTAAGTATCTTTTCACTCACTATAACTTTGGTCTCCTACTGGCTTATCTGATAGCTTTTTGAATTCAATAGGGACACTTTTCAGTAGTCACATATTGCTCTCTTTATGATGTAGCCTTGTGCATGTCTGCATAGAAGTAAACAACAGTGAGTTCATTTTCAGGTTAGAATGCATAGAATTGCAGCCTTTGCCAATATTTTGCTTTTATGCATGAACACTAAGAAATATTACATGCTGCCAGGCACAAAAGATACTGGCCAATATGATTCCCCCCTGTCTGTGGCAGACAGGGGAAAATGCATGCATTGTGAAGCATATCCAATTCATATATATGTTCACCCAGCAGGCAAGACCAAACCATCTGAACTGCTAAAGGAAAACCACTTTTGATTGCTTTGTTTCACATGGCTAAAGTCATTGCAGGCGCACCCCCCCAATAACGGACACAGACAACATTGAAAGTGGATAACAGCATAGGGCCACATTTATTGATTCAATGCCCTAGTCCGAATTATAAATTTGCATTGGTAAAACGACCAATCGTAATTCCTAAGGCAAGCAGGCCGAAGTAACACTGGTAAGGTACCACCCCAAAATTGCCAACGGCAATTGGTTACAATGTATCAATTTGTATCAATTTGTTTGTTGACAACAAACAAATTGTTGACCGTAGTCAATAACTAACTTATGACCCCACCCTCTGACGCGTATCCGTGAAATCACAGGGGTGATGCATGCTGGTTAGCAATCGTCATCACCCCATCGCCTGGTTCGTCGTTGACCGGACAACGTTTAACTAATTTATTCCTGTCTAGTGTTGTCCAGTCAATTGCGAACCTGCCGGATACTTGTGGGTCATACTGTTTACCTTACCAGTGCTACCCGCCACACGGAGGGGCTTCAAAGAAGACCTGACGCCCCCCCCCGACCGTCAGCTCGGTCAACAGGCCTGCTCGCCAATCACCCAACAGGAGGTCCATACCTCCTCGCGACAGATGGACCCCATCCCCTGCGTACAAGTCATAATTTTGTAGACTAATATCGGGGTGATGACTAACCCGTCCCCAAGCCCTGTTGGCAAGAAACCGCGCCATTGCCTTATTGACCGCGCGCCTAGCGCGGTCAAGGGCCAGGAGGTTAACGCCCCCTCTGTAAGAATGGCGCGGGACAATGTCCGACCAAACCAGGGCTGTGGCAGGCCAGACATAATGCAAGTAGGCGAGGTCCTCGCAAATCGCATGCTTAAGCGATAAGCCGGTGACCTGGCCCAAATCATTGCCCCCCAGGTGGATGATTAGAATGTCAGGCGGGCCAGCACCCAGGCCAGAAAAAAGGAAAGGCCGCAGCTCCCGCCAGAACATCCCAGGCTTACCATGCCATGCGAGACTGGCGTGGTCACCCAGTCCCAGTCGGGGTCCCCATTCTGTCGCCGCAGCGTAACGCGCTGCCCTGTGCACATAGCTGTGGCCCACCAGCCATACTGTCACCGGTGTAATACGACACCCAGGGTCTGTAAGAAAATTGAGAAAAAAGGCGGTAAGGTGACTGGATTGGTACTCATGGCGGGAGTGGGCGCACATAAAACTGAAAACATTGCGAGCCCCACCTTCCCATGCTGCGTATGTCAGCCCCAGAGTACCCAAAAGCAGCTGCTGTAGAGGCTGCACCAATCCGGAACGAATGTGTGCCATAACGGGCACCTGGTAGGCCCACCCTGGTGAGGGCTCTGGCTGTCACCTTCCAAAACTGAAATTTAGTAAGGGGAGACCCATCTTGGTGACAGAAAAACGGGCCGTGGTGCATGCCACGCAGTGCCAGGAATTCCTGTAGGGCACCAACCGGACAGATGTCTGCCAAAGAACAACGTAGCAGTCTTACACCACTGCCTACGCCATGCTGATCTGTTTTAGAGGAGCGTATCCTCAACTGGGCCCAGTCTTTGGCTACGTAGACATCTTCGAGTTCCAGTGCCCTACCACTTGCATCCGCCTTAGACAGCATCACGAGTTCGCTGACGCGGAGCGCTCCAAAAAATGCCACCGTTGTGGCTGCGTGAAAAAGGGCTGCCTCATAATGATCAAAACAGAGGCCTGGCCAGCCCCGGGCCAACTGGGTAAGAACCCCTGGGGAAATAGGGTGCCGGTCATCCGGGCAACGCCCGCGCTCGCGCACCCACCCCTCCAAAACATGTCGCACACGGAAGTCAGAGGTGGTATCCACATGACCTCCCACTTTGGCCATAAAAGCCAACGCCGAGAGCTTGGATGCTATGGTGCGAGGTGCAAGGCCCTGTGCATGCAGGTGAACCATGAACCGCAGAACATGGTCCACCGGGATAGGCCAGGTCTCTGGCAAGAGAAATTGAGTAGCAAATGCCCTGTAAGAATTGAATGCTTGTTGATACGCCTTACGCGTGCGTGGCGCTAGTGACAGGCCAATCGCCCGGTTCACCTCTCCTTGCCAATAGTCCACATCTCGTCCGGGAGTGGCGAGGGAAATTCCTCCGCATCCGGGGCCAAGGCGCGGAACCGGGAGATCTGCAGGCGGGACAAAGCGTCAGCAATATCATTATTAATCCCTGGGACATGCCTGGCCCTGAACAAAACGTTGAGGCGCAGGCAGCGCAGCACAAAATGGCGCACTAGGTCCATGACCCTGGGCGATTTGGAAGTCTGTGCATTGACAATGTGGACAACAGCAGCATTGTCACACCAGAAATGCACCACCGAATTAGCCCACTGTTCGCCCCATAGCATCAAAGCCCCCAGAATGGGGAAAAATTCCAGGTATGTGAGATCCCGCAGGCGACCTGTGCCTGCCCATGCCGGTGGCCACCCACCACAGGCCCACTTCCCATTGAAGTACATCCCATAACCCAGGGATCCTGAGGCATCAGACTGGATCTGGAAATTGGGGGACGCCAGGAGGTCAGACCTCCAAAATGAGACCCCATTAAACTCCCTCAGGAATTTCAACCAGACGAACATGTCTGCCCTGATACCCCGGGTGAGCCTAACTCTGTGGTGGGGCCTGGATAACCCTGCCATGGCGTCGCATAAGCGCCGGGCAAAAGCCCTGCCCGGTGCGACCACCCTGCAAGCAAAATTAAGGTGCCCATGTAGCACCTGAAGTTCTCTCAGTGATGCCTTACGCTTGGCCAGCAATTCCGAGATAAGGGCCACGATCCTGGACACCTTATCACCCGGCAACCTAGAAGCCTGCACTACTGTGTCAATCTCAACCCCTAGGAATACTAGCTTGGTCGATGGGCCCTCGGTCTTTTCGGGCGCTAAAGGGACACCAAGTTCCTCCATTAGCGTCTGAAATGTGTTGAGGAGACGTGCGCACGTGTCCCAGCCCCGTTCACCCCCGAATAAAAAGTCATCCAGGTAATGGGCTACAGACCGGGACCCTGACCTGCGGGCGAAAGCCCACTCTAGGAAGGTACTAAAACGCTCGAAAGCCGAGCATGATATGGAGCAGCCAAAAGGCATGGCTTTATCAAAATAATATTCCCCCTTAAATTTAAAACCCAGCAACTCAAAGTCGCCCGGATGCACTGGCAAGAGGCGAAAAGCTGACTTAATGTCACACTTGGCCAGCAGGGCACCCGGGCCACACGAGCGCACCATGCGCAACGCATGGTCAAACGATGTATACCTGACTGAACAAAGGTCATCAGGGATAGCATCATTGACCGATCGGCCGGCTGGGTAGGACAAATGATGAATAAGGCGAAACTCACCTAGGGACTTTTTGGGGACCAAACCCAGTGGCGAGACCTTAAGATTGGGAAACGGGGGTACGGGGAAAGGTCCAGCGACCCTGCCCGCGACTAACTCCGTTTGAATGCTGGCCGCAGCCACCTCCTCCCTTCCTCTAAGGGATAAAAGGTTGGGAGCATCCTGAGGGGACCTATCACCCACAAAAGGGATACGAAATCCCTGCTTAAAACCTTGAAGAATATACTCCCTGTCCTCCCCCTTCGGGTACGATGCGAGCCAGCGCTCCAGCATGTCCACCTTAATTGGGGAGGGAGCCTTTTGGAGAACTAGCTCCATCCGTGGCAGCCTTGCCAGCCCACTGTCCACCCTTCCCTCTGCCTCGCGCCCCCCCAGGCTTGGGGCAAACAGAGGCTGCGTGGGGGCCAGAGCATGTGGGACACTCATGCTTATACCTGCAGTTCTTTCGATTGCAGGAACCAACTGACGAGAAAGTCCAGCACAGCAGGCGGGCTGGAACCCCCTGCCCCGCCGCCTGGCAGGTAACCTGCGCTGGAGCCGCTCGCTGGACCGCATGTCCGCAATGGTATCTATCCCCCGGGGCAGGGCGTGTGGGTGTCATATACAAAAGCCAAAGCCTCTGGCACGGCTCATCCCATCTCATCTCGGGGTGAAGGGGAATCCTCATACGGAATTCCTCGTCATATGCTAGCCATGAGGGGCCCGGAAAATCGACCATCGCCCTATATATGTTGTCCAAATATTGGACCATGGGAATAGCTAAATCCGGCCGCGCCCTCAAATATACCGCCATGTATATTAAATAAGCGGGGAGCCAGTTGGCCCAGGTACGCGGCGGCTTACGGCGGCGTGCCTGCTCCTTGTCCTTCTCATCCTGACCCTCCCTTTCCTCCTTGGTGGGCTCTCTGTTCAGGAGTGAGAAGATATCTACGTACTCCCCTCGCCATATCTTTTCCCTAGTAGCCTGTGCCAGGTGATCACCCAATGGCAAGGAATACCCTGCCGTCGGCAAGGCCGAAAAAGGGACAGCCGGCCTGGTAAAAGGGGTCTGAACTAATCCAGCCACCCCCAGAACATTCCCTGTAGTGTAGGGACCAATGCCCACCCCAGTGCCCAAGGTGGTAGTCGTCGTCGCCGGGTGGGTAGCCGACAGCGTGGCCCCCGCACCACCCGCGCGAGGCCAAGGCCATTGAAAGGCCCCCCTGGATTGGGAATGTGTGTGGATGTACTCGCTTGCACCGTATACTCACACGCTGCACCCCCGTGGGCCGCCCCCACCGGGGGTTCCGGCCCACTGGGGGCGTCGGAGCTCACGACCGACGTAGAGCTCATCACCGGGGCTTGACCCGCACCTGGTTGCTGGCTGGGGAGCTGCGAGGCAGTGGCCGAAACCGCGCCACACGCCTGCAGCAGCTCGACCCTCCCCGCCGGCTGTTGTCCTCCAGCCGACAGCGTCTCAAAAGGAACCCCGAAAGGGGCGCCCGCCTGACTGGCCCGCGCCAACGACGCCTCCAGGGCCGCAATGCGGGCCAGCAAGGTGTCTACGTTGACCATGGGCAAAGGGCCGGCCGGCCCGCCTGGCCCAGGCATGGGTACAGGTCCCTGTACCCCGGGACCCACATATGGCCATTGGCCAGCACCGAAGCCCGGCAGGGTTGGTGGAGAAACCTGCCAAGGCAGGGGGAAGGCTAGAGGGCCCCGGGAGAGGCTGGAGCCCAAGAGGAGTAGGCCCGACAGAGTGGGCAGGAGCAGGAGCGGTGTCCACCGCTCGTGGGCCGCGGGCCGGAACCCCTTCCGCGCCCGCCCTCTGATCGCCCACTCCGGGCCAAGGGGCAATAGACCCCATTCCGCCGGCCCCGGCCGGGGCTGGCAAAGGTGGCTGCTGAGGAGGCGGCACCGCGGTCCTCCGACCTGGGTTGCGCCTCCTAACAACGCGAGCTGAACTCGAAGCCGCCTTCTTCTTCGAAGGCATCTCCACCGGAGCAAAAAGGGAAGCCGGAAAGGCAGAACCGCTACCAAAAGGCTTCCCGGTAAGCTAACGAGCGACGGAGACGCAGGGGAAAAAACTTCTCCGCTCCGTTGCTGAGGTAAAATGGCAGCTTGGCTGCCTCGTGGCCACCCCTTTTATAAGGGAGCTGGCCACGCCCCTAACTACCCGGATTCTCTGTCCTGTGGGGGGGGGCCCGCAAAGGGCGCGGCGGCCATTTTGGCGCCGCGCTTGCATTGTAACTTGAGCCCCATTTACTTTTGTGTGTGTGTGTGTGTGTGTGTACTTTCTTGCTAATATTAAATTCAACATTGGAATAAAATAGCTTTCTTTGATGAATTTCCATTTCTTTATTTGGGTGGGCTGCAGAATGCTTCTGAATATTTGATCAACATAACATTGTGATGGGTCACAGCAAAGCTTTGGTTGAAATAGTAGCAGAAGTAAAAATGTGATACAGTATATGAAAGCAGTTGTATCTTGAGTTTGCAAAATATACTTTTGTCCTACCTGTTAGTAAATTTGTTTCCTTCTGTAAATGCCCAAAGTTCTTGCTATAATAACAAGATGGAAACTTAGTTTTGTTAAAGAAGAGTGGTTGACCAGATATATAGCTAGCTAATGTTGATGGTTCATTGGATGCAATAGCACTATTGTTTCTTTCTGATAGAAATGAAGAAAATGAAAGTGTGCATCTCAAACTGATATAGGCTTTAATCTCTGCTGAGATGAACTTGTGAAACACTTTTAAAGAAATGTTAGAAGAAAAAAAATAGGGGAAAAGTACTGTAGCAAAATACTAGTATGCCAAATTACTGTAAGTAATCCATCCCTCTGCTGGAAAGGAAATACTTCAGTTTTAGACTCGGAGTTTTTCCTGATTTATTACTAGAGAAGTTGCAAAAAAATAAATAGTGTTTTTAATACCATATTTTGATGTGTAGGAGTGAAGATGAGAAGAATGATAAGGGATTTAAAGTTTGTTTTGATTGTGCTTCCTTTCCTGGCTTGCCATTTGTTTTGTGTAGGTAAGGTTATGTTCTCATGACTTTTATAGAAAATGGAGCTGCTCTCCTTGTAAGTCAAACTCACACTTTAACACTACATCCTGACAGCTACATTCAGTTTGTCCTTTCTCTCCCTTCCTATGCTTCAAAATCATGCAGCAGCTTTTAATTTGTCTCATACGGTTTTTAATCCCAATGGAACAGTTGTCCATTTCCTTGCTGTTTTATTTTATCCAAAGCAAACAGTTAATGAAGAATAAGCTAATTCAGGCCGTTATCATTTACTGAAGGTTTTAGAGCAGGGGTTCTCAACCTTTTCCAGCCATGGCCTGGAACATTCCGCCTCAGACAGCTGATCGAGCTGGACACGTGGTTCCCCCCAACATAAATACTGCTGTAAAATGCATCCGTGGCTGTCATAAATGTGTTTATGACAGCTGCAGGTGCATAAATGGCACATTTTGAGCAGTTTTTGCTGCTTCTGCTACTTCCGGCAGTGGCAGCAGCAGTGGCGGTGGCAGCAGGAGTGAGGGTGGCAGGCCACATGAAATGGTGCCGTGGGCCGGGTCTGGCTCACCAGTCATAGGTTGCGAACTCCTGTTTTAGAGTGATATGGGTAGGAAAAGGAGAACATTATGTTTGGTAAGTGTAGGGACAGTTGAAAGGGAAAGGGTTTTTTAAATCAAATACCTGTATAAAGCAGCACATGGCCATGTTTGCTTGAGACAGTGAAAATTGGAGTTAGCCATTAACATCTTCATTTCATGCATGTTTATGCAGAAGTAAATCCCTTTGTGATGTGGGGTGTCTTTTGTTAATGTGCACTGTGATGGGTGATAGAAGATGCTAGCAGAATCAAAGATATATATGCTATTATGAGTTGGAGTACCTGACTGTGTAGCCAGAGATCAAGTCCAGGTAGATTAAGCACTAGTCTCTGTTATTTTAGGGAAGCTAAGGAAAAAGGAATGTAAACCCATTTCTAAGTTTTCTTTATCAAAGAAATCCTGGAAGATATATATAACATCAATATATATATTGCCACTAGAGAAACTAAGTATATGAATCTTAGGAATAGGTAAATTTTAGGCTTGTAGTATGTGCTCAGCTCTGTCAAAAGCACAGTGTAGAGTACCTTTTCTTGGAAGTACAGTGATATAACTTTGTTAGTAGTATTGAAAACTTTCTTCTTAGTGAGTGGTGTAAATTAGAAAGGTTTGACTTACTGCACACGCAAAAGTTCTCTTCCATTATTTTTTTTTTGCTAAGGATAAAGAAGGAAATAAACCTCATGTTTATCCTAATGTGTGCATTCCATCTATACCAGAATACTATTTTCTAATGTCAGTGGGCTGAATTCAATACTAGCATCAACCAGGTTGAATCATTCATTCATTCATTTATTATACTTATACCTTCTTAGATCTTCTTACCTTGTGGAACGTCTTCCCCTCAGGACAGTAGCCTGCACCACTTGCTCCTCTCTGTCGGTGCAGCTTCAGGTGCTGAACCCCGAGATTGGCTAGGAAGGCCATGACTAGGAGAAGAGCCTTCTCGGTGGTGGCACCAATGCTGTGGAATTCTATTCCAGCTGAGTTGTGCCAGGCTCCATCCTTGCTTTCATTCAAAAACAAAACAAAACTGAAAACACTGCTCTTTGAGGGGGCCTTTGGGAATGTTCTGTCTGCAACTGGCCGTTAGATATGCTGCCCTGTTTCTCTCTGTCCCAAGTATGTTGCACTTTTAGGGCCCTTGTTTGATGTACTTTCTGGCAATTTTAATGTTTTTTGACTGTTTTTATTTTGAGTTTTATTGTGAGTAACTTTTAATAATTCTTGATTGTTTTATTGTTGGTTTTATGATGTTAGCTGCCCTGAGTAGGAATGAATTTTCCCCTAGAGGTGTGGGGTATAATAATAATAATAATAATAATAATAATAATAATAATAATAATAATAATAATAATAATAATAATAATAATAATAATAATAATAATAAATATCCCACCCATCTAGGAGATTTTCCTACTCCAGGTGGCTAACAATAAGAAACTCACACATTAAAATCAGTCACACACACACACACACACACACACACACACACACACACACACACACACACACACACACACACACACACACACACACACACACACACACACACACACACACACACACACCTCTATTGGCGATGGAGACAGAGAAAATGAAATATCTAATGCTCAGCCATTAGCGAAACATTCTCAAAAGCCTCTTTAAAAACAAATGATTTCAACTGTTTTTTAAATATAGGCAGGGATTGAAACAAATAAGATTTGTTAGTTGCCACTTGAATCTACTTTAGATACTAATATTAATTTGCTTTCCTCACTGTAAGGTGGTTAAGAACAGTTAAAACAGTCAACAAAAACATTTAAAAAAATCATTAGAAGTGTTTAAGCAAGCAAGAGTTGAAACATAGTAAATCATTATTAAGACATACATGAATATTAAAATTTTATATTTATCAGTTCATAAAATGTTTGAATCCAAATGCCAAATGTTTGCTTAAAAAGGCATGTTTCTGCCTGCCAGTGAAATGATTGTAAGAAGTTGGCCAACTATTGTCTGGAAGCAGCCACTTTTCTTGTGTCATCACTAAATAAACCTGGGTGATGAGAGAAGAAGGGCCTTCCTGATTATCTTAAATGTTGTGTGGGCTCATATGGAGAGATAAACTCTTTAGGATAGCCTGGAACCAAGCCGGGGGGTGAAGAGGAGGAGGAGAGCCGGGCGAGTGGCAAAAGGGCCAGCCACCGCCGCCGCCGGGCAGCCACCCCCAGCTGGGGCGGGGGGAAGAGGAGGAGGAGAGCCGGGCGAGCGGCAAAAGGGCCAGCCCCCACCGCCGCCGGGCAGCCACCCCCAGCCGGGGGGTGAAGAGGAGGAGGAGAGCCGGGCGAGTGGTGAAGAGGCCAGCCTCCGCCGCCGCCAGGCAGCCACCCCCAGCCGGGGGGGGGGGGGAAGAGGAGGAGGAGAGCTGGGCGAGCGGCAAAAGGGCCAGCCTCCGCCGCCGCCGGGCAGACACCCCCAGCCGGGGGGTGAAGAGGAGGAGGAGAGCCGGGCGAGTGGCAAAAAGGCCAGCTGCCGCCGCCGCCGGGCAGCCACCCCCAGCCGGGGGGTGAAGAGGAGGAGGAGAGCTGGGCGAGCGGTGAAGAGGTCAGGAGAAGACCAAATGACAGAAGGGAAGAGGGCAGAGGAGGAAGAGCAGGGGGCGAGACTCAGAGTCCCAGGCAAAGGATAAGTAGCTGATATGCAAATGTAGAAGACTTAATATAGCAACTGACATAGAGACTTTATACTGACTAAACATAGAAACTGACATAGAGACTGTGTTTTAAAGTGTGATAATATGCATGATAATATGTTGTCTTAAATGTTTTAAACTTTTAAAAACTGTGATAAAATGTATGAGGAGAGAAAAATGGCGTAGACACCGGCAAACCACGCCACAAAGCTTGCCAAGAGAACCCTATTGACCAAAACAAAAGGCAAAACAAAGGAGCAGGCTAGGTGATACAGGATGCTTAACACCACAGAAGGGAGGAAGGAGAGGGACAGGAAAGGGGGAGGGGAAATGCAATGTTGTAAGGAGCAATACTGCATATGCACATGGAATGTGAGATCAATGAACCAAGGTAAACTGGAAGTGGTAAAAATGAGATGGAAAGAATAAGCATTGACATCTTAGGCATCAGTGAGCTCAAATGGACAGGGATGGGGGAATTCAGCTCTGGAAACCATCATATCTACTACTGTGGGCAAGAAAACCTTAGAAGAAATGGAGTAGCCATAATTGTCAATAAAAGAGTGAGAAAAGCAGTAATGGGATACAATCTCAAAAATGACAGAATGATGTCAGTCAGATTTCAAGGCAGACCTTTCAATGTCACTGTGATCCAACCACTGGTGCAGATGAAGCCACAATGGACCAGTTCTATGAGGACCTAGAACACCTCATAGAACAGACACCAAGAAATGATGTCCAAATTATATTAGGAGACTGGAATGACAAAGTAGGAAATCAAAAAGTGGAGGGAATAACAGGCAAATTTGGTCTTGGAACACAGAATGAAGCAGGGCAAAGATTGATAGAGTTCTGCCAAGAGAACGCATTGGTCATAGCAAACACTCTCTTCCAGCAACACAAGAGGCGACTTTACACATGGACATCACCAGATGGCCAACACCGAAACCAGATTGACTACATACTCTGCAGCCAAAGATGGAGAACCTCCATACAGTCAGCAAAAACAAGACCTGGAGCAGACTGTGGCTCAGATCACAACCTACTGATCACAAAATTCAGGCTTAGACTAAAGAAAATAGGGAAAACACGGAGACCAGACAGATATCACCTAGACAGCATCCCTAAAGAATACACGGTGGAGGTGATGAACAGATTTAATGGCTTAGACTCGGTAGACAGAGTACCAGAAGAATTATGGACGGAGTTGAGGGACATCATGCAGGAAGCAGCAAAGAAAACCATACCAAAAGAAAAGAAGAGTAAGAAAGCAAAGTGGCTGTCTGACGAGGCTCTTAAAATAGCAGAGGAAAGAAGGAACGCAAAAGCCAAAGGAGAAAGGAAAAACTACAATCATTTGAACACAGAATTTCAAAGAAAAGCAAGGAGAGATAAGGAAAACTACCTAAAAGAACAGTGCAGAGAAATGGAGGAAAACAACAAAAGAGGCAGAACCAGAGATCTTTTCAAAAAAATCGGGGAAATTAAGGGAACATTTAAAGCAAAAATGACCATGATAAGGGACAAAGATGGAAAGGAGCTAGCTGATGCAGAAGAAATTAAGAAAAGATGGAAAGAGTATACAGAGGAACTTTACAAAAAGGACACTCCTGACAATCACAATGATGAAGAAGTTGAACTTGAGCCAGACATCCTGGAGAGCGAAGTCATAAAGGCCCTAAGGTAAAGGTAAAAGTTTCCCTTGCTCGAAAGCTAGTCGTATCTGACTCTAGGGTGCAGTGCTCATCTCTGTTTCTAAGCCGAAGAGCCAGCGCTGTCTGCTTCTGCAGACGTTTCCGTGGTCATGTGGCAGGCATGACTAGACACCGGAGCGCACGGAACGCTGTTACATTCCCACCGAAGTGGTCCCTATTTATCTACTTGCAATTTCTTGCTTTCGAACTGCTAGGTTGGCAGGAGCTGGGATGAAGACGGGAGCTCATTTCCGTCCTGCAGTACTCGGGAATCGAACTGCTGACCTTCCGCTTCCCAGTCAGCGTCTTAGCGACTTGAGCCACTGCAGTTCCCTTAAAGGCCCTAAAGAGCACTGCAAACAACAAAGCTAGTGGAGATGATGATATCCCAGTTGAATTTTTCAAAGCGCTAAAAGATGACGGCGTCAAATTACTGCATTCAATATGCCAGCAGATTTGGAAAACAAAACAGTGGCCACAGGATTGGAAAAGATCAGTATACGTCCCAATCCCAAAAAAGGGCAATGCCAAAGAATGTTCAAATTATCGAACAATCGCGCTCATCCCACATGCCAGCAAGGTGATGCTCAAGATAATACAGGATAGACTTCAGCAGCATGTAGAGAGAGAATTACCAGAGGTGCAGGCCGGTTTCAGAAGAGGCAGGGGGACTAGAGACCACATTGCCAACATACGCTGGATCATGGAGAAAAAAAAGGAATACCAGAAACAAGTTTACTTTAGTTTTATTGACTACACTAAGGCATTTGACTGTGTGGACCACAACAAGATGTGGCAAGTAATTAAAGAGATGGGAATACCAGAGCACCTCATATGCCTCCTGAGAAATCTGTACATGAACCAAGAAGCAACAGTTAGGACAGAACATGGAATGACAGAGTGGTTTGGAATAGGAAAAGGAGTAAGACAAGGCTGCATTTTGTCACCATGCCTATTCAACCTATACACAGAGCACATAATGCGCAGTGCAGGGATGGAGGAATCACAATATGGGATTAAAATCGCTGGGAGAAACATCAACAATCTGAGATATGCAGACGATACCACCCTAATGGCAGAAAGTGAGGAAGACCTAAAGAATCTCTTGATTGGGCTGAAGGAGGAGAGTGCAAAAGCTGGCTTGAGACTAAATATCAAGAAAACCAAGATAATGGCAACAGGCCCAATCAGTTCCTGGAAAATAGACGGGGAAGAAGTAGAAGCAGTGACAGATTTTACTTTCTTAGGATCAAAGATCACTGCAGATGGGGATTGTAGCTATGAAATAAAAAGGCGACTGATTCTTGGGAGACAAGCAATGAGAAACCTGGGGAACATAGTGAAAAGCAGAGACATCACATTGCAAACAAAAATTAGAATAGTCAAAGCAATGGTTTTCCCAGTGGTAATGTATGGATGTGAGAGCTGGACAATTAGGAAGGCTGAACGCAGAAGAATAGATGCCTTTGAAATGTGGTGTTGGAGGAGGGTTTTGAGAGTCCCCTGGACAGCGAGGAGAACAAATAGGTCAATCTTAGAAGAAATTAACCCTGACTGCTCATTGGAAGGTCAAATAGTAAAGATGAAGCTAAAATACTTTGGACATCAAATGAGAAGGGAGGTTTCACTTGAGAAGGCATTGATGTTGGTAAAGGTGGAGGGCAAAAGAAGAAGGGGGAGGCCAAGGATGAGATGGCTAGATGGTATTGTAGACACAATGGGCACAGAGCTGGGAGGGCTGAGGGTGTTGGTGGAGGACAGAAGCGCCTGGAGAACAATGGTCCATAGGGTCGCAAAGGGTCAGAACCGACTGTGCGACTGAACAACAACAAAAGCTGTAAAAGGCATTGTAAGTTAAAGTGAGCATTTTGAATTGGACCCATAAATGAACCAGAAACTAATATAACTGTTGTTAAAAGGAGTTACATGTCTTGTCTGGCAGTCATTAGGAACCTGATTTTTCACCAGTAAAATTTCTGAATTGCCTTAAAATGCTGCCCTAAATGATCTTATTGTAATCCAAATGCAAAGTAACTAAGGCATGTGTCACTCCAGCTTACATTCTCAGGAATGGGGACAGTTAGTGCACAAGTAATAAACTATCCACTCACATTTGGAGTCTAAATGCAAATGTTGAATCCAACCAATCTTATAACTCTCTTTTGTCAGGAGGAGCAACACTCCACTGGCTCATTCCTGTTCTCTGATCTGCCATTTGACTAATCAGGAGAAGCTCTATCTTGTCTTAGTTAATGTTCCTTTCCCCAGCAAAGCCATTTCCCCATCCCAACCATTACTGATTCGAGACAATGATTTAGAGCAGTGGTTCCCAACCTTTTTTTGGCCATGGCCCACCTAAGCTTCTCTAAAATCCTGATGCCCCCCTCCCTGTGATAAAAAATTCTTATTCTTAAAAAAGTGAACTCCCATTCCCATGGGGGAAGTCTTGAATTTCCCCCCTTAAAAATAAAATAAAAATGCACCCCTCTGGGGCATGTGCTCCACTTTGGGAACCATGGGTTTAGAGTCAAAACAGCTTCTTTAGATTTAGATGGAAAGGAAGAAGAGAGTTGGGTGTCTTCAGCAGATTGATGGCATCAAACTCCAAAACTTCCCCATAGGATTTTTGTAGATGTTGCATGTTAAATACCATAGGTGTGTGTGTGTGTGTGTGTGTGTGTGTGTGTGTGTGTGTGTGTGTGTGTGTGTGTGTGTGTGTGTGTGTGTGTGTGCAAAACTGACCTCTGATGGATACCATACACCAGCAACCAAGTAGTTAACAAGCACCCCCTCCAACACCACTTTTGGAATGCATCCCTTCTGGTTGGAACTGAGCCACTGCAAGCTAGTGATTTCAGCAACACAGCTCAGAAGGATGGTATCAAAAGCTGTTGAGAGGTACAGCAGAATCAACAGGGACACACTCTTCCCATCCATTTCCCAGCATATATCATCCTCCAAGACAACAGAAGCAGTTTTTGTCCCACAATTAGGATCGATAATCTACTTTGTTCAGAAACCTCTGGAGCTGAGAGGCCACCACATGCTGAAGAACCTTTCCCAGAAAATGCATTTTGTCCTATAATTATCAGGCCTATAACTATTTAATACCAGGTTGCTGAAAGAGCATTTTTTTAAATATAGGTCCTATCACTGCCTCTTTTAAGCCAAGAAGAATCTTATCTTGTTCCAAAGAGGCACTCATCGCTCTCTCTTCCCTCTCAGCGAACGCTCCATGGTCACTATTATCAGCCAAGAAAGATAAGAGCCCCATTTACATTTTGTGACTCTCACCTCTCCAAGAATCCTGTCCACATCTTCAGGTTCCACCAAGCTAGCCAGATTTAGCTTGGTTTTTATAACCTGATTGTGACCCCTGTGATTTGAGGTTTTCAATTCCTTTGGTTTAATAAACTACAGTATGGTGCAATCATAGGAAGCTGAATTGCATTTATGTACTGTTCACCTTTATTTTAGGATATTTTATTAGAATTTCTATTGATGCATATATGAAGGAAACATGATACAGTATCTGCAGTGAAATCAATCAGTCAAGTCATTCCACACTTTTTCTGACACAATGTAGAATCTATAAAAAAATATCTGTCATTTTTTTCATTTTAGTTGTGAGAAATATTGGTTTATCCTTAGTTGTTGTTCACACAACTTCACAACCAGTGAGTCTTGTGTGATACTGCTTCATAGAATAAAGTTTGATATTTATTTGTTTCCAAAACATTTTCTGGAAGACTGTGGTTTCTCTTTTTTCCCTTTCAAGTGGCAGACTGTATTTTTCTCCATGTTTCATTTTTTACCATTCTCTGGTCAACATAACCAATGGAATCTCCAAGACAGGGGAAAGATGATGTAGGATTTCCATTAATCTCATCAAAAATAAAAATCAGAAGAATATGATGAAAAGGAAGAATTTTTTTTCCAGTTTACATGACATAAATAATTTTGTCACTTTGTTCTGCTGATGGGCATATAAATACGAGTGCTAGAATCCTCTTCCAATTTATTATTAAAACAATCAGTTGAAACCAAACCCTTTAAACACACAGATCTATGCCTTTTATTTAAAGAGCAGAGAAGTTCAGAGGAACATCTGAGTAAATAGGGACATTGCTCTAAGCCAGAGTATTTTGCTATCATTCTAGATTAGTGTTTCCTAATCTTTGGTTTTTGGACTTCAGTTCCCAGAAGCCTAAATCAATTTCCCAAAGCACTGATCAGTTAATGTACTGACTTAAGCTTTTGGGAATTGAAGTCCACCAGTGTACTGCAGAACATAGTTTAGGAAATGCTGCTCTAGATCAGTAGTTCCCAATGTGGGGTACACACCCCACAGTGGGACTTCAATTCCCAGAAGCCTAAGTCAGTACATTGGCTGATCAGTGCTCTGGGGAATTGATTTAGGCTTCTGGGAATTGAAGTACACAAAACCAATGGTTGGGAAACACTACTCTATCGAACCTTTATCTAAAAAAGAATTATCTGAAAAAGTGTGTTGTTCTGCTGGCATTGCCCCTCTGGAAATTTGTTGAGATGCTTCCAAATAATGAAATAAGGCAATACAGCACCAAACCCATCTATTTTATGTTGCGTTCCTGGTTGGATATCAGATCTAAACCAGCACCTTGTTAAGATAAGCAGGTTGCCAATAATAATTACATGATTTCTCTTGCACAAGCAAAAATCAGCAAGAGGATTCTGACCACACCTTCTAATTTACAGGTGGCACGTCTTTTTTTCAGTGGCCAGCAGAAATTATTTTTGGAGCGCCTTTTGGATGGCTGGATAAACATTTAAATTTCCAACTGTGTTGGCAGGGCCGGATTGCATTGGATACATTTGCAGAGTTGGCATTTTCCCAGGTGTACCAATTATTGATGTTTTGTAATTTAAATCTTACTTCAATTATGTGACTGTTGCTAACAGAGAAATGGCTACACAGTGTTGGGTATCATTTAAAGAGTAATGTGGTCCAGGTAATATACTGGCTCTGTAAGTTATGAAATGACAAAAAGAACTTATTTTATCTAAAGAACCACAGATTTCTCTTCCACTTATGAAAACCAATACTTTTTATCTTAATTAGGCTCCATCTGCTGTTCTCATCTTTATTTTTAAAGGTTACAGTTATTACTGCATTCATAAAACTTACTCAACTGTGTACGAGAACTTAAACAACAATTTTAAGGCTAAGATCCTCCATTATACTATATCCAGTGAGCTATCTACATCTCCTGGAAAAGGAGTTGATTGTTATTTTTATTACTATGCATTTCTCCCACTTTATCTCTCTTTCATAGTATGTAGAGTGGTGGAAGGAAATTGTCATCACTTGCAAGCCCATGAGAAATGAAGTTCTTCTCTTTTAGGATGAAAAATGTTAAAATTTCTGGATGTCATATTGCCAAAAAAGATATTGCAATTAGCTTTGTAATGTTAAAATTGGAGCTGGTAGTTTTAATTACTAACTGAGTTAAGTTATGGAAGAAGTTATAAGAATACTATCAGGAAGGGGCATGTAAAGAATGAACATATCTGAATGTTTATTTAAATCAATCTGAGTGTTATGTTTGCCCAATCATAGTTTTATTATATGTATAGGAATGCTTAAGAAACTTTTTTTATTTTAAAGATGCAATGAAAGTGCCACATATGAGAAAGGTTTCTGGATGAAAGAAATTGTCAACCGAGTACAGTGGAACATCATACAACAATTGCCCCATATAGCAATGAAATCGTATAACCTCTCTCTGGCCATTAAGTCAAAGGCCTTTGTTTTCAAGCAAGCTTTTAAGTGAAATATGTCTGAGTGTGTGGGTGGGTGGGGAATACTACATCTATTGAATTTAGAGATTTTTAGTTTTAACTGTAGTTTTAATTGACTGTGACTTTCCTTGAGTCCCCTACTGGAATAAAGGCAGCATATGACATAAACTAAGTGGCTGAGTGGAGTTGTTCTGTAAAGTGTTCAACTTGGGGACCAGTAGGTTGGGTCTCAATACAAATTTGTTTTCAGTGTACATCAATCTTATTTGAAATGCATGTTTCTCCTTGGAATTCCAGTGC
This sequence comes from Bradypodion pumilum, assembly GCA_035047305.1. Lineage (NCBI taxonomy): Eukaryota > Metazoa > Chordata > Lepidosauria > Squamata > Chamaeleonidae > Bradypodion > Bradypodion pumilum. Next base: position 76,237,945 of record JAWDJD010000002.1, on the reverse strand, counting down.
TCCTGCCCTGTGTTTTTTGCTAAACAGAAGAACAAAGTCTACTGTGTGTCTGTATGAATGAAAGATGAGGCACTGTATGACAATTCTATGCACTATATTATGTTCCAGTTATTTCTTTTGATGTTTCCGTGTAATGCATAAAACTACTGTACCTATGTTTAATTTTAGCTGTAACGGTCTGATTTCAGTTGGTGATTAAGTGTATGTTTCGTGACTCTTCTTGGGATTTGTTTGAACAATCTATGTTGTAGTAAAGATAAGATCACACTTAATAGAGATAGAGGACATTGACATTTGACACTGAGCTATAAATTCATTCCCATCAGCCTCCTATGTGCTTTTTTCTTCCCCAGGAATTTCAAGAATGCTGTGCTCAGAGGGGCTTTTAGTTGTGCTTAGGATTTAAGGGAAGAAATCCTTCTTGGAAAGAGATCAAGTTCTTGGTTGCTGAACTGAAATATGGGCCTTTGAGCACAGTCAGCACAGTTTGGCTCAGTGATATATTAGATGTTAACATATCAGACTCGGTTAGTTATGCCAAAATATATGAGTATTTTTGGCAGAATAAACTGGATCTAATTTCTTTTGTCTTGCTTGTATCATATGAAAATCCTTGTTTATTCCTCAGATCATGTTTACGCATATTTGGGGAACTGTTATATACTTGGAGAAAGTGATTGGGGCTATATACATCACTGGATTTCAGGCTGCCTTAAAGAGTTGAAGTTAGTCTTTAAGACTTTAAGTTAATCTTTAAGGTGCCACAGCATTTTTTTCTTTTTCTCTGATAAGGATTTCAGGCGAAATACAACGTACAGTAGTACCTCATACAACAATTTGAAATGCATTTGTCTCGCCAGCTGAGGGGGAGTGGGAGCAGCTGGGGCCGAGATGCTGGCCATAAAGACCGGCCCACCTTGACCCCGCCACCACAAACTCCTTCCCCCGGTGTCACCAGCTGGAGGGAGTGGGAGCAGCTGGGGCTGAGACACCGGCCATAAAGCTGGGGTCGAGACGCCGGCTGGAGTTTGTGGGGGGAGTGAAAGCACCTGTGCTGGCATCCTGCATCACCGCTGCACTGCCTCTTCCCGGGGCCCTCACCACCTGGCCCGGGAATGGGAGGCAGGTGCTCACTCAGAGAACTTTAAAAGGGACGGCATTGTGCCTCCCGAGGACACTTTGGATGTTGAGCTCTGGTCCCATTTGTGGTGCTAAGTTTTGGATTTTTCAGGGCACCTGAACCGGACTCCGCATTCCTGTTTGTATTTTTCATTATACTGTGTACTGTTTTTTTAAAATTATATTGTATTGCAGGCGCACCCCCCCCAAAAAGGACTCAGACACTGGTGAAAGTGGATAACGGCATTGGGCCACATTTATTGATTCATGCCCTAGTCCGAATTATAAATTTTGATTGGTATTCAACCAATTATAATTCTTAAGGCAAGCAGGCCGCAGTAACACTGGTAAGGTACCTCCCAAAATTGCCAACGGCAATTGGTTACAATGTATCCATTTGTATCAATTTGTTTGTTGGCAACAAACAAATTGTTGACCGTAGTCAATAAACTAACTACTGACCCCACCCTCTGACGCGTATCTGTAAAATCACGGGGTGCATGCTGCCTAGCTCGTGCCATCACCCCATTGCCTGGTTCGTCGTTGACCGGACAACGTTTAACCAACTTGTGCCTATCTAGTGTTGTCCAGTCAATTGCGAACCTGCCGGATACCTGTGGGTCATAAATATTTACCTTACCAGTGCTACCCGCCACACGGGGAGGCTTCAATAAAGGCTCACCGCCCCACCCCAGACCGTCAGCTCGGTCAACAGGCCTGCTTGCAAATCTTCCAAAAAGAGGTTCATACCTCCTGGCGACAGATGGACCCCATCCCCTGCATAAAGGTCACAATTTTGAAGACTAATATCGGGGTGTCGTATGACGCGCCCCCAACCCTTGTTCAACATGAACCGGGCAATCGCCCTGTTCACCGAGCGGCGAGCTCGGTCAAGGGCCTGGAGGTTAATGCCCCCTCTGTAAGCATGACGCGGTATGATGTCCGACCAAACCAGGGGTGTGGCAGGCCACACATAATGCAAGTAAGCCAGGTCACCGCAGATCGCATGTTTCAAGGACAGGCCGGTGACCTGGCCCAAATCATTACCCCGAGGTGTATAACCAGGACATCAGGTGGGTCAGCATCCCTTATGGAGAAAAGGAATGGCAACAGTTCCCGCCACAACATCCCGCGCTTACCGTACCACCTCAGACATGCGGACGCACGTAGTCCCAGCTGGGGTCCCCACTCTGTCGCCGCAGCATACTGCGCTGCCCTGTGCACATAGCTATGGCCCACCAGCCATACTGCCACCGGTGCGATCCGACACCCAGGGTCTGATGAAGAAAAAAGGGAAAGAACAGTGACTTAACTGGTACTCACAGTTGAAGTGGGCGCACATACAACTGAAAACACTGCAATCCCCACCTTCCCATCTGGTGTATCTCAGCCCCAGAGTACCCGAATGCAGTTGCAGTAGAAGCAGCTCCTATTCTAAAGGAATGGGTGCCGTAACGAGCCCCGGGAAGGCCAACACTGGATAACGCCTTACCGGTCACCCTCCAAAATTGAAATTTAGAAAGGGGAGACCCATCCTGGTGGCAGAAAAACGGGCCAGGGCGCATACCACGTAGTGCAATGAACTCTTGTAGGGCACCAACCGGACAGATGTCTGCCATTGAACATCGTAGCAGTCTTACACCACTGCCTACACCGTGCTGATCAACTTTTGAGGAACGTATCCTCAACTGAGCCCACTCATCAGAAACATAGACATCTTCGAGTTCCAGTGCCCTACGCGTCGCATCCGCCTTGGACAGTAGCACAAGCTCACTGATGCGGAGCGCTCCAAAAAAGGCCACCGTGGTAGCCGCATAAAACAGGGCTGCCTCATACCTGTCAAAACACAGGTCATGCCAGCCCCGTGCAAGGTGGGTAAGTACCCCTGGAGATATTGGGTGGCGGTTGTCCGGGCAGCGTCCACGCTCCTGCGCCCACCCCTCTAAAACATGTCGTACACGGAGGTCATTCGTGCTGTCAGCATAGCCCCACACCTTGGCCATGAACGCCAGTGCTGACAGCCTGGATGCTATGGTGCGGGGAGCTAGGCCCTGGCTGTGTAAGTAAACCATGAATTGAAGAATCTGTGCCACTGGTATGGGCCATAGCCCTGGTAAGTGAAATTGGGCACAAAAGGCCTGGAAAGTACTGAATGCATGGAGATACGCCTTACGCGTGCGGGGCGCCAGCGACATGCCGATCGCCCGGTTCACCTCTCCTTGCCAAACGTCCAAATGGTGTCCGGGAGCGGCGAGGGGAATTCCTCTGCATCCGGGGCCAAGACGCGGAACCGGGAGATCTGCAAGCGGGACAAAGCATCAGCGATGTCGTTATTAATACCTGGTATATGCCTAGCCCGGAATAGCACATTGTTCTGCGCAGAACAAACTGGCGCACTAATTCCATGACCCTGGGTGATTTTGAAGTCTGAGAGTTGACAATGTGCACAACTGCAGCATTGTCACACCAGAAATGGACGACCGAATTGGCCCACTCCGCACCCCATAGCATCAAAGCTCCCAGAATGGGGAAGAATTCAAGGAACGTGAGATCGCGCAGGCGATCCGTGCCCACCCATGCTAGTGGCCATCGACCATACGCCCACTTTCCCTCGAAGTAAATCCCATATCCCAGGGACCCTGATGCATCCGACTGAACCTGGAAACGAGGCGACACCAGGAGATCGGACCTCCAAAATGAGACCCCATTGAAATCCTTAAGGAATTGAAGCCATATCAACAGATCGGCCCTAATGCCCCTGTTCAGTTGGACCCTATGGTGGGGCCTAGACAAGCCAGCCATGGCGTCACACAAGCATCGAGCAAAAGCTCTGCCAGGTGCAACCACCCTGCAAGCAAAGTAGCTCACGGAGGGACACCTTGCGCTTGGCCAGCAAGGCCGAGATCAACAAAGTGATTTGGGAAACCTTGTCAATGGGCAACCTGGATGCCTGGGCAACCATGTCAATTTCAACACCCAGGAATGTAAGCTTGGTGGATGGGCCCTCGGTCTTCTCGGGCGCTAAAGGGACACCGAGTTCCTGCATTAGCGTCTGAAATGTTGTGAGGAGACGCGTACACGTGTCCCAGCCCCGTTCACCCCCGAACAAAAAATCATCGAGGTAATGGGCTACAGACCGAGATCCCGACCTGCGAACAAAGGCCCACTGGAGAAAGGTGCTAAAACGTTCAAATGCCGAGCATGAGATGGAGCAGCCAAAAGGCATGGCTTTATCAAAGTAAAACATGCCCTGGAATTTGAAACCCAGCAGCTCGAAGTCGCCCGGGTGCACAGGCAACAGTCGGTACGCCGACTTAATGTCACACTTAGCTAACAGTGCACCCGGGCCACAAGAGCGCACCATGCGCAGGGCCTGGTCAAATGATGTATACCTGACCGAACAAAGGTCATCAGGGATAGCATCATTGACCGAATGGCCAGCCGGGTACGACAGGTGGTGAATGAGACGAAACTCCCCCATTGTCTTTTTAGTTGACCAATCCCAGAGGGAAAACCTTCAGGTTGGGAAATGGCGGGGCTGGAAAGGGGCCAGCCACCCTACCTGCACTGACCTCCTTGGCAATACTGAGTGCTGCCACCTCCTCCCTGCCCCTAAGGAAAAATAAGTTGGGTGCATCTTGGGGGGACCTATCCCCTTCAAATGGAATGCGAAACCCCCGTTGAAAACCTTCCAGCAAATAAGCTGCGTCCCCCCTCCTTGGGTATGCTGCGAGCCAGCGCTCCAACATGACCACATTAATTGGGGAGGGGGCCTTTTGATGGACCAGCACCCTCAGCGGCAGGTCTGCCCTGCCCTTGTCCACCCCTACCCCTGCCCCGAAACCCGCTCGCTCGCGGGCACGCAGCAGTGGCGTGGGGGCCAGCGCAAGAGGGACACTCGTGCTTGTACCGGCACTGCTTTCTATTGCACACACCGTTGGCCGAGAAGCTCCAGCACAGCAGGCGGGCTGGAACCCCTTGCCCCGCCACCTGGCAGGTAGCCTGCGCTGGAGCGGCTCGCTGGACCGCATGTCCACAATGATACCTCTCCCCAGGCGCAGGGCGCGTGGGGGTCATGTACAGAAGCCACAGCCTCTGGCAGGGCTCATCCCACCTCATCTCCGGGTGTAGGGGCACTCTCATTCGAAATTCCTCGTCGTAAGCCAACTACGACGGGCCAGGGAAATCAACCATTGCCCTGTAAATGTTGTCCAAATACTGGACCATCGGTATGGCCAGATCAGGCCGGGCCCTGAGATATACTGCCATGTATATCAGGTATGCGGGCAACCAATTGGCCCACGTGCGTGGTGGCTTACGACGGCGGGACTGCTCCTTGTCCTTTTCATCCTGCCCCTCCCTCTCTTCCTTGGTGGGCTCCCTCTTCAGGAGGGAGAAAATATCCACGTACTCCCCCCTCCAAATTTTCTCTTTGGTGGCGTGTGCCAAATGATCCCCGAGGGGCAAAGAGTACCCAGCAGTCGGGAGTGCTGAGACCAGCACGTGAACAGTGCGGGGCATCAAAATTGGGGCTGCAACCTGCCCTGAAACCCCCACAGAACTCCCAGCAACAGGAGGACCCCCACCCCCTGTGGGGCCTACGGTCGGGAAAGCCGGACCTGAATATGCTGGGGGTTGCTGACCCCCATTCCCCACCTGACGTGGCCACGGCCACTGTGCCCCCCCGTGGTAGATGATGGTGTGGGTGCATTTGTTTGAACCGGATACTCACAAGTTGCACCCCCGTGGGCCGCCCCCACTGGGGGTTCCGGCCCACGGCGGGCGTCGGAGCTCGCAACCGAAATCGAGCTCGGCGGACACACCTGACCACCACCAGCCGTAGGTAACTGCTGCGCAGGGAGCCGCAGGGCCGCAGCGGGCACCGGCCCGCGGGCCTCAAGCAGCTCTACCCGGCCGGCCGCCTGCTGAAGATTGGCCGGCGGCGTGGTAAACTGAAGGCCAAAAGGCGCCCCCGATTGAGTGGCCACCCCATGGACGCCTCCAAGGCCGCCACGCGGGCCAGAAGGGCGTCAACATTCACGGAGCCCCCGGCGCAAAGAGGGCCAAGGGGGGCGTGCGACCCACTGGCCGCCATTCCTGTGGCCGGTGGAAATGCACTTGGGCCCGAGTATGGCCATGGCCGGAACTCCGGCCCCTGAGGTACCTGGGGCATACCCTGCCAAGGAAGCAGCCCAAGCCCACCCTCCTGAGAAAATACCATGGCTGGGGGATGCAGGCCAGGGGCCGAAGGCCCAGCGGCGCTATGCCCACCCACCTGTCCCGGGCCCATGGCCGAGGATTGCGGGCCGGGGGCCGCAGCCCCTGCTGGGCCGGCCTGGGGCTGTCCAGCCTCAGGCCAAGGATTAATCTGGCCCATTCCACCAGTCCCGGTGGTTGCCCCCGTCAAGGGGGCCAGCTGAGGGGGGGCAGTCGTGGTCCTCCGACCCGGCTGCCGCCTCCTTGCCGGGCGAACTGCATTCGCCATCGCCTTCCTCTTCGAAGGCATCGATCCTGTATGGGAAGCCTGAGAACAGGCGAAGAAACTGCGTGCTGCCCAAAGGAGGCTTCCCTACAGCGCGGAGAGCGATGGAGCCAAAAACTTCTCCTCTCCGTCGCTTTAACAAAATGGCAGCTCGGCTGCCTCATGGCCACCCCTTTTAAAGGGTGCTGGCCACGCCCCCTAACTACCCGGATGCCCAAGTCCGGTGGGGGGCCCCACAAAGAGCGCGGCGGCCATTTTGGCGCCGCGCTTGCATTGGATGTATTTGTATATTTTGTTTATTGCATTGTATATTGCTTATGGTATATTATGTATTTATTTGTTGTGTATATTGGTGCTTACTGTATTGTTTTTGCTGTTGTTGTTTGCCACTTTGAGTCGCTTTCGGGCTGAGGGAAGCAGGATACAAATATAGTTATGATGATGATTTTAATTCATTCCACAGGGCTCATTGTTGTATCAAAAAATTGGTATACGATACATGCATCGTATAGCGATTTTGCTAAGTGGTTTTTCCCATTGAAAAATTGTACGATTTTTTCCATAGAGAAAATTGTTATATGGGATGCCATCCCCCCCAAAACCTAATTGTTAAGCGATTTCATTGTTATACAGGGTGATTGTTGTATGAGGTTCCACTGTATCTCTCTCTCTCTCTCTCTCACACACACACACACACACACACACACACACACACACACACACACACACACACACACACACACACACACACACTTTGTTTTCCTGTGGAAGTAGAAAAATGCTGGATGTATTTTTCACAAGCTTGTTGCCCAGATTAATGCAATAATTCAATAAACCCAACTCAAGGCGGCGTACAAGAATAAAAGACATATAAAAACAGATTAAAACCTACAAAAAAATCTAAAAAATCACCTACCCACCCTCTATTACCCCCAATAAACGAGCTAATATTCACATCAGGGCCCCACACCTGCCCCGCCAGCCAGGTCTTCAAACCTTTCCTGATAGGCAGCAATTCTGTCTGTAACCTCAATTCTATTGGCAGGAGGTTCCAGAGGGCTGGTGCGGACACGCACTTAGACTTCATAATTTATTTTGTATAATAAGATTTTTCAGTTATAATACGTGCAAAATGCATTTAAAATAAAAACCATTGTATAGGGTTTTTTAAAATGAGAAACTGATTTTAATTTTTAAAATTGATTTAAAGTGATTAAGAAAATATTCTAGGAAATAATGGCCTTAAATACAGTCTAACTAACATAGGTGTGTAGAAATCCTACATGTAAGATGCCTAAACTACTAAAAATTCATGTTGAGTCATGGGAAAGTTAATTTATATTTCTAAAAATTATATTGCAAGACACACATTTCGAGCTCTTCAGTATTTGCTGTTGCCTCTTAGAATTCAGTAATAATTTCTACTGGGGAATATCAGAATCCTATTGGGGCAATTGCTTGCCTTTGCAGAAGAACTCTTGGGTATTTGTGCCAGATAATTGTTGCTAATACCTGCCAATACTGTAATTCAGCTGTGATAGAAAGCAGCAGAGACAAAGCAACAATCCTTCAATGTGATTTCCACTTTCAAAGCTGACTATTGCCTGAAAGCTATATGCATGGTTGATAATGGCAGGCTTAGAGAATACTGAGTTAAGTAGGTGCTTATGTGATCAAGCAAGGGGAATAGAATAAATAATTGCTGAGAATATTCTGACAGCATCTTCCCCCTTAAATTGGATGTAGGTGAGAAATCCATAAAACTTCTCTTTGCTCAGTGTCATACAAAATAGTAGCCATGTTAGTCTGTGTTTCAAGCATATCAGAGAGTAAACAAAAACAAACAAAAATGTTGTAGCACTTTCAAAACTAACTGCTGCATGACGAAGTGGACTTGATCCACAAAAGGTAACATTAAAATACAGCAATGTTTTTTCTTTTGTTTTTTTACTCACTAATATACAAAAGTATGTTTTCTCAAAACACAGATGCCTGTATTCCAATAGGAGATGTAGTCATCTTAAGACTTAGGTTTCTGAAATGTGTAATAACTTGCTTCTGCTCCATATACTGTATGTACTTTTTTTGGTATATTTTCCCAATCTAGGCAGACTTGTATTAAAGAAGGATACCATCATTGATAGAACGGAAGGACACTGAAAGATCCAGAAGAATCAGCTATCCTTTTCATGAGATAGAATATCTGTCCATCAGGGCAACAAAGGTTCATTCAGCACTAGAATCAGATCTAAAGCCAAATTAAAATAAATCTCATTAAAGACATCCTTTTGAGTGTACAACAAGCATCTGCTTGAGCACCTTGCCAAGTAAGAGGATGTTAGCAGCCAGCCCTAGATTTACTGCTTTTGGACCCAGGGAAGATTTCCCTCTCACAGTTGCCTCTAGGAAAGAAGAGTATGTTACATCCAATAGCCATCTGGTCAGTGCATTCCCATATAGTGCTGTGACATTGTTTATCTTATATCATACATTATAAGACAGTAGGTGTTTGAATAACTTTACTTCGTAAGATTTTTCTCTGTCATTTGTACAAAGACTTTGTCTCCATAAGCATATCTGAAAATGAAAGCTTGATGAAAAAGGTGGGAGCAGCATATTTTCTATGCTCTCATAAGAAGTAAATAACAAGTTTACATACGTAGTATGATAAAAGTATTATTGAATCAGATGAACTGTTAGGGTTTTTAGATGTTGATTCTCAAAATGATTTTAAAAACATTTTTGATCTTTTACATTTTTCACATATTGTGCAGTCTGAGTTTAGAGACACGTTTTGGTACTCTAAGCCATGGATCTTCTTTCAGATGGAGGCTCTTGGTTGAAAAAAGAACACAACAGTGGCATATGGACCTCTTGAAAGAGACCTTCTGTGTACTATGCATGTGAAAAGGAGAGGGGAGGAGGCACCAAAGGATTTTGTTTTAGCAAATGTGGCTTCAGAAGTGAAATTCTTTAGTTTCACATTTTATTCGAAATACAGTTTTGAAAAGAGTGTTTCCTTCCTTGGAAATGTCCCTGAAGGTGCAGTGAGGAATCAAATTCCTAAACTCTGGCAGCCAAATACCTAAAACACTGAACTTTCAAAAGCCATGCAAAATATAGACAACGTTTTGCCATAAAGTCAGATGACAAATCTGGCAAAGTACCATTTAGGTAGCACAACTACAGTGTCAAATAGCATGACTTAGGTTATCCATAGCTCATTTACCTGGTATAATAATTTAATGTCAGAAATTATTCTGGGTTGAAAGGATTTTTACTGGAGAAACTCTGCTCAAGGGATGCCCGAATGAGGTTCCTTTCATGTCCCCAAGATCTTTTCCCACCAAAGTGGTCCCTGTTTATCTACTTGCAATTTCTTGCTTTTGAACTGCTAGGTTGGCAGGAGCTGGGACAGATATGGGCGCTCATTCCATCATGCAGTACTCGGGTCTCAAATAGCCAAAAGTGCCTTTTTGTTGTCTTACTATACAGAAAAACGTGATTATGAAATTTAAAAAACAGCGATGTTCTGCAACTGATAAGGAAATATTCAGGAAATGTCACAGAAAGGGTGGTTTGCTTTTCAAGTAGGGAGGGTGCCACATTCCAAAGTGGCAGGATGAGCCCTCCTAATAGGATCTTAGGTTGCTCATATTTGTTTATGAAGGAGTAGCCATATTAGTCTTTGCAAGTTTACAAAAACTAACCTTAAAAACTCTGAAAGATGGAAATATTGCGAAACCTTAAAGATTAACTGCTGTATTTTATTGTGATATTTCATGGACTGAGAAGGTAGACTTAATTAAAGAAAATTCACATTAAAATATAGCAGTTAGGTTTTTAGGTGCTACATTTGTCTCTTTTGTGGGTTTTGTCCCTATGGATTTTTTAAACATTGTTTCTGTAGGGTTTATTGTTATGATATGCTGCCCTTACCTTGCACAGATGTGCCACGCCACGGTGATGTGTTTTCTATCCTTTGTATGCTAACTTTTATAAGATTTTGCTTCTGCATTTGTATAAGTGCCTGGGAGTGGTGAGGCAGTATACAGTTTTATTAAACGGTTTGTGCGATTGACAGCAGCAAGAGGGTTTTGATATTTTCAGCACTTGTTCATGAAGGCATGCAAGATCTTACTGTGCAAGCAAGAAATAGCATTTTTCTGATGTCAGTTGTCACTCATGCAACGATGGCAGGGAACAATCCTTTGGAACAATGTGATGTTGAGTATATGCCAAAGTAGGCTAGAGACTTAATTCATCTGATGAACATTGCTGTAGTTTGTAAGTTTTTTTATGTAGCACATGAATCTTGTTTGTTAGTTTGTTTTTACTATTTGGTATGTGAGACAGATGGTAACGTGGTTGCATCTACTGCACAGTAGTAATTGTAAATTTTACCTGAATGACATGACTCATTGACAGGTCTTTCTATAGGCTTGTGTTTCAAATTTCTGCTTTATGCAGTAATTTTGTGTATGAATTAGGCTTTATTTTTTTTAAAAAAATATTATTGCTGGAGAAATAGAATGGAATTGTTGAGTATAACCTATTTTAAAGGAGAGACAATGCCTCAGGATGTAGAAAAATCATTTAAAAAGCCCAACCAGTTTCAGCCAGTTAGTTATTTTGTGGCATTTTTTAGGGGCAATAAATTAACAATGCCTATACAGATCTGGATCAGCCATTTCCAAACCCCACTATGTAGGCACAATTGATCCGAGTGCATTGGACTCTTTGGTGAATATTTTTCACATATTGAGTTTTTCTCTGTCCTTGGCATTATGTTTCATCAGATATTTCCTGTTTCTTTTGGTTTCTGAATATAATCTGTACAAACTCTCATCCTGTCTGGATGAGTAGGGAAGAATACAGTAAAGTATCATATTCCTCTCTATAAATGTCATAAAAAACCTGGAAAAACCTGGTGTAATTTATCAACTACATCAACTACATCAGGAGTTCCCGACCTTTTCAAGCCAGGGGCCAGGTCACGCTCTCTCAGTCAGCTTCGAGGGCCAAATGGCCATTGCACAATGCACAATGGGGTGGCTGTTTTGTCCCAACAAGTTTATTCATTCATTCATTCATTCATTCATTCATTCATTCATTCATTCATTTATTTATTTATTTATTTATTTATTTATTATTTCGATTTTTATACCGCACACTTGGCCAAGGCCAACTCAGGGCGGTTCACAATCATAATACAAACGTAATTAAAACAGCTTAAAAACTACCCTCCCCCTAAAAAAGGGTGCAGGGAGGTGGCCATTCAAAGGGGTGGCCGTTTTCTTTCTCAAATACCCTTGCAGTGGGGCACATGAAATGGTGCCATGGGCCAGATCCAGCCCATGGGCCTTAGGTTGAGAACCCATGAACTACATGATGGTAGAAGATCTGCTTTGATATGATCTTCCTAAATCATCTATTTTTATTTGTTTTAAGAATGTGTAGTGGGGAAATTCTTTCAGAACAACAAACAGCAAAGGAGTGGGTAACAGAAGTATATGAAAGTAAGAAAATATTAATCCTCCTCCTCCTCATGTCATTATGCTATATAAATGTTTTAGTGTATCTATATATACTGTCATTTTTGTGTTTTTTAAACTGCCACAATACCTGCTTATAACTTTTAACTGCTTTATTTGTGGTCAAATTTTAAATTATATTTTAAATTAGATATTGTTAGTGTTTTTAATATTCTGATATTACCTCATTATTTTACATGTCCTGATTTTAATGCTGCTGCTGTTTGGGCTGCATCTCTTTAACAATTGCTTGATCTAAATCTTTTACTGTAACTGGCCATCGGCATAAGTTTATTACAGGTCCCAGAGATACAAAACAATACCATATTTCTCCTGATAAGGGCATGGATTTAATGAGAAGTGACCCCAAACTCTTAATTTTTGATTATTGGGTTACCAGAAGATCTTTGCCAGATTAATTTCTTGAATAAAATTTCAGATTTTCATTCATTATTCCCCACCCTAGTGTGTGACCATTTTACAAAACAAAACACACTGGATCAATTAAGGAGCAGTCTAGTACTGTGATGCACTATCATTAATATTCATTTCCTTGAACAATTTTCTAAACTTATTATCTGATTGCTGTAACTGGATCAGTTATAGGGTTTTGTGAGACTACATTTATTGTATAGGGATTTAGGACATACAGTACTTATATTTCCATTTATAAATGTGGGAATGAAAAATTATCTTTGTCTCGAAAGATTGTTCCAAAAGCTTGGGAAGAGGGATATTAAAAGAGTAAATTAGCAGTTCTTCTGTTCTTACAGCAAGCTAAGTATAGAGACATTTTTGGATTTCATTCATATAGCGTTGGATCAAAACACTTCCAAGATATATATTTCACCGCGGTCCCATTGTGACTGGTCAATGGCATTTAATGGTAAATTTGCTATATGAGCAGTGTAAGTCACAACATGTGCACTCAGCCTAGAATATTGTCTGCAGGAACAATTTTGTACATTTTTGGTTTTGTTGTTGCATAGTTGCAATTAAGAAACTGCATAAAACATTTAACACAATGACTTTAGAACAGGGCAAGAGGAACCTGAAGCCCCAGTGCCCCAGTGTGACCCTTGGCCTGAACCCATGCAGCCCTCTCAGACTATTTTCATTTGTCTGCTCTTGTATTGAAATGAAACACTCCTTTTGGTAGTCATACATTGATTATTTTCATTTGGTTATTTAATTTATCTTACCTTATCAAAAAGGTTCTATTTCATGTTGCCACCAAATGATGTTGTGAGGGTTTGGGACTCAGAGGATGGTCTGTCTTGGAGATCAGAGCCCAGGCAAGTATTTGTAGATGAATATATCATTTTGGAGAACCTGGACTTAAGTACTTTACTTTTAGATAATGTGATTGGAAAGTTAGGCTCTAGCAGTTGATTAAATTTTGAGCTTTCCTTGCATCTTGAACTTAACAGTAGATCTCCAAGATTTCAACACCTGCAGTTTGTTTTGGCACTTTGGTGTGGAAAGAAGGCTCATATCATGTCTTCATAGCTGAGGTGGTTGGAGGTAGGTAGAGAATGTGAGCTTGCTTTATTGCTATTGGACACTCAAGGATTTGGAGTACCCTTTGGGGTATAAAATCAAACCAAATCTCTGTTTATTCTTCTTCTGAATGCTCATTGCTGAAGATCTTCATTTGACCTCTTGTTATGTTTTTGAGATGTCATGAGTTGACACAATAGGGAAATGCTGGCACTGACGAAGTTTTGAATGACCGACAAGGCCAACCAAATCCATTGACGCATGCAAATGTTCCTTTGTATTGGCAGGAGTAGTGAGAAATTTGGAGTCTTTTTTAAAAAGAGCAATAGTAGAGCTGTATTGTTATGAATGTCTATATGCCTGGAAAAGTTTGTGGTGTTGTTTTTCCAGTTAAAACAACAAAGTTTTCCTTTGGGCAGTAGTGGAGGAAAATGAAGAAACTTTCTCATTTTGTACTATTTAAAAATTGATAAGAGATGCTGTCATGCTTCGTCAATGGATAAGTTTTCATAACATTTTCACATACTGTGTTTTTTTTTTACCATTTTAAACAGGAACATCTTTCAAGGTCTTTTTTTAGTGACACTTATAAATCAAAGTGAGAGAAATGGTACATACTGAATTTAAAATTAATGCATTTTTAATATGCAAGTAGGCTTAACTTTACCCTGCCTGTAGTGTGTCAAGATCAAACTCAAGCAGGCGATCACTACCACAATTGAAATTCACCAAGCTTTTTCTTTAAGTTAACATTGGTCCAAACTCTCCCCACTGCTTTTGTCAATAGATCTTTTAAAGGGAAGCATTAAAGTGGAACTTGCATTAGTCTCCCCCCCCCCCCCAGCTTCAGGCCTAAGGGTTTTTAAAAAATGCATTAGTGAGGGACCAGAACTGAGTAGACTTTTGCTAAGGAGACTTGAGGTTTGGAACAGAATTGTCCTTTATAGTTTTTCCATGGGGGGAAAATCTTCTTATGAGAATAAAGGTTTTAGACTAATCTCTTTCCATTTGGAAAATGGAGAAGCCAGAGGTTGTTGGCACCAGGTCACATCCCTTATGTAAACTGTCAAATACTTTTCATATTAATGAGTTATTAGCTTAAACTCCAGGAAGGTGGTTTTCATTTATCAGCCCTATAGTGCTTTTCTTGCAGAAGTAGACAATATTGATGAGCTAAGTTTGTGGTCTGTTTTGAAAACACCCTTTCTTGTTTTACAATTCTCTTTGACTAGAAGTAACATTACATTTAATTTTTCCAAGCAATTTATCTAACTTATTAACTTGAAGTTTTAGATAACTGTTTTATGCAATAAAATGGCCTGTGACATGTGTAATCTTGGCACTGCAGAGTACTGGAAGAATGCCCAGCATTAAATATGGGTGCTATGAGGACATTAGGCTTTAAAGAATGTTAAGCAATCCATTGAAATAACAAGTCTCAGCTTATTTTGTCTTACCTATATTAAAGAAAATAGAAAGATGAATGTGAAAGGGTTAATTTATTGGACATACCATACTGAATGTTCTCTTTTTGTAGGAGATAAAAGGATAATGCTGGTATGCAGCTGGATATTAGTAGTTTTTAAGATTTTAAATGAATTATAGAAACAAGTACCTTAGATCTTAGTATAGAATACATTTAGGCATTAAAATGGTATGAGTGGTCAAGTGAAATAAATTATATTACATACCTGGAATAATTTGTGAACATAAGGCATAGATTAACCTTCTTTGCTTCATTAGAAATTCTAACTGCATAAGACTGTTAACATGATGACTTTAGAACAGGGCAATTTTAATGAGAAAAAATATTCTAGAAGGAGTCACGTGTAATTTCTGGTATTTTCAATTCATGATGTCCTCTTTTATCACTACCAACCATTCTTTAGGACAGAACCTAGATTAATTCTGTTTTTCCAGTCTTCTTTGCTAGCATTGGAGAATGTAATGAGAATACCAACTACTGGCCAGCAAATCCTGAGCCCCACCCTCCCTATGATTGTCTTTCATTTTCAAATACATGGCTGGGTTGGGTAGAAAAGACAGCACTCATAGGGGGTATTATATTGCTTAAGACAAACTACTTGTTTGTCTGGGTGTGACTAACAGGCAGAAAGATTGCTCAGGAAACTATGAGATGGTTTATTGGAGGAGAGGGGAAAAAAGTGATCCAGAAGGATGATCAAAGCTGTTGCCATCAGGTTAAGTGATGCATATTTCTTACACTGAGGCCTTGCCATCTCAGGGACAGAGCTGTCTGGAACATATTAGCAGCAGTTTTTCTTAAGTAAGCGTTTCCAATTGATGATGGTGGGAATGTGCTTTCAGACAATCTTGCTACTTGTGTTACACAGGATTTTCTGTCAGACCCTAAGATACTGTGGAAGCAGTGATGAAAGAGGAACTTGTGGTGGTGGGACAGAAAGCTGTTTCTATGTAAATGTCAATGTAATTTTATGAAACAGCGGTTGCCTTCCTTCCATCCCAGCTTTTATGGAAACTGGTGGCTAATTTTAATGGAAATCTGAATATGAAAGAAAGCAAACGTTACAGTTACCGAAATCTCTGTATTTTCTTAGTGGGTATAGAAATTGTGTCTCTTAAACTTTTATATTCTGCTCTGAAACAAATTTTCTGAGAAGTGAGTCACACTGATTTCAGCACATTTTAGTTTCGTGCAAGTATTCCAAAGTTTTTAATTTTAACATTTGTCTGGGTGTTGTATTCTGGAGATCTCAAAAATAGTTTGTAATTAAAAAACACACAACTCAATTCTTTGTCTATTTTTTTGTGTCATAATTTAGAAATTCTCCTAACTTTCACTTACAGAACTTAATTGGCCTATTTTCATGAGATATTTCAGAGTCTGGAACATAATATAAGGATACTGTATCATTTTTGCAGTGTTATACAGGTATCTTGTTTTCTCTTTATTATGCTCAATATCAATGTCAATAAAGAATCAAGCTCATTTTTGCGGGGGATGGGGGAGGAGAGGGAGAAGGTGCCTCAAATCTAGAAGTATTTTACCATACTTTAATACTCGGCTTTCAGGTTGAGAATGCAAGCGCGGCGCCAAAATGGCCGCCGCGCTCTTTGCGGGAGCCCCCCCACAGGACGAAGGCATCCGGGTAGTTAGGGGCGTGGCCAGCTCCCTTATAAAAGGGGTGGCCACGTGGCAGCCGAGCTGCCATTTTGCGAAGCGACGGAGCGGAGAAGTTTTTCCTCTTACTCCGTCGCTTTTTACCTCGAGCGGGAAGCCTTTTGGCTGCTTATTTTCCTCTTTTCGGCTTTCCTTAGGTCCGACTGAGATGCCTTCGAAGAAGAAGGCGGCCGCGAGCGCGGCTCGGGCGGTGCGGCGGCGCAATCCGGGTCGGAGGACCGCGGCTGCGCCTTCCCACCAGCCGCCTTTGCCGGCTCCCACCGGGCCTGGTGGGATGGGGTCTATTACCCCCTGGCCGGAGGCCGGGGACCCGAGTAGGGGTCCAGTATGGGCCGGACGCCGCTCCTGGTGCTCATTCTGGGCCTTCCTCCATCGGGGCCCAGCTCACTTTGGGGCCTTCCAGCCTTGGGGGGTGGTGCGGTCCCCTCCCTTGGCAGATGCCCACGCCGGCCCTGCCGGGCCTGGGTGTGGGGTCATGGCCTTATTCGGGCCCCGGGGTGCAAGGGCCTGTACCCACGCCCGTAACGGGCGGGCCGGCTGGCCCGTGGCCCCAGGCCAGTGTCGAGGCCTTGCTGGCCCGCGTGGCGGCACTTGAGGCTTCCCTCGCTCGGGCCAGCCACGCTGGCGCTCCTTTTGGGGTGCGCTTGGACGCGTCGTCTGCTGGGCAGCGGCAGGCGACGGGACGGGTCGAGCAGCTTGAGGCGCGTGGCGCGACTTCGGCCACTGCCTCGCAGCTCCCCGACCAACAGGCCGGCGCGGGTCAAGCTCCGGCGGCGAGCTCTACGGCGGTCGTGAGCTCCGACGCCCCCAGTTGGCCGGAACCCCCGGTGGGGGCGGCCTGCGGGGGTGCAGCATGTGAGTATGCGGTACAAACTAGTGCACCTACACATGTGGCTACGTTGGGGGGGGCTTTCCAATGGCCTTGGCCTCGCATGGGTGGTCCGGCGGTACAGCCGCCGACGCACCAACAGGCGACGTCAACCACCACCCAGGGCCCCGGGGTGGGTAGCATTTCCTACCCTGTGGGGAATGTTTTGGGGGTGGCTGGGTTAGTTCAAGCCCCTTTCCAGATGCCCGCAGTTTCTGCTGTGCCTGTCTCGGCCTTGCCAACAGCGGGCTATTCCTTGCCACTGGGTGACCATTTGGCACAGGCCACCAGAGAGAAAATATGGCGAGGGGAGTATGTTGATATCTTCTCACTCCTAAACAGGGAGCCCACCAAGGAAGAGAGGGAGGGGCAGGATGAGAAGGATAAGGAACAGGCACGTCGTCGCAAGCCGCCACGGACGTGGGCCAACTGGCTGCCGGCTTACCTCATCTACATGGCGGTGTACCTGAGGGCCCGGCCGGATCTGGCAATTCCGATGGTCCAGTATTTGGACAATATCTACCGGGCAATGGTTGATTTTCCGGGCCCGTCGTGGTTGGCTTATGACGAGGAATTCCGTATGAGAATTCCACTGCACCCTGAGATGAGGTGGGATGAGCCATGTCAGAGACTTTGGCTGCTGTACATGACGCCCACGCGCCCCGCACCAGGGGAAAGGTACCATTGTGGACATGCGGTCCAGCGAGTGGCTCCAGCACAGGTTCCCCGCCAAGTGGCGGGGCAGGGGGTTCCAGCCCAACTGCTGTGCTGGGCTTTCTCGTCTAATGGTTCATGCAGTAAGAAGAATTGCAAGTACAGACATGAGTGTCCCACCTGTGCGGGCCCCCATGCAGCCTCTGACTGTCCCAGGCCTGGAGGGACGCGGGGCAGAGGGAGGGGCGGACAGTGGGCTGGCAAGACTGCCGCAGATGGAGCTGGTTCACCGAAAGGCTCCCTCCCCAATTAATGTGGACATGCTGGAGCGTTGGCTCGCATTGTACGCGAAGGGGGAGGATGCAGATTATCTACTTCAGGGCTTTAGACAGGGGTTCCGTATTCCTTTCATGGGTGATAGGTCCCCTCAGGATGCCCCCAACCTTTTGTCCCTTAGGGGGAGGGAGGAAGTGGCTGCCGCCAGCATTAATAAGGAGGTCAATGCGGGCAGGGTCGCTGGCCCTTTCCCTGCACCCCCGTTCACTAACCTCAAGGTATCGCCCCTGGGCTTGGTTCCCAAGAAGTCACCAGGCGAGTTTCGCCTAATCCATCACTTGTCCTACCCAGCCGGCCGATCGGTCAATGATGCTATCCCTGATGATCTTTGCTCAGTCAGGTATACATCTTTTGACCACGCGCTGCGCATGGTGCGCTTATGTGGCCCGGGTGCGCTGCTGGCTAAGTGCGACATTAAGTCGGCTTTTCGCCTCTTGCCAGTGCACCCGGGCGACTTTGAATTGCTGGGTTTCAAATTTCGGGGCGAATATTATTTTGATAAGGCCATGCCTTTTGGCTGTTCCATATCATGCTCGGATTTCGAGCGTTTCAGTACCTTCCTAGAGTGGGCTTTCGTCCGCAGGTCAGGGTCCCGGTCTGTAGCCCATTACCTGGATGACTTTTTATTCGGGGGTGAACGGGGCTGGGACACGTGTACACGTCTCCTCAACACATTTCAGATGCTAATGGAGGAACTCGGTGTCCCTTTAGCGCCCGAAAAGACCGAGGGCCCATCTACACAGCTAGTCTTCCTGGGGGTGGAGATTGACACGATAGCGCAGGCATCTAGGTTACCGCGGGATAAGGTGTCGAGGATAGTGGCCCTTATCTCGGACTTGTTGGCCAAGCGCAAGGCATCACTGAGGGAACTGCAGGTGCTGCATGGTCACCTTAATTTTGCCTGCAGAGTGGTTGCACCGGGCAGGGCTTTTGCCCGGCGCTTGTGCGACGCTATGGCAGGATTATCCAGGCCTCACTATAGGGTTAGGCTTACCCGGGGTATCAGGGCAGACATGCTTGTCTGGTTACAGTTCCTGAGGGACTTCAATGGGGTCTCATTTTGGAGGCATGACCTCCTGGCTTCCCCTCAATTTCAGATTCAGTCTGATGCCTCGGGATCCCTGGGTTATGGGATGTACTTCAATGGGAAGTGGGCCTATGGTGGGTGGCCACCGGCCTGGGCAGGCACGGGTCGCCTGCGTGATCTCACGTATCTGGAATTTTTCCCTATCCTGGGTGCTTTGATGCTATGGGGCCAGGAGTGGTCCAACTCGGTCGTGCATTTCTGGTGTGACAATGCGGCCGTGGTCCACATTGTAAATGCACAGACTTCTAAATCGCCCAGGGTTATGGATCTAGTGCGCCAATTTGTGTTGCGCAGCCTGCGCCTCAACGTACTGTTCAGGGCCAGGCACGTCCCAGGGGTTAATAATGATATTGCTGACGCTTTGTCCCGCCTACAGATCTCCCGGTTCCGTGCCTTGGCCCCGGATGCGGAGGAATTTCCCTCGCCACTCCTGGAGGAGATATGGACCATTGGCAAGGAGAGGTGAACCGGGCGATTGGCCTGTCACTAGCCCCACGCACCCGTAAGGCGTATTACCACGCAATTAATTCTTTCAGGGCATTTTGTACTCAATTTCAATTGCCAGTAACCTGGCCAATCCCGGTAACCCATGTTCTGCGGTTCATGGTTTACCTGCATTCTCAGGGCCTTGCACCTTGCACCATAGCATCCAAGCTTTCAGCGTTGGCTTTTATGGCCAAGGTGGGGGGTCATGTGGACAGCACCTCTGACTTCCGTGTGAGACATGTTTTGGAGGGGTGGGTGCGCGAGCGCGGGCGTTGCCCGGACGACCGCCACCCGATTTCCCCAGGGGTCCTTACCCAGTTGGGTCGGGGCTGGCCTTGCCTCTGTTTTGATGCATATGAGGCAGCCCTGTTCCATGCAGCCACAACGGTGGCATTTTTTGGAGCGCTCCGCATCAGCGAGCTTGTGATGCTGTCTAAGGCGGATGCAAGTCGTAGGGCACTGGAACTCGAGGATGTCTGTGTAGCCAAAGACTGGGCTCAGTTGAGGATACGTTCCTCTAAGACCGATCAGCATGGCGTCGGCAGTGGTGTGCGACTGCTACGGTGTTCTTTGGCAGACATCTGTCCGGTTGGTGCCCTACAGGAATTCCTGGCACTGCGTGGCACGCACCATGGCCCGTTTTTCTGTCACCAAGATGGGTCTCCCCTTACTAAATTTCAATTTTGGAGGGTGACGGGCAAAGCGCTGGCCAGTGTGGGCCTCCCAGGCGCCCGCTATGGCACTCATTCATTCCGTATAGGGGCGGCCTCGACCGCTGCGGCTTTTGGGTACTCAGGGGCTGACATACGTAGCATGGGATGGTGGGGATCGCAATGTTTTCAATTTTATGTGCGCCCACTCCCCCCGTGAGTACCGACCCGGTCACCTTACCTATTTCCCTCATTTTTTCCTTTACAGACCCGGGGTGTCGTATTACACCGGTGACAGTATGGCTGGTGGGCCATAGCTACGTGCACAGGGCAGCGCGTTATGCTGCGGCGACAGAGTGGGGACCCCAACTGGGACTGGGTGCATACGCAAGTCTCACATGGCATGGTAAGCCTGGGATGTTATGGCGGGAGCTGCTGCCTTTCCTTTTTTCAGGCCTGAATGCTGACCCGCCTGACATTCTGATCATACACCTGGGGGGCAATGATTTGGGCCAGGTCACCGGCTTGTCGCTGAAGCATGCGATTTGCGAGGACCTCGCCTACCTGCATTACGTCTGGCTCGCCACAACCCTTGTTTGGTCGGACATGGTCCCGCCCCATTCCTACAGAGGGGGCGTTGACCTCCTGGCCCTTGACCGCGCTACACGCATGGTGAATAGGGCAGTGGCACGTTTCCTTGTTGACAGGGCTTGGGGGAGGGTCAGTCGTCACCCCGCTATTAGCCTCCAAAGTTATGACTTGTATGCAGGGGATGGGGTCCATCTGTCGCGAGGAGGTATGGACCTCCTGTTGGGTGATTGGCGAGCAGGCCTGTTGACCGAGCTGACGGTCTGGGGGGGGCGTCAAGCCTTCTTTGAAGCCCCTCCGTGTGGCGGGTAGCACTGGTAAGGTAAACATTATGACCCACAGGTATCCGGCAAGTTCGCAATTGACTGGACAACACTAGACAGGCATAAGTTGGTTAAACGTTGTCCGGTCAACGACGAACTAGGCAACGGGGTGATGGCTATAGCTAGACAGCATGCATCACCCCGTGATTTTACGGATACGCGTCAGAGGGTGGGGTCATTAGTTAGATATTGACTACGGTCAACAATTTGTTTGTTGTCAACAAACAAATTGATACAAATGGATACATTGTAGCAATTGCCGTTGGCAATTTTGGGTGGTACCTTACCAGTGTTACTTCGGCCTGCTTGCCTTAAGAATTATGATTGGTTATTACCAATAGAAATTTATAATTCGGACTAGGGCATGAATCAATAAATGTGGCCCAATGCCGTTATCCACTTTCATTGGTGTCTGAGTCCTTTATTGGGGGGTGCGCCTGCAATACAAAATCACCTCTGTAACAGAAGTACTGTAACCATCATTGTGAATCTTTTACCATTCCTTGCTGCCTGCATCATTTAAATAAGAGAGAATGATCAGTTTAAAGCTTTGTTCAGCTTTGTGTTTTGTTGAACAATAGGGATGGCCAGAATTATTTTTCTTACCATACAACATAATTCTGCTTCTGTATGGGAAACTCTGCTCCTTCTGCATTTCTCCTGTTACTTATGTTCAATGCACATACCCCTGTTTTGCTTCGTGTCTATGCTGTGTAATGGCCCGTTTTTTAAGGATACATTGTGCAACATTTAACAAAATAGAAATTGTTGTGTCTGTTGCCAATTGACAATAAATATATGTTATACAGAATTGATATGAAACTTCAGATGTTGATTTCATAGGAAGCAGCTATAGGGTAGATATTAAAGTAAGCCTAATTTCTCGTGCGTTTGGTTCAGCCTTAAATGCATCTGATTTTGCAGGGGAGAAACAAAGTGAGGAAGTTCAGGATAAGGGCCAGCAGGGGGTGCCATTGCCAGTTGAAGTCAGATACTGTGCTATATAACTATAATACTGGGAAAGAACAAGAAGCCTCCTCGAATCTATTTTTATTCTCCTGTCCTTTTTATTAGATCAAACAACTGCCAGTGAGACATTTTGAGCTACTCTCTCCTCTTCCAAAAGAAGCAGGTACATACAGCCATGTTGTTTAGTACCTGTGTCTATGCAGCAGTCAGTGGATAGTATAGCCCAGGGTATGGTGCACTTTATGTAATGCTAGTCGGTCATGTTTCCTTAAAATGTCTTTCAGTGGATTGTTCTTGTTCCAGTCTTTCCTGTAGTCTTTCCCCCAACTGTATGGTTAAAAGTTGAGCAAACTGGGATTGGTGTGAGCCGAGAGATTCTTCAGGGATGGGAAACAAGTTACCAAAGGGGAGTATATCTGTTACATTATGTAGCTTCGAAAGAATGTCAGATCTTTCATCTCTTAGGAATAAGACAAAGCTCTTTCACTACATAGGAGGAATTCTCCAACTCCTCTTGTCAGTGCTAAGGTCTTCACTGTTGTTTCCCCATGCATGTGAAGTTAAAAGGTGTTACCAGTTTGAGCAAGAAAGTTCCACATTGAATTGATTGCTCTAGCTTATTTTTGTAGCCTAAAGGGTACTGTCTGGTTTATGTGCTGTTTGTTTAAGTAGCAAAAGAAGCAGACCATTTTAACAGTAACAAAGCCTTCCTTTATTCTGTGAGCTGCTGTTTCACTCTCTCTTCTCCCACATACCCATGAAAGAGAAAAAGACAGAAAGTAAGTAAATTGTGCATGGTGTGGTGGTGGTGGTGGTGTGTGTGTGCTTATATATATATATATATATATATATATATATATATATATATATATATATATATATATATATATATATATATATATATATATATATATATATATATATATATATATATATATATATATATATATATATATATATATATATATGTGTGTGTGTGTGTGTGTGTGTGTGTGTGTGTGTGTGTGTGTGTGTGTGTGTGTGTGTGTGTGTGTGTGTGTGTGTGTGTGTGTGTGTGTGTGTGTGTATCAGGATAGCAATTTATCAGTCCAGTGAAAGTTCACCAGTTATGTGACCAGAGCTCGTAATCACAGTATGGTTTATCAGCAAGAGTCTTGGCTAGAAAGGCTGACCCAGTGGGATCCAGTGCACCCTGCCCCTTAGTTAGATTACAAGCAAACTGAATGCTGGAGATTTTCCCACTCTTGCTGATGTGAACAGAAGCAAGCTCCACACGCTTTAGATTATTTGGATGGAATTTTGTGAGGAAGTTGAATTGACTTACATGGGAACTGCTGTTTCTTTTTCCATTTGCTCTCTGTGGTGACTTTAGAGATTGTAAAAAAAACCACAACACCTATATATGCAGACATTTCATAATGCCTTTGGAAAGAAATTACATGGGTTCTCAGTTGTTATGGATTATCAGAAACACTCAGTTCATGAAAACCTCAACCTATTACACTTTAAAAAATATTTTCAACATTTGAAATTAAATCTGAATTTGAGCTAATCAAAGCATTTTATATTCAATGCCATTTTACATTCAATGTTCATGCCAGTGAACTTCAGTAGACAGCCTCATTTCTTCAGTAGGGGTGTGTGTCTGTTAACAAGGTTTCCCTTTCATTGGGAGGGATTTTAAAAAATGATTTCCCTACCACTTGCAATGTCCTGGCCTAGACAGGGGAGGAGGAGGAGGAGGAGAACCACCACAACCACCACCACCACCACCTGTCAGCATGGGTAGAGTATACAATGCAGTGCTGCAAAGAGATGTGAAAATTTGTAAACACTACTTTCCTGCTGCCTCCGACAGAAATCTCAACTGATTGGAGGCCCATCTGTGGATGAGTTCCTTCTTTTGTGGATAGAACTCCATGCCCAACTCATTACTTTTCCTCACTGAACTGAATTTTAAAAATGTTTCGAACCACTTTGGCTTTATTCTTTTAATTGAAAAAAATAAGGGAAGAATAAAGAAGAAAAGTAAACAAATCTATACTGTACAACTTTCTGTCTCCCTTCTCTGAATTAACACATTCAGTCTATTTATGCAGCAACCAGGGATTGGTTTACATAGATATGTAACAAGACATTCTCCATAAAATTGACAGTGAAGTAATGCTGGATACTAAGGTGACTATTTTGTCGACACTTTCTCTGTAAATAGAATAGGATGGCCAGATTTTTCCTGAATGTAATTCAGCAGCATGACTTAAAGAGAAAGACATATGTCCATAAAGATTATCTATCTATCTGTAGCATCATCAAAATAGATAAATTTTGTACAATATTATCTATACCTAAAAGCAGAGATGTGGGTACTGTATCCGCAATGGGCTGCCACACCCCTTGACCAAACCCTGTGAAATTTGGCACACATGTACCTTGCACACATGAGCAGGTCACTGTCAGGGTCCTGAAGCCCATGGGGGGTTGCCCCCTAAATTGATCTGCAAAGGGGGTATATTCGACAGGAGGGTTTGTGTCTGCCCCAGTGCTAGGCCAACCAGGAGGGGATTGTGATTTCATCACTGAGTTCATATCACAGGCCCACCCCTGGCCAGTGGGTATCCCGGGCAACACTGGCACTCAGCTAGCCGGGTTGGGACCACCCGGGCAAAGCTGGGCACCCCTGCTAGTAATTCATATAATATGTGAAACATCAATTGTAAGCAAATTTTGGGCCAACAAAAACACAATTCTCTGTATCAAAATCAGTGTGCAAGGGTTTCTTGTTGTTATCTGCTCTCCGGTTGCCAACAACCTATGGCAAAGGAGTGGGCTCCAAAATGTCTTCTTATTAGCAGCCCTGCTCAAACTCAAAGGCTGTTGCTTTCTCTGTGGTGTCACTCCATCTCACATTTGGTTTTCCCCTTTTTCTGGTGACTTCAACAAACATTGTCTTTTCTAGTGAATAGTCAGGAGTAATAGATAAACTTAAATTGGATATCGAAACACTTTTGTCCATTCTTTATTACAGAGGTTCCCAATCTTTTCAAGCCAGGGGCCGGGTCATGCTCTCTCAGTCAGCTTCAAGGGCCGAATGGCAATTTTGCCCTGCCTGCAAGATGGGGTGGCCATTTTGTCCCAATAGCTTCAAAGGGGTGGCCATTTTGTTTCTCGAATGCACTTAGAGGGGTGGGAGGCCACATGAAATGGTGCCACAGGCTGGATCCGGCCAGTGGGCCTTAGGTTAGGAACCCATGCTTTATTACATTAATATAGTTTCTTTGTTTGTAACAATTCTCTTTTATACTTCGCTGTTCTGTGATAACAGCTCAGTTTTACTTGTTACAAAATTACAATTCATATTTTATGTAATTTTTTTCATTGCTTTATCTAACTAAAGGAACTGTGGTGGCTCAAGTGGTTAAGACGCTGAACTCGATGACTGGAAGGTCAGAGTTTGACTCCCGAGTACTGCACAACAGAGTGAGCCCCCGTCTCTGTCCCAGCTCCTGCCAACATAGCAGTTCAAAAGCAAGAAATTGCAAATGGATAAATAGGCACCACTTCGGTGGGAAGGTAAACAGCATTCTGTGCACTCTGGTGTTGAGGGACGCCTGCCACATATCCACAGAAATGTCTGCAAATGCAGACCGCGCTGGCTCTTTGGCTATAAACAGAGAAGAGCACTGAACCCTAGAGTCAGATACGACTGGCTTTCGAGCAATGGCGACCTTTACTTTTGATTTAAACTAAATAATTTAATAAAATGAACAAATATAATTCCTGGTAAAATATCACACTTTAAAAAATTCTGGTATAAATTGGAAGCAGGTAAATTCATGAAGTATGAGAGAACTCCATTTATTGTTAGAAAAAAGGCCATTAAAGAAAACTTGATGTGGTATAGCTTTTTCTGTATTAAGCTGAAGTATTACATATTAAACTATATTAAAAAAAAATTCTGCTTCCAATTGTTTAGGACAAAGACTACATGTTTTCAAAATGATTTTTTTACCTAACTCGAAGCAAACTCATAGGAGATTGTGTTATGTAAATTGGGACATTTATGTAAATCGGGACATTGTTTTAGTGCAAAAATCGTTATGTAAGTCAAATTTTATGTAACTCGAGGTAAATGTAAGTCGGGGTTTTACTGTAATTGATAAGAATCATGGGTATGTCTATTTTAAAGGCAATATTCTAAAGATTAATTTGGGAAGAAAGTTTCAAAACAAGTTTTATAAGACCTCCCCCAACATTTTAAAATTTTGGACATGAGCACTTCCACAAGCCTTGTACAGCACTACATTTTATGGATTTTGAGACTGCAGGGCAGCATGCCCTTGATTTGATTTGAAGTTTAATTTATATACTGCTTTTTTTTCAACCCCAGTGGGCGACTCAAAGCGGTTCACAAGAATAAACAAAGTAGTACAAGAATATAAATACAGCATAATTCATGAGAACAACAAAATAATACAAAATATAAGTACAGAAGAATACAATCAATATCAATTACAAACAACAAAACAATAAAATCTCCCAAACTTCAATATACAAAATTCAAATTCAGAGCAGCATATCAATAAAGAAAGAGTGTTACCCCACAGCACTATCATGGTCTCCCCACCCCAGCCACAACAAATCCAACGGGGGTGGGGGTGGGGGAATGAGGACCAGCCATCCACCACCACTTCTATTTATTGTGCCAGCTGTTAACAATCTGTATATTTGTTTCTCATGACATGACCAAAATATTTTAAGGTTTTTATGTGTTTATGAGTTTTTTTTGATCTTTTCATTCTCTTTAGTACTTATTTTCTGGTCACCTTCTTGAACCAATACATTTTTAGGACTTTGCAATAAATGTTCATCAAATGCTTCTAATTATAGCAGTCCAGAATTCCATCTCAAATGAAAACACATAGCATTTAAAAACCAATTCAGGTATTTTCTACATATTATCTGTCAAATTTTAAGGAAACTATCCTGGTATTGCCTGTCCAAATGTTTACCTTAATGTAGCCTTTATCTGTACTGTCAAAGCAGTAACTGGAATAGAGAATATTGGGATTCCCTAGAGAAGAATTATATAATACAGTAGAACCCTGTATAATGAATGCATTGTACAATGAAAAAAAATCATACAACGAAAAGGATTTGAAAAAATCATTGTGCCCCTATAACAAAAAATTTCATTATATGATGCATTGCATCTCTTTGGGGAAAATCATACAATGCATGCATAGTATAATGATAAAATCATATAACGAAGTGCCTCGTAGAATCAATTATTTTTGTTATACTGAGTACTACTGTATAGATAATCCTGAAGTTCTTGTTACCTTTGTTTTATCAGGGATGAACAGATTCATTATAATTTTTTAAAAATTTGTCTTGTATAACCACAGGTAGAACATAAATTTAGAGAAATAATTAGTAAATACTTCTCATAGATGTACAATAAGCTTAGCAGGGAAGAAAAAGGTTATTTTAGAAACATCAGCAGCCTTTTCTAGTCTTTGTTCTTTTAAAGTTTATAAATTGCATGAATTACATGTGAAGGCAAGGCAAGTTGTTATTATTTTGCAGTAAGTTGTGTGAAAATGAACGGACACAAACACATGGAAACAATTTTTTCTGAGTATTTCAGCAATGGAGAAGCAAACAGTTTGCCCTTCCCTGTGCTGATATGTTGTTGCCTCAGTCTAAATCTGTGGTACACAATGTGGGACACACGCCCCCCGGGGGGGGATTTAATTTTTAAGGGGGGGGCAATTCGAGAATGAGTTAGTAACAGTTAATGACCTTTTAGGATTCCTACATACGAATAGAAGTTCACTTTTTGAATAATAAGAATTATAAGTCGCGGAGGTGGGTGGGCATCAGGATTTTAGAGATGCTTAGTTGGGGCATGGCCAAAAAAAAAAAAAAAGGTTGGGAACCACTGGTCTAAATGGTGTAAATGGCTAGATCACAGCAAACCCAAATACCTGTTAGATCTTCCAATGGCATAAATACATCCCTACACGAGTGATGTAGGTGTTTTCAGACACAACTGGCATTGATATGCTTCTTTGTCTAGGCTTGGCCACTTTTATAAGCAAAGTTTGTCCATGCTATACACTGTGGAAATTAAATGAGAATGTTGAGAAGCTGTGCTGTTTACTGGAGTAAAAACGTTTTCCTTTGAGTGAAAGCCATAATTACCGGTGGTTCTGATCTACATGTTTCTTATGAACATTTCGCTGGTTATCTTCATAGAACTGGTGGGTGTATTTAAGCAATAATTAATTTTAAAGTTCTATGTGTCTTTCTTTTAAAAATTGCTTAACTTTCCATTAAGCCTGTAGCTATTCACCAAACCTATCTGCTTCTTTAGATCTGAATGTCTCTGGCATAAATAGTTTGTAGATTGAGTTGAAACCAGTCTATTTCCATTGTCTGAATAGAAACAGTTGACTGAGTGCCACAAATTAATCAAAGCTAAAACAAGAATAGAAAGTTTTCACCCACTTACATGTCTGTGAGAACAGCTTTGAAATGGAGGGGAAAGAACCTATCAAATATAGGTGAAAAATTGTGAGTTTGTGAAAGAAACAGAATTTTGCAGCTTGACTGATTCTTCAAGCCACCATATGTTTGCGAATGGGAGGAGAGGTGTATGTGGCAGACAAACAGTCCATGAGATTTTCTTCTGAATGATCTCATTTAATTGATTGATTCTTCTGAGGTCATAAATGAGTTTCTTGCTGAGTCAGGGTTGGAGGTCAAAGTGTAGTGCCAGATGCCTAGCTAACAGTAAAACAATAGGAGCTTTCCTCTAAATATATGAAAGGGACATTCTGGCATAATGTTTTATTAGAT
Organism: Bradypodion pumilum; assembly: GCA_035047305.1. Classification (NCBI taxonomy): domain Eukaryota; kingdom Metazoa; phylum Chordata; class Lepidosauria; order Squamata; family Chamaeleonidae; genus Bradypodion; species Bradypodion pumilum. The sequence goes on along the minus strand of JAWDJD010000002.1, from coordinate 76,208,325 downwards.
TTCTGAATAACCTCTCTTTTTACATGCCTCAGGATTCTATTCAATAGAAAATATACAGTGTCATAATTAACCTTTTCTTTTCCACATCCATTAGTGTTTGAAAGATTCTAAAAATTATCTAACAATACTTTGTAATAGCTACTTCAGTTGTTTTTCCTTAATGTATCAGTCTTTTTCAGAACTTTGACTAAAATACATTTTGTTGTTGCAAAAGCATAAACAAGACTATAAATACGTCAGCTGTAACATTCTTCGGCTTTAAATACTGATGACAGTTAACAGAGATATTTATGTTTCAGACTTCCATTTTAGTTCCTTTCTCTTGTAAATTTAGTGAGCAGGAAGAATAAAGGTAAAACCAAAATAAGATAAAATTAATAACTTGTATGGGACCATGAGACATAGAATATCAATGCTTTTATCTTTCATTGGCCCAAATGATTTGAATTCAATATTCTGTCATAAAAGCTCAAGTTTAAAAATGGCGAAAAACAACAATATCAAACAAGCAAAATGCAAATGCATGTTTTATTGATGAGAAATAGCAGTACTGGTACTTTTAACAAAAACCATGAACTCTCTCTTGTGCTCTATCTGTGCATGTATATGTGGTTTACTCTGGAGAGTGGTGGTTATGCACAAATCCCACTCACCTAGTACAGAATTAAAAATCTGATAGGGGCTCATGTTTGTTTGAAGATGGAGGAAGGAGCTCACTGGGCAAGGAACATCATTAAAAGAGGATATAGCTGAAGATAACCTCCCCTATGTCACTTGGATGACCCTGAATAGGCTGAGGGTTGGAGTCCCTAAATGCAAAACCAATATGTTCAAGTGGGGACCACTGGCTGAAAACAACGTACTGTGTGAATTTACTTACCCCATAAATTATATTTGGGAGCTGCTGATATGCTGTAAAAGGACTTAAAATTTGCTGGCAGCTCTAAGTCATTCTGTGACCAATCCAAGAAGGTAAACTGCAAAGTGAGGAGTGTATAGATTCTGAAAGATGTGACCCTCCGCTGTTTGGTTTCTTAGAGACTCTAATATAATGGTAGAGATTAACAGTTTGTAAAAGCACAAACAGTTTGGGGTTATAGCCATCTTAAACAAATGGTTAGCTCACATTACTTTGTCCCTATCAAACCTATAACTTGATATCCAAGAAAGGAATGTGGGAGACTGGAATGGTTAATGAAAGACTCTATAAGGACAGTTAGTACATTCTTGCTAAAACTTGTAGCTATCATGAGTCGCATCTTCACAGATACATAGATATCACACACACACAAAAATGAGTTAAAAGGATAACTTAATGTGCTTACAAGATATGCTAGAAATGTTCTCTAATTTTCTGGTTCGGTCCTTAATAGAAAATTATGTTTGGTGTTTTTAAAAAAGAGATCCTTTTACTAGGAAGATGTCTTTTACATGGTGGAAAAACCTTAATCTAAATCCAACAGGTCCCTTAAATGTAGGAATGATCTATTGGCTCACTGTATTCACTATTTGAAGGGTCTTGGGTTTCCAAATAGGACTAGATCTTGGTCCTCATTGCTTGCTCTTCTTGTTTGAAATCTTGTGTGTTTGGTATTTTAGCATTAATCTGATCTGTTTCCACTTTAGGAAGTGGTGTTTCCTTCATTGTAACTAAAGAATGAATTTCAAAAGGAACATTTTCTATCAAAATTATTTTCTTTTTAAAAGCTGTATTAATATTTGGTAAAAGTTGAAGACAGCAGGAAAAGAGGAAGACCAACTATGAGGTGGAACCATTTATTTATCGTATGATAATTATCTACATTGATGTTGATATAACAACAAGCACAAATTGACCATCTCAGGTTCCTGGCTAGAGTTCCACATCCAAGTTTGAAAGCCATTGAAAGGCTTCATCTGTGACTATGCAAAGTGGAACTATAATATAACAGGGCTGTTGAAGAATGGACATTTTGGAGATCACCCATTCATAGGGTGCCATAAATTAGCAACAACTAGATGGAGTGTAACAACAGCAATGAATATTTAGCTTTTTGAAGTAGTTCAGCTTTTTGAAGTAGATTTAATTGTTTTGCATTTGCCTGTCCTTGTTTGTATCATGTTTAACCTTGGTGTGTTTCCGTAGCATTGGTCACTTCTCTAATCCTTTCCATGAGGTTATTATTTATATTAGATGCTGTATTATTGGAAGGTGAGAAGATGAGCAAAAGGGCTTGGGAATGAATAAGGGTCATGGTGATAACTTATTATTTTAGTCATGCTTTTATATTATTTTATTGGCAAATGTTAATGTGTTGAAAGAATTATGCAAAGATTACTTGTGTCCAAAGGATATGCAGTTCAACACTCTTTAAAAATAATAATAATACTGATGGATTATGTTTGAGATGTAAGGAACAATGCCAACATTCATGATGACTTATTGTCTTTACAGACATCTGGCATACTGAATCTCATGTTCTGTTATGTGGGAAAAAGTGGAATTGGGCTCTTATTCTGCCCTACTCACTGCTAGATTTAAAATGCCTATACACCAAGACCTTTCCAAATTGCATTTTTCAGTGCTGAATAGTAATTGCAAGCAGAGCATGTAAGACCTGATGCATTATTTATGACAAAATGGTGTCTTCTAACAGCCAACTTCAATAGTAGGGATAGAACCTTCAGGAAAAAATGAATTCCCAGTCCCATAATTTTGTGGGAACTCTGCGAGCTAAATTATGGGATGGATAGTGTTAAATGACAGAAGGTGGAATAGCCTTCTTACCTCTAAATAGTTCTCACACTGCTTCTTCATGCCCTCTACAAAGTGTTCCAGTGCACCTTTGCTAGTTGTAAAGATTTCTTGTGATTTGCAAGGGTGTATGGAGGAATGAGTCCTGACAGGCGACCATAAAGAGAATATGGAGGTAACCTCGGTCAGCTTTCATTCCCCTCTAGAAAAAGTGCGTGGACACAGCCTCTGTTGGGCAGCATGAGTCCTGATTTTGATTAGGCATACATAGGATTGTGCAATCAAGGATCTAAATTTTATTTTGTCTGAAACTCATTTTTATGGTTGCAGAGACTTGTCAACTATGAGGTATCTCTCTCCCCCTTCATTTCTTTGTGTTGCATGGCTGAAGATTGCCGAACAGCTGCTAGCTGATATCAGTAAAGTTCAGCAGCAGTTAAACAACAGGTTTGCAGTGTAACAAAAGTGGTCGCTGCCCACTCATACACCACTTGGAGTGTCTGACAGATCCAAGTGTATCTTAAGCCTAACTGATAGACAAATCTTAACAAAAGAACATATTGCCTCTGAAAGGGTGTGAACGGCACTTCCTTTATCCAAGTGATGGTATTTTCCAAAGAAAAAACAAAGTTCAGTTATAAAAACCTTGTCTGGGTAGATTTATGTTAGCTGAATTTAAATTTGGAAAATTTAAGAGAAGCTACATTTTTCTAAGCAAATGATCAGACAAAGTAGGCATTATTCTTGGTTGTAAATCTGAATAGTTTAAACTTTTCACTGCCTTATGTACATTTCTGTTTAGTAACAGGCCTGCTAAACAAAATTTATAAACTATTTCCATCACATGTTATTGTATGTGCAAAAGTGCAATTTAACTGGTTGAAATTCTCAGCTTGGAACAAAAATTAAAAGATTAGTGTCATTTGTAACGAATCATTCCTTGCAGTGACTACTGATACAGAACTGCTACAAGTACTAATATTGTTGCTGTTCTAAAAGGTATAAATAAAAACAACGAATGGCAGATGATCCTCTCCTTCAACAGGTATACAGTTTTTTCCTACAATAGCATCTGCAGCTTTATGGCAGAGACACTGCCTTGAGTCATTATTAAGGAGACATAATGAAATTGACAACAATCAGATATGAGAATTCAAGTCAGCTAAGGACCAGTAATAAGAACCACTAATAAATCTGTAGCTTGCTAAGCCTTATCTTTACATAATGTTTTTGTTTCACAGCTCGAGGTTTTTAACATGAGAGCTCTGTTTACATTGCTATCTCAGCCTGTTTGATTTTCAGTGCTTGCTACAGTATCATTCACAATAAATTAATTATTTTTCCTTTACTGATTTTAAACCCAGGAAGAAATCTATGTGTCTCTTATATGTTTTTCCCTGTAGAATGAGACCACTGACACATTAGGGGGAGAACTATTTGAATAACATGCTTATCCTTTTATTGTAAACTTGGAATACAGTGTTGAGGAAGATATTTCTTAAGTAACAATTTAATAAATAGGTGCATCATATTTTTGTGTTATTTGTGGCAGCAACTCTTCTGAGGAAGTTAAGTATGTCAGCTTATGTAAGTTAATCACTGGTCAGAATCCTGTAGACCAGATCTGGCTGCATAAAGGTTGATGATGTTATCAGACACATATCTAATTCTTTAATTTAAGTGTTGCTATTTCCCCTCATGTTCCAAGGCTCTAGTCTCTACAGATCCCTTTCGACCTGGAGAAGACTTTGGGGAAAACAGGATGGTGGAGCTTTACTATCCAAAAATCACTACAGTAAAACTCCGACTTACATATGCCTCCAGTTACATAAAATTCGACTTACATAATTATTTTGTGCTAAAACCATGTCCCAGTTTACACAATTTCCTATGGGTTTGCTTTGAGTTACATAAAAAACCGATTTTCATAAGTAGGGGTTTTACTGTATTACTTGTTTGGGACTGATGGCAATAATTTTCCAGGTGGAGCTATCAGAGTTGATTGATATATAGCCTTTTCTTAACCTATTTACAAAGCTTCAAACTTTAGATCTGAGACTTCGTGTTAGTGATGGTAATGTTTATGGTTGGATTTTAAAAGCAGCAGAAAAAAATAAGTGAACAACGAGCAGTTGTCAGAGATGAATGAACTGGTTCAGTTGAAGTGTCTGTGTCTTCATCTGAAGCAAAAACAGCACATTAATTCATACCAAAATGTGCTTCCAAACAGTTTTAGAAGACACTTGTGATTTAGTTGGCATGACATGAATTCATTCTCAATTGGGTCATATTTGAAGTTCAGCATCTGTTTTGGGGAGGCTTTCTTGCTATATTACAGTTAAAAGATCCTCCCTTTTCTTACTGAAGATTACTAAACAATATATTCATGTTTATGTTTAAATACCTTAAAATGTTATAAAGTACAACTTCATCACCGCCCAATTTTCAGTTAATTGTTCCTGCAACTCCATCTGTGCCACATTTTCTCTTTTTTGTTTTTTAATTTCTTTCATCTTTTATTTTTCATCTTCTGTGTGTGTGTGTGTGTGTGTGTGTGTGTGTGTGTGTGTGTGTGTGTGTGTGTGTGTGTGTGTGTGTGTGTGTGTGTGTGTCTTTACAGGAGAGACTTTTCACAGAAGTAGGGTGCTGTAGTGGAAGGAATGAAAGGGGATGTTTGAGCAGGCAAACTCTTGCTAACATAGTGAATCCATGTCAATGACCTAATTTTAGTTATTAGTTCCAATAGACTAAGCTTACTGCACCAATTACAACTTGGTAAATCAAGATACTGTTAGTTCTATGTATTCAATGGGTCTACTTTGCTTCAGACTAACAGTTGGATTAAGGAAAGTATTTTTTGTTATTAAAATAATAGTGTAAGTATAGTTTGGTAAGCAAAAAACCCCCCCAACAACCTGTTTCTAGTAAAGGTAAAAGTCACCCTTGTTTGAAAGCCAGTTGTTTCTGACTCTAGGGTTCAGTGCTCATCTCTTTCAGAGCTGAAGAGCCAGTGCTGTTTGCTTCTGCATACATTTCCATGGTCATGTGGCAGGCATGACTCGACATGGAATGCTGTTTCCCAATCCTTTCACCTGCCTGTTTCTAATACAGTGATACCTCATACAACGTCCAGACTTGGTTCCACAAGTTTGGACTTTATACGGATTTGGACTTTGTATGAGGCATGCAAAATCCTAGCCGCGATGCCTCATACAACGTCCAAATCCTTGCTGCGATGCCTCGTACAACGTCATTTTCATAGAGATACATTGTACTGTAACAGCACAGACTTCAGGGCAAAGTCAAGGAAACAGACAGGAAACTGACAGAACTTTAAGAAATCATTGTCTAAAGGCTAAATACATGACAAAAACATGTCAAGCAACCCTGATTGTTCAAGAACCTGAAGAATGCTGCAAAAATCCCAGGAATGCTTCTACAAATTCTGACAAAAAATAAATAGATCCAAAATCGCACTCAAAACCACTCCTAAACACTCTTCGCCTTGTGCAAAACCCACAAGAGCAATGCACGTATGTGTCCTGCCTTTTATACTGCCGCCACAATGCAACCTGGGGAAAACCCCAATGCCTCATACAACATTGCAGTGACTTTGTATGAGGCAACTTTTTTCAAGGAATTAGACGATGTTGTATGAATTCGATGTACGAAGCGGACTTTGTATGAGGTATTACTGTACCTTCCAATTATGTCCCCTTTCTGGTATCCCATTTGGGAACACCCCTCCCCCTCAAAAAAAAATCTATGGAAACCAATCATGTCTGTTTAAATTAAGTACAAAATTTCTAAGTAGCTGAACTTCTTTGGTGTCTAGGCCAGGCATGAAACTGTCAAAATGAAACCACCTTTTGATCAGTTGATTCTGCAGTTCCTTTCACCTTACTTAGTGTGAGAATGATTACCCAGCAACACAAAGTTGCTGTTACTAGGGTACGCTCGATTGTTGTACAAAGATACCACAATCTTCGAGGAAGTTCTTTTTGTGTACTCCAGTAGCTGAACTAATGTTCATTTACATAAGAACATAAGAACAGCCTTGCTGGAACAGGCCACAGCCCATCCAGTCCAGCATTCTGTCTCACACAGTGGCTCATCATTTCCTTCAGGGTATTCCCAAGGAGATGCCTTCACCTGCTTAGGATTCCCTGGAAATGGCATTGAGAGATATCCTGCCTATCTCTCCAACCCCAGGTTGTCCTTAAGTATCCATAATTATAGCCATTGATACCTTTGTCCTCCATGAACTTGTCTAATCCTTTCTTAAAGCTGTCAAGAATGACAGCTGTCACCACTTCTTCTGGCAGGGAGTTCCATAGACCATAGCAACAGTTTGTTCTGTGTTTCTTTTTACAGACAATAAGTAAGGCTAAAGCTTCATGAAGTTTTTAAAAAGTATATTTGATCTAGGGTTTCTTCACATATTTTACTATAGGAAGATGAAGAAAAACTTTACACCATCATCTGGGAAGAGAATACAATTGTTTATTTTGCAAGAAGTGCAAATTCAGAATGGTTAATGGTTTCCCAATGTTCATGTGCAGTACAGTACATCCTTGAAGGTTTTTCACATCTATCAATATACATTTTTGAACCACAAATTGTGTCTTCCTAAGGGAAGTATATGTACTGTATAGACACTAGGAAATGAAGTATAGTTCACCTCTAAGTTTTAGTAATGAAATAATGGTATCTTTCATAAATGTGGCTAATGTATTTTCTGTTCCCTTGGTTGTGGTGAGAAAATGTCCTGGTCCTTGCTTTACAGTTATTAGTGGTTAACAGACTGAGTAATGACTTAAAACCCTGTGTGATTCCCACTATTCAACACATTTCATAATGTAAAGATTAATGAAGGCAGAGGGTAGTCAAGAATCAAAGGAAGCTTTGAGCAAATCTTGTATATCATGTGCTTCTTAACAATCATTTGCATAATACCTTAGCTGTATAATAAACTTACATTCCTTAATTTATTCTTGCTACAAACACAAAGTTTCTGATTCCTGTTTCATAGACAAGAAATCTAAGGCAGAGAAAAAATATTCTCATTAGTCTGACAAACCTATCTTCTCAGGAGAAATACCACGTTCTAGCTGTGCACATCCATATTAATTGACTATGAAAGAGAGATTGCGTAGGCTTTCAATTGTGTGTGTTGTCTTTGGGAAAGTTTTCCTTTCGTCATAATTTTAGGCAGTGAGCAGGAAATGATCTTTGTTCCTATGGAGTGGTTCATATGTTTTCAAGAATAGTTATGATAAACCTATTTGGGGGGATATTAAGATGAAAACATGTTTAAGAGACAGGGGAAGCATTGTAGAACAGTTAGGCAAATTGCCCATCACTTTAAAGGCCTGTTATCCAATTATATCATGAGTTTTAGAAAGGAGGCACTGATAGTTCACTTGCCTATAGGACTTGGTTAGGAAAGCCTCTGGTTGTTAAAGCCTAAAGAGATTTGGTCAGACAAAACTAACCCTGGTATTTTGATAGAGAGTAGCATGATGAACTTACTTTTTGGATATTAGTGCTGTTTTGACAGAAGAAACATGCAAATACTGTGTTCTTCCAAATATGTGAAAATAAAACTGGGCCAAGAATTGTACATGCTTTCAGTGTCCCTGTGTGGTGTTCTTTCCTCTGGTGATTTCTGCCTTTCTGTTTTACTTAACAAGGCAACAAGAGAATACTAGCCATGTTTGCTTGAATGTGAGTAGACCTCATTGTGCAATAGAGAGCATGTTTGTTCCAGTTTTGCTCATCTTCTTGCAAACACAAGTAAAAATCTCCTGCGGACTTTACCATTTAAGAGACCAGAGATGAATCATGAAGTCAGTCTGGTTCTGTTTGTTAGACAGAGCATAGAAGGCTTGCAAGGCCTGAGAAAGGAAAAAAATCCCCTCTTGAATTCAGCCTGAGAAAGCTAGCCTGCGCTTATCAGCCAGGTGCAAGCTAGCCCAAAACAACTGCTCAGAGAGACCTTGTCATGTTCTCATAACAACTTTGGTAATGCTTCTGCCTGGGAAAGGAGGTGTGCTTGAGCTGTCCTGGAAGGAAACCCCTAATTTCCATAATGAGCTCACGATTGGTTCTGATGTTTGAGTGACAGCCTATCAGCCTAATGAGATACTGAGCTGGGACGTAGGATATATAGCATAGGATTTGTTTGCTTAAAGTTAGTTCATCATGGGTTAGATGTTTGCCTAGTAAAACCTCAGGGCTTAAGATAGGTCTTTTATTATTTTCCTTTTGAGGATCTTAATGCTGTTTCACTTTGCTTAATTGCCTATTTAAATTATTTTGGTACACTATTCTTTTGATCTGAAAGCTTTCGTAGACTGCATTTTTATTTTTACATAAAATTAAAAAATACCACAGGCCTGCGTGTGGTCCCCTTCCCCTACCAAGGAATCTATGAAACTGGGTTTTCAGTTCTCATCCTGGTTTTGGGTGACGGGAACGATTCAGTTCCGGCAAATCCTAAGGGCTTAGAATGGACGTGTCCCTTAGGAGAATTGTCCCACTACTTTTCTCAGAAAGCTCTGAGTAGGGACAATTTTACAAGTATCAATGTTACAGATATGTGAGGCTGCAAAGGGAAAGCATTGAGATGTTGGAGGGTAGCCTTCTTTGATTTAAAGGAAGATATGAGTAGCTGACTGGATAGCACAGTGGTTTAGGTATCTGGCTGCAGAGCCAGAGGTTGGGAGTTTGATTCCCCACTGTGCTTTCTGTGAACAGAGCTACCTTGTGTACTCATGAGAAAGCTACACAGTCCCAGTACATCCCTAGAAGAAAGGAATAGTAAACCACTCCAGAATTCTGTCTATCAAAAAACCCTGAAAAGGATAGTAATAAATCAAAATTGATTTGATGGCTGATCATCATGAGCAGAGCAGAGTTTTAGTACCTCAGTGCTCACTAAGAGTCAGTGAAGTATCACCCGATAATGCAAGCGCGGCGCCAAAATGGCCGCCACGCTCTTTGCGGCCCCCCCCCACAGGACGAATGATCCGGGTAGTTTAGGGCGTGGCCAGCTCCCTTATAAAAGGGGTGGCCACGAGGCAGCCGAGCTGCCATTTTAGCTAAGCGACGGAGCGGAGAAGTTTTTCCCTGTGTCTCCGTCGCTCCTTACCTAGCTTGGAAGCCTTTTTTGGCGGCGAATCTTATCTTTCGGCTTCCTTTTGTCTTGAGTAAGATGCCTTCGAGGAATAAGGCGCTTCCGAGTGCGGCTCGCACTAATAGGAGGCGCAATCCGGGTCGGAGGACCACGGTGGCGCCTCCTCAGCAGCCGCCTTTGCCGGCACCCGCCGGGACCGGCGGGATGGGGTCGATTACCCCTTGGCAGGAAGCGGGAGACCTGAGCATGGGCTCGGTTAGGGCTGCGGCCCGCGCCCCGCATGCGGTGGACACCGCTCTTGGATCTGCTCATTCTGCTGGGCCTGCACCAGTGGTGGCGCAGCTCCCCCCGGGGCCTTCTAGCCTCGGGGGGTGGTGTGGCCCCCTGCCTTGGCAGGCGCCGGCACCGGCCCTTCCGGGCCTCGGCGCGGGGCAATGGCCCTACTCGGGTGCCGGGGTACAGGGACCTGTACCCGCGCCTCTACCAGGCGGGCCGGCCGGCCCTTGGCCCCAGGTTAGTGTGGAGGCCTTACTGGCCCGTGTGGCGGCCCTCGAGGCCTCCTTGGCTCGGGCCAGCCATGCTGGGGCTACTTGTGGGGTTAGTTTGGAGGCGCCGTCGGTGTGCCAGCAGCAGGCGACGGGACGGGTTGAGCTGCTGCAGGCGCGTGGCGCGACTTCAGCCCACTGCCTCGCAGCTCCCCAGCCAGCAAGCAGGAGTGGGTCAGGCCCCGATGATGAGCTCTACGGCGGTCGTGAGCTCCGACGCCCCCGGTGGGCTGGAACCCCCGGTGGGGGCGGCCTGCGGGGGTGCGACATGTGAGTATGCGGTACAAGCCAATACACCTACACACATTGCCACCACGGGGGTGGCCTTTCAATGGCCTTGGCCTCGCGCGGGTGGTGCAGTGGCCCAGTCGCCGGCGCCCCACTCGGCGATGACAACTGCTACCCAGACCTCTGGGGTTGCAGGTGTTCCCTACCCTGCCGGTAATCTATTGGGGGTGGTGGGGCCAACACAGGTCCCTTTTCAGATGCCCGCGTTGGCTGCGGTCCCGGTTTCGGCCTTGCCAACGGCGGGATATTCTTTGCCACTGGGTGATCACCTAGCGCAAGCCACCAGAGAAAAGATATGGCGGGGGGAGTATGTAGATATCTTCTCCCTCTTAAACAGAGAGCCCACCAAGGAGGAGAGGGAGGGGCAGGATGAGAAGGATAAGGAGCAGGCACGTCGTCGCAAGCCATCACGTACCTGGGCCAACTGGCTCCCGGCTTATTTAATTTACATGTCAGTGTACTTGAGAGCGCGGCCGGATTTGGCTATTCCGATGGTCCAATATTTGGACAACATCTACAGGGCGATGGTCGACTTTCCGGGCCCCTCGTGGCTGGCTTATGACGAGGAATTTCGCATGCGGATTCCCCTGCACCCTGAGATGAGGTGGGACGAGCCGTGCCAGAGGCTTTGGCTTCTGTACATGACGCCCACGCGCCCAGCGCCAGGGGAGAGATACCATTGTGGACATGCGGTCTAGCGAGCGGCTCCAGCTCAGGTTCCCCGCCAGGTGGCGGGGCAGGGGGTTCCAGCCCGCCTGCTGTGCTGGACTTTCTCATCCAATGGTTCCTGCAATAGAAAAAATTGCAAGTACAGGCATGAGTGTCCCACCTGTGCGGGCCCCCACGCAGCCTCTGCCTGTCCCAGGCCTGGAGGGACGCGGGGCAGAGGGAGGGGCGGACAGTGGGCTGGCAAGACTGCCGCAGATGGAGCTGGTTCACCAAAAGGCTCCCTCCCCAATTAATGTGGACATGTTGGAGCGTTGGCTCGCATTGTACCCGAAGGGGGAGGATGCAGATTATCTATTTCAGGGCTTTAGACAGGGGTTCCGTATTCCTTTCATGGGTAATAGGTCCCCTCAGGATGCCCCCAATCTTTTGTCTCTTAGGGGGAGGGAGGAAGTGGCTGCCGCCAGCATTAATAAGGAGGTCAATGCGGGCAGGGTTGCTGGCCCTTTCCTTGTGCCCCCGTTCACTAACCTTAAGGTATCGCCCCTGGGCTTGGTTCCCAAGAAATCTCCAGGCGAGTTTCGCCTTATCCATCACTTGTCCTACCCAGCCGGCCGATCGGTCAATGATGCTATCCCTGATGACCTTTGCTCAGTCAGGTATACATCTTTTGACCAGGCGCTGCGCATGGTGCGCTCATGTGGCCCGGGTGCGCTGCTGGCTAAGTGCGACATTAAGTCGGCTTTTCGCCTCTTGCCGGTGCACCCGGGCGATTTTGAATTGCTGGGTTTCAAATTTCGGGGCGAATATTACTTTGATAAGGCCATGCCTTTTGGCTGTTCCATATCATGCTCAGCTTTCGAGCGTTTTAGTACCTTCCTGGAGTGGGCTTTCGTCCGCAGGTCAGGGTCACGGTCTGTAGCCCATTACCTGGATGACTTTTTATTCGGGGGTGAACGGGGCTGGGACACGTGCGCACGTCTCCTCAACACATTTCAGACGCTAATGGAGGAACTCGGTGTCCCTTTAGCGCCCGAAAAGACCGAGGGCCCATCTAACAAGCTAGTATTCCTGGGGGTGGAGATCGACACAGCAGAACAGGCTTCTAGGTTACCGGGGGATAAGGTGTCCCAGTTAGTGGCCCTCATCTCGGACTTGCTGGCCAAGCGCAAGGCATCGCTGAGGGAACTCCAAGTGTTACATGGTCACCTCAATTTTGCCTGCAGGGTGGTCGCACCGGGCAGGGCTTTTGCTCGGCGCTTATGCGACGCCATGGCAGGGTTATCCAGGCCACACCACAGAGTCAGGATTACCCGGGGTATCAGGGCAGACATGTTCGTCTGGTTACAGTTCCTGAGGGAGTTCAATGGGGTCTCATTTTGGAGGTCTGACCTCCTGGCTTCCCCAAATTTTCAGATCCAGTCTGATGCCTCAGGATCCCTGGGTTATGGGATGTACTTCAATGGGAAGTGGGCCTATGGTGGGTGGCCACCGGCATGGGCAGGCACTGGTCGCCTGCGTGATCTCACATACCTTGAATTTTTTCCTATCCTGGGGGCTTTGATGCTGTGGGGCGAGGAATGGGCCAACTCGGTCGTGCATTTCTGGTGTGACAACGCTGCTGTTGTCCACATTGTCAATGCACAGACTTCCAAATCACCCAGGGTTATGGACCTAGTGCGCCAGTTTGTGCTGCGCTGCCTGCGCCTCAACGTTTTGTTCAGGGCTAGGCACGTCCCAGGGGTTAATAACGATATTGCCGACGCTTTGTCCCGCCTGCAGATCTCCCGGTTCCGTGCCTTGGCCCCGGATGCGGAGGAATTTCCCTCGCCACTCCTGGACGAGATATGGACCATTGGCAGGGAGAGGTGAACCGGGCGATCGGCCTGTCACTGGCGCCCCGCACGCGTAAGGCGTATCAACAAGCTTTTAATTCTTATAGGGCATTTTCTGCTCAATTTCACCTGCCAGAGACCTGGCCTATCCCGGTGGATCATGTTCTGCGGTTCATGGTCCACCTGCATTCACAGGGCCTCGCACCTCGCACCATAGCATCTAAGCTGTCAGCGTTGGCTTTTATGGCCAAAGTGGGGGGTCATGTGGACAGCACCTCTGACTTCCGTGTGAGACATGTTTTGGAGGGGTGGGTGCGCGAGCGTGGGCGTTGCCCAGACGACCGGCACCCTATTTCCCCAGGGGTTCTTACCCAGTTGGCCCGGGGCTGGCCAGGCCTCTGTTTTGATCATTATGAGGCAGCCCTTTTTCATGCAGCCACAACGGTGGCATTTTTTGGAGCGCTCCGCATCAGCGAACTTGTGATGCTGTCTAAGGCGGATGCAAGTTGTAGGGCACTGGAACTCGAAGATGTCTATGTTGCCAAAGACTGGGCCCAGTTGAGGATACGCTCCTCTAAGACTGATCAGCAGGGCGTAGGCAGTGGTGTAAGACTGCTACGGTGTTCTTTGGCAGACATCTGTCCGGTTGGTGCCCTACAGGAGTTTCTTGCACTGCGTGGCACGCACCATGGCCCGTTTTTCTGTCACCAAGATGGGTCTCCCCTCACTAAATTTCAGTTTTGGAAGGTGACAGGCAGAGCCCTCACCAGGGTGGGCCTACCAGGTGCCCGTTATGGCACACATTCATTCCGTATTGGGGCAGCCTCTACAGCAGCTGCTTTTGGGTACTCCGGGGCTGACATACGCAGCATGGGGAGGTGGGGTTCACAATGTTTTCAGTTTTATGTGCGCCCGCTCCCGCCGTGAGTACCAACCCAGTCACCTTACATCTTTTTCCCTCATTTTTCCTTACAGACCCTGGGTGTCGTATTACACCGGTGACAGTATGGCTGGTGGGCCACAGCTACGTGCAAAGGGCAGCGCGTTACGCTGCGGCGACAGAGTGGGGACCCCGACTGGGACTGGGTGAACACGCCAGTCTCACATGGCATGGTAAGCCTGGGATGTTGTGGCGGGAGCTGCTGCCTTTTCTATTTTCAGGCAGAAGTGCTGCCCCGCCTGACATTCTCATCATGCACCTGGGGGGCAACGATTTGGGTCAGGTCACCGGCTTGTCGCTCAAGCACGCGATTTGCGAGGACCTCGCCTACTTGCACTACGTCTGGCCCCCCGCAACCTTGGTTTGGTCGGACATTGTCCCGCGCCATTCTTACAGAGGAGGAGTTGACCTCATGGCCATTGACCGCGCTAGGCGTGCGGTCAATAAGGCGGTGGCGCGGTTCCTTGCCGACAAGGCTTGGGGACGGGTCAGTCGTCACCCCGCTATTGGACTAGAAAATTATGATTTATATGCAGGGGATGGGGTCCATCTGTCGCGAGGAGGTATGGATCTCCTGTTGGGTGATTGGCGAGCAGGCCTGTTGACCAAGCTGACGGTCTGGGGGGGGGGGGCGTCAGGCCTTCTTTGAAGCCCCTCCGTGTGGCGGGTAGCACTGGTAAGGTAAACAGTTATGACCCACAGGTATCCGGCAGGTTCGCAATTGACTGGGCAACACTAGATAGGAATAAATTAGTTAAACGTTGTCCGGTCAACGACGAACCAGGCGATGGGGTGATGGCGATAGCTAGCCAGCATGCATCACCCCGTGATTTCACGGATACGAGTCAGAGGGTGGGGTCATCAGTTAGATATTGACTACGGTCAACAATTTGTTTGTTGTCAACAAACAAATTGATACAAATGGATACATTGTAACCAATTGCCGTTGGCAATTTTGGGTGGTACCTTACCAGTGTTACTTCGGCCTGCTTGCCTTGTGAATTATGATTGGTCGTTTTACCAATACAAATTTATAATTCGGACTAGGGCATGAATCAATAAATGTGGCCCAATGCCGTTATCCACTTTCAATGGTGTCTGAGTCTGTTATTGGGGGGTGCGCCTGCAATGCAAGCGCGGCGCCAAAATGGCCGCCACGCTCTTTGCGGGCCCCCCCCCACAGGACGAATGATCCGGGTAGTTTAGGGCGTGGCCAGCTCCCTTATAAAAGGGGTGGCCACGAGGCAGCCGAGCTGCCATTTTAGCTAAGCGACGGAGCGGAGAAGTTTTTCCCCTCCACCCCCTCCCTAGTTAACAGTGTGATATTTTGGTCGCTTCGGGGCCGGGTGGGAATTTTTGGCTGGGATCCACATTGGCTTCCGAGTCCTGGTTTTTTCGCCCATCCCACACTGTTGCTATGGTTTGATATAGGGGTTCTGATACGACTACTGTTGACTTTGGTCACATGGGCGGGTAGCACTGGTAAGGTAAACAGTTATGACCCACAGGTATCCGGCAGGTTCGCAATTGACTGGACAACACTAGATAGGAATAAATTAGTTAAACGTTGTCCGGTCAACGACGAACCAGACGATGGGATGATGGCGATAGCTAGCCAGCATGCATCACCCCGTGATTTCACGGATACGAGTCAGAGGGTGGGGTCATCAGTTAGATATTGACTACGGTCAACAATTTGTTTGTTGTCAACAAACAAATTGATACAAATGGATACATTGTAACCAATTGCCGTTGGCAATTTTGGGTGGTACCTTACCAGTGTTACTTCGGCCTGCTTGCCTTGTGAATTATGATTGGTCGTTTTACCAATACAAATTTATAATTCGGACTAGGGCATGAATCAATAAATGTGGCCCAATGCCGTTATCCACTTTCAATGGTGTCTGAGTCCGTTATTGGGGGGTGCGCCTGCAATGTAGCTGGTACCTAGTACTGCTACTCTCTGCAACTGCTTTATCATGATCTTAATAATGCCAATCACACTCAGATGTTTTTTCAACCCTTTTGGGATTGCTCCCAGTGCTCCTGTTACTACAGGTATCACTATTGCTTTTTCTTCCCCAAATGCTGTATTTTATTTCTCAAATCCTGATATCTCATGATCTTTTCAATCTCTTTTTCTTCCAACGAATGGTCACCTGATCAGTTAACTTAACCAGATTTTTCTCAACCACAGTAATGTCTGGATTGTTGTGTTCAAGCTTCTTATTAAATTGGATCTTGAAAATCCCACAAGATCTTAATCTTATCCCCATTCTTAACCACCAAGTCTGGTTTGTGTTCCCACCAGTACTTTGTAGAAGGTATTCCACAATTTTTGCAGAGATTCGAATGTAACATTACTGCAATTTGGTTATGACATCCTTTTCAGTAAGTAAGTGCATTCTTACTGCATCTACTGATAATGTGGTTCACTGTTTTATCCATGTCTTTAAGAAGCCTACACTTACTGTTGTCTCCAAGTTTTTCAAATTTTGCTTTAGTTTGTAGTGCTCATTCTCGGGCAGCAAATAGAATTCCTTCTGTTTCCTTTTTTAGGATAACAGATTTTAGTGATACCCGATTATTAACCCTACCCACTTTGCCTTATTTTTTTTTAAAAAAAACATATTGAACTTGTAATGGTTTATTATGCATCTTTCGACTCAGCAGTCTTGATGATACCTTCCCTAGAAACTTAATTTAGCATCCTCTTGTGACTGCTACAAACGTATTCACAAAGAGACCTTTTTTCCTCTTCCAATTGCAGCAATCCTTGTCCTCTATTCTCCCGCAGGATGTACAATCCATCATCATCTTCGTCATCATCACCATCATCATTGTAGTATGAATAGGGTTACTGTGAAAGAATGGGAATTTATTTAATATATTCTGTGTGGGAAAGCTGTGATATTTGAAGCATCACAGATTGAAACAGAGACTCTCTAAACCTTGGTGGTTTAGGAGATGTGTCCCTCTTTCTCTATTAGCCTCTTAACTGGGTCATCTCCCACTCTGTCATAATATAGTTTGTTAAGAGTTGTAAAATGTGAGTGTTCAAATGAGAGATGTTTGTACTTTACAGTAGAGTAAAACCCCAAGTATCAACAAAAGTCAGTTCCCTGGAACCTTTTGTAACTCAATTTTTTGTGTAACTCGAGGCATCCCCATAGGGAAGCCTTTGGCTGTCAGCATGGCTGCTGTTTCGTGGCCCGTCTGCCATTACCGCAGGCTAAGGGAAGGTAAGGGGAAAGATTCCTTTGGTCCACGATTTTCTCCCAAGCTCAGAGCCTTTGCTGTGACTGAAAAATGGGGGAGGAGGAAAAACATTTTCAGCCACAGCGAAGGCTCTGTGCTTGGGAGAAAGTCACAGACCAAAGGAACCTCCCCCCCTTCCTTTGCCTGCAGCACCAGCGGATGAGCCGGGGACAGCGGCAGAAAGCCACGAGGACATTTTTTACGATGTCCTTGGGGCTCTTTCTGCAGCTGTCCCCAGCCCGTGTGCCTGTCCTGCAGGCTAAGAAAGGGGTGGGGGAGAGATTCCTTCGGTCGCTGCCACTCTCCCAAATTCCAGGGCTTGGCTGCAGCCTAAAATGTCCCCTCTACTTCTTAGGCTACAGCCAAGCCCCAGGACTTGGGAGAGGGACGGTGACTGATAGGATCTTTTCCCCAGATCAATGGGAAAATATCACATCGGTTGCCATCCATCTCCCGAGTCCTGGGGCTCGGCTGTAGCCTAAAAAGTGGGGGGACATTTTAGCCTGCAGCCAAGCCCCAGGACTTGAAAGAGTGGCAGCGACCAAAGGAATCTCTCCCTTCCTTAGCCTGCAGCACCGTCAGATGGGCCGGGGACAGTAGCAGAAAGCCACAAGGACATTTTTATGATGTCCTCATGGCTTTTTCTGCCACTGTCCCTGGCCCGTCCGCTGGTGCTGCAGGCTAAGGAAGGGTGTATGTGTCTGCAATTTTCTCCCAAGCTCAGAGCCTTCGCTGTGACCGAAAAAAGTGTGTGTGTGTGTGCATGGCAGAAAGTTGTGGACCGGAGGAATCTTCCCCCCTTCTTTAGCTTGCAGCACTGGCGGATGAGCCGGGACATTGGCAGAAAGAGCCACAAGGACATTTTTTACGATGTGTGCCAGTGCTGCAGGCTAAGGAAGGGTGGGGAAAAATATTCCTTCTGTTGCTGCCACTCTCCCAAATCCCGTGGATTGGCTGAAACACCCCCCCCCCATTTTTTTGGTCACAGTGAAGGCTCTGAGTTTGGGAGAAAGTTGCAGACCAAAGGAATCTCCCCCCCCCCTTTCAGATGTCAGGTTTTTGTGTGTAAATCGGAACACCGATTTACCCAAAAAACCCTTTCATAACTCGAGTTTTTCATAACTCAAGGCATTTGTAACTCGGGGTTTTACTGTATATTGTTCTTTAGGTAGCCTGAAAATGCTCAGTTCTTTTTTTAGTTCACATCTGGCTTTTTCCCCTGTCTGATTTTTCTTCTGTCATTGCCTGCAGCATTAAACATGAAATGCAGCAACTGCAATATGTTTGTTTAGTCCTTGGAGCTTAACTATTTGAAACCAAACTGCTATATGAGGCTTAGAGGTGAACTTGTAGATTGCAGTTCAAACAGTTCTTGGTCTGAAGGAGCACGTTAGGACCATATCCTAAAGTAAAAGAAAAAACTCAAAAGAAACTCATTTAGTAAGTGATTTTTTTTGGTTTTCTTAATTTATTGGTACTGTATTTCATTTTGTAAGCCTGGCCTTTTAGTCTGCAATGATTGTGTGGAATATAATGTCATCATTAACAGGAAGAACGATTGGTAAACCTTTTGTCTTTGAATCTTAGGTAATTCTATGTTGTATAATCTAATAAAGCAACAGAATGGCTTGGATCTCGTCACTTTGGATACAATGCATATGCTTTGTTAATACATACTGAATTATAAACTCCTGCTGGATGCATTTACTAGAAATGAGTGATTTGTCATGCTTATGAAAAGCATGTGCATTTTCCCCTTGTAGTTGTGTGTCAGCTTGTATGTCTCTTTATTTATGAATTTAGAGAGGTCAGTTGTCATTTTTCAGCTCCTGAGCAGATGTGCTGGAAGCGATCAAATTGATAAATGCACACCATCTCTGGGGCTAGAAGGAAGAATGGTTATTGTAAATTACATTAACTTCACCCCCAATACCTTTCTTTTAATGAGTGCTTTCTGTTAGGCTTCTTTAAACTTCGATTCCTGAGTACTGAGCTCCCGTCTTTGTCCCAGCTCCTGCCAACCTAGCAGTTCGAAAGCAAGAAATTGCAAGTAGATAAATAAGGATCACTTCAGTGGGAAGCTAACAGCATTCTGTGTGCTCCAGTTCCTAGTCATGCTTGCCACATGACCACGGAAACGTCTGCAGAAGCAGACAATGCTGGCTCTTCAGCTTTGAAACAAAGATGAGCACTGAACCCTAGAGTCAGATACGACTGGCTTTCGAGCAAGGAAAACCTTTACCTTCAAGCTGATAGTTCCTGCAGTGGAAAGAGATAGGAAAAGCCAACAAAGGCTGACTGACACTCTTTGACCAGATTTCCACATCCCTACTAATCCAAACTTTTTGGGCACAGGCCAGTAACATGGTTCAGCGGGCTGGTCACATGGTTCCGTCCACCGGAACCTTGCAATCTGTTTTGCAACAGGATGAGATAGATTTTAGGCTGCCATTTTCTCTGCTTATACCAGGGGTGCCCAAACTATGGCCCGTGGGATGGATCTGGCCTCCAACACCAATTCATCTGGCCCACACCACCCTCATCACTTCCAGAAGCAGAACCAAAATGTCCCCATATGGGTGCATTTCACTTCCACTTCCGGGAGCGATGAGGGTGGCATGGGCCAGATGAATTGGCATCGAAGGACAGATAGTTTGGACACCCCTGTACTAATCTTTCCCCACTCAAAATCCTTTCCCACACAAAGATGTGGTTTAATACAATATCACTTCTCATTTTGGATTTAAATGACTGCTGTTTGGGGTCTTTCTCCCCTAGCAATGCTGGGCTCTGTGTTTATCTATACCTATAAAATGTCCCCGTGTGGGTCCTGGAAAGGCTTCCACACCCCTTAACTGTCCCCGTCCAACCTGTGCACACACTTACCTGGTGTGGGAGAAATGGTCAAGATGTGGGTCCTGGAGCCCGAGATGGGCCCTGTGCCCCACAAAATGGGAAAAGGAATGGGAACTACATCTCCCAAGGTGCCTTGGGAGAAAAAACGGCAATTTAACAACAAGACCTGGAAATAGAATGTTGGAAAGAACTGATTTGCACGTTGGACTGTGATTGGTTTAACAGCAAGGCCTGGAAATAGAATGTTGGAGAGAGCTGATTTGCATGTTGGACTGTGATTGGTTGAGAGTGAATGACTGATAGGGAAGGGTCCTGGAATTCCTGAGAAAACCTACATCTATAAAACAGATGCGGATGGAACAACCCATTCCATGAAAGCCTCTATAGCCCAGGAATGAGACACTTTCAGTGTACATCACTGCTGTGTGAGTGAGAGACAGAGAGAGACAGGGAGTGTGTGTGTGTGTGTGTGTGTGTGTGTGTGTGTGTGTGTGTGTGTGTGTGTGTGTGTGTGTGTGTGTGTGTGTGTGTGTGTGTGTGTGTGTGTGCGTGTGCAAGAAAATGCTCAAGACTGGGGGTTCCTGGTTAGTCACTGGTGTGTGTGTGGATGTATGTGCCTGAATCAAAGAGAGAAAGACATAGAGAGAGAGAGTCTGTGTTGGGGTGAATCAGGGGCTGGGAAACCTACACATACAACAAACACACCCCGGCCAAGGCTGGGCAATCAGCTTGTTCTATATTAAAGGTTTCCCTTGCTCAAAAGCCAGTCATATCCGACTCTAGGGTTAATCAGAAAGCTAGAGAGGGGTGAGCTTTCGGGAGTCTTGGCTTCCCAGGACAGTGCTCACCTCGCCGTCACCTAGCTGCAACATCGAAGGCCAAATTCCCATAAGAAAGTTGTGATAAGGGTGAATAGGATCTAATGGAAGAAGCCGCTACTAGTCTCAGAGGGCATTGTAGATTTTTTCAATCTGTGACACTTTTTAAGGCACTGCCATTTCCCATTAGACTCCCATTTTCCTTACTGGTTTTCCCTGCTGGAGTTAACTTAATAAAGGCATCCTTTTGCAATGCTACCAAAAGCCCGCTTTGCTTTCTCTCTCTGGGTTGGCAAACCATTCCATTAGTCTGTGAACAAGGTGACCTGCCCATGTCGATCAGTGAGAGCAGGTGGAGTGGAAGTTGTCTCGAGGCCGAATCCCGGGTTTGCAGCAGTGGGACAAGTCTGGGCCTGATCGACGAGTACAATAGGTTGTAATCCATGAATATTCACTCTATGTTACATATGTAGAAGGCAGTTAGTGATTCCCAGGGATGCGTGCACTCATTGGCTTGTTAATGTCAGCTAAAAGCAGCTGAATATTACACAGTTTTCCTTATGCATGTATAAAAAAGCAATTGGATTCCAGTCATTGAAATAAATGTGTTAGTCTTTAAGGCACTACAGCTGTTTTGTTTATGTTATACATGTTTGAATTGTATATACTCATCAATGAAAAATCCTTAGCACCTAGTTGCTAATGTTAACATTTTCTCGATCTGTGTTGGATTTCTTCAAAAGACATTGACTCATTGCTTCTTGTAAAGGAAATACGCTTCCTGTAAAAAAGTGTTTATCATGCCATTGACCGGTTTCAATATCTAACTACTTGATGGAATGAACAAAAGAGTTAATGGTAGTGTAACCTCCTCCAGCCCCTGCTCCACTCCACCACCACCACCACCACCACCACCGCCCTACTCTCAGGGAGACCTAAATTGGTTCACTAGCCAAAGTCTTCACTCTCCCCCTTAATCCTCTGGTTGTGTCCGCCAGTACCTCGTTCTTAACTTATTTTTTCACCACCTCCAGGTCGCTTGCTCTCCCTACCGCCAATCCAGACTGCTGCGAGGCCCTCTACAAAAACTCTCCTGATTTTAAAATCAGACCTCCATTCTAACCTTGCAGTATTCCAGTTTGTTATTTTTTTTAAATTATGGAGCATAACTTTGCAATTTTTAATCATTTATCCTCCTTTTAATAAAACTCACAAGCGCAGCTCAGGGAATCACGTCTCTCTAGCACACCATGATGCTACCCCCCATAATCACTTCTTTTTAAAGAGGCTTTTGAGAATTTTTTGCCAATTGCTAAGCATTAGGTATTTAATTTTGTCTCTCTCCATCGCCAAAAGTTTTTTTTGTATTTTTAAATATGTGTGACTATTTTTAATGTGTGAATGTCATGTTGTTAGATGCCCAGAGAAGGAATATCTCCTAGATGGGTGGGGCATAAGGAAAATAAATCAAGCAATCAATAAATAAGTCTATAATATTTGGAGATTGAAGAAATTTTCCAAAATCCTTTTGCTTAGAATAGTAAATAGCACTGGAGCAGGCTCACTGAATTAAATGTGGCTTTGTGAGGTCCATGGATTTAAATGAGTCTCGTGCAAGTTATTTTGTTAAACAACCTAATTTTATCCTATTATTTCAAAATGTTTATATGAATACAAATGATAACTGTTTCTAATATAATTGCTGCTTTTGTGTATTGCTGAAAAGAAAAACCCCTACTTTTTATGGAAGTAGTGTGTCAGAATTGAATCTGTGATTCAGAACTTAGAGGGATGTTTTATTTGTTGTTATTGGCCATCAGGTAGGGTTCCCATGGCTGTTGCATTTCAAGTGTTATGCTCTGTTCAATTCAGTTCTTATAAGTCACAGAAAAGCTTCTTTTAAGTGCAAGCACTCGAATCCCTTTTATTCCACAATTTCTAGACTTCCTTTGCTTTGTTGAACTGAGTTAATTGATTCTCTCTTTCCTCGCTAGGAAGTAAGATGCTATAAAAGGCAAAGCATTTGTTTATAAACCTGCATTTGAAAAATTCATTTTAAAAGAATAATGGCTGCAACAGGGCTTCTTTATAACCAGACCTGGCATGGAATGTAGACAGTACCCTCTGTTGTTCATTATCCACATTTGTCTCACCTTTACAGACTGAAGAGCAAAATATTTTTGCAACTTTCACTATGATTCCTACTAACTTAATTGGAGTTGTTAGCACTTGTGTAGCAATAAGGCTCTGAAGAGATAATACTTATTTTATTTCTATACAGCCCTACTTGCCAAAAGTCACTCAGAGTGATGTACATACCGATATAAATGCCATATATAATCAGTAAAATCCCCTTATCATTGACATCCCAAACTACCCAAGATTATAATTTAATAGCAAGCAACTAAAACATAGTGGTGGTAAATCAATATGGCTATGCAGCACCAGAAAAATACATATACAGTGATACCTTGCTTAAAGAGCATAATGCGTTCCATGGGATTTCTCTTTAAGCAAGTTTGCTCTTTAAGCAAAACACCATTGTAAGTGACCAATTGTGGCTTCTGGCGGGGGGGGGGGGAGGATTGCGAACCCCGATTTAGTTGTTAAGCGAGTTTTTGGTTGGTTTTAGTTGTTAAGCGAGGCAATCATTCAGAGAAAATTCTGCCCTTTAAGCGAGTTAGCCTCTAAGCGAGGCGCTCTTTATGTGAGGTTTTACTGTAAACTAAGACCATAGAATCACAAAAAATCGCATCAAATCATCTAGGGGGCAGAATGTCAACAAAGGCAACTCTGAACAATTCTGCTTTAGCCAGTTTGTGGAATTCAGTGAGGGAGAGGACCTGGTGCACATGTGGTGGGGGCCACTGAGAAGGCCCTTTTTCTAGTTGAAATTTTCCTGGCCTCTCTCAGGGTGGATAGCTGCAGTCCACCTTGTTTATATCTAGGCCATATCTACTGGAGAGAGGTGTTCCATTAGGCAGTGAGGTCCCAAACCATGCAGGGCTTTATAGGTTAAAACCAACAACTTAAATCAGGCTCGGAAGCCCACAGGTAACCGCGGAAAAGTAGTAAACTTTGCTAGCTTAACAGGATTACCTCAGTGTTACTTTAGCAATTAAAGTGATGTATAATTGCTGACTGTAAATGATTTAATTTTATGATTTAATTTTAGAAAACGAAACATACAAATTTCATGTGAAATGCTGTGCAAGTGAGACAGCAGTTCCATTTGGACCAACTTATGTTTTATAGTAATGCTAGAAACAATTTTTATGGTTACCCTGACTTGATTATTTCTTAACCTCAATGTTATGTTGGCAGATAAGACAAGTTTGCTAGATTTCAGTGTTCACATGTCAATTTCTGCAGACTTAATCATCCATCCCTCACCCCCAGCCCATGGCATATTTTATCAGCTTTCTTTCTTACACACATGCATTCTGTTACTTATTTATGTTGACAGTCTGAAACTGAGAAGGGAGTCTCAGAATTGTTTTCATGCCTGATCTCCTGACAGTGATTTTTCTTTTTTCTGTAGGTGATCAGAAAAAATGTTATTTTTATCTCCAAGATAGAAAACCAAATTTAAGAGTTGCATGTGTTAAAGCCTTGAAATACTGTATTTCACCTTCTCCTCCTCTTTCATTTCCCTTCTTTATATAAGTTAAAATTTATTTGGTCAATCTGTAACAAGTATTAGCATGTTCAGTTTTTCCTAACCAAAACTCTAGACCGTCCATGTGAATAAGGTGCTGAGGCTGAAAGGTCTGATTCTGTGAATGAACACTTTATTTTTTATCATGTTCTTCCTGATTAAGCATAGCAGTACTGTATTGTGAAATAAAACTTGCCAGGGAATCCAGCCAAATTGGCAGCAGCTCTGGAACTCCTGTGCAACTTAGACATAACGAGCACATTCCATGGCCTCTCCCTTTCTGCGCACTCCTTTCCTGTTTGCCATCAATGTATTGCCTTTTCCCCTTCACAGAACAGTAAGTCTCACTGTGAATGGCTCTTCCTCTGAAATTTAGGCTGATAACTGTAGGCTGATAACTATTGTTCTTTGCCTCCAGCTGTTTTTGTTTCAGATCAACTGTGTCATTTTTCTGAATTTGTTGCCCTCCTTTTTTAATTTTAATAACATTCTTCAGTAATTAAATTGAAGATAACCAAGAGCAGTCCTCCTTCTGAGCTGATCGTCCCTTTGCTCAGCAGTGGTTTGATCACAAAAGAAAAGCTTTGCTGGAACAAACCAGTGGGCTACCTGGGACTGCATTTGGTGTCAGGTGGTGTCCAGTCAGATGTTGCTGGATCGTCAATAGGCAAAGAATAAACAAGAAAGGCCTCCTCTGCTTTCCCCCCTCTTTTAGTAACTATTCAGAAACATGCACTTTCTAACCCTAGAAATTCCATTCATTATCTGTGGTTAGCAGTTATTTGTAGACTTCTCAGCTTCTGATTCCATATCTGTTGCTTCGACATGTGCGTATTAGGTAAGAAGAGATAGCCAGAGAATTCTGGTTATTATCGCTGGGAATAAGTCTGGAAGACTTCAATGTCAAAGTCTTTGTGTCTAAGACGGTCTGCCATGCTGACATCAAAAAATTGTGATGTTGGACTACATCAGTTGTTCTTTCCAACATCAAGAAAATCAGGAGAAGAACTTGGAAATGCTTGTCCTTCAAGAATGCACTAACCTTTGAAATGATAACATAAAAAGTAAGAAGAAATGGAATTAAATCTCATTTCTCCTCAGATTCCTTTTGCTGATTTGAATCTGATACAACACATGAGATCTTTGCTTATTTTGAACTGTACCTCAAATTTGTCAATAGTTTTCCTATATACTCTTTAAAGCAGGGATTCACAACCTATGGCCCGTGGCCCTAATCCAGCCTGTGGCACCAATTAACCAGGCCCGTGGTGAGGATTCCTGATGCTGACACCACTGGAAGCCCTGAAAATGCCATGAGAACATGGCAACACCCCCCTCCTCAACAACCCCAAAGCGTGGCAAAAATGTGCCACCCTCGCTCCCGACGCCACGGGAAGTGGCAGAAGCTAAGAAAATGGCTTGGACCGCACTGTGAGTGCACCTGCCACTGCTGCTGCAACCAGAAGTGACGGAAGCAGTGGGAGGAATCATGCCTCTGGCCCCCCACCTGTGTGTGGTAGGTGTGAATGGCCCACAGTGCAAAAATGTTGTGAGCCCCTGCTTTAGATGGAGCCACTCAGAGAATTACTGGTCCCATGATCCCTTGGGACTATTGTTAACTTTGGCACCATGCAGAGCAGTTTCTTTCTTTTTGAAAGAATGGTGTAATGGTTTTAAAGTCCACATGAAGGTGAAAAATACTTTGCTTTAAACTTCTTGCAAATTCTGGGAGTTGTAATCCAAAAGAAATAAAATCCCATGTCTGTCTGATATGTGTAACTTACTAGCTGTGTATGTACTGGAGGCAACTTTACTATCAAACTGTTTAGAAGAGTATCTTCTGGATATGCTTCAGTTGCACCATGTTGCGCTATTTTCAAGCAGAGACATTTCAGTCATTTTCCAATTACATGGTCTGTGTCAGGTCTTTCTGTGAAGAAGTTAGAGGTAGCGACCCAGTGTATAGTGCTGCACAGAACTGCTCTTTTAAAGGTTGATAAACTCTGCACTGTTACTCACATTGTTTATAATAAGTATTGAAGAAGATCAAACACCTTGGGGAATTCTGGATGGTATCACAGGGAACCAGCCTAGAAAATGTTGTGGCCTTAATGGTCTTGTCTTCCAATGAAGAAGAACCAGAACACTCTGAACCAGATCAGGGCAAGAATTGACTGTGGAGTCTTGAGGGCTCAATAGGCTATATTTCCAAGAGAACCTGCAGCACCTGAATCAAAGGAGGATATTTTGAGGAATGCCTCTGTGTAGGATCAATATATGTGACTTCAGAGATTACCAGTCAAAGAACCACCATTGCAGGGAAACAACATGTTGCCTCAGTATATTGAAGAATTAGGCTTATTCTAGTGGCTCAAGTGGCTAAGATGCTGACTGGAAGGCGTGAAGTCAGCAGTTTGATTCCCGAGTGCTGCAGGACGGAATGAGCTCCCGTCTTTGTCCCAGCTCCTGCCAACCTAGCAGTTCTAAACCAAGGCATTGCAAGTAGCTAAATAGGGACCACTTTGGTGGGAAAGTAAACAGCATTCCGTGCCTGCCACATGACCATGGAAACGTCTGCAAAAGCAGACAGCACTGGCTCTTCGGCTTTCAAACAGAGATGAGCACTGAACCCTAGAGTCAGATACAACTGGCTTTCAAGCAACGGAAACCTTTACCTTCTAGAGGTCGAGGGTCTTATTTTCAACCCTTAGCAGGGAAATGACAACTTTTTTCCTTTCACTCAATTAAGATGATCACAGGGGACAAGAGACTCAAAAGATTCATAGAAGTCTCTCCCTTGTACTAAAGATAGCACGCACGCACGCACGCACGCACGCACGCACGCACGCACGCACACACACACACACACACACACACACACACACACACACACACACACACAATGGTTTTAAAATGCTTATTCCAAATATTTTTTGGGTTAGCAAGTTTGACATCAAAAGATGTTGTGCTACTGATACCCCCACCCCCGGTCTATAAACATGTAGCTTAATTTAACACTGATGAATGCTCCTGCCTAAGAGCACATTTGTGAATGCAATATAGAAACATGTTTTCAACAGTTTGCCTTAAGCATGTCTATCTGTATAGTCAAGTTCTTATCTGAGACATCTCGACTTGTCTGATCATGTGTTTTACCTGACAAAAGGCTACTTGTAAATCATTAGTTTATAAGGAATTTGGAAAAACAAAAAGGAAGCTAGAATTTTATAAATACATGTATAATTTATGAATGGTTAGTTAATATTTTCAAATGGCTGCAAGCCTGACATTTTCATACAGAAAATCAAATGTTTTTCATAGATGTAGACAGGCTCTTATTTTTCACACACAGTTTTTTCATGCTTTAATCATTACAGCTCAAAGACAATTCTTTATGAATTTCTGAATGACCATTATTGGTTTTAAATTGAACATTTATTTATTTTAAAATTTATATCCCACCTGACTTCCAAGAGTGTGACTCAAGCAAGTTTATAATTTTGTCGTTGTTGTTTGGTTGCACAGTCGAGTCTGACCCTTTGGGACCCCCTAGACCACAGCACATCAGGCTCCTCCGTAATCTGCCACCCACCATAGTCTGCCCAAATCTATGCCCACTGCATCAACGGTTCTGTCTAACCACCTCATCCTCTGCCATCCCCTTCTCCTTTTACCATCAGTCTTTTCTAGCACCAGGACCTTATCAGTGAGTCCTCTTCTCATTTGATGGCTCATTTGGTGTTTTTCCAATCTTTGGTTTTTGGCCTTCAATTCCCCGAAGCACTGATCAGCCAATGTACTGACCTAGGCTTCTGGGAATTGAAGTCCTCCAGTGTTCTGCAGAACATAGTTTGGGGAACGCTGTTCTAGATATCAAGATAGAGGGAATAAGTATAAAACAAGTGTCAGAGTTCACATACCTAGGAACAGCATTTACTGAAAATGGCAAAATGGATGAAGAGATTAACATACGGTGCAGTAAGGCAAACCAAATATTGGAACAGTTAGCTCTGCTCTTACAACACAAGGCAATGCCAATCAACACAAAGAAACACCTCATACAAAGCTTATTCATTCTCACCTTATATTACCAGTGCCAAACATGGACACTTACAACAAAACATAAGCAAAAGTCGGTCACCACGGAAATGAGATGCCTGAGGAAGGCTGCTGGAGTGACTAGAAGGGACAAAATCGGGAATGATGTTTAAGGGAAAGAATTAGAACAGAACCAATGGTGCACTATGTTCAGAGACAACAAATGAAGTGGTTTGCCCATTTGGAGAGAATGTCTTGGAACTCCATACCTTACAAGGCATGTGGAAAGAGGAGAAGGACAAAGACCACAAGGCAGACCCAGAAGAAGGTGGAGAGGCAGCTTCTGAAAAATATTACAAGAACATCAAATAACCCAGGTGGAGGCCACTAAACATGCCAGAGCAAGAACCTTGCATCTCCCTTGACAAAACCGATGAGTACAAGAGAACAATAGCTTGATTCTGGCCATTTCAACAGTAATATGGTGATTTTCTTTCAGTGCATTGGCTTTAAAGACTGAGTTAAAATACTGGGGTGGTTTGAATGAAATTTCAAGAAAATGTGTGACTAAGGTTATTCACTAGCAAACCAGACAATCGGGGCTATGAGCAGGTCTCAACATATGTCAACATGTTAAATAAGCACAGCATCTGCTTGAATGTTTTCCCCTCACCTACTACTGCATCAGTAAAGCAGGTAAAGGTTCCCCTTGCTTGAAAGACATCCGTATCCAAATCTAGGGTTCAGTGCTCATCTCTGCTATTGCCAGAGAGCCTGCACTGTCTATCTGCAGATGTTTCTGTGGACATGTTGCAGGCATGACTAAACACCGGAGTGCACCCTAATAGATCATCCTTGACATCATGGCTTGTAGAATTTGGAGATATACCTTTTAGATTATGTAGTATAGGTGACTGACACAGCAAAATACTTTTACTGGTTCTAGATTTGTTCACACTGGGTAGTAGAACTGGTGAGCACAGTTAGATGAAGGATTTTAAATGGTCAGGGTAGTATCCTCATGTAAGAATAGATGAAGCTACCATATACTAAATCAGTCAGTTGGTGCAGCTAGCTTGGTAATGTCTACTCTAACTGGCAGCAGATAACTATAGTTTCAACCAAGATTCATGTTTGGCCTATATTTGAATATGGCAGAGATTGAACATGGTACCCTTCTGCATGCAGGGTGTCTGGTCTACCACAAATCTACAGCCCCCCCCCCCCAGGTAACATGTTCTTACATTCTGCAGGAATCTCCAGTCCATGTTTTAACTAGGCCAATCCTGCATACAGTACCTTCCAGAACCATACAAAATCAGGGATGTTCAAAGTGGTCTGGCAATTTCAGTCACACTTTACAGTGTGAAAAACACATTATAATTGCTATAAAGTTATGAAGATAGGAATAGTAATCTTTGTGTCCAAAGAGGTCAGTGTAAATTGGCTGAAGGGTTAAAAGAGTCTGTTTTGCTCAGACGTCACCTCGGATACTGTGGACGTTTCTGGGCACCACAGTTTAGGAATGATATCAACAAGCTGGAACATGACAAGATTGAGACAACCAGGAAGGTAAAAGTACTGGAAACTAAAATTTGTGGGGAAGAGTTGTTGAGAGACCTGTGTGTGTTTATCCTGGAGCAAAGGCTGAGAGACAGTGTGATAGATATCTTCGAATACCTGAAGAGTTGTTACGTGAAAGATGAAGCAGGGTGTCCCCCCCCCCCCCCGGTAGCTCTAGAGATTAAGGCCTGAAGTAATAGATTCAAATTGTTGGAAAGAAAGCGCTTCTTAACAAGCAGATAGTGGGTGAAATTCTGTTGTTAAGCATGTATACGTCACACTAGAGAAGGCCCACTGAATGAGTAGAAATTTGATGAGTTAACTTCTCTGTAATTTCCATTGATTCAAATGTGCCTACACTTGTTATGACTAACTATGGTAAAGTAAGTGACAATTGGAGGAGACCCACTTGAATCAAACAAACTTACGAAGGAGTTGAGTCTTCAAATCCATATGGATTCAGTGGGCTTATTCTAATGTAACTTAATATATTATAAGCAGGATTTCAGAGGATTTCAGCTTGTAAGGCTGTTCACCAATGAATTGTGCTGCTGTGGATGATGATACAGCCTCCTTCATTGGAGATTTGTAATCAGAAGTTCTGTCAGAGATGCTGTAGCTGTGAATTTCTTTCTTTGGCATGGAGTGATTAAGATGCTGATGCTGAACTTGACAACAGGAAGGTCGGCAGGTCAGCAGTTCAAGACCTGAGTGCTGCATGGCGGAGTGAGCTCCCGTCTCTGTCCCAGCTCCTGCCAACCCAGCTGTTCAAAAGCAAGAAATTGCAAGTAGATAAATAGGTACCACTTTGGTGGGAAGGTAAGCAGTGTTCCGTGTACTTTGTTGTTTAGTCATGCCTGCCACATATCCAGAGAAACGTCTGCAGATGCAGACAGCGCTGGTTCTTTGTCTAGAAATAGAGATGATCACTGAACCCTAGAGTCGGATACGACTGGCTTTTGAGCAAGGGCGACCCTTGCCTTACCTTTACCTTCCTCCTCTGTAGTTCTTTACATCTTTAATTCCATTTCCGTGCACTGCTGAAAGCAGATGACAACGCTACAATCCTTACAGATGGCCAGAAAATCCTGGAGCCCTGAAAGGAACACTTTTTCATGCTTTTAAACCAAAAGACTACCACCATTGAGGATTTTCTTTGAGAAGTGCCACAACATCCCCACCAGCCACAGATGGCAACTCCAACAATGTACCAGGAATTCTTTGAGGCTATGAATAAGCTGAAACCCAGAAAGATTTCCAGACCAGATAACATCCCACTGGAGTTAATCCAGAAGGAAGGGGTGCCGCTAAAGACAAGGCTCTTCACACTCATTTTCTTGATTTGGGAAACTGGTAAAGTGCCTGATGACCTTAAGAACACCACCATCATCACCATCTTTAAGAAAGGTGATCATAATACTTGTGGCAACTATTGTGGCGTTTCATTGTTATCCATTGCTGGAAAGATTTTTGCAAGAATCCTGCTTAGTCGTCTGCAAAATATCTCCGAAAGGGTCCAGAAGCTCAATGTGATTTCCATATTTCCTGAGCACAATGGACATGATTTTCTGTGCAAGACAACTTTAGGAAAAATGCAGAGAGCAACAGAATCCACTCTTCTTGATATTTTATGACCTCGAAAAAGCTTTTGATTCTGTCCTGAGACCTGCTATGTGGGCTGTGCTGAGATGCTTTGGTTGCCATGAGCATTTTGTAGATCTTGTAGCATTTTGTACCTTCCCACCGAAGTGGTACCTATTTATCTACTTGCAATTTCTTGCTTTTGAACTGCTAGGTTGAAAGGAGCTGGGACGGAGACGGGAGCTCACTCCGTCATGCAGCACTCAGATCTTGAACTGCTGACCTGCTAACCTTCCAGTTGTCAAGTTCAGCATCTTAATCACTTAGCCACTCCATGCCAAAGAAAGATCTGGTCTAGGTGCTTCATGATGGCATGCCTGGAAGGGTTCTCCATCAAAACAGCATATTGGATGCCTTCCCAATCACCCACGGATTGAAGCAGGGCTGCGAGCTTTGCAGGCGCACCCCCCCAATAACGGACACAGACAACATTGAAAGTGGATAACAGCATAGGGCCACATTTATTGATTCAATGCCCTAGTCCGAATTATAAATTTGTATTGGTAAAACGACCAATCATAATTCCTAAGGCAAGCAGGCCGAAGTAACACTGGTAAGGTACCACCCCAAAATTGCCAACGGCAATTGGTTACAATGTATCGATTTGTATCAATTTGTTTGTTGACAACAAACAAATTATTGACCGTAGTCAATAACTAACTCATGACCCCACCCTCTGACGCGTATCCGTGAAATCACAGGGGTGATGCATGCTGGTTAGCAATCGTCATCACCCCATCGCCTGGTTCGTCGTTGACCGGACAACGTTTAACTAATTTATTCCTGTCTAGTGTTGTCCAGTCAATTGCGAACCTGCCGGATACTTGTGGGTCATACTGTTTACCTTACCAGTGCTACCCGCCAATGTGACCAAAGTCAACAGTAGGAACACAGAGAGACCCCTATATCAAACCATAGCAACAGTGTGGGATGGGCAAAAAAGCCAGGACCCGGAAGCCAATATGGGTCCCAACCAAAAATTCCCACCCGGCCCCGAAGCGACCATAATATCACACTGTTAACTAGGGAGGGGGTGGAGGGGAAAAAACTTCTCCGCTCCGTCGCTGAGGTAAAATGGCAGCTCGGCTGCCTCGTGGCCACCCCTTTTATAAGGGAGCTGGCCACGCCCCTAACTACCCGGATTCTCTGTCCTGTGGGGGGGGGGGCCCGCAAAGGGCGCGGCGGCCATTTTGGCGCCGCGCTTGCATTGCAGGCGCACCCCCCCAATAACGGACACAGACAACATTGAAAGTGGATAACAGCATAGGGCCACATTTATTGATTCAATGCCCTAGTCCGAATTATAAATTTGTATTGGTAAAACGACCAATCATAATTCCTAAGGCAAGCAGGCCGAAGTAACACTGGTAAGGTACCACCCCAAAATTGCCAACGGCAATTGGTTACAATGTATCGATTTGTATCAATTTGTTTGTTGACAACAAACAAATTATTGACCGTAGTCAATAACTAACTCATGACCCCACCCTCTGACGCGTATCCGTGAAATCACAGGGGTGATGCATGCTGGTTAGCAATCGTCATCACCCCATCGCCTGGTTCGTCGTTGACCGGACAACGTTTAACTAATTTATTCCTGTCTAGTGTTGTCCAGTCAATTGCGAACCTGCCGGATACTTGTGGGTCATACTGTTTACCTTACCAGTGCTACCCGCCACACGGAGGGGCTTCAAAGAAGACCTGACGCCCCCCCCCAGACCGTCAGCTCGGTCAACAGGCCTGCTCGCCAATCGCCCAACAGGAGGTCCATACCTCCTCGCGACAGATGGACCCCATCCCCTGCGTACAAGTCATAATTTTGTAGACTAATATCGGGGTGATGACTGACCCGTCCCCAAGCCCTGGTGGTAAGAAAACGCGCCACCGCCTTATTGACCGCGCACCTAGCGCGGTCAAGGGCCAGGAGGTTAACGCCCCCTCTGTAAGAATGGCACGGGACAATGTCCGACCAAACCAGGGTTGTGGCAGGCCAGACATAATGCAAGTAGGCTAGTTCCTCGCAAATCGCATGCTTGAGCGACAAGCCGGTGACCTGGCCCAAATCATTGCCCCCCAGGCGTATGATTAGAATGTCAGGCGGGTCAGCACCCAGGCCAGAAAAAAGGAAAGGCCGCAGCTCCCGCCATAACATCCCAGGCTTACCATGCCCTGCGAGACTGGCGTGGTCACCCAGTCCCAGTCGGGGTCCACTCTGTCGCCGCAGCGTAACGCGCTGCCCTGCGCACATAGCTGTGGCCCACCAGCCATACTGTCACCGGTGTAATACGACACCCAGGGTCTGTAAGAAAATTGAGAAAAAAAAAGGCGGTAAGGTGACTGGATTGGTACTCATGGCGGGAGTGGGCGCACATAAAACTGAAAACATTGCGAGCCCCACCTCCCCATGCTGCGTATGTCAGCCCCAGAGTACCCAAAAGCAGCTGCTGTAGAGGCTGCACCAATCCGGAACGAATGTGTGCCATAACGGGCACCTGGTAGGCCCACCCTGGTGAGGGCTCTGGCTGTCACCTTCCAAAACTGAAATTTAGTAAGGGGAGACCCATCTTGGTGACAGAAAAACGGGCCGTGGTGCATGCCACGCAGTGCCAGGAATTCCTGTAGGGCACCAACCGGACAGATGTCTGCCAAAGAACAACGTAGCAGTCTTACACCACTGCCTACGCCATGCTGATCTGTTTTAGAGGAGCGTATCCTCAACTGGGCCCAGTCTTTGGCTACGTAGACATCTTCGAGTTCCAGTGCCCTACCACTTGCATCCGCCTTAGACAGCATCACGAGTTCGCTGACGCGGAGCGCTCCAAAAAGGCCACCGTTGTAGCCGCATGAAGTGGGCTGCCTCATTTCCAAAACAGAGGCCAGGCCAGCCCCGGGCCAATTGGGTGAAAACCCTGGGGAAATCTTGCATCCGCCTTACTCAGCATCTCAAGCTCGCCGATGCGGAGGGCTCCAAAAAGGCCACCGTTGTAGCCGCATGAAGTGGGCTGCCTCATTTATCAAAACTGAGGCCAGGCCAGCCCCGGGCCAATTGGGTAAAACCCTGGTAAAATCTTGCATCCGCCTTATTCAGCATCTCAAGCTCGCTGATGCGGAGCGCCTCCAAAAAGGCCACCGTAGTAGCCGCAGGAAATGGGCTGCCTCATTTATCAAAACAGAGGCCAGGCCAGCCCCGGGCCACTTGGGTAAAAAACCCCTGGGTAAATGGGGTGGCGGTCGCCCGGGAAACGCCCGCGCACGCGCACCCACCCCTCCAAACATGTCTCACCCGGAAGTCATTGGTGCTGTCACACAACCTCCCACTTTGGCCATAAAGCCAACCCGACAGCTGAGATGCTATGGTGCGTGGTGCAAGGCCCTGGGCATACAGGTAAACCATGAACCGCAGAACATGGGTTACTGGGCTCGGCCAGGTTCCTGGCAATCGAAATCGGGTACATAATACTCTGAAGGAACTAAATGCGTGGTGATACGCCTTACTATGCATGGCGCTATTGACAGGCTAATCGCCCGGTTCACCTCCACTTGCCAACATTCCATCTCTCGTCCGGGAGTGGCGAGGGAAATTCCTCCGCATCCGGGGGCCGAGGCATGGAACCGGGAGATCTGCAGGTAGGACAAAGC
Organism: Bradypodion pumilum; assembly: GCA_035047305.1. Lineage (NCBI taxonomy): Eukaryota > Metazoa > Chordata > Lepidosauria > Squamata > Chamaeleonidae > Bradypodion > Bradypodion pumilum. Next base: position 76,172,708 of record JAWDJD010000002.1, on the reverse strand, counting down.
AGCAGTAATATCATTATCAACCCTTGGGACATGCCTGGCCCTGAAGGGAACGTTGAGGCGCAGGTTGCATAACACAAACCAGCTCCATGACCCCGGGCGATTTGGAAATCTGTGGAGTGACGATGCGGACAACAGCCGCGTCGCCATGCCAAAATTGCACAACCGAGTTGGCCCACTCCTTGCCCCATAGCATCAAAGCACCCAGGGTAGGTAAACATTCCAGATACGTGAGACCCTGCAGGCGACCCTTGCCTGCCCAGGATGGTGGCCACCCACCATAGGCCCACTTCCAATGGAAGTACATCCATAAACCCAGGAATCCTAAGGTATCGGACTGCATCTGAAAGCAAGGGGGAGCCAGGAGATCAGACCCCAAAATGACACCCCGTTGAACTGCCTCTGGACCTATGGCCAGACAAGCACGTCTGCCCCGATACCCCGGGTAAATCTGAGCCTGTGGTGGGGCCTGGATAATCTCGCCATGGCGTCGCACCAGCGCAGAGCAAATGCCCTGCCCGGTGCGACGACCCTGCCAGCAAAGCTGGGGTGACCATGTAGCACCAGAAGTTCCCTCAGTGATGCCACGCGCTCGGCCAGCAAGACCAAGACAAGGGCCACTAGCCTTGACACCTTATCCCGCTGCAACCTAGAATCCTGCGCTACCGTGTAACTCTCCACCCCAGGACTACTAGCTGTGGAGATGGGCCCTCGGTCTTTTCGGGCGCTAAAGGGACACCAAGTTCCTCCATTAGCGTCTGAAATGTGTTGAGGAGACGTGTATACGTGTCCCAGCCCCGTTCAGCCCCGAATAAAACCATCCAGGGAATGGGCTACAGACCGGGACCCTGACCTGCGGACAAAAGCCCACTCTAGGAAAGTGGTGAAACGCTCGAATACCGAGCCCCCATGGACTAGCCAAAAGGCATGGCATCATTGAAATAATATGCTCCCCAGGACGGGGGTGCAGGGACAGGTCCAACGACCCTGCCCGCATAGACCCTCTTGTGAAAGCTGGCAGCAGCCACCTCCTCCCTCCCCCTAAGGGATAAAAGACTGGGGGCATCCTGAGGGGACCTATTACCCATGAAAGGGATCCGGAACCCCTGCCCAGAACCCTGAAGGAGATAACCCGCATCCTCTCCCTTCGGGTACAATGTGAGCCAACTCTCCAACACGTCCACCTTAATTGGGGAGGGAGCCCTTCGGTGGACTAGATCCATCTGCGGCAGCCTTGCCAGCCCCCTGTCTGCCCCACCCTCTAGGCCTGGGACAGGCAGAGGCCGCGTGGGGGCCAACACAGGTGGGACACTCCTGTCTGTATTTGCAATTCTTCGTAACCCCCTGCCCCGCCACTTGGCGGGGTGCCTGCGCTGGAGCAGCTCGCTGGACCGCAATTCCACAATGATACATCTCCCTAGGCGCAGTGCGCGTGGGGTCATGTACAGAAGCCGCAGCTTCTGACAGGGCTCATCCCACTTCATCTCCGGGTGTAGGGGCACTCTTGTACGGAATTCTGTTTTTCCATAAGCCAACCACGACGTGCGTGGTGGCTAGCCAATCATCGGGAAGGCCGTTGTCGGTACAAAATGTAGACCAGGCATGCGCAGCGGGACCTGGATAGCCCATGCAGTGCCACATACTGCCCCGGGGCAGAAATCCCACCCCCAGGGTCGTGCCATAATGCAACCAAGGGCACTGGGATAGAATGACAAGTGATGCCCCACTAGCCTCTAATTGGCAAGGCGAAGAGCACTGAACCACCCCGCTGAAAGTGGACTGAGATGTGGGCGTATTCAACTTGACCCCATACTCACTAGTTGCACCCCCGTGAGCCGCCCCCACTGGGGGTTCCGGCACACCGTGGGCGTCGGAGCTCGCGACCGAAATCGAGCTCTAGGACGACCTCCAACGCATTCCAATCGCTGTACTGGACAAACAGGGAGCTGCGAGGCAGCGGCAGGCACAGGCTGGACTGTCTCCATAAGCCCGACCCAGCCGGCCGCCTGTTACAGAGTGACAGCGGTGGAAGTAGCCGGCGGACAGGAGGGCCCGGTAGATCGGAAAAGGACCCCCCACCCACTGGATTGCTAAGGATGCCTCCAGTACAGCCAAACGTGCCAACCAGGCACCCCCAGCCACAGTAAACCCCCAGTAGGTGGGCCAGGCGGGCCGGACGGCCCGACGGGAAGTGTGCCAGAGGCCCTGAATTCAGAGCCTGTGCCCGAATAAGCCATGCCCCAAAATTCCAGCCCCTAATTGGCAAAAACATGCTGTGAGGCAGCACCAGGCCCTCCCCCCAATTGTCCCGGCCCCTGGCGGGCCGCCGTGGGCCGAGGGCCGCATCCCCCGCAGGGCCGGCCTGGGGTTGAAAACGGCACGGCATGGGAGCTCATCCTGTCCTGCATGCGCAGAAATTGAAACACTGACCTTAAACAACCCAGTCATCTTCTGTAGCACTGGATACACTGCAGTCCTACTTAAAGTTTGGGCACCCCTAAGTTGGAAAAATCAGTGAGCGACGGAGCAAACTTCTCTGCTCCCCCGCGCTCTGAAGGCAATAGGCTGGAAAGCCGAAAGGAAGCCTCGAACAAAGGCTGTCAACTCAAGCCTCTTGCAAAGAGGCAGAAGGGAATAAAGCGACGGAAAAAACTCCTCCTCACCGTCGCCTTATTTGTACACTCACCAGCCATTCAAGGAGTATAGAGCAACACGATCCCTATCCAGGGCTCAGCACCCACTGACTGGAAAGCCGGAGCACGAGAGCATTTGCAGTGCTCAGGAATCAAACTCCGACCCTCCAGGCAGCGAGTTCAGGGTCTTAATCCCCTGAGCCACAGGGGTCCGACAGAGCGACGGGGGGAAAAACTTCTCCGCTCCGTCGCTGAGGTAAAATGGCAGCTCGGCTGCCTCGTGGCCACCCCTTTTATAAGGGAGCTGGCCACGCCCCTAACTACCCGGATTCTCTGTCCTGTGGGGGGGGGCCGCAAAGGGCGCGGCGGCCATTTTGGCGCCGCGCTTGCATTCTCCAACACTTTTTGCCCTTTACTTGGCTGCCATGCAATATGAAAAAACCTGATAACAACACAGGTGTGGGAATTAAATACAAGGACTCTTTAATTTGGCTAGACTATGCTCCCAAAAGCTAACCAGTGTTAACAGGATAACAGAAATGCAATATTCTGATGATACGCATCGCCTGCTCTCACACCTGAGGAGCTGTAACAGTCAGTCAATTTCTTCAAGAATGCATGTGATTGTTTTGGCCTCACCATAAGTGCTCAGAAAACTAAGGTACTTGCACAACCTGCCCCAAGGACAGCCCTTCCAGCGTTCTGCATCACCATCTCAGATTTGACACTGGAACAGGTAGACCAGTTTTCTTACCTTGGTAGCATCCTGTCTAAAAACTGCACCTGCGAACAGGATGTGGTAAAGAGAATTGGTGCTGCCCATACCGCCTATGGACATCTATCACAACTGGTCTTCATGAACAGAGATTTAACAACCTAGACTAAGCTCATAGTATACCAAGCTGTTGTTATTTCAGCATTACTGTATGGCTGAGAATCATGGACACTCTATCACCAAGGCATCAAAAAGCTTGAGCGTTTTGACCAACAGAAGCTGAGGTCCATCTTGAACATCAAGTGGCATGACAATGTCACCAACATTGCAGTCCCAAGAAGGCAAATCTAAACAGCATTGAAGCTTCCATCATAGGCTTAGGTGGATAGGGCATGTCTGCCGTATGGATGGTTCTAGGCTTCCTTACCAAATTTGATATGGGGAACTTAGCTCTGGTAAAAGACTTTGTAGTGCTCCTTTGAACCACTATAAGGGCCAGATGAAAAAACAATGACGGTGTCAAGTATAAACCCACAAACATGGAAGGCAGCTGCTGAAGATCACCCACTTTGCCGCCAAACCATTTGCAGGCGCACCCCCCCCAATAACGGACACAGACAACATTGAAAGTGGATAACAGCATAGGGCCACATTTATTGATTCAATGCCCTAGTCCGAATTATAAATTTGCATTGGTAAAACGACCAATCGTAATTCCTAAGGCAAGCAGGCCGAAGTAACACTGGTAAGGTACCACCCCAAAATTGCCAACGGCAATTGGTTACAATGTATCAATTTGTATCAATTTGTTTGTTGACAACAAACAAATTGTTGACCGTAGTCAATAACTAACTTATGACCCCACCCTCTGACGCGTATCCGTGAAATCACAGGGGTGATGCATGCTGGTTAGCAATCGTCATCACCCCATCGCCTGGTTCGTCGTTGACCGGACAACGTTTAACTAATTTATTCCTGTCTAGTGTTGTCCAGTCAATTGCGAACCTGCCGGATACTTGTGGGTCATACTGTTTACCTTACCAGTGCTACCCGCCAATGTGACCAAAGTCAACAGCAGGAACACAGAAAGCCCCCTATATCAAACCATAGCAACAGTGTGGGATGGGCAAAAAAGCCAGGACCCGGAGCCAATATGGGTCCCAACCAAAAATTCCCACCCGGCCCCGAAGCGACCATAATATCACACTGTTAACTAGGGAGGGGGTGGAGGGGAAAAAACTTCTCCGCTCCGTCGCTGAGGTAAAATGGCAGCTTGGCTGCCTCGTGGCCACCCCTTTTATAAGGGATCTGGCCACGCCCCTAACTACCCGGATTCTCTGTCCTGTGGGGGGGGCCCGCAAAGGGCGCGGCGGCCATTTTGGCGCCGCACTTGCATTGCAGGCGCACCCCCCCAATAACGGACACAGACAACATTGAAAGTGGATAACAGCATAGGGCCACATTTATTGATTCAATGCCCTAGTCCGAATTATAAATTTGCATTGGTAAAACGACCAATCGTAATTCCTAAGGCAAGCAGGCCGAAGTAACACTGGTAAGGTACCACCCCAAAATTGCCAACGGCAATTGGTTACAATGTATCAATTTGTATCAATTTGTTTGTTGACAACAAACAAATTGTTGACCGTAGTCAATAACTAACTTATGACCCCACCCTCTGACGCGTATCCGTGAAATCACAGGGGTGATGCACGCTGGTTAGCAATCGTCATCACCCCATCGCCTGGTTCGTCGTTGACCGGACAACGTTTAACTAATTTATTCCTGTCTAGTGTTGTCCAGTCAATTGCGAACCTGCCGGATACTTGTGGGTCATACTGTTTACCTTACCAGTGCTACCCGCCACACGGAGGGGCTTCAAAGAAGACCTGACGCCCCCCCCCAGACCGTCAGCTCGGTCAACAGGCCTGCTCGCCAGTCACCCAACAGGAGGTCCATACCTCCTCGCGACAGATGGACCCCATCCCCTGCGTACAAGTCATAATTTTGTAGACTAATATCGGGGTGATGACTAACCCGTCCCCAAGCCCTGTTGGCAAGAAACCGCGCCATTGCCTTATTGACCGCGCGCCTAGCACGGTCAAGGGCCAGGAGGTTAACGCCCCCTCTGTAAGAATGGCGCGGGACAATGTCCGACCAAACCAGGGTTGTGGCAGGCCAGACATAATGCAAGTAGGCGAGGTCCTCGCAAATCGCATGCTTAAGCGATAAGCCGGTGACCTGGCCCAAATCATTGCCCCCCAGGTGGATGATTAGAATGTCAGGCGGGTCAGCACCCAGGCCAGAAAAAAGGAAAGGCCGCAGCTCCCGCCATAACATCCCAGGCCTACCATGCCATGCGAGACTGGCGTGGTCACCCAGTCCCAGTCGGGGTCCCCATCCTGTCGCCGCAGCGTAACGCGCTGCCCTGTGCACATTGCTGTGGCCCACCAGCCATACTGTCACCGGTGTAATACGACACCCAGGGTAGGTAAGAAAATTGAGAAAAAAGGCGGTAAGGTGACTGGATTGGTACTCATGGCGGGAGTGGGCGCACATAAAACTGAAAACATTGCGAGCCCCACCTTCCCATGCTGCGTATGTCAGCCCCAGAGTACCCAAAAGCAGCTGCTGTAGAGGCTGCACCAATCCGGAACGAATGTGTGCCATAACGGGCACCTGGTAGGCCCACCCTGGTGAGGGCTCTGGCTGTCACCTTCCAAAACTGAAATTTAGTAAGGGGAGACCCATCTTGGTGACAGAAAAACGGGCCGTGGTGCATGCCACGCAGTGCCAGGAATTCCTGTAGGGCACCAACCGGACAGATGTCTGCCAAAGAACAACGTAGCAGTCTTACACCACTGCCTACGCCATGCTGATCTGTTTTAGAGGAGCGTATCCTCAACTGGGCCCAGTCTTTGGCTACGTAGACATCTCCGAGTTCCAGTGCCCTACCACTTGCATCCGCCTTAGACAGCATCACGAGTTCGCTGACGCGGAGCGCTCCAAAAAATGCCACCGTTGTGGCTGCGTGAAAAAGGGCTGCCTCATAATGATCAAAACAGAGGCCTGGCCAGCCCCGGGCCAACTGGGTAAGAACCCCTGGGGAAATAGGGTGCCGGTCATCCGGGCAACGCCCGCGCTCGCGCACCCACCCCTCCAAAACATGTCGCACACGGAAGTCAGAGGTGGTATCCACATGACCTCCCACTTTGGCCATAAAAGCCAACGCCGAGAGCTTGGATGCTATGGTGCGAGGTGCAAGGCCCTGTGCATGCAGGTGAACCATGAACCGCAGAACATGGTCCACCGGGATAGGCCAGGTCTCTGGCAAGAGAAATTGAGTAGCAAATGCCCTGTAGGAATTGAATGCTTGTTGATACGCCTTACGCGTGCGTGGCGCTAGTGACAGGCCAATCGCCCGGTTCACCTCTCCTTGCCAATAGTCCACATCTCGTCCGGGAGTGGCGAGGGAAATTCCTCCGCATCCGGGGCCAAGGCGCGGAACCGGGAGATCTGCAGGCAGGACAAAGCGTCAGCAATATCATTATTAATCCCTGGGACATGCCTGGCCCTGAACAAAACGTTGAGGCGCAGGCAGCGCAGCACAAAATGGCGCACTAGGTCCATGACCCTGGGCGATTTGGAAGTCTGTGCATTGACAATGTAGACAACAGCAGCATTGTCACACCAGAAATGCACCACCGAATTAGCCCACTGTTCGCCCCATAGCATCAAAGCCCCCAGAATGGGGAAAAATTCCAGGTATGTGAGATCCCGCAGGCGACCTGTGCCTGCCCATGCCGGTGGCCACCCACCACAGGCCCACTTCCCATTGAAGTACATCCCATAACCCAGGGATCCTGAGGCATCAGACTGGATCTGGAAATTGGGGGACGCCAGGAGGTCAGACCTCCAAAATGAGACCCCATTAAACTCCCTCAGGAATTGCAACCAGACGAACATGTCTGCCCTGATACCCCGGGTGAGCCTAACTCTGATGGTGGGGCCTGGATAACCCTGCCATGGCGTCGCATAAGCGCCGGGCAAAAGCCCTGCCCGGTGCGACCACCCTGCAAGCAAAATTAAGGTGCCCATGTAGCACCTGAAGTTCTCTCAGTGATGCCTTACGCTTGGCCAGCAATTCCGAGATAAGGGCCACGATCCTGGACACCTTATCACCCGGCAACCTAGAAGCCTGCACTACTGTGACAATCTCAACCCCCAGGAATACTAGCTTGGTCGATGGGCCCTCGGTCTTTTCGGGCGCTAAAGGGACACCAAGTTCCTCCATTAGCGTCTGAAATGTGTTGAGGAGACGTGCGCACGTGTCCCAGCCCCGTTCACCCCCGAATAAAAAGTCATCCAGGTAATGGGCTACAGACCGGGACCCTGACCTGCGGGCGAAAGCCCACTCTAGGAAGGTACTAAAACGCTCGAAAGCCGAGCATGATATGGAGCAGCTAAAAGGCATGGCCTTATCAAAATAATATTCCCCCTTAAATTTAAAACCCAGCAACTCAAAGTCGCCCGGATGCACTGGCAAGAGGCGAAAAGCTGACTTAATGTCACTTGGCCAGCAGGGCACCCGGGCCACACGAGCGCACCATGCGCAACGCATGGTCAAACGATGTATACCTGACTGAACAAAGGTCATCAGGGATAGCATCATTGACCGATCGGCCGGCTGGGTAGGACAAATGATGAATAAGGCGAAACTCACCTAGGGACTTTTTGGGGACCAAACCCAGTGGCGAGACCTTAAGATTGGGAAACGGGGGTACGGGGAAAGGTCCAGCGACCCTGCCCACGACTAACTCCTTTTGAATGCTGGCCGCAGCCACCTCCTCCCTTCCTCTAAGGGATAAAAGGTTGGGAGCATCCTGAGGGGACCTATCACCCACAAAAGGGATACGAAATCCCTGCTTAAAACCTTGAAGAATATACTCCCTGTCCTCCCCCTTCGGGTACGATGCGAGCCAGCGCTCCAGCATGTCCACCTTAATTGGGAAGGGAGCCTTTTGGAGAACTAGCTCCATCCGTGGCAGCCTTGCCAGCCCACTGTCCACCCTTCCCTCTGCCTCGCGCCCCCCCAGGCTTGGGGCAAACAGAGGCTGCGTGGGGGCCAGAGCATGTGGGACACTCATGCTTATACCTGCAGTTCTTTCGATTGCAGGAACCAATTGACGAGAAAGTCCAGCACAGCAGGCGGGCTGGAACCCCCTGCCCCGCCGCCTGGCGGGTAACCTGCGCTGGAGCCGCTCGCTGGACCGCATGTCCGCAATGGTATCTATCCCCCGGGGCAGGGCGTGTGGGTGTCATATACAAAAGCCAAAGCCTCTGGCACGGCTCATCCCATCTCATCTCGGGGTGAAGGGGAATCCTCATACGGAATTCCTCGTCATATGCTAGCCATGAGGGGCCCGGAAAATCGACCATCGCCCTATATATGTTGTCCAAATATTGGACCATGGGAATAGCTAAATCCGGCCGCGCCCTCAAATATACCGCCATGTATATTAAATAAGCGGGGAGCCAGTTGGCCCAGGTACGCGGCGGCTTACGGCGGCGTGCCTGCTCCTTGTCCTTCTCCTCCTGACCCTCCCTTTCCTCCTTGGTGGGCTCTCTGTTCAGGAGTGAGAAGATATCTACGTACTCCCCTCGCCATATCTTTTCCCTAGTAGCCTGTGCCAGGTGATCACCCAATGGCAAGGAATACCCTGCCGTCGGCAAGGCCGAAAAAGGGACAGCCGGCCTGGTAAAAGGGGTCTGAACTAATCCAGCCACCCCCAGAACATTCCCTGTAGTGTAGGGACCAATGCCCACCCCAGTGCCCAAGGTGGTAGTCGTCGTCGCCGGGTGGGTCGCCGACAGCGTGGCCCCCGCACCACCCGCGCGAGGCCAAGGCCATTGAAAGGCCCCCCCTAGATTGGGAATGTGTGTGGATGTACTCGCTTGCACCGTATACTCACACGCTGCACCCCCGTGGGCCGCCCCCACCGGGGGTTCCGGCCCACTGGGGGCGTCGGAGCTCACGACCGACGTAGAGCTCATCACCGGGGCTTGACCCGCACCTGGTTGCTGGCTGGGGAGCTGCGAGGCAGTGGCCGAAACCGCGCCACACGCCTGCAGCAGCTCGACCCTCCCCGCCGGCTGTTGTCCTCCAGCCGACAGCGTCTCAAAAGGAACCCCGAAAGGGGCGCCCGCCTGACTGGCCCGCGCCAACGACGCCTCCAGGGCCGCAATGCGGGCCAGCAAGGTGTCCACGTTGACCATGGGCAAAGGGCCGGCCGGCCCGCCTGGCCCAGGCATGGGTACAGGTCCCTGTACCCCGGGACCCACATATGGCCATTGGCCAGCACCGAAGCCCGGCAGGGTTGGTGGAGAAACCTGCCAAGGCAGGGGGAGCAGGAGCGGTGTCCACCGCTCATGGGCCGCGGGCCGGAACCCCTTCCGCGCCCGCCCTCTGATCGCCCACCCCGGGCCAAGGGGCAATAGACCCCATTCCGCCGGCCCCGGCCGGGGCTGGCAAAGGTGGCTGCTGAGGAGGCGGCACCGCGGTCCTCCGACCTGGGTTGCGCCTCCTAACAACGCGAGCTGAACTCGAAGCCGCCTTCTTCTTCGCAGGCATCTCCACCGGAGCAAAAAGGGAAGCCGGAAAGGCAGAACCGCTACCAAAAGGCTTCCCGGTAAGCTAACGAGCGACGGAGACACAGGGGAAAAAACTTCTCCGCTCCGTCGCTGAGGTAAAATGGCAGCTTGGCTGCCTCGTGGCCACCCCTTTTATAAGGGAGCTGGCCACGCCCCTAACTACCCGGATTCTCTGTCCTGTGGGGGGGGGCCCGCAAAGGGCGCAGCGGCCATTTTGGCGCCGCGCTTGCATTCTGCTGCTACTGATCACTTTGAAGGGGAACACTGCAGACATGAAGAGGCTAAGCAACAAGCATGGAAGCATCGTAAAACTCAACCACGCCTTCCACCATCTATTCAGTGTTATAGATGTGGTCACATTTCATGCCAAGATCAGCTTATTGACTCTCCAGAGACATCCATCAGTGGAGGAAATAATGACTTTCGGGGGGGGGGGGTATGCTCAGACATGAGTAGCTGCCGATGATGGCTGTAATTATTTGCTTTACATCTTGAACCACTCCAAAGTCTAAACATGATAAGGCAATGAAACCACCAATTCAGATGCACATGTCAGCATTTTGATGCCACATCTTTAATCTGAAATGCATGCTGAGCTGAATTTATACTTTTTATTAGGCTCTTTAAAATGTTACAAAGGGGCACAAAGGTCAGTCATGACTGGGCTCTTCTTGCCAATTGCCACTTTTCTGCTATAGCCAATAAATATAATTAAGTTGTATTTATGGATTTGATTGTTCAAAAAAAGAAAAGAAAGAAAAAATGTTAGAAAATGGGAAGTAAGCAGCACCTCAGAACTATTGCCAGAGATTCTGCCAATTTACTAGATTGCACAAATGTCTACACTACAGCGTTGATTTAGTTGTCTGTGGCTACTGTTTTCATCCTGCACATGCTGTTCCTGATTTTTGGCAGAAGACATATGTCTTTCTCTCAGCAGTATGTGGGACAAGCAGCTTAGCAGGTAGACTTCTCACCAGGATTAGAATTTATCATTACCTGCTTCATTCAGATCTATCCAGGAATATGTACCATACCACTGACACCAAGTTTCCTTTCTTTTTGAACAGCAGGTTCCCGTCAAGCCCATAGGCAAACATGAAAGAAGTTTCATACTGTATTTCTTTCCTTTGCTGCTGATTGTGTCTTTTATGTAAACTTGTTTGGCTTTTTCCCTACCGTTCCTACAATTGCAGGTAGTACACAAAAAGGAAGATAACATTTGACAAAGATGTCCATGGAAGAGGAGTAAAGGAAATTACCTTGCTATGAAATTCTCTTCTAGAGATCTTTTCACATAGTTGTTATTGGATGCCTTCCCAATCACCCACAGATTGAAGCAGGGTGTTGAGGGGCCAGACGACTGGTCATGCCACTGACTGCAGTGGTGGCAGGGGGCACCCTGAGACCCCTCCCCCACCCCAAGCTCTCCCCATTCCCCTCTCCCCTGAGCCCCCTCCCCAACACCCTGAGCCCCCCCATTCCCCCGACCGCTTCCCTGCTTACTGGCCTGGATGTGTTGCATGGCATGGGTGAAGGAGGGGTCCAGGCTGCCCTTCTCAGCATGGGTTCAGCCAGGAAATGCTATGCTTGGCTGCTCTGGCCACCATAAAACTCGTCCACAGCCACTAGGAAAGCCACACTCAGCCAGAGCAGCTGCCGGGAAAGCTGCGCTCAGCCAGAGCAGCCATCTGGAAAGACATGCTAAGCCAGAGTGGCCACCAGGAAAGTTGTGCTCAGCCAGAGCAGCTGCCAGGAAAGCCACCCATGGCCACTACGGCTGTCACTTCTGCTGCTTCTGCCTCAATCCTTGTCCCCTCTAATTGCTTGGCATGTCCCAAATTGCTCTCCATAGCAGGTGAGATGTTGTAAGCCAGGAAAGACATGCTCAGCCAGAGCGACCCCCCCCCCCGGAAAGATGTGTGCAGCCACCACTTCCTCTTCTGCCGCCGCCTCTGCCTCAGTTCTTTCCCTCTCTGCTTGGCATGCCCTAACAGTGCTCTGCCAAGCCAAGTGGATGGGACAAGGATTGAGGTGGTGGTGGTGGCAGATGTGGTGGCTGGAGCAAGGGTGTGGGCCATATGATTTGATGCTGTGGGCCATATATGGCCCATGGGGAATAGTTGGGGGACCTCTGCTTTAGGGAGTCAATCCATCTCACATTTGGTCCTTTTCTTTTCCTGTGGCTTTCAACCTTTCCTAGCATGATTGTCTTTTCCAGAGAATCTTGCTTTCTCACGATGTGCCCAGGTAGAGTAAATGTAGTGAAACAGTGAAATTTATATGAGAGTTGATTTACCAGTCAATAGCTGATTTAGTAGCGTTACTCTGGTTGGATTTGTGCCATAGTCATCCATATTTCTACATTTAAAATTTCAGCTGCTTTCCAACCCTTTCCAACTAAATGTTTATAAGTAAGTGCCAACTTAGACAATACAATCATCTGGTGAAATGAGCAGAAGTTCACACAACATATTGTAAATAAGACAACTTAAGATGTCATAAGACCTTTTGTTGCTGTTTTTGCTACAACAAAAACAATTGTTTAGATGCCAGGCAAATGTGTTCTTTGTACAATGCTTCTGTTTTACTGCAATTATTATACTTGAAACTCAGGAGTGCTGTGTCTGTATGTGGCACACCTGTACGCACGCAGGCTGGAAAAACATTTGTACAATAAAACCCTGACTTACATATGCCCCGAGTTACATAAAATGCGACTTACATAATGATTTCGTGCTAAAATCATGTCCCGATTTATGTAAATGTCCCGATTTGCATAAATTTACATAACACGATTTCCTATGGGTTTGCTTTGCGTTACATAAAAATTGATTTTTTCCCTATGAGTTTGCTTCGATTTACATAAAAAATTATTTTTCCTATGGGTTTGCTTCGAGTTACATAAAAAACCAATTTAAGCAAAAGTCTATGGAACAGACTTTTTACGTAGGTAGGGGTTTTCCTGTACCTGCTTCCTTTTGCTCTTTTTGCCTCCATTCCCCTACTTAGCTGACATATCTCTGATATTAACGTGTTCTGTGTAAAATATGGTTGCATGAACATTGCAGGCGTATTAGATAGCACTACTGATGAATGAGAAATCCTTCCCCAACCACATGTTTTGCTTTTAGTTTAGTCATTGAATGTCTGTGCCATGAGAGAATTAATCTTGTAAAGCTCTTAAAACAGAACAGAAGTCATTGAATGTCTGTGTCAATCTTGCGCCAACTTTTTCAATGAAAATTTTTGTTTGGGTTCAGCCAGTTGGGTTAAGCCATGGTTAGTTAAAACCCACAAGTTATTAATCAAACAATGACCACATAAGGAAGAGGGAAAGGTAGGATGAAGGTCATTGTGCGGGCACCAGGCTTAAAACCATGATTTGATATCATGCCTAAATTGCCCATTCAAAAAAGGGGAAAGTAAATGAAGATGCATATTGCCACGCTTGCTTCCTTCTGTTTCTCCCTATTTTATATTAGAAGTAATAAAGGAAAAAGTCAATAAGAGCATAGCGAAAGACATTTTCTTTGTCAAAACAGGAGAAGGTAATTATGGAAATTTTCTTTAATCTCAGCTTCTCTACCTTATATTTTTAGAGGTGTGATGATTTTTTTAAAAATGGTTGGAAATCATAGAACATAGAAATGTTCTTGCTGACCAAACAAGTAAACTCCTTAACCATGAATGCAGACTTGCAGCATAAAATGAAAAGTGTGTTTAAATGAACTTTTAATCTCAACAGAGATTTAACTCGAAGGTAAGGTTTACTTATTTTATAAATACAATTCTGTGCATGTTATGTATTCGTTCCCATGCATGGGTCAACTTTACTGTAATAGCACCTACATTCAGTCTGTCAGCCTTTCCCCTTCACTTTTTCTGAACTTACTCTTTTTCCATTACTATATTTCATTTCTTTCATTTAGTGTATCTTCTCAAACCATCTGTGTGAGGCCATAGAATTTCCTAACCTTACATTTGGATAGGATTGGAGGGAAACATCACATAACTAAAAGGAAGTTGATAAATGCTTTGGTGGGAAAGGCCAAATAACAGAGTTTAGTTGTTGAATTAAATTGGCTGAGTAACTCAAGTTAAATTATGGCTTTAGAAACATGGCAGAATCCTTGCTCATTGAATTAGGCATTTTTCAATAGCCTATTGAAAAAGTGGGGGAAATGCTTTAGCATAGCTTAATCTTATAGAAGACTGCATATATAGTCTCTTAAAGATCAGAGCTCAGTTTTTTCTTCAGGTTTACCTAAAATGTCAAATATTTCCTTGATGTATATATGTATATATTCTGCTAAAACTTGATTAAAATTAAGTGTCTGTCAAATAGAGTAAAACCTCACATTTTATACCGTCAGGGCTGTGCGCAAATAAAAGTAAATGATGTATTTACATCAGATATAAGGTTAGGAGCTGGTACAAAGCAGGGTTAGCTGTTGTCTTCAATTTTGTTTATAATGGCTATCAAAATGTTTGCAAACTTAATTAGAGAAGACTCAGATTTAAAAGGGATAAATGATAATAAAATTAATTTGTATGCAGATGATACCTTGCTAATTTTAAAGGATCCACAAAATGCATTAATTAAAATACAATCTCATTTTAGAAACTTCCAAGATGCGACTGGCTTAAAAGTAAATTGGGATAAGTCAGAAATAATTCTTTTTAATACAACTATGGAAACTCAGAATAAAATTAAGAACACTTTCAATATTAACATCAAAAGTAATATAAAATATTTAGGAATAAGAATATCTAATCAGTATGATGAATTAAAAAAAATAAATTTTGAAACATTGATAAAAGAAATAAAAGAATTGCTAATTCGATACAAAAAAAATAAAATTATCATGGGTTGGAAGAATAGCTCTGATTAAAATGAAGATAGTCCCCAAAATTAATTATATATTTGAAACATTACCAGTAGAAATTAAAGATAAGGATCTCAAGAAATTACAAAATTTGTTAAATGATTATTGTAGTGATGGTAAGAGACCAAGGATTGTAAAGACATTGTGGTATAAAGATAAGAAAAGTGGGGGGTTAGGTTTACCAGCTATTAAAAAATACTATATAGCATATCAATTGAAAAAATATTCTAAAAATTTTAATGCACAAAGACATATTATGGGAAGGCATTGGTATGAAAGAATTACACAAAGTTGAAAAAGTAATACTTTTAGGTAAGGACAAAGTTAAAATTAACAATGATAATAATTTTTTTTAAAAGTTTGTTGAATGTTTGGCATTCTGTTAAAAATAAACTTGCTCCGGGAACTTCGCCCATAATAGAATTAGGGGATATAAAACCCTTTCCAATACTATTAACTAGTAAGAACAAATTGCTACTTCAAATTAATAAAATAGAGTTTCTAAAGGATTGGATAGATTTTTGTAAAAATAAAGAAAAAAGATAAAATTGTTTACGCAAATGAACTTAAACTGGATTCAAGTAGCAGCAATTAATAATTGGAACTCTCATATAGCCACTGAACCAGACCTAAACAGAGGTATAACTGAGTTTGAAAAATTAGCATGGAATGTTAGGTCTGGAAAAATAGAATTAAAAGGGTTAATTGGTAAAATATATAAAATGCTAATTGATATGGATTACATCAATGATAGTATGAGAGAGACATGGGAAAGTGACCTAAATATAAACATTAGTGAAGAAAGTTGGAAGCTAAAATGGAAAAATAGAGTAATGAGAAACTTATCAATTAGAATAAAAGAACACAATTATAAAGTATTGTGGAAATGGTATCTAACCCCAGCAAAAATAAAATTGATGAATCCAAAGGAATCTAGTTTATGCTGGAATTGTAAAAAAGAGACTGGGACTTATCTCCATATGTGGTGGGAGTGTGAAAGAGTGAAAGGTTTTTGGATGTTAGTGGAAAGTGAGATAACAAAAATGTTTGGTACCCGTATTAAATTGGATGCACCAAGTGTGTTGATACTTGAGTTTGGTAATGTCATTTCAAATCATCATAATGCAGATTTGCTATCTATTTTAATAGTGAATGCAAGAATTTGTATGGCTGCTAAGTGGAAGGGAGGAGAGCAAATAAAAATTGAAGATTGGTATATTCAAAATTGGACAACAGCATTAAATGACAAACTTACATACGAAATAAATATTTAAAAAGGTATCATGAGTAAAAATAAAGGGAGCAAGCCTCCTACGGATCATTTATCATTTTGGAATGAGAGTTAAATGTTTGTGTGTACATTTTATTATTGGTTCTTCTAGGGAACGTATAACCTCTCTGATGGATATCATTAATGTTGGACTAGATAGAGTAACTATAAGAGTATTTAACTTTGTAGCGTTGAATTGTATTTTTCTTCTTCTCTTTTTCTTTCTCTTTGTTTGTGCTGGTGTGTACACATATGTTGTCTTCTGTTTTAATTAATAAAATATTTAAAAAATAAAAAAGACCCCAAAAACTCGCATAAAGAGTGCCTCACTTAGAGGCTAACTCACTTAACGAGCAGAATTTTCTCTGAATGGTCACCTCGCTTAACAAGTAAAACCAACCAAAAACTCACTTAACAACTAAATTAGGGTTTGCAATCTGCCCCGCCAGAAGTCACAATTGGTCACTTACAATGGTGTTTTGCTTAAACAGCAAACTCGCTTAAAGAGCAATCCTGTGGAACACATTATGCTCTTTAAGCGAGGTACCACTGTACCTATGTTCATTGTACATACTAATGATATGAAGACCACATGGAAAAGTATAAGGCCATGCCAGCTGCTCCTCATATCTACTTCTGTGTTTTTCTACCTGTCATTTCCCAAAAATTACCTTGCTATTTTTATTTAATCTCCCCAAATAATGTCTGGTAGGCAATAATCCTATTTGTTAGTTATGCTGGCATAAGTGCATTGGAATAAATTTTTTATTACTAATAATGACAGAGTGTTTCACTTCTGCTTCTTGACATCCTGGGCCATTGTTTTTGTTCTGGTATATTATGTTAGTTAGAATAAAAAACATTCCAGTAGCAAAAAAACAACAAAACAAAACGCAAAGTTTTGGGGAAGGATTCTTGTTACATCTGGTTTTAAAAGAAAATGCAGTATATATGACAAGTGACTGAGATAAGACAACATTGTTCATAGTTATTCAAGTGATGATGGTATAGAATGCTGAATTCATAGGTCTAGTTGCATGTATATTCTCTAAGAAAATGTGATCTTGATGGATTAAAATTATCCTTTCAATAGTTTTGCAACGGTGTCCTAAGGTAGCTCTATTGATTGATTTTGGAAATATAAAAATAAAGAGAGAAAAGAAAGATATGATTTGTAATTTGGTAACTGCATTGAGATTAATCATAGCTAGGAAATGGAGATTAGATAGTAAAATAGAATTAGAAGAATGGTACAGTGAAATATGGAATATGGCAATAAATGATAAATTAACACTAGAATTAAGGAATTTTAAAGAAATCAAATTTTAAGGAAATATGGGGAGAGTTTCTTGACTATGTATTGATAAAAGGAAAAAAAACAGGCCAAGAACAAATGTCATTTTGGAAAGAAGGATAAATTACAAATTATAGAGATGATAGAATAAATAAAATAAAATAATCATAAGTAGTGTTCTGCTGGATGAAGGGAGAACATCTTATTTCTGTATATCATATAGTGTTTTGTTGTTTATTTGTTTATTGTGTTTTGTTCTTTTTTTGTAATGTGCATTTTTCTTTATAATAAGAATGTATTAATTTTTTTAAAAAAATATCTGTTTTGGAACATTAATCCCTTTCTTTAGGGGCTGTGGTGTGTTAGTGGTTAAGAGCTTGACATCCGGCAGGTTGGCAAGTCAGCAGTTCAAGAGCCTAGTGCTGGACGATGGAATGAGTTAACGTTGTCTTTTCCAGTTTCTGCCAATTTAATAGTCTGAAAGCAATAAATTGCAAATAAATAAATAAGTACTACTTTAGTGGGAAAGGTAACAGCATTCTTTGTGTTCTGGTGTCTAGTCATGCCTGCCATGTGAACACGAAAGCATCTGCAGACACAGATAGCATTGGATTTTTGTCTGTAAATAGAGATGAGCACTGCCCCCTAGAGTTTGACAGGACTGGCTTTCAAGCAAGGGGCACCTTTACTTTTCTTTAAATTGCTGTTATAATATTGCTCTGATTTGCTAAATTTGCCACCAGAGTACCATCCAATGAATACTTTATGTTGACTTGTTCTACATTTTTGATCTGGCTATAATAAAACAATTAGAACAATGACTCAATGCTTGTACAGTTGCATCTTTAACATTTACTGTAAAAATAAACAATCTACAGGTTTTTTTTCTATTTCCAGGTTTAATTTTCACTGACAGTTGCACAGATAATATTTGGAGATGAAAATTCAAGTCTTGCCACATAGTATCATCTGACAATTAAATGCTATTTGATATTTATTTCTGCACCTCAGGTGTTCCAGTGCTCACATCTCTGGTTGACCATCTTTATAGCATTATAAAAGTATCCTCAGGGAAATATGTATCTAGATGACTCTCTGAATAGTAATAGGAACAAAAAGCCCTGATTATATTGCAGCTCCGACTCAAGTAGTAGATCTAATAATTAGTTGTTGCCTGATAACTGTAGCAATTCAAATCTGAAAAAAGTTTGTTTATTAGACTGCATAGCTGTCAGAAACAAATTTTCCTGACATGAAAGCTTACATGTACAATTGGGAGATGGATATTAAATGTTTCACTATTGCTTTTCTCTTTACTAATTAGATTTTCCATGGAAGAACTGTATAAAAATTAGATAGTGTTTGAAATCTTTAGCTGCTACAGTGCAGAGTCACAGCTCATATTAATTTAGTCCTCCCTAAATAATTTACTGGCTGATTAGGTCATTCTTCTATTTTCACTGACATTTTGGTTTTTATTCTAGTACAGTATATTGTTTTCCTGAATAAAACAAGTTGTTATTGAAACCTATGTTAAAAAAACAGTGTGATACTTGACACAGTTGTTGTTAAGGAAGTAGCATTATATTTTATGGAGGGGCTTCAACTCCTACAATTTCCAAGAATTTCCTCAGCTAAAATTTTAAGAGTTCCAGCCCACAAACATATCTGCAGACATGTTCCTCTGGGGAAAAACAAGGTTTGCTTCTAGAACAGGGGGTTTGCAACCTACGGCCCATGGGCCGGCCCCAGCCTATGGTGCCATTTTATGTGACCCACCACCCTCACTCCCACCACCACTGCCGCTGGAAATTGCAAAAACAGCCAAAAATGTGCTGCCCTCATTCCTGCTGCCACCGCCACCCACAGAAGTGGTGGAAGCTAAAAAAGCAGCCAAAATGCACTGTAAATGCACCCACAGCTGTCGCAAATGCATTTACAACAGCCACAGATGCATTTTATGGCAGTGTTTACAGCACAGGAACCATGTGTCTGGCCCACTCAGCTGTCGGGGGGGGGGGGGCTGATCCAACCCATGGCTGGAAAAGGTTGAGAACCCCTATTCTAGACCTTCATTTACGGTATAGAAGCTTCCTGCAGATCTTTCCTTGGAAATTTTATTTGAACTTCTGTTAATCCTACTGATAAGTTATCTTTTTTTATTTTATACAGGTCAGAGCAGAAACAATAAGATGACAAATAGGATTGCTAAGTGGAGTATTGATCAAGAGAGAGTGCTGTCCATTTAAATAATAGGAATCTTGTCATAGCAGCTGTTAGAGAATTAAACTGAACGACCTCCCAGAAGATATACAAAAAATAAACTTCCCTATAGAAGAACCTTATTATATGTTTCTGGATCATAAACAGAAAGCTATAGCGAACAGCTGAAAAACTGTTATGCCAAATATCTGCTCCAAATATTTTTCAAAAACATTACAGGTTTAGAAGAATATAGTCATTTTATTTTCAAATTAGGTTTTTCATATATTCAACACACGTATTTCTTAAATTGCATTGATGTTAATTGATCATTGGTATATTACTGAGAAATAGGCAGCATTCAGAAGATTTGGCACACTTTCCTTGTGCACTTATACAACTCATTGCATTTATTGCTTTCCCTTTTTCTGGACATTTAAACTGATATTAAGATTAAAAAACTAATAAAGTCTGTAAATCAAATTTTTGAATTGATTTGCAGGTCATAGAACTTTTGTTCTGAAATATATGTCCAAAATTTCATGTGATTATTTAATTCTAAAATGATGATTTATTCCAAACTAAATATTAGTTCAGTGAAACGCCGACATACAAATGGTTCGACTCACAAAAAATTTGACATCCAAAAAAAAAAAAAAAACCACAGTGACATCTAGTGGCCTCTTCTGGTAATGCAATGTGTTTTCAACATACAAATTTTTCAACATTCAGTAAAATCCCTACTTATGAAAGAAAGTCCGTTCCGTAGGCTTTTGCTTAAATCATTTTTTTATGTAACTCGAAGCAAACCCATAGGGAAATGAATTTTTACGTAACTTGAAGCAAACCCATAGGAAAAAGAATCTTTATGTAACTCGAAGCAAACCCATAGGAAATTGTGTAAATCGGGACATGGTTTTAGCATAAAATTATTGTGTAAGTCGCATTTTGTGTAACTTGAGGCATATGTAAGTCGGGGTTTTACTGCACAAATAACCTTGTGGAACGGAAAAAAATCGTGCATAGAGGTTTTACTGTTACAGTAAAACCTCGTATAAAGAGCGCCTCGCTTAGAGACTAATTCGCTTAAAGAGCAGAATTTTCTCTGAATGGTCGCCTTGCTTAACAACTAAAACCAACCAAAAACTTGCTTAACAACTAAATTGGGGTTCACAGACATAACTGGTCACTTACAATGGTGCTTCGCCTAAAGAGCAAACTCGCTTAAAGAGCAATATCATGGAACATATTATACTCTTTAAGCGAGGTACCACTGTATATTGTTTAGCTTTTTAAAATGTGATTTTCCAAGAGAAATGAGTTTTTTTTAAAAAAAGTGAACTTCATTTATTTTAATTTATTTGTAAACTTGTTAGGTACTGAAAATCCTAATTCTTTATCCTAAAGGGTTTTCTTGTTTTCTGTCAAATACAAATGGCCAGGACATTTTCTAAATTAGCAAACGTAATGGATGGAATCTTTGTTGTATCCATAATTCTGCCATAGCAAATTGTGGCTAATGGACAACAAATTGGTTGCGCAGCAAGGCATGTGACAGGGTACAAAGCGAGACAAGCCCTAACACCTTGCCAGTCAGTTGCAGTTAGCCACAGCAAGTACAGAAACATCACACAAACACCAGCAGGATTCTGGTCATTGTAGAATAAGCTTTCATAGACTAGCAGACTTCAGTGCATGAAAGCTTATGTTGAACTAATATTTTTAATCTTTGAGGTAGTAAACAAGGACCAGGGTTATTGCTCTTTTTGTTCTAAAAAAGAGTAACAAGCTACCTCTTTGGAAATGCTTTCTGTCATACTTTTCTCTTCCCAAAAGCATTGCCTCATCACTTTATACATCAGTCTTTCAGCCCTTTTACATCAATCTCAAAACTGTTCATGAGAATCCAGATCAATATCATTCTATTATTTCCTTTCCCATTTATTCCAGTAATTGGAATGAAAGGAGGAAAATCCATGACTGTGATGTGGTGATCACATCTGTCAACAAGGAAATTAAGTAAAGCTTCTTCCTGTGTTATAAACAGGAGGACTGGAATTCTGATTTCACTGTGAACAAAAGAGAGCCTTTTGAAAACCCTCTATTGAATTGATAAGTCTAGGAGAGAATGTTTCAAGCAATATCTCTTAACTTTATCTGTCTTAAACATAAAGGCATTTAGAGGGTAAAGAAACATTTAAATGTAAAATCCAACTACCCCCACCCCCGAAATTGTTTTAACCATCATTGCTGTTATGTTATGTGCATATACAGTTACTGTGTATGGCTGAGAATGCTCAATGAAAAAGACTCAAGAACAACACAAACATTGATGGAGATAAGATTGCTTTACTGTGTTACTGATTTTCATTTATTTAAATATAATCCTAATTTAAACTATCATTTTTTTTCTTTTTAAACCCCTTTTTTTGCTTTATTCAGCAGCATTTGCTTTTGTATCTATCTATTCATCACAGAAACTCTTTCTCATTGCATGCATTGTAATTCCTTTTGGATTACTGAAATGAACAAAACGCAACTGTCCACACAAACGTAGGAGAAAACTGTGTAAAGGGAAAGTCAGGTGATACAAACAGAAGGGAAATCATTCTTTAGGGCATGATTAGGAAGTGGAGAACAAACAGCAAAAAGTGTAGCATTTAAAGAATCTGTACATAGAAATTGTGTCTGACATGTGTCTTACCAGCTATGGTAATGGAGTAGACCGTACAGCCAGCGACTCAACGCCGAGTGTTGGGCAGCAGTAAATAACCTGACTCTCTAAAGGGGCTAATGACTATGGGTGGATGAGCCCCTTTGGGTGGGGTGATGGTTCCCCTCAGTGGAGGCATGGCACTGGAAACCATCATATTGGGCTCAATGGAAAAATGAGCAGAGGAGGAACCACTTCACTGTTCTGTTTCCCAATGGTCCTGGAGGTGGAAGAGGCCATGCCAGATGGACTGGCTGGGAAGGCACACCTTGTTAATATCCTCAAGGCTGCGGCAGTCCATTGCAGTCTCTGTGTCAAATCCTGCATGTCTAATTTCATATGTGCTGCAGAAGATGTGCTCACAGTGTGTGGGTCACTTCCTGACAAGCTGGGATCCACGTTAAACAAATTCATGCCAGTGGCATTTTCCCTGTTTGTTGAAAATGATTTCTAGGGGAAACTGTATATTTGGATATGAGTAGCAGGCAAAAGCATAGGAAAATGGACTATATTCTCTTTGGCTTGTCAAATGCTCCTATAATCTAGGTCTATGCTTTGGCTTTTTGAATCAAGACACCTAGCCTTTATGTATCACTTTGACACCCAAGCAGCAGTTGTGTCTGATCGCTAAGAGCATCTATTACCGTATTTTTCGCCCTATAAGACGCTCCGGCATATAAGACGCACCCAATTTTAAAGGAGGGAAATCTAGAAAAAAAGATTCTGAACCAAATACTGTACTAAAAGGGAAGAAAAAAAACACATCTTTTCAGAAACCCCACATGTCCAGGTACAATAAAGCCACCACAAAAATACTCAAAGTCAAAATCTACCTGCCTTAGTCAACCTCCAAGAGGAACAAAGGGCCGGGAGGGCACGATGCTTCGCAGCAGCGGCGTCTTCGGAGCCACGGAAGGCTCCCTTTATCTCCCCGCCGATGGTGGGGGCAGGGAGAGCGCGGCAGCGGCGGCGTCTTCGGAGCCTCCCGGGCCACGGAAGGCTCCCTTTATCTCCCCGCCGATGGTGGGGGCGGGGAGAGCGCGGCAGCGGCGGCGTCTTCGGCTCCCTCGGCCAGGGAGCCCTTTTAACCTCCCCGCCCGGTGGCAGGGAGGGACGGCTTCGCGCGGCGCGGCGCGGCGCGGCGCGGCGCGGCGTGGCTCCCTTTATCTCCCCGCCGATAAAGGGAGCCGCGCCGCGCCGCGCCGCGCCGCGCCGCGCGAAGCCGTCCCTCCCCGCCCCCTGCCACCGGGCGGGGAGGTTAAAAGGGCTCCCTGGCCGAGGGAGCCCTTTTAACCTCCCCGCCCGGTGGCAGGGGGCGGGGAGGGACGGCTTCGCGCGGCGCGGCTTGTCTCAGCGCGGCTCGGCTCCCTTTATCTCCCCGCCGATAAAGGGAGCCACGCCGCGCTGCGCCGCGCGAAGCCGTCCCTCCCCGCCCCCTGCCACCGGGCGGGGAGGTTAAAAGGGCTCCCTGGCCGAGGGAGCCCTTTTAACCTCCCCGCCTGGTGGCAGGGGGCGGGGAGGGACGGCTTCGCGCGGCGCGGCTTGGCTCGGCGCGGCTCGGCTCCCTTTATCTCCCCGCCGATAAAGGGAGCCGAGCCGCGCCGCGCGAAGCCATCCCTCCCCGCCCCCTGCCACCGGGCGGGGAGGTTAAAAGGGCTCCCTGGCCGAGGGAGCCCTTTTAACCTCCCCGCCCGGTGGCAGGGGGCGGGGAGGGACGGCTTCGCGCGGCGCGGCTTGGCTCGGCGCGGCTCGGCTCCCTTTATCTCCCCGCCGATAAAGGGAGCCGAGCCGCGCCGCGCGAAGCCGTCCCTCCCCGCCCCCTGCCACCGGGCGGGGAGGTTAAAAGGGCTCCCTGGCCGAGGGAGCCCTTTTAACCTCCCCGCCCGGTGGCAGGGGGCGGGGAGGGACGGCTTCGCGCGGCGCGGCTTGGCTCGGCACGGCTCGGCTCCCTTTATCTCCCCGCCGATAAAGGGAGCCACGCCGCGCCGCGCGAAGCCGTCCCTCCCCGCCCCCTGCCACCGGGCGGGGAGGTTAAAAGGGCTCCCTCGGTCAGGGAGCCCTTTTAACCTCCCCGCCCGATGGCAGGGGGCGGGGAGGGACGGCTTCGCGCGGCGCGGCGCGGCGCGGCGTGGCTCCCTTTATCGGCGGGGAGATAAAGGGAGCCGAGCCGCGCCGAGCCAAGCCGCGCCGCGCGAAGCCGTCCCTCCCCGCCCCCTGCCACCGGGCGGGGAGGTTAAAAGGGCTCCCTCGGTCAGGGAGCCCTTTTAACCTCCCCGCCCGATGGCAGGGGGCGGGGAGGGACGGCTTCGCGCGGCGCGGCACGGCGCGGCGTGGCTCCCTTTATCGGCGGGGAGATAAAGGGAGCCGAGCCGCGCCGAGCCAAGCCGCGCCGTGCGAAGCCGTCCCTCCCCGCCCGGTGGCAGGGGGCGGGGAGGGACGGCTTCGCGCGGCGCGGCGCGGCGTGGCTCCCTTTATCGGCGTGGAGATAAAGGGAGCCGAGCCGCGCCGAGCCAAGCCGCGCTGCGCGAAGCCGTCCCTCCCCGCCCCCTGCCACCGGGCGGGGAGGTTAAAAGGGCTCCCTCGGCCAGGGAGCCCTTTTAACCTCCCCGCCCGGTGGCAGGGGGCGGGGAGGGACGGCTTCGCGCGGCGCGGCGCGGCTCCCTTTATCTCCACGCCGATGGTGGGGGCGCGGAGAGCGCGGCTGCCGTATATTTGCCTTATAAGACGCACCAACTTTCCCCCCCCAGTTTTGGGGAAGAAAAAGTGCGTCTTATAAGGCGAAAAATACGGTAATAGCTAACCTTTTTAATTTTTCTATTTCATTATTAGCAAAATAAGAGCTGAGCACCTCATTAATTGCAAAGTGATAGCAGAACCAAAAATGTAAGTGTACGTATATTCCAGAACAGTCTAGTGGTGGTATTCTCGTTATCCAATGGCTAACGATTGATCATCTTCCCAGAATATTTAGCAATAACAATCTATACCTATAAATCCAAGCGTTAACCATTGGAATGTAACAAAAGCTCCCGCACCCATCCACACTATCCCATACCGAGCCACCTGCACTCGCCCGAACCCAGTACGAAGGTAACTGAAGGGTTGAGAAATGTGCCAGTGGGGCAAGAGCCCCACAAACGCGAAAAAGGGAAACAATGTCAATTCCCAATGTTCTCTGCGCTGCGCCGTGCCACAGCCAATCAGGCTGAGAGGCACAAGCAAAAAGAACGTTGGGAAACGCAGCACGGCCAATTGAAATCAAGCCGCAGGGGGGGGGAAACGCCGCACGAAAGCAAACCACAAACGCAAAACTACAAGTCCCAGCGTCCTGCGCACCCACCATCCTTCTTTCCCAGAGCAATGGGGAGAAGAGGGACTCCCTCTCCTCCACGCTACCCCGCCGAAGACATGGTGAGACCACCGCCGGCCTCAAGGAAAGTTGAGCCGGGGTGGACCCCCCCAAAAAAAACCCACAGTCAGCAGTTCGTCAGGGGAAGCACCCTCCCTGGCGGATGACTGGCTGATGCCTTTGTACTTCCAAATACAAAAGCAACAGCCAGCAATCCGGAAGGAAGAGCACCACTCCTTATGGATCGCTGCCTGCTGCTCTCCAGTTAGGTAAGCCAGGAGAAAAAGGAGACAGAGAGGAGAGAACCATTATTAGGCACAGATAGCTCTTCTCTGCCTCCTCCTCCTCCTCCGACCTACCTAACGAACCTTCCCAGGAGAAGAACAGGCTGACTGCCTCCTCCTCCTTTCCCCCATTGCTGCATCGAAACCAAAATTCAAAGCAGCAATGGGGAAAAGAGGAACTGACAGGCAGCTCATTCTTCACACTAAAGTAACCACCAAAAACAAACACCAAAATTAATAAAAAATAATAAAACAATAATAAATCAATAATTAAAAAAACCCATTAATAAAGAAAAAATAAACCACAAAATACACAAACAAAAACATCCACAAATAACACAAAACCACATACAAAACACCTAACTACAACACGAAAAAACCACAAATTACAGAAACAAACAATAATTACACAAATAAACAACAACAAAATAAGAAAAATTAAACAAAATCAGAAATAACCAAACCAATTAAACAAACCTAAAACTTAACCAAACACAAAAGAACAAACAGAAACACCTCCCAGCCCACCACCACAAAAGCAAAACAAAGAAAAACCCCAGAAGAAAGAAAACCAGAGAACTCACCAGCACGTTCTCCCTCCACGATGACCGGAACAGAAATGAAGAAACAAAGAGACTACTTACCGGAAGAAGCCCCACCCAGAGGCCAGGAGAGGAAAAACAGTGAAACTAAAACAAAATCACTAGCAGCCCCACCTGCAGAGCACAATAGTAAAAACAACTCAATAAGACACAACAGCCCCACCTAGAGGCCACAAGAGTAAAAACAACTCAAAAATATAACAATAAATCAAAATTTTACACAAATCACAAACATATGTCAAAAAAATAATTTTTTTAATATCATCCTGTATTGAGTTTTAACTTAAATAAGAACCCAAAACATCTAAACACATTTAAAAACATCCTTCTGAGGTCGGTAAAATGAATACCCAGCATGTTGAGAGCAGAATGCTAATTCCCTTGTGAACCACCCAGAAAGTGCACTAAGCACTAGGGCCGGTATATAAGTTTTTAAAAATATTTTTAAATTTTTTTAAAAATATTACCTACAGTACAACTATTAACAACAAAAAAAACCACCCCACAAACTAAAACATTATTTGGTTAAATAAAACAATTTGAAACAATTATATCATCCTTTGTTCTTTTTTTAATCCACAAAAAACAAAACAAAAAGATGATCACAGTTTATAACATCCCGGCAACGCCGGGCAACCTCTGCTAGTTACACTTATATACCGGCCCTAGTGCTTAGTGCACTTTCTGGGTGGTTCACAAGGGAATTAGCATTCTGCTCTCAACATGCTGGGTATTCATTTTACCGATCTCAGAAGGATGAAAGACTGAGTCAACCTTGAGGCCTGTCAGGAATGAACTCACAACATCAGCAGTTTGGCTGCAGTACAGTAGTTTAACCTCTGCATCACAAGTATACTTGATATAAAGAAGTTATGCTTTCCCATGGGAAGAGTCTGAAGCTGTGGGGAAAAAGAATGAAGCAGGTCTGTAGCAGAGGACTGTAAATAGAATCCATAAGTGATACCTGGTTTCTAGAATTTATAGCAGCATTTTAAGCAGTGGGCATAGGGGAAATATTGGTGCATACCTCAATAGTGCCTTGGGGCTCCAGAAGTTCTTGGACTACAGCTCACATAAGCCTTTATTTTTGGCTGTGCTGGCCAAAATTTCTAGGAGCAATAGTCCAAGAACATCTGGGGCCACAAGGAACACTGCCCTACATCACACCAGCACTTTTTTTGTTGTTTGCATATAACGAGCTATATCAACAAAATCACCAAACCATGATTGCAAAGAGACTATTCTAGCTCAAGGCAGCTTAATCTGTCTATCAGTATGTAAATTTCTTTTTTAAAGGTAAAGGTCACCCTTGCTTGAAAGCCAGTCATATCCGACTCTAGGGTTCAGTGCTCATCTTACTAACTTTATAATTATTACTTTACTTTAGTGCTCATCTCTGTTTCAAAGCTGAAGAGCCAGCGCTGTCTGCTTCTACAGACGTTTCCGTGGACATGTGACAGGCATGCCTAGACACTGGAGTGCACAGAACGCTGTTTACCTCCCCACCGAAGTGGTGCCTATTTATCTACTTGCAATTTCTTGCTTTCGAACTGCTAGGTTGACATGAGCTGAGACAGAGACGGGAGCTCATTCCATCATGCAGAACTCAGGTATCGAACTGCTGACCTGCCACCGTCTTCTTTACTTGTAGGGAAAAACATTTTAAAAAGTACCAAAGTCTTGATTGACAACAATTGTTCTAGCTCAGGGGAACTTAAACCATCACTCACTATAATTTGTTCGAAATGATGTTTAATTTTAGAAATATAACATGCTCTCTTCCAATAATCAAACTATTATTGTTCCTAATTCAGTATTGCCTGACTGACAGTGGTTGATAGGAATATGTTTCTGCCCTACCTAAAGCTACCAGGGATTGAACTTGGAATCCTTTATATGTTAAACATGATCCATTACTAAGCTAACTTTCATAGCGTCTATGCAGGATACTTCCTGTTGCCGCATACCATTTGTGTGTATATTTGTATACATAAAGCTGAAGTATTTATTTATTTATTTATTGCATTTTTCTGCCACCCATCCGGGTGATTTGCAAGTAACATTAAACTGACTTCATTCAGACTGGGATGAAATGTTAATATTGTGGTGAGGGTATCTGTATAGAATATATGCTGCACAATGGGTCTGTGAATCTGACCGTTTCACAGAAAGCATTCTATGTATATTATCTAAACATGCACATTCCTACTGCACATTTCATCAAAACAGATGTATTGAGTAAGGTATCAAGTCATTTAGTTGTCCCCTTCATATTTATTCTGCCACATTTTGCTGTTTGTCTCATTGTTTTCCTGCACGAATGACTTGGCTGCATGTGATCAGCTCTATTTGCTGGCAAGCCAGATAAATTTTGAATGCCAGTAGTGTTAAGATTATACTTCAGCTGGGCAATTCAGACAGAGATCCTTAATGTTCAGATTTTCTCTTCCACTACTAATGAGGTTATGGCTTAGGGGCAAACATGGCTTGATCGCTTTTAAGCTTTGTGTCTAGATGACTTATCCTAAGTCTAGTATATAATATTTGACAAATTGGATAAATGCAAAGTGTCTAACAGCTCAGCAAAATATTGAGAGTAGAGTTGCTTGTTTCTTTTTTTGAAAAAATGGGCCAGAGGTAATAAGAATAGATTAACAACAATGACTGAGCAACACCTCTCAGCTGCAATATGCTTTGGATAGTTTAAAATTTCCAATATTTTATATTCCATGTTGCAATTCATATTTTCTCTAGACAGGTTGCTGATAATTTTTGAAATTTTAGGCTTATTCAGAATAATAAATCAGCACTTTCAATTTAGTAATTTTTAATTTTAGAAAGGAAACCTGGTTTTGCCTTCTCTCTTCACTTGCTTACCATTATTCAGTCTATCTAGTAAAATGGATAAAGTAATTTTCAGCTGTCAACAAGTTCATCAATATTGATGCTGACAGCAGAATTCAGTAAACTAAAGGGACTCCCTACTGTTTCATGTTTTTAAGGGAGGTTAAGGCTTGTTTCTTTTATTTTGCAAACTGATTTCATTCATACTGCACTGGAATGTTAATACTGTTAATAAGGTGTATGAAATACATACAGCCACATTAGCACATTAAGAATTTGCTATAAGATTTTAAAAACAATATTTAATGTTTACACTGTAATCACTGTAGAACTGGTTCCGAAACTTGTGCAGCATATATTCTATACAGATATCCTCACTACAATATTAACATTTCTTATAGATTTCTACTTAGTGAAACCGAGAAAAATACTAAAAAAAAATTCATCTCGTCAAGTTTTCTTGCAAAACTCATGTTTTTAGTTTAATTTAGTGTGAAGTTTGCCTTTAACCCAAAATCAGATATCCTATTCTTGATTCTAAAAACCCTATCCAATTTTTTCCCTTACTTTAATTTAATATTTATTAGAGCTAGAATCAAGAATAATGCAAAGAGAAAATAAGAGGAATGGTGGTGGTGGGCGTAGTCATTCGCCAGAACCGGTAGCAGAAATTCTGCTGGCCATGCCCATCCAAGTTTTGAAATAAAGTAGTCCTAATTTGGGTGCAACACAGGGCTTTCCCCCTGGCCACGCCCACAGTGTGGTAGTATTTTTTTTTAGCCCAACACTGGGCGTAGTCTAGGTTTAGTGGTGTGAGAAAGCTCAGATGATCACGTCCCAACAGGTTTATTTTGTTTGTAGCGAAAGGTGAACATATCCAGGAATCTTACTGGCTCAATTGAGCATGTTTCAGCGTGTTCTCTGGGGTATTATAAATGAGTATAAACATGCCTACTGTCAGATTTCATCATGTTTCAACATGTTAAATACATTCAGGATCTTGGTTGCTGTATGAGCCACACTCAGTTTACATCCTGCATTCAAACATGAGTGTGCTCGTTTTTAGTTCTGTATTATGGCTCCAAGATGTTGTGTTATTTCTCCAGACAACTTTTGTTTTATTTGCGGTGAATACACTATTAAACGTCAACAAAGAAACAAGTAATTTTGTAAAGAAAGTGTATTTTGCTTACTTCAAGTAGAAACTTGGGGATCAAGACAAAGCAGTGTAGAAGGTGTGAGGAAGATCTTTGTTTGTCGTTTAAAGGTAAGAAAACCTCATTCCATTTTGGCATTCCTATGATGTGGTGTGAACAGCAAAACCCCACTACGACTGCTATTTCTGTTCGGTAGATGTGAAAGGCTTTAATAAAAAAAAATAAAAAAAAGATATCTTACCCAAACCTTAATTCAGCTATTCGTCCAGTGCTTCATAGCTCTGAAATACCAGTTCCACACCCACCTTCCAGTCTGGATAATATCCTGAGCGATTTGGAGGATGGAGACACATTGCCTTCCCAGGACGAATCTAGCTCAGATTTTTCTGTTGATGAGGTACCTCAACTTTTTTCTCAGAGCGAGCTCAATGACCTAGTTAGAGATTTAGGCCTTTCCAAAGATTCAGCCGGATTGCTGGGGTCAAGACTAACAAATAAAAACCTGCTGTCACCTGGAACATCATTTTCATGGTATTGGGACCAAGAGAAAGAATTCACTCAGTTTTTCTCCAAAGATGGAAATCTTGTTTATTGTACTGATGTTCAAGGGCTAATGAAGTGCTTTGAAATAGAATATGATTCATCTGAGTGGTGCCTATTCATTGATTCATCTAAAACAAGCCTCAAAGCAGTCATGCTGCATAATGGAAATACATTTGCATCACTTCCTATAGGACACTCAGTGCATTTGGATGAAAACTATAATTATTTAACTGTGATTCTTGACAAAATCAAATATCAAGAACATTGCTGGATGGTTTGTGGAGATTTTGAAATACTAACCATGTTGTTAGGCGAGCAGGCAGGTTATACAAAATATCCCTGCTTCCTGTGTTTATGGTACAGTCAAGCCAAAGACCTCCATTGGACAAAAACTGACTGGCCACTTGAAGACGCCTTAATTCCCGGCAAAAAAAAGACATTAATACAACCTTGGTTACGACAGAAAAGGTTTCATTGCCACCTCTTCATATTAAATTAGGTCTTATGAAACAGTTTGTTAAATCACTGCCAAAAGATGGGAAATGTTTCAGATATCTGTTCCAAGTTCCCCAAAACTATCTGAAGCCAAGTTGAAAGAGGGAGTTTTTACTGGCCCCGGCATACGAAAACTGTTATCCGATCCCCTCTTTTTAGAAACAATGGGAGAAAAAGAAAAGGGAGCGTGGGACTCTTTCAAAGACAAAGTTCACAAGTTTTTAGGGAATACTAAAGATCCTCACTACAAAACCATTGTACAATTCATGTTGAATGCGTATAAACCTCAAGGATACAAAACGAGCTTAAAAGTACATTTCTTACACTCGCATGTCCCATTTCATGTCCCATTTCAGATTAGATAGAGTGATTGAAGAAATTGAATACAAATGTGATCACAGTAGAGACTAAACAAGAGTGAAAGACTGCTTGTTTGAAACTGTCAATAGATAGGTAAATGGATATATGCTGCTAGTTGTTTGGACAGTCCAAACTCTTTGGACAAAATTAGTGTGTCTTCTGTGATGGACACCTGACTAGTACATACCTCTCTATGTGAAGAATTCAGAATTTGATAACATTTTTAGGAATACAGTGGCTGGATTTCCCACTCAGCTTAGAGTCAGGAAGGACACAGAACTTGCTATTTTTGGTCAAAGCCAGGTACTTTACCAGGTACTGGAACAGGTAGCAAAACTGGTTGCTTATTGGACTAAATTACTTCTCATAGATTAAGTAGGAGTTGAAATACCGTACTCGCTATATATAATTCAGTATATAGTGCATTTTGTGTGAGAGTGTGTGAGAGGGAATGAGAGAGAGAACATATTGTGTAGTGTATAAAGTCTGTGCCACTAGAGAAAAATCTACTATCTACAAATGTAAATATATGGCATAGTTTGGATGGGAGTGTTTCATTTTTCCTTCTGGTGTTGTCTGAGTTGTACATACCATAATGTTCATTAGTTAAAGTAATCAGTTGGAAACCCTGAAGCTTTCAGTACCATATGGTTGATTATTTTTTTAAAGGGCAGCAAATGTCCTTCTTAATGCTCAGTTTTCATGTTTTCTTCTTCAGCTCAGCATATCTTTTGGCTATTTTACTAGAATATTTAAACCATTAAATTAAGACTGTATAATGGATGATCTTATACAATTAGAAAAAATGAAATCTTTATGGGGGCAAGAGGATTGGCCCAGTTCACAGCATCTTTCTTAACATTTTTTAAGAAGCTTAATTATTTCATTCTTGAAGTTACACTTATGACTGTACCTAGCTTCAAAATATTTCAGAAATGAGCAGAATGTTTTCACAGAAAGGTATGCACAGTCCATTTTCCAATATGTGTCTGTCTTAGTTTTTGTATAGGAAACTTTTTGTCCTGAGAAGAGAACTAGTATATTTAGACTTTACAAAAGTCTTTCTGTCTTGTTTTCCTGTACTTATCTGCTATTGGTGAACAGACTCATAGAAATCTACAAAGCTAGTGTAGACCTGTGCTTTGTAGTGCATAAAGTCAAGAACCAGAATTAAAAGACATGATTCCAGTATGATACTGTATGTACAGTGGTACATCATACAACAATTTAAATCTGTTCCACAGGGCTCATTGTTGTATGAAAAAATTGCTATATGATACATGTATCGTATAGCAATTTTCCCTATGGGATGCATCATACAATGATTTTATTTTTTTGCTAAGTGGTTTTTCCCATTGAAAAATTGTTGTACGATTTTTCTATAGGGAAAATTGTTATGCGGGACGCCATCCCCCAAACCTAATTGTTATGCGATTTTGTTGCTATACCGGGCGATTGTTGTATGAGGTTCCACTGTACTAGAGATATGTCATTTGGATTTTTTGGACTCCACCTCTTAGAATTCTCTAAGAATTCCACTGGCAGAACTCTGAAATTGTCAGCCTATAGACTCCTTAAATATATTCAGAGGACATTATTTTGCTCACTTGCAGCAAGGCCTATCTTAGACCTATACTTTATGCAGTGAAAGATCTAAAAACGAAGCTGCCATGGCACTTTCTGGGTGTCATAGTTATTTCATAGGTGCCCTCTATAGAAGTTAAAAGGCAGTAACATGATAACTTCCAAAAAAAACAAAACAAAAACCCTATTACAGCCTCCCCTTTTAAAAATATATATATTCCCAGTATGAAGGAAACCTCAGGACTTCAAGATAATGTAAGGGCTGCCCATGAATAACATAGTCACAGTTCATGCGCTTTTGAGCTCTTAACCTTCTCTTCTGCTAATCTTCTGGAGGTCGTATGTTACCAAAGAAATAGAAAGGTTTTTATCAACTATGAAATTTAAAAGATTCTTTATTCTATCTGCACAAAATTTTATGAGTCTGGATTACGTTGTCATGGTGTAAACTGATGTTTGGATTCCTGCATCAACTAATGTGGAAGTGCACTATTACATGGTAAATCCTGACTGTGGTTGTAAGTAACAGATAGATCTCCTGACCATGAACGTCAGTGTCTAGGGCTGAGTTTTAAATAATTTTCTATGGACAATCTATATGAGTTCAGTCTCAAGAAGAATGATTTTGTCAGCTGTGAAAGGAAGCTTGTTCAGTACTAGAAATGCAGAAGTACAGTAAAACCCCTACTTACGAAAAAAAATCTGTTCCATAGGCTTTTTCTTAAGTCTAATTATCTGCCCCACCGCGAGCCCTTCCGAGCACGGGCGCAGCCATCTCCAGCCGGGCCAGGGAAGAGGAGGAGGACCAGCCGGGCGGGGGGAGGCCAGCCATTCGCCCCACCGCGAGCCCTTCCGAGCCCGGGCGCAGCCATCTCCAGCCGGGCCAGGGAAGAGGAGGAGGACCAGCCGGGCGGGGGGAGGCCAGCCTTTCGCCCCACCACGAGCCCTTCCGAGCCCGGGCGCAGCCATCTCCAGCCGGGCCAGGGAAGAGGAGGAGGACCAGCCGGGTGGGGGGAGGCCAGCCATTCGCCCCACCGCGAGCCCTTCCGAGCCCGGGCGCAGCCATCTCCAGCCGGGCCAGGGAAGAAGAGGAGGACCAGCTGGGCGGGGGGAGGCCAGCCATCTGCCCCACCGCGAGCCCTTCCGAGCACGGGCACAGCCATCTCCAGCAGGGCCAGGGAAGAGGAGGAGGACCAGCCGGGTGGGGGGAGGCCAGCCTTTTGCCCCAACGTGAGCCCTTCCGAGCCCGGGCGCAGCCATCTCCAGCCGGGCCAGGGAAGAGGGGGAGGACCAGCTGGGCGGGGGGAGGCCAGCCATTTGCCCCACCGCGAGCCCTTCCAAGCCCGGGCGCAGCCATCCCCAGCTGCCTGGCACCAACGGAGCGCCGAAGGAGAGGACCAATTGACAGAAGGGAAGAAGGCAGAGGAGGAAAACCAGGGGGCAAGACTCAGAGCCCCATGCAAAGGATAAGTAGCTGACATGCAAAAATTTTGATGACTTAATATAATAACTCACATAAAGACTTTATGCCGACTTAATATAGCAACTGACATAGAGACTGTGTTTAAAGTGTAATAATATGCATGATAATATGTTGTTTAAAATGTTCTACACTTTTTAAAACTGTGATAAACTGTATGAGGGGGGAAAATGGCGTAGAAACCGGCAAACCACGCCACAAAACTTGCCAAGAGAACCCTATTGACCAAAACAAAAGGCAAAACAAAGGGGCAGGCTAGGTGATACAGGATGCTTAACACCACAGAGCGGAGGAAGGGGAGGGACAGGAAAGAGGGGGGAGAAATGCAATGTTGCAAGGAACAATACTGCATAGGGACATGGAATGTGAGATCAATGAACCAAGGTAAACTGGAAGTGGTAAAAAATGAGATGGAAAGAATAAGCATTGACATCTTGGGCATCAGTGAGCTAAAATGGACAGGGATGGGTGAATTCAGCTCTGGAAACCATCATATCTACTACTGTGGGCAAGAAAACCTTAGAAGAAATGGAGTAGCCATAATTGTCAATAAAAGAGTGAGAAAAGCAGTAATGGGATACAACCTCAAAAATGACAGAATGATGTCAGTCAGAATTCAAGGCAAACCCTTCAATGTCACTGTGATTCAAATATACGCACCAACCACTGGTGCAGATGAAGCCACAATGGACCAGTTCTATGAGGACCTAGAACACCTCATAGAACAGACACCAAGAAATGATGTCCAAATTATATTAGGAGACTGGAATGCCAAAGTAGGAAATCAAAAAGTGGAGGGAATAACAGGCAAATTTGGTCTTGGAACACAGAATGAATCAGGGCAAAGATTGATAGAGTTCTGCCAAGAGAACGCACTGGTCATAGCAAACACTCTCTTCCAGCAACACAAGAGGCGACTTTACACATGGACATCACCAGATGGCCAACACCGAAACCAAATTGACTACATACTCTGCAGCCAAAGATGGAGAACCTCCATACAGTCAGCAAAAACAAGACCCGGAGCAGACTGGCTCAGATCACAACCTACTGATCGCAAAATTCAGGTTAAGACTAAAGAAAATAGGGAAAACAAGGAGACCAGAAAGATATCACCTAGAAAGTATCCCTAAAGAATACACGGTGGAGGTGATGAACAGATATAATGGCCTAGACTCAATAGACAGAGTGCCAGAAGAACTATGGACAGAGATAAGGGACATCATGCAGGAAGCAGCAAAGAAAACCATACTAAAAGAAAAGAAGCATAAGAAAGCAAAATGGTTGTCTGATGAGGCTCTTAAAATAGCAGAGGAAAGAAGGAATGCAAAAGTCAAAAGAGAAAGGAAAAAATACAATCTTTTGAACACAGAATTTCAAAGAAAAGCAAGGAGAGATAAGGAAAACTACCTAAAAGAACAGTGCAAAGAAATGGAGGAAAACAACAAAAGAGGCAGGACTAGAGATCTCTTCAGAAAAATTGGGGAAATAAAGGGAACATTTAAAGCAAAAATGACCATGATAAGGGACAAAGAAGGAAAAGAGCTAGCTGATGCAGAAGAGATTAAGAAAAGATGGAAAGAGTACACAGAGGAACTTTACAAAAAGGACCTCAACACTCCTGATAATCACAATGATGAAAAAATTGAACTTGAGCCAGACATTCTGGAGAGCGAAGTCATAAAGGCCCTAAAGAGCACTGCAAACAACAAAGCTAGTGGAGATGATGGTATCCCAGTTGAATTTTTCAAAGCTCTAAAAGATGATGGCGTCAAATTACTACATTCAATATGCCAGCAAATTTGGAAAACAAAACAGTGGCCACAGGATTGGAAAAGATCAGTATACGTCCCAATCCCAAAAAAGGGCAATGCCAAAGAATGCTCAAATTATCGAACAATTGCACTCATCCCACACGCCAGCAAGGTGATGCTCAAGATAATACAGGATAGACTTCAACAACATGTGGAGAGAGAACTACCAGAGGTGCAGGCCGGTTTCAGAAGAGGTAGGGGGACTAGAGACCACATTGCCAACATACGTTGGATCATGGAGAAAACAAAGGAATACCAGAAACAAGTTTACTTTTGTTTTATTGACTATACTAAGGCATTTGACTGTGTAGACCACAACAAGATGTGGCAAGTAATTAAAGAGATGGGAATACCAGAGCACCTCATATGTCTCCTGAGAAATCTGTACATGAACCAAGAAGCAACAGTTAGGACAGAACACGGAATGCAAGCGCGGCGCCAAAATGGCCGCCGCGCACTTTGCGGGCCCCCCCCCACAGGACAGAGAATCCGGGTAGTTAGGGGCGTGGCCAGCTCCCTTATAAAAGGGGTGGCCACGAGGCAGCCGCGCTGCCATTTTGCCTCAGCGACGGAGCGGAGAAGTTTTTTCCCTGCGCCTCCGTCGCTCGTTGGTATTGCCGGGAAGCCTTTTGGGTCGATTTTGCCTAGCTAGCTTCCCTTTTTTGCTCGAGATGCCTTCCAAAAAGAAGGCTGCTGCGAATTCAGCTCGGGCTGTTAGGAGACGCAACCCAGGTCGGAGGACCGTGGTGCCGCCTCCTCAACAGCCTCCTTTGCCATCCCCGGCCGGGGCTAGTGGCTTGGGGTCTATGGCTCCTTGGCCCGTTCAGAGTGCGGGCGCGGAGGGCGCTCCGGCCCGCGGTCCGCGAGCGGTGGACACCGCTCCTCCTTCCGCCCAACCTGTTGGGCCGACTACTGCTGGACCCCAGCCTCTCCCGGGGCCCTCTAGCCTCGGGGGGTGGCCTGGTGCCCCGCCTTGGCAGGTCTCCTCACCAGCCCTACCGGGCTTCGGCCCTGGCCAATGGCCATATCTGGGCCATGGGGTGCAGGGACCTGTACCCATGCAAGGGTCAAGTGGGCCGGCCGGCTCTTTGCCCATGGTTACTGTAGACACCTTGCTGGCCCGTATTTCGGCCTTGGAGGAGTCTTTGGCTCGTGCCAGTCAGGCAGGTGCCCCTTTCGGGGTACCTTTCGAGGCGCTATCGGCAGCAGGACAACGGCCGGCGGGGAGGGTCGAGCTGCTGCAGGCGGGTGGCGCGCCTCCGGCCACTGCCTCGCAGCTCCCCAGCCAGCAACCTGGCGCGGGTCAAGCCCCGGTGATGAGCTCTACATCGGTCGTGAGCTCCGACGCCCCCAGTGGGCCGGAACCCCCGTTGGGGGCGGCCCGCGGGGGTGCAGCGTGTGAGTATATGGTGCAAACGAGTACATCCACACACATTCCCAATATGGGGGGGACCTTTCAGTGGCCTTGGCCTCGCGCGGGTGGTACAGGGGCTACGCCGCCGGCGACCCACCCGGCGACAACTACTGCCACCATGCCCGCTGGGGTGGGCATTGGTTCTTACACTGCTGGGAACGTACTTGGGGTGGCAGGGTTAACTCATGCCCCTTTGGGTAGGCCAGCTATCCCCTTTTCGGCCTTGCCGACGGCAGGGTATTCCCTGCCATTGGGTGATCACTTGGCGCAGGCTACCAGGGAAAAGATATGGCGAGGGGAGTACGTGGATATCTTCTCACTCCTGAACAGAGAGCCCACTAAGGAAGAGAGGGAGGGTCAGGATGAGAAGGACAAGGAGCAGGCACGCCGCCGTAAGCCGCTGCGTACCTGGGCTAACTGGCTCCCCGCTTATTTGATATACATGGCGGTGTATTTGAGGGCGCGGCCGGACCTAGCTATTCCCATGGTCCAATATTTGGACAACATATACAGGGCAATGGTAGATTTCCCGGGCCCCTCATGGCTAGCGTATGATGAGGAATTCCGTATGAGGATTCCCCTGCACCCCGAGATGAGATGGGATGAGCCGTGTCAGAGACTGTGGCTCTTGTATATGACACCCACACGTCCTGCCCCGGGGGATAGGTATCATTGTGGACATGCGGTCCAGCGAGCAGCTCCAGCGCAGGTTACCCGCCAAATGGCGGGGCAGGGGGTTCCAGCCCGCCTGCTGTGCTGGACTTTCTCGTCCAATGGTTCCTGCAGTCGGAAGAACTGCAGATATAAGCACGAGTGTCCCACATGTTCTGGTCCCCATGCAGCCTCTGCTTGTCCCAAGCCTGGGGGGGTGCGAGGCAGAGGGAGGGGTGGACAGTGGGCTGGCAAGCCTGCCACGGATGGAGCTAGTTCTCCGAAAGGCCCCCTCCCCAATTAAGGTGGACATGCTGGAGCGCTGGCTCGCATCGTACCCAAGGGGGGAGGACAGGGAGTACCTTATCCAAGGTTTTAAGCAGGGATTTCGTATCCCTTTTATGGGTGATAGATCTCCTCAGGATGCTCCCAACCTTTTATCCCTTAGAGGAAGGGAGGAGGTAGCCGAGGCCAGCATTAGAAAGGAGTTAGACGCGGGCAGGGTCGCCGGACCTTTTCCCGTACC
Organism: Bradypodion pumilum; assembly: GCA_035047305.1. Taxonomy (NCBI): domain Eukaryota; kingdom Metazoa; phylum Chordata; class Lepidosauria; order Squamata; family Chamaeleonidae; genus Bradypodion; species Bradypodion pumilum. The sequence continues at coordinate 76,133,241 of JAWDJD010000002.1, read as the reverse complement.
CCCCTTTCCCAACTTGAAGGTTTCACCATTGGGTTTGGTTCCTAAAAAGTCCCTAGGCGAGTTTCGCCTTATTCATCATTTGTCCTACCCAGCCGGCCGATCGGTCAATGATGCGATACCTGATGACCTTTGTTCGGTCAGGTACACATCGTTCGACCACGCGCTGCGCATGGTGCGCGCGTGTGGCCCGGGTGCCTTGCTGGCCAAGTGCGACATTAAGTCAGCTTTTCGCCTCTTGCCGGTGCACCCGGGCGACTTTGAATTGCTGGGTTTTAAATTTAAAGGGGAGTATTATTTTGATAAGGCCATGCCTTTTGGCTGCTCCATATCATGCTCGGCTTTCGAGCGTTTTAGTACCTTCCTAGAGTGGGCTTTCGTCCGCAGGTCAGGGTCCCGGTCTGTAGCCCATTACCTGGATGACTTTTTATTCGGGGGTGAACGGGGCTGGGATACGTGTGCACGTCTCCTCAATACATTTCAGACGCTAATGCAGGAACTGGGTGTCCCTTTAGCGCCCGAAAAGACCGAGGGCCCGTCGACCAAACTAGTATTCCTGGGGGTTGAGATTGATACATTAGCACAGGCTTCTAGGTTACCGGGTGATAAGGTGTCTAGGATAGTGACCCTTATCTCGGAATTGCTGGCCAAGCGTAAGGCATCCCTGAGGGAACTGCAGGTGCTACACGGGCACCTCAATTTTGCCTGCAGGGTGGTCGCACCGGGCAGGGCTTTTGCCCGGCGCTTATGCGACGCCATGGCAGGGTTATCCAGGCCCCACCACAGAGTCAGGCTTACCCGGGGTATCAGGGCAGACATGTTTGTCTGGTTGCAATTCCTGAGGGAGTTTAATGGGGTCTCATTTTGGAGGTCTGACCTCCTGGCATCCCCCAATTTCCAGATCCAGTCTGATGCCTCAGGATCCCTGGGTTATGGGATGTACTCAATGGGAAGTGGGCCTATGGTGGGTGGCCACCGGCATGGGCAGGCACAGGTCGCCTGCGGGATCTCACATACCTGGAATTTTTTCCCATTCTGGGTGCTTTGATGCTATGGGGCGAACAGTGGGCTAATTCGGTGGTGCATTTCTGGTGCGACAATGCTGCCGTGGTGCACATTGTCAATGCACAGACTTCTAAATCGCCCAGGGTCATGGACCTAGTGCGCCATTTTGTGCTGCGCTGCCTGCGCCTCAACGTCATGTTCAGGGCCAGGCATGTCCCAGGGGTTAATAACGATATTGCTGACGCTTTGTCCCGCCTGCAGATCTCCCGGTTCCGCGCCTTGGCCCCGGATGCGGAGGAATTTCCCTCGCCACTCCCGGACGAGATGTGGACTATTGGCAAGGAGAGGTGAACCGGGCGATTGGCCTGTCACTAGCGCCACGCACGCGTAAGGCGTATCAACAAGCTTTCAATTTGTATAAGGCTTTTGCTACTCGATTTCAATGGCCAGAGACCTGGCCCATCCCGGTGGACCATGTTCTGCGGTTCATGGTTCACCTGCATGCACAGGGCCTTGCACCTCGCACCATAGCATCCAAGCTCTCGGCGTTGGCTTTTATGGCCAAAGTAGGGGGTCATGTGGACACCACCTCTGACTTCCGTGTGAGACACGTTTTGGAGGGGTGGGTGCGCGAGCGCGGGCGTTGCCCGGACGACCGGCACCCTATTTCCCCAGGGGTTCTTACCCAGTTGGCCCGGGGCTGGCCAGGCCTCTGTTTTGATCATTATGAGGCAGCCCTTTTTCATGCAGCCACAACGGTGGCATTTTTTGGAGCGCTCCGCATCAGCGAACTCGTGATGCTGTCTAAGGCGGATGCAAGTGGTAGGGCACTGGAACTCGGAGATGTATATGTTGCCAAAGACTGGGCCCAGTTGAGGATTCGCTCCTCCAAAACAGATCAGCATGGCGTAGGCAGTGGAGTAAGACTGCTACGGTGTTCTTTGGCAGACATCTGTCCGGTTGGTGCCCTACAGGAATACCTGGCACTGCGTGGCTGGCACCATGGCCCGTTTTTCTGTCACCAAGATGGGTCTCCCCTTACTAAATTTCAGTTTTGGAAGGTGACAGCTAGAGCCCTCACCAGGGTGGGACTACCAGGTGCCCGTTATGGCACACATTCGTTCCGTATTGGCGCAGCCTCTACTGCAGCTGCTTTTGGGTACGCTGGGGCTGACATACGCAGCATGGGGAGGTGGGGCTCACAATGTTTTCAGTTTTATGTGCGCCCACTCCCGCCATGAGTACCAATCCCTTCGCCTTACCTTCCTTTTTTTCTCAATTTTCTTACAGACCCTGGGTGTCGTATTACACCGGTGACAGTATGGCTGGTGGGCCACAGCTATGTGCTCAGGGCAGCGCGTTACGCTGCGGCGACAGAGTGGGGACCCCGACTGGGACTGGGTGACCACGCCAGTCTCTCATGGCACGGTAAGCCGGGGATGTTATGGCGGGAGCTGCGGCCTTTCCTTTTTTCTGGCCTGGGGGCTGACCCGCCTGACATTCTAATCATCCACTTGGGGGGCAATGATTTGGGCCAGGTCACCGGCTTATCGCTCAAGCATGCGATTTGCGAGGACCTCGCCTACTTGCATTATGTCTGGCCTGCCACGGCCCTGGTTTGGTCGGACATTGTTCCGCGCCACTCTTATAGAGGGGGCGTTAACCTCCTGGCCCTTGACCGAGCTAGGCGCGCGGTCAATAAGGCAGTGGCGCGGTTTCTCACCACCAGGGCTTGGGGACGGGTTAGTCATCACCCCGATATTAGTCTGCAAAATTGTGACTTGTATGCAGGGGATGGGGTCCATCTGTCGCGAGGAGGTATGGACCTCCTGTTGGGTGACTGGCGAGCAGGCCTGTTGACCGAGCTGACGGTCTGGGGGGGGGGCGTCAGGTCTTCTGTGAAGCCCCTCCGTGTGGCGGGTAGCACTGGTAAGGTAAACAGTATGACCCACAAGTATCCGGCAGGTTCGCAATTGACTGGACAACACTAGACAGGAATAAAGTAGTTAAACGTTGTCCGGTCAACGACGAATCAGGCGATGGGGTGATGATGATTGCTAACCAGCATGCATCACCCCTGTGATTTCACGGATACGCGTCAGAGGGTGGGGTCATGAGTTAGTTATTGACTACGGTCAACAATTTGTTTGTTGTTAACAAACAAATTGATACAATTTGATACATTGTAACCAATTGCCGTTGGCAATTTTGGGGTGGTACCTTACCAGTGTTACTTCGGCCTGCTTGCCTTAGGAATTATGATTGGTCGTTTTACCAATACAAATTTATAATTCGGACTAGGGCATTGAATCAATAAATGTGGCCCTTTGCTGTTATCCACTTTCAATGTTGTCTGTGTCCGTTATTGGGGGGGTGCGCCTGCAATGCAAGCGCGGCGCCAAAATGGCCGCCGCGCACTTTGCGGGCCCCCCCCCACAGGACAGAGAATCCGGGTAGTTAGGGGCGTGGCCAGCTCCCTTATAAAAGGGGTGGCCACGAGGCAGCCGCGCTGCCATTTTGCCTCAGCGACGGAGCGGAGAAGTTTTTCCCTCCACCCCCTCCCTAGTTAACAGTGTGATCATGGTCGCTTCGGGGCCGGGTGGGAATTTTTGGTTGGGACCCACATTGGCTTCGGGTCCTGGCTTTTTTGCCCATCCCACACTGTTGCTATGGTTTGATATAGGGGTCTTTCTTCGTTCCTACTGTTGACTTTGGTCACATGGGCGGGTAGCACTGGTAAGGTAAACAGTATGACCCACAAGTATCCGGCAGGTTCGCAATTGACTGGACAACACTAGACAGGAATAAAGTAGTTAAACGTTGTCCGGTCAACGACGAATCAGGCGATGGGGTGATGATGATTGCTAACCAGCATGCATCACCCCTGTGATTTCACGGATACGCGTCAGAGGGTGGGGTCATGAGTTAGTTATTGACTACGGTCAACAATTTGTTTATTGTTAACAAACAAATTGATACAATTTGATACATTGTAACCAATTGCCGTTGGCAATTTTGGGGTGGTACCTTACCAGTGTTACTTCGGCCTGCTTGCCTTAGGAATTATGATTGGTCGTTTTACCAATACAAATTTATAATTCGGACTAGGGCATTGAATCAATAAATGTGGCCCTTTGCTGTTATCCACTTTCAATGTTGTCTGTGTCCGTTATTGGGGGGGTGCGCCTGCAATGACAGAGTGGTTTGGAATAGGAAAAGGAGTAAGACAAGGCTGCATTTTGTCACCATGCTTATTCAACCTATACACAGAGCACATAATGTGCAGTGCAGGGATGGAGGAATCACAATATGGGATTAAAATTGCTGGGAGAAACATCAACAATCTGAGATATGCAGACGATACCACCCTAATGGCAGAAAGTGAGGAAGACCTAAAGAACCTCTTGATTGGATTGAAGGAGGAGAGTGCAAAAGCTGGCCTGAGACTCAATATCAAGAAAACCAAGATAATGGCAACAGGCCCCATCAGTTCCTGGAAAATAGATGGGGAAGAAGTAGAAGCAGTGACAGATTTTACATTCTTAGGATCAAAGATCACTGCAGATGGAGATTGCAGCCATGAAATAAAAAGGCGAATGATTCTTGGGAGACAAGCCATGAGAAACCTGGGGAACATAGTGAAAAGCAGAGATATCACATTACAAACAAAAATTAGAATAGTCAAAGCAATGGTATTCCCAGTGGTAATGTACGGATGCGAGAGCTGGACAATAAGGAAAGCTGAACGCAGAATAGATGCCTTTGAGATGTGGTGTTGGAGGAGAGTTTTGAGAGTACCCTGGACAGCGAGGAGAACAAATAGGTCAATCTTAGAAGAAATCAACCCTGACTGCTCATTGGAAGGTCTAATAGTAAAGACGAAGCTAAAGTACTTTGGACATCAAATGAGAAGGGAGGATTCGCTTGAGAAGGCCTTGATGTTGGGAAAGGTGGAGGGCAAAAGAAGAAGGGGGAGGCCAAAGATGAGATGGCTAGATGGGATTGTAGACACAATGGGTACAGAACTGGGAGTGCTGAGGAGGATGGTGGAGGACAGAGGCGCCTGGAGAACAATGGTCTATAGGGTCGCAAAGGGTCGGAATCTACTGTGCGACTGAACAACAACACAATTTTTATGTCACTCGAAGCAAACCCATAGGAAAAATAATTTTTTTATGTAAATCGAAGCATAGGAAAATCCATAGGAAAATGAATCCTTATGTAACTCAAAGCAAACCCATAGGAAATTATGTAAATTTCATGTCGCCAAAGCCTCCCTGCACTGCCGAACAGGGAGATGTTTATTATAGTGTCGAGGCAGGCTAAACCAACCCTGCACTGTGGCCTGTCTATGACCTTTTGGCCTAAAGAGGGCTGTTTTTCCTTAAGGGGTTTTACTGCTTTTGCAGACAGCGTTTTGAGATGTGCTGGACTCTCTCTATCCAGAACTATCTGGCAATTAAAATGGCGATGCTGGACTTATAGAAATGTCCAGTATTCCTAGATAACAGTTTCATGCCTCCTCTCTCTTATGACACATTCAGAGTCCAGCTAACCAGGGGTTAGATAAAAATTACCTCACCAGGAAGAGACTCCAGCAAAACTTGATAACTCTCCTTTGCAAAGAAATGAAAACTTAACGAAGTCTTCTTCTCCGTTGGAATTCACTCTTCCTGACAGAGACATGCTACCAATATGCTAAAGTACCGCATACTCCCTGTAAGCGACAGGTGGAGTTCTTTGACGCCGATTGTGGCGCGGTATGATGAGGCAACCTTAGGCTGCACTGGGAGTGTGTGTGGATAAAGGAAATTATCGCAGCCTAAAGGATTGGTACATGCCTCCTGTAAGACAGTGCCCGGTTGAGCGTTCAAGACAGGGACATGGTTTTAGCACAAAATCATTTTGTAAATTGAATTTTATGTAACTCAGGGCATTTGTAAGTTGGGGTTTTACTGTATCTCAAATAGTTGGTATTGTGCAATTCTCAGCTGAAGTAGTTTGGACAGTGATTGACTGCAGTTGCCACCGATCTTAGAGACAAGGTGTCTCATTGCTAGAACTGGAGGAAAGATGATACATATGTTGATGGAGATAAGCAGGGGTGCCTTCCATAAGCTTGACAGCTACATACTCATCAGCTCCACACAACACTAGCCTAATGATAAATGGCTTTCACAGATGTTGCTCTTCAGCTCTAGCTTGACCTGTGATTGATTTATTTCCATATGATGGATATCATGTGTTCCTATATTGTATCCCAGCCTTACAAAATCTTTCTAGTGTCTCCATAGAGTGAAATAAAAGGAACAGATGAAAAATAGGGGGGTGTTACACATTTGGTCCTCTGAGGTCAGTGTTTTCAAGGGTAAGGTAGAAAAGAAAGCATCTTCGCCGCATGTTGCTTTCAATCCAGGCTAATGTTTTCTGCAGACAAGTAGATCTTGTGATTTGCTTATCTACCGTCATCTGCCTCTCTCGGTAGGGAAGATACAGACTAAGAATGAATGGCAGTGGGGCTATAGGGGTTTGTGACCTAAGATCATGAGTTTACAAACTGATTCTTCTGCATATCTTTAGTCCTCATAGGATTAGGAAATTTATGCCGTCTGTCCCTTCGTTGTGGCTGAAGGGGGAGGGGGGGGATGAGAAAAGTAAAACCTCCCAAGAGGATGCTGTTTGGCAAAATTAAAGCATATGGAATGAGAAAGAGAGAGATTGAGAGAAAGAGATGTGCATTCAAATATATTTTAGGTCTAGACACCTAAGGACATAATCTTTGAGTAGACATATGTAGAATTCTGCTATTAAAGAGGTGTTGCTAGAGCACATTGGGCACTCATATCGATACTTGTTTAATCTACTTGTCTTGAAAAACCCCATGATATTTAATTGTAAAAAAAAATTATTCTGGCAATAGTTTTGAGTGATTAAGCATGTTTCTTTTAATTCACTAGGAATTTAACATAGCTCTTCTTCTACTGTAGGACTTTTATCATACTGAAATGCTTGGTCAGCATCATTCCTTCATTGTTTTAGGTACATTTTGGTATTATAGAAGGGCCCATGATCATAGTCATGTGGTAAAATAATCACTTGAAAGGGTAAAGTAGTTAGTAACAAATGCCTACTTTGAGACGCTATGAACAAACCTCCCTCCCTTTTATCCTGCTTACAGCTGAAGATCTGTCTTTTGAGGCAGGCTTCTAATAATTATAATTGAGTCCCTGGATGCTGCTTCTTAGCTAAGGTTTGTCTATTTTAATGTTTTGTCCCTTTACTTAATGTTTTAATCTTGTTTTATTTAATGTATTTTAACCATTACTCAAGTTTAATTCTTTTTGAATTTTGTATATATTGTTTTTTTATTTGATCTTTTTAATTTTGTGAGCCACCTTTAGTCCCCCATGGATAGAAAGATGGCATATAAATAAAACAAATAATAATATATATTGATAATAACAGTATTTTTCACAAATGAGGAAAATGTGAAATTGCATGCAGTTTCATATTTGGAGATATTTCAGAAGATTTCTCATCTTTTAAACTCAGGATTCTTCCCAACATTGTGAAGGCAGGCTTTATCCTAACAAATTTCCTTTAATGTTGATGACTTCTTTTTTCCAATGGAAAGGGTCAGAGAATATCATCTTGGTATTTATTTTCTTTCTCATAAAATTTGTATATTAGCCTATTCTACATGCATGTTCTACAGAAACAAAGTAGTAACTTCATAGAAAGGCCAGCTCATTGCAAATACATTTGGGTGGGTGGGTGGGGGCTACCTGATGCCATTAAGCTTAAAGCTAAGTAATGCTTGATGCAGACTGTCCTTATGTTCAAGACTTATTCTTTCAATGACAACAAAACATTATCCTTAAGTAATTATATTGAACAGTAGAAAATCCAGAACGCTGAGGAGATGCATAATCAAGACTGAAAATCTAGGCAAGTGCAACATTCTGAAGTAAAACATTCCAGCTCCTATTAGAGGAAAAATTTGAAGTGTAAGGCAATAAATAGACATTGTTGTCTTAATCTTAAATCTGCAGTGCATAGTAGGTTTTCTTTGGACAGTTAAATTTTTGTTACCTGCATTATTTGCTCTGACAGCTCAAAAAAAATATCAACCATGGTTTCCAACCATGGTATTTTTGTGCAAATTGGCACTGGTAATTTTATAGTCATTTATACTGCTGCATAAATAATATGGAAAGGAGAGAAAAATGAGGAAAAAAAGATATGGAAGAACTGTACCTAAAACAAAAAAGGGTAGGGGCAATTAAAGGGCTTTGATGAACAAACTGCTCCCCAAGTATTTTTTCATCCCTCCCCAATCTTTTTTTCCCTACCTATCTCTCTACTTGAGTTTGTCTATTGCAGAGGTGGCCAACCTTTTCATGCTGTGGGCTGGAGCATGCTCCCTCAGATAGATGTGCAGACCAGAGGTGTGGTTTCTCCCACTGCTTCCACCACTTACAGTGGCTGTGGGCTCAGGTACAACCATGGCACATTTTCTGCTGTTTTCTCTGCTTCCACCACTCCCTGTGGCGGCAGGAGCAAGGGCAGCACATTTTTGCCACATTGTGTGGCTGTTTCTGCTGCATTTTCAGTTGTTTTGGTGGCATTTGCAGGGCTTCTGGTGCGTTTTCACCGCTTCCAGTGGCAGTGGCAGGATCCTCATCACAGGCCAGATTAATTGGCACCAAGGGCCAGGTCTGGCCCATGGGCCATAGGTTGAGAACCCCTGGTCTATTGCATTAGAATCATACATCTATATGGAAATCATGTTGGCACAAAAGAGATAAGGGAAGTTCATTTGGCTGTGTTTGCTTCATGTGGATTTCTTCTGATATTTTACAGAAAACCCATTGGAATAGTGTATTTATGAAATAAAAATAAAATTAAAAACACAAACCTCATGCTAAAAAATGACAGGCAGTCCAAATAACATCACTCTCAATATCTGATACTTTAAACTGTCTTCTCTAGATAACAAATGAACTTAGCTCTGATGTGAATTTTTCTTAAAGAAGAGATGAAAGGTTAACTGTCTTAAAGAATAGGATGTGTGACATCAATTTTAGAAAACAGTTTTTAATCAAAGCAGAGTCATCACTTGAAACACCTAATACATTTTAGTGTTTGCATACACTTCTGAATAGTTAGGGAATCCTACACACCCTCCTGTCACCCACATAACAAAGGAGGGTCAGGGAACCAGACTGGAAATGAAAAAGCAACTGTAGCCCCCAGTGCCTTATTTGCTGGCTTTGACAGAGGTCCTCAGAGGTCGTAGTGACTGACAAGTCTTTGGTAGTTCTGAGACTACAGATAATACACAAGCCATCTCTTGAGACACAACAGCTCCGAGTACTGCCAACCATACTTAATAGAGGAAGGGAAGCCAGCAGGGCCTGAACAATGTAGCAAAGAAGAATTACTCTAAGATTGCAAATAAGTTTTCTCAGCCAATTAGTACCAATTAGGAAGCCGAGAGTACTGTGAGTCTTACAAACTGCATTCGCAACAAGTGTTCTTCCCACTCTTCTGTCCGACTCTTTCATACAGCTACTTTTGTAATCATTTTCTAGGGTGCACCTCTGCTATGAACACTTGCCTGGGCTCCCGTGAGAGACAACTGTGCCGTATGTGTCACTACGCCAGTAATGTTTCTTTTTAAAAACAACAACTGGAGTGTAGAGATTTGAGCTTCTATAACCTGTAGTAACCCAAAGCGCACATTGGGATTTCATAAAGTGCAACTGAGAGAGAGAAATCACAGTTTAAAAAAGGAGGTGGGGAACAGAGAGAATCAGGACTTGTCAACAGTACTTCAAGCTGAGAGCTCACAGTGGCTTTAGTAATATAATGTCTTCAACAGAATAGATCTGAAGCAGAGAAGAAGGGGTACATTCTTAGCACTTCACCCATTGTTTTTGCAATATTGAAGTAACATTCTCATCATATGCACAGTAAGTGACTACCTTGTTGTGCACATTAATAATTATGAGTGGAAGACTTATCTCTCCCCCCCCTCTTCCTGACAAGGACAAAACTACAAATTACTATGCTAAAATAAATTGACATTTTTATCAGGGAAAAATATTACCCTCCTTCAGCTTTTTCAAATTGCCAAATTACTTCCCCCAGAAGGCTTACATAAATGTTGAACAGCATTGGGGATATGGCCAAACCCTGTGGGATCACTTATTGTAGGACCTAAGGGTCAGACCTCATATCCCTCAGCTGCACCCTCTACAACTGGCCTTCCAGAAGAGACAGGAACCAGACCAAGGACTGACCCCCAATCCCATATAGCCTGTTGAGAAGGATACCATGGCTGATAGGACCAAGAGAACCAACAGAGTGGCATAACCCTTATCAGACTCTCTCAAAGGTCATCAAGCAGCATATCTATGAACCATGCAGCCTGACTGGAAAAGATTGAGGGAATCCATATCATCCAGGAGTGCCTGCAACAGGTTTGCCACAACGCTTTCAACTACCTTGCCCATGAATGGAATGTTTGCAAGCAGTCTGTAATTATTTAGTTAATTGGCCACCAACCCTAGCTTCTTATATATTGGCTTGATAACCATATCTTTCAGGCAAGAGGCCAGATATTCTGATGATATGCAAGAAGGCCCATATCTGTTGTTGCTTCACTTGCTAATTTGACCAGCCAGCACAGGCAAGAATTGAGAGGAGTGCCTGGAGACAAACCATCTGATGACACAAGCTGACATTGATCCCATAAAATTGGACAAGGCGGTGTGTCAGATATATCAAAGGTTTATTAGACATGGTCCAGTGGCTTTGGTAACACTAAAAACATTATTATGCAATAATGTTATGCAACATTATTATGCAATACGTTTCTACATGTCCAGGTCAAGCATTCTTGAAAGATGCAACTATGATTCTGCTGGATCCAAACCCACTCCATTTCAATTCCACATATTACTTTTCATCCTGTAATATCATCCTGATTTGGAAGGTAGCAATAAATCTGCAGCTCTGCTCTTCCCCAGCACCACTTAGTAAGACTCTATTAATCAACCTCCCTTCTATGAAGCAATGTTGTGCACTGTGTACAAAGCTGTGAAGCATTTCCTTAAAAGGAAAACAATGAAGGCTATGAAATATTTTTCATTATCAAGCAATGTCTTTCAGAGTTATTTTTGATTTCAAAAATAAGCCATATTGGCAGCATGCAGCATCATATCACTTTGTCCAAAGATGTTTTATTGTTGTATTATTGCTTTGGTTTTTCATTTCTTTAAGAAACTTTTACACCTGTTAAGAAAGACAGACAACAACTCCTCAGCTTTAATTGCAAACACATGAAAGGTGAGTCAGAGGGAGTGGGCAGCATTTTTCAACATTATGTGGAATAGAGAATCATTTAAATGATGAAACCTGAACCAGTAGGAGCAGTGAATGTCTTGACTTACAGCTGACAGGATCTTCTCAGGTTTTAATGGATCACTTTCATTGTGTAGGAATGTCAGACTATCCACCAAATTAAACAGGAGATGATTGGTAGGATGGTGATGATTATTGAGATTGTTCTCCTGTCTTCATGCTGCTGTTACTGATGTTGCTCAAACATTAATGTGGTGCTTTCTGGTATTCAAAGTGCTGCACAAGTCTCTTCCTGTTTCTAAAAGAAAAAGAAAGTAAAGGCCTTTTCCAGATGAGAACAAGCCAAGGAGGCAGGTCAGAGGGTATTTGATAGATTCTCTCTCCCCCCCCCCAATCTTTGGAGGAAATGGGAACACTTGGGGGGAAATGTATTTAAAAAAAGAATGGTAATGCCTTACTAAGGTCTGGGGGAGGCAAATATAGTTGTTATCTTTTGAGTTAGGAGAATGAATAGAGTGGAATTAAGTCTGCTCTGTCAGATTTTGAATGCTCCAGTGTGCCCCTCTTAGCCAATGGATGTATATGGATAGTTATTAGAGAAAAAAGTCAAGTATCTCAGGAAACCAATCTTTAGTTAAAGAGTTATTGCAAGGGGCCTACAATTATATTGTCCTAACATCATTTTGTGACTTTAAAGCAAACAAACAAATAAACAAACAAAACCCATTTTTTGTGTGAGTCATTGATATACCAAGTGAGAATATTCAGAAATGTAATCTTTCATTCAGTACAGTTTGCCTACTACTTATAAAGTATAATGTATACAGTACATGGTATTTTACAGCTTCTATGTTGATCTAGTGGTTAAGGTGCTGAGCTGGAGACTGGAAAGTTTGGTTTTAACACAGAGTAATCTCTGACACGAAATAATTATTATTACATGGTATTCTTAAAAATGAAGCTGTTTTAATTGTATTTATAAATGTGATTTAATTTTTAAAAAATATCACATTGTACATTTAATGAAATGATTGATAAAGGGCCATTTTACATGTTGAAGTGTAAGTTATCTTTGTCAATTATGTTTTGCTTATGTGATTAGCCAAGTGTTTAACCTTTTAAATATCCAACATTTTAAATCTTGCACCTTAGTAAACATAATATTGAATGTAAATTTAGTTTTCAGCAAAGCTGACATCTCAAAGCTGGTGATATTTTCAGCTTTTAGAAAGCTACAAAAACATATGTTACGTTCTTCATATAAACTGATGAGATTTTAATTAGTATTTTATACTCTTTTGCACAGAATAGTGCATGGAGGTCAAAAAGTGATAGAAGTTTAACTTTTAATGTTAAAACATAGAATGAGGAACATTTTTAGAGGAGAAAACATATCAGAAGAAATAGGTTCAGTTAGTATTTTGAGTCAAAAACCTTTTCATATAGCGGTTATCTTTGAAACAGAAGTCGGAATTTGTTTCTATAGGAAATGAGAAAGTCTGAATAACAACATGAAGCCTTCAAGAGAAAAGTGACTTGTCTTTGCTTTGCATTTTTAAATATTTGTAGTAGACGTATTTTGTTTTATGTCTCTTTTGTGCTAACAAAGATTTAGATTTTCATTTCAGTTGGAAAACTGATTCTATTTATGTGTAGTAAATTAGTAACTTGTGGGGTATCTATTGATGGTGCAGACCTTTTCAGTGAACTTAGGGTGATGGATGAAGAGAAAAAGCTTGGGACACTTCCTGCTATTAGTAAGCAGATGCATGCTATCAGTGTTCCAGTTCCCTATATTGATGGTGTGTCATATTCCTATAAGCCATTCCACACTAAGGCAACGAGGAGTGCTCTCTCAGGTCCCATTCATCAAATATTTTGTATGCGTGTTTGTTAGAGAAGAACTCTGAATGTGTGGTTTCAGATGCGAAGAGAAAAAGAAGGCTGATACAATTTCCTCTCTTAAATCAACAAACATATGTGCATATTTTTCAACAGTAATAGCGAACATATGTTCTCCAAGCTGCTGTTGTAAATACAGGAAGATTCAGCTGGTTTTTAATAATGTGAAAACCGTAATATACAATCTTGTTTGGGTGTGTGTGTGTGTGTGTGTGTATCATCTACATCTACACTATTTGAAAAAATAGCAAGTTACCATAGTAACCAGTTTTGAGGCTTAGGTTTGAAAATGCAAATAGCCTTCCTAACCACAGAGTATGACTTTAAGGACCTGTTGAGTCTGTGTATTAATCAGCAATGCCACAGCAGTTCGGGGGTTAACCAACAAGTCATTTATTATAGCTCAGATCAGACCTGCCTGATACAGACTAGTTTCGTACTAGTTTTCAGACTGGGGAAAACAGGGACGAGGTAGCAACTTATATACAGACAGAACAGCAGTTACAGTGATACATTTCCCCGGGCTTTTCCTAATGCAGGAAACCTGTGTAAACCAATCAGGTACATTGAAAACTTATGAATGAGGTGTCTTATAGAAAAAGGGTGTGATTGCAGCAAGACTTAATGGCGATTGCAACTTAAAGCAATATACCTTAATAAACGTTTGGACACAACAGGACCTTACCTCATTTTAATTTGTATTCATTTCAAACAGCAGATCGTCATTTTCTCAGAGTAGACTTGCTTTAGAAGAGGAACTCATGGCAGACTCACTAAAAAGCCAAAATGTTTTTGTGTTTGTCCCACAGTTATGATGATTGTTAAAACAGATAGACTAGGGGTGCCCAAACTACAGTCCACAGGCCGAATCTGGCCTGCAGGCCATAGTTTGGGCACTCCTGGTTTAAGCAGAGCAAATGGCAGCCTAAAAATCTATCTCATCATGTTGCAAAATAGACTGCAAGGCACATTTTACTTCTGCTTCTGGTGGCAGGAACCACGTGACTGGCACGCTGAACCACGTGACCAGCCCACTGAACCACATGACCGGCTTACGGCTTGAAAAGTTTGGGCACCCCTGCACTAAAAAGCGAAAATGTTTCTGTTTGCCCCACAGTTATGATGATTGTTAAAACAGATAGACAGTCTACATTTTTGTTTGTGCATTTATTAACATTCTCTCCACAGACATGCCTTCAGGTAGGAATACCAAGGTGCTTTTTGTTTCTGTTAGCAAGTAATAATTATAGTAATCATGCAATCTTCCATTTTTATGTTTAGAGAAGATACTTTTCACAGAGTAGAGGTACTTAGGATGCTTTGGTGGAAATATGTAATTAGCAAGTAGCTGGATATTTTACTAATTTACCACATAGGTTGCTCTGTGTTCTGGTTGCAGGTGGTTCTCTGCTGGGCTTTCGTTACTTTGTTAGTCTCTGTAAGGACATCAAAATTGTAATAGTGGCCTAGTTACATATATTATATTATATTTGCAGAATGTTTTCACTGGTGAAGATAGGTTGACCTCAAAAGAACACAGCTCAACTTTTGGAATCCATGCTGAGTTTCCAGAGGTAGTAGTTTAAGAAAAAGGCATATTTTCCACTGAAAACAAAGCAAATTTGCTTTACTAGTCATTGAAACACAATAAATATGGAAATTCAATGTTATTTTCTTTCATCTCCTATGGTGGAAAGACAGCTCAAGACACACTTTCATAAACATGAGGCATTAAAATTTTTGAAGTGATGTGGTCTAGAGATTATTAGATAGATTGGACACTTCCAAATATGAAAGATTATTTTTTTTGTTTAATCATGATTCACTAATGCATTCTAGAAAACACTGGTGACATTAAAGATCTGTATCTATAAAGCGACGACGTACATTCGTATGTCCTGAATGCATGGCTACACCCTGTGACCCACCCCCCTGAAAATTTAACTGGGCCTACCTTGCGCGTCCCCTTGGTCAAAGGGGGGGGGGTCCTGAACCAGCAGGCGGGTTGCCAGTCCCACTGACAAGGTTCATGGTGGCGGTGCTGGTGTGCTTGCGTGCTGCAGCAAGCAGGCAACACAATCGGGCACCTGATGCAGCCGACGGCATGCGCGTGTGTGCCAGCATGCGGGTGTTGCATCCGGGAACCCAATGCTGACACAGGCACACACGCGACCAATGACGCAGAAACAAAATCGGGTGCCTGATGCAGTCGCTGCCGTGCGAAACCGAAAGCCCAACCCTGACGCATGCGCAACCACCGACGCAGGACCAAATGGGCTGGTATGCATACGCACGTTAGCACGCACATGCCACCACAATGCACCCACTGTGGCCAGCAACGATCACAGGTAGGAAACGCATGGGGATCCACCAACCAACCCCCCCAGACCACCCCGGGCGAAGGCGGGCAAAAAAGCTAGTGAACTATATTGCAGTATTTTGAAATTGAATAGGAGGAAACGATTTTGAAAGTAAAGTGTAATTTTACAGAAGATATATTAATGCTAAATATAGAGAAACAGGGCTTTAAATTTGGTTATTCATAGAAAGATCTTGAAAAAACAGTTTTTGTTCTATCAGATAAAGGTTATAATTTTATTTAATTGAAAGCAAGAGTAATTGAGTGTCTGATATGAAAACTAATATAAGTTACTTGTTTTTACACATTTAGGATAACTTTTAGGTATGCAGAAACTTATAAGTTTCTAAATTAAAAGAAGATGATAAAAGTATACACTCAACAAGCTGAAAAGGCCCTGCAAGCTTCGGTATTTACAGTACATGTTTACTTTATTCTTTAAAGATAATATCTTATTCATCTACTTAATTTTCTTCAGTGGAGTGCATTGGGACTTGACCATAAAAAAGGGGAAAACCAGGATTTAAGTATAATTGTAGTTATGCGGAAACATGTTTCTAATTTGAAATAGAATGTGGCAAGAAAAAGGTGCATTTATTATCTTTTCAGTTGTAGGTTTCTGAGAAAAGTGTTATCCACAGGTTCTTTATCAGCCGGACCTATGTCACTTGGTGGATATGTGGATAAAAAGAGATAATGTTTATGTTCTTGTCTCAAACTACAGTGGTACCCCACATAACGAACACTTCGTATAATGAAAAAAACATACAAAGAAGCATTCGTTAGGCAATCACGATACCCACATAACGATTTTTTTTCTCGTTATATGGGTTTTCGTTATATGGGGTATACCTCGCTTAACATAAACCCTGTATAAACATTTTGTTATGTAGGGTATTGCCAATTTGATCTGCATAATGAAAAAAAACACATAACAAAGAGCTCCATGGAACAGAGCTTTTTTGTTATGCGGGGTACTACTGTATTACTACTGTACATGGGGAAAGATTTCAGGAGGGTGAAACAGAAATACATCTCTTGCAGTACCATTTTGCATATGGCTGCTGAAAAGTAAGGACTGTGGTGACTTAGTGGCTAAATTGCTGAGCTTTACAACCGGAAGGTCAGCAGGTCAGCAGTTCTAGACTTGAGTGCTGCATCATGGATTGAGCTCCCACCGTCTGTCTCTCAGCTCCTTCCAAGCTAAAAGTTCTAAAGCAAGAAATTGCAAGTAGATAAATAGGTACTGCTTCAATAGGAAAGGTAACAGCATTCTGTGTGCTCTGGCGTCTAGTTGTGCCTGCCACATGGCCATGGAAACATTTTCAGAAACATCATTGTTTCTTTGGCTGTAAAAAAAGAGATGAACATGACTGGATTTCAAGCAAGAGAGATACAGTGATACCTCATACAACATCCAAACTTGGTTCCACAAGTTTGGACTTTATACGGATTTGGACTTTGTATGAGGCATGCAAAATCCTAGCCGCGATGCCTCATACAACGTCCAAATCCTTGCCGCGATGCCTCGTACAACGTCGTTTCCATAGAGATACATTGTACAGTACTGTAACAGCACAGACTTCAGGGCAAAGTCAAGGAAACTGATAGGAAACAGACAGAACTTTAAGAAATCATTGTCTAAAGGCTAAAAACATTACAAAAACATGTCAAACAACCCTGATTGTCCAAGAACCTGAAGAATGCTGCAAAAATCCCAGGAATTCTTCTAAAAATTCTGATGAAAAAATTCAAAAAAATCCAAAATCACGTTCAAAACCACTCCTAAACACTCTTCGCCTCATGCAAAACCCACAAGAGCAATGCACGCATGTGTCCTGCCTTTTATCCTGCCCAGGCACAATGCAACCTGGGAAAACCCCCAATGCCTCATACAAAGTCGCATGACTTTGTATGAGGCAACTTTTTTCAAGGAATTAGGCGATGTTGTATGAATCCAATGTTGTATGAAGCGGACTTTGTATGAGGCATTATTGTATTTACCTTTACTAAGAGGAAAGTGCTGATGAAATTACTCCTGGCTTGTCGAAACACTTTACCTGTTCTGGTAGCTGTCCTGTTTTCTAACTGAAATTAGGAGCTGAAAACTAGTAACAATAAATAAGCTTATTGTTCTGTGACATCTGTATTGTTCTCTCTCTCTCTTTTTTTTTTGGATAACATACTAAATGATTCGCTTGTTAACCATTCCAATGGTGTAGCAAGATAGCTGGCTGGAAATCTCAATGAGGCATTTGGCTGCAGAGCCAGACACAGATTGGGTTTTTGGTTCTCCATTTTGTCTCCCAGGAGAAGAACCCTCCTGTCTAGCCTTGGGTAAATTGAATGTTTGTAGGCCACCTCCATAAGAAGACAATGGTAAACCATTTCTGTATGTTTTGTACAGTAGAACCTCATACAATTGCCCCATACAGCAACAAAATCGCATAACAATTAGTTGGTTTTTTTTTTGCAGGGATGGTGTACTGCATAACAAATTTCCCTATGGAAAAAAATTGTACAACACTTTTTCAATGGGAAAAACCACTTAACCAAAAAATAATAATGATTGTACGATGCATCCCATAGGGAAAATTGCTATACAGTACAATGCATGTATTGTATAGCAATTGTTTTGTACAACGAGCCCCATGGAATGGATTAAAATTGTTGTATGAGGTACCACTATACCTAGAAGCCTCTGGAAAAGGTTGTTATAAGCTTGGTCAACTTGACAACATGTAATTATTATATACTGACTTTAAAAGTGTAATGATATAATATGTTTCATGAATATTTTATTGGCCATTCGTGCAGAATATGAGCATGCTTTTGCTTAAAATGTGAACCAATGGCAAGTTGATCTCACCTACAGGGAATTCTGCATTTCATTTTTGTCAACACCCATGCATCTATAACTTATACCAGCCTATGGGTATGAGTTCATGTTTCTACTTTCCACTTGTTAACTTGTTTTCCTAGGCAGCAATGGTTTGGGTGGGCATCCCACAATATGATGAAATGATTATATCTGAAATATTTAGATGAAGTGTTTGATGAGTCAGAGTTTAAACATCATACATAGTATCATCTTGCTTCACATAGTAGCTTGTGAATCCTTCAGAAAACATTGCCAATATGGTTGTGAAATAAAATAAAAGTGGAATAAAACGTGCAGTCCAAAATTGTTGTGTCCAAAATCCCATAACAACCTGAGCATTCTTTAAGGCAGGGGTACCCAAACTTCAGGCTGCGGGCTGGTCAAATGGTTGAGTTGGCTGCTCACGTGGTTCCTCCCACCAGGAGCAGAACTAAAATGTTCCCACACATGTGCATAACGCGGCCATAAATGAAGCCGTGGGTCTTTTATGGCAGCATTTTGTACATGCATGGCCGCATTTTACTTCTGCTTCCGGGAGTGGTGAGGGCCGGATGGAATGGCAGTGTGGGCACGGTTTAAGGTCATCAGACAAGGCTCTCCTCCATGAATCTCTTCAATCTGATATATAATTTAAAGGCAAAAGGTTTATACGATCTGAAGAGAAACCAGAGTGGAGAAGCATCTATGTATCTATGGATACAATCAAACTGAAGATATCACTCATTATCTACTATTCTGTCCTCTGTATAATGACCCAAGAGTACTATTTTTGACTCCAATTGTCCAGTCATATTTTAATTGCACCACTGTAGAAATAGTGGTCAATCTGCTGTCTGTTAATCAGGTTTTTATTACATATTCTGTAGCTCAATTTGCTTTAGCAGGTAGGAAATTGTGATCCTATTTCATTAAAGGTCATTCTACAGCTGAAAAGTTTTTAGTAAGATGTGAAAGAATCTGAGTTGTTTTAGTGCATATCGTTCCTGGTTTTACTGTATTAGAGAATTTTTACAAAATGTTTTATGTCATATTCTGTTTTGTAAAGTCTATGGCCATGTACAATAAAGACTGATATATAATTCATCATATTAAGGGTCTTGGTAATGGCAGTCCAGTTACAGAATATCTAGAGCAGGGGTTCCCAACCTAAAGCCTGTGGGCCAGATCTGTCTCATGCACCATTTCATGTGGCCCCTCACCCCTTCAAGGGCATTCAAGAAGCAAAATGGCCACCCCTTTGAAGCTGTTGGGACAAAAGGGCTATCCCCATCATGCAGGCAGGGCAAAATGGCTATTAAGCCCTTGAAGCTGACTGAGAGAGTGTGACTCAGCCCCCAGCTTGAAAAGGTTGGGAACGCATGATCTAGAGTACAGTAATACCTCATACAAAGTCCGCTTTGTACATTATCGAATTCATACAACATTGCCTAATTCCTTGGGAAAAGTTGCCTCATACAAAGTCTTTTGGGGTTTTTCCCAGGTTGCATTGTGCCTAGGCAGTATAAAAGGCAGGACCCATGCGTGCATTGCTCTTTTGGGTTTTGCATGAGGCGAAGACTGGGGAGGTGGATGGGGGAAGGCACTTTTTTTGGTGGGGTGGACAATTGTTTGGTGTTTGCTGCTGTGGTTTTTAAACACAGATTGCATGTTCTATAATTTTTTTATGTTGGTATTTTTGGGGGGAGCACTGTTTGGTGGGGTGGGCAATTGTTTGGTGTTTGCTGCTGTTTGGATGATTAACACTGTACTGCATGATGGGACATGTTGGCATCCATTTTGTCCTTGCTTCCATCAAGTAATTGTTTACAATATCTTGTACAAAATGGATGACCAGCCGCATGGCTGCAGATTAACACTGTGCTGCATGATGTGACATGTTAACTTTTAAACCTGCACTTCATAAAGTTTTCAAAAGTTAAAAACTTGTTGTATGGTTTGTCCCCTAAAATCAGGGTTGTTTGACATGTTTTTGTAATGTATATAGCCTGTAGACAATGTTTTCTTAAAGTTCTGTCTGTTTCCTGTCTGTTTCCTTGACTTTGCCCTGAAGTCTGTGCTGTTACTGTACATTGTATCTCTATGGAAATGATGTTGTATGAGGCATCGCGGCAAGGATTTGGACGTTGTATGAGGCATCGCGGCTAGGATTTTGCATGCCTCATACAAAGTCCAAATCTGTATAAATTCCAAACTTGTAGAACCAAGTTTGGACGTTGTATGAGGTATCACTGTACTGCCTCTAATCAGTACAGTTATTTTGGGGCACAAAATGAAACACTTTTATATTTTGCCAAACGTTTAACTAGGTTCTGTTCAGCACTTTGAGATGTTAGGTTTCTGGAGCACAGCCTCAGAATCTGTCTGCCAGGTTCTTGTCTGTGGGCTTCTAAGAATTTTGACCCCAGAATATATTTTTCAAGCTCTAGTTTTAATACTGTTTAAAAAGAGGAATCTTAATGTGTTTTAACATTTCTATTCTCTCCATTTATAAATTTGTTTTACTATATGTTTTAATGAAGTGGTTACCAATGTGGGGCACACGACCCACAGGGGGACTTCAATTCCCAGAAGACTAAGTCAGTACATTGGGTAATTAGTGCTTTGGGGAATTGACTTACGCTTCTGGGAACTGACGTCCAAAAACCAAAGGTTGGGAAACACTGTTTTAATGGTTAAAATTCTGGCATACTAAAGGTTAGAATAGTCTTGTTATAAATAATAGAAGAAAATACTTGCCAATTAGTTGAATTTCAAGGAGCTGCGGTGGCTCAGTGATTAAGAAGCTCATCTTGTTAGCTGGAAGGCTGGCAAGTTGGCAGTTCGAGACCCGGATACTGCATGGTGGATTCAGCGCCCGTCTCTGTCCCAGCTCTTGGGGACATGAAAGGAGCCTCATTTGGGCGTTCCCTGAGAAGAGTTTATTCTGCAAAAATCCTTTTCAACCCAGAATAATTTCTGACACTAAATTGTCATTATTATAGGACTGTTTAAACCAGAAGATCTATGCTTTGCCTCCTATATTTGACTCTGCTTTTTTATTAATATTTTTGACTGGTTTTAAAAGTTTAATGTAAAAATGTAAGACCAGATATCTCCATACACAATTACAACAGATAATGCACTACAGTCTATGACTAGAAATCTAGTGGGTAACAGATGTGACATCTGTTTTGTTTATCATATGCATTCTAGATTTCATTGAAATGGAATTCTATCATTGAATTGGGGTAAGGTGTGTCTATAACCCTTTGTGCATTTTTTCAGTTACCGCCTAAATCCCCAGGCATCTACACGACTTCAGGTATCTTTAGCTGCATTATCTACACACTTATTAGTTCTTAGTGGAGTTGAAGTTATTAACCTTGAGGGAAAACTGAAGGTCTCTTGAGCATTCTCACTCACAGATCCCTAAGTATTGGGGGCTCAAAGAGCCATATCTGTGTTACCTGTTCTGTACTAATTAGGAGTTACTATTATGTAATCTTTAATATAATCTTTCTGTTTCCCCAAGCAATTGGCCTTCTTATGACTGTGACAGTAAGGTACCTTTTACACAATTAACATTTTAGTTTAAAATTTCTTACAGAAGCTTTTTTTATTGTTTATCAAAGTGATAAAATTTAAAACTGCTTCCAGAGGTGGTATGTGTGAAGTTCTTGGGCTTATCACACTACGACTTAATGGATATGGCAGTGGCAAAGAAGAGAAATACCCCTGTCTCTCATGTATAACTGGAGTGATAATATCTTTTAACACATTCACAGTTTCATGCACAGTGATTGCCATTTCTCCTCCTAGAGGAGAGCACCTTTGAGCTCCCTGCTATATGACTGATTGTTCCAGCAACAGTGTTACTGTCACCCTTCCTTGGAGATAAAGAAAAGTCCTTAG
This sequence comes from Bradypodion pumilum, assembly GCA_035047305.1. Classification (NCBI taxonomy): domain Eukaryota; kingdom Metazoa; phylum Chordata; class Lepidosauria; order Squamata; family Chamaeleonidae; genus Bradypodion; species Bradypodion pumilum. The sequence goes on along the minus strand of JAWDJD010000002.1, from coordinate 76,110,838 downwards.
TAGCATGATCGTTTTTTAAAAAAATGTTAGGGGATTATGTGGGAAGAATGACTTGGTACAACAATTTCAAACACCAAAGAGCTGATGAAGAGAGCACAGCAGAGGTTATACCTCTTGAGAATCCTCAAGAAGAACAATCTTTCAAAGGACCTGCTGTTGGCATTCTACCACTGTACCATAGAGAGTGTGTTAACCTATGGTCTGTGAGTATGGTTTGGGAGTTGTACAGCTAGGGAAAGAACAATGCTGTCCAGGGTCGTAAAGACTGCGGAGGGGATAATCGGCACTCTTCCCACTCTAGATCAAATCTATGCCACCAGGTATTATAAGAAAGCTGTAAAGATTGTGCAAGATCGTCCGCACCCCGGAAATGATCTCTTTCAACTTCTGGCTTCTAAAAGAAAGTATAGGGTCATAAAGGCCAGGACCAGACGCTTGAGAAATAGTTTCTACCCAAAAGCGGTTCTGGCTTTGAATGCAGTGAAATGCAGTCTATGAGGGAGCTTCTGTATGTAGTTTTTTGAGTTTTTGAGTCTTAGAGTTTTAATGCTTTTTAGGGGTTAAATGTGTATATGTGGGGTGGGAGTATGTTGATAATTTTGTATAGCTGTATTTTGTTTAGGTTTTGTTGGGTCAATAAGTGGTTTTTCAATCTCGTTCTGTTTAGGACAATGACAATAAAGATTTATCTATCTATCTATTATTATTACCTATTGTATGTCACCTGTATATACAGCAGCATTTTTGTATTGTAGTATTACTTGTTGTGAGACGCCCTGATTCAACAAAAGCTGAGTAGGGCGGGATACAAATAAAAATCTAATCTATTCTTTATTCTATTTGTCAACCCAAGGTTTTTAGTGCAGATTGACGAATGCCCATTTTAACTTTAAAAGATCTACATATTGTATTTAAAAATCTTATTACAATAATGGTACCACTTCACTTCTTCACCCTGTTTCTCTTTTGGTAGTTTTATTTAGGCCAAAGGGATTGCAGTGCTTAAAGCTAAAGGACATTGGATCTTCTTCTAAGTAATATTTATATAATCTTAATTGTCTCTTGCTTAATATAAATACATGTGACTCATTGCTACTAAATATAAACTGTAGCTTTTAATAGGCAAGCTGCCGTATTTTCCGGCGTATAAGACGACTGGGCGTATAAGACGACCCCCAACTTTTCCAGTTAAAATATAGAGTTTGGAATATACTTGCCGTATAAGACTACCTCTCTTCTAATGCACACCAAATAAAAATTAACCCACACTCAACCCGAAGACGCGCAGTCCTCCAAGTCGAATGGGCAGGTTCTGGTGGAGAGCCAATCCACGCTCACGTTCTCCTCCTCGAGGTACAGGAAGATGTGTGCAGCTTGCTTCCCCTTGCTTCATACTCCCCACACAGAGCAGGGACTCAGCCGCACCACCCCCCACCATATGTGCCGGACATATGAAGCAAGGGGAAACAAGCTGCAGTTAAGTACCTGTCCTATAAGACGACCCCCGACTTTGGCACAGATTTTTCGGGGTTAAAAAGTAGTCTTATACGCCAGAAAATACAGAAAATATTTAAAAACTTGTTTCTTTCACAAACCAGTCACTATTCAATCACCCTGTGAGCTCCACCTCCAGTTAACTCATTGGCTGCGTAGTAGAATTAGATTGGTTGGGTTACTGTGTGTTTCGATACATGTTTAATTTCCTTCCATCTTTCGTCCAGCACTTGCTGTTGCCTTAGGTTTGCCACCTTCTATTGACATTCTGGCCACAGTTCTGTCTTGAAGTCTGGCTCTGGAATTTTGCTCTCCATATGGATACCTTCCCTAGTCATTGTTTTGAAGTTTTGGCCATTTCTCTCAGCTTCCATTGTTGATATCAAGTCTTGGGGGTTTTTCCCCCCTCATCTTATTTGTTTTCTGCAGGTTTCTGTTCTGAATTGCTGCTTTTTCCTGCAATGGGGATGGAATATCCAATTTAAACATGTTATCCCTATGTCTGGCTGCTCTCAGCTGCCTTTCTGATTGGCTGCACATATCCTTCAGCCAGGAAGTCCATCTGCTCACATTCATAGTTGTTCAAATACTGTCACCCACTATTTTCTCTACAGGCAACAGTAAATAGTTCTGCTGGTACCCCACCAGACGTCAATCATTCGCATACCCATCCTATGATGGTGTTTGATTTCTCATGTGTAAGGATAGACTAGGATTAGGGGTTTAGAAGCACCTATAAGTCCTGCTGCTGGCAGTTTCACATGCCAGAAGTATGGGAAGTCTGCATGTTTGTGATGGCAAAGATCCTCTGATCAAGAACCCTGGTAAATGCATGTTTTTTATATAAAACAATCTTGGTACCTTTGTAACCACATTTCTGTTTTGAGTCCTACATAAACCCTCCTGTTCAACAAAGTACTGAGATATGTTCAGACAGATGACTTATATTTACACCTGCACTGCTGCCCCAGTTAACCCTGTTTGCAAGAAGGAAAACCCCTGTCTAGAGCTGCAGTCAGCATGACTGCCAAAGGGTCATTTCAACAGCTGTTCTTCTGTCAGCCAGATTAACCCTTAAGCAGTAGAACGTCTCTTCCAAGTCCAATATGACAATATATAATGTACAGTACTGTACAATTCCATTTTAAAATAAAACAATGTAACAAAAGCACTTTTAACTACATGTTTATGCACTTTACTCATAAGAACATAAGAACAGCCTTCCTGGAACAGGCCACAGGAGCCCATCCAGTCCAGCATTCTGTCACACACAGTGGCTCACCATTTGCTTCAGGCTATTCCCAAGCAGATGCCTTCACCTGCTTAGGATTCCCTGGAAATGGCATTGAGAGATATCCTGCCTATCTCTCCAACCTGGAGGTTGTCCTTAAGTATCCATAATTATAGCCATTGATACTCTTGTCCTCCATGAACTTGTCTAATCCTTTCTTAAAGCTGTCAAGACTGACAGCTGTCACCACTTCTTCCAGCAGGGAGTTCCATAGACCAGTAATCCTCTGGGTGAAAAAGTACTTTCTCTTATTTGTTTGAGAACTCGTACCCAAAAGGTTCATGGAGTGTCCCCTAGTTCTAGTGTTATGTGATAGGGAAAACAGTTTTTTCTTATCTACTTTGTCCACACCGTGCATGATTTTATAAACTTCAATCAGGTCACCTCTTAGATGTTGTTGTTCAAGAGTGAAGAGGCCCAAACGTTGCAGCCTCAGATGGTAAGGAAGGTGTTCCAGTCCCCTAATCATTCTGGTTGCCCTCCTCTGCACTTTCTCCAATTCCATAATATCCTTCTGGAGGTATGGCGACCAGAACTGTACACAGTATTCCAGATGGGGCCTCACCATAGATTTGTAAAGAGGCAAAATGACACTTGCTGACTTATATTCTGTACCCTTCCTAATGATCCCTAGCATTGAGTTTGCTTTTTTCACTGCTGAGGCACAATGGGTTGATACCTTCATTGAGCTGTCCACCAGGACACCAAGGTCCCTTTCCTGGTTTGTCGCAGAGAGTTCAGACCCCATCAGTTTATAAATGTAATTGGGGTTCTTTGCCCATTGTTTACTCACAATGCACTGGCTGTTGACATGTTGCATCTGCACAACAGGAATGGCGAAATTAGAAGTTTTTCATCTACAGCAATCTCCCACTGCTACTGATGTTATTCCTTATGGGCAGGTGAAGATACACAATGGGATTTCATCTCTTTAAGTATGTATGTGTGTGTGAGTGGTGGTGGTGGTGGGGATGGAACAGATGGTGATGGCCATCTGTGGGCCATGGTGGCACAGGTTTAATCAGTAAGCCAGAAGGGAAACATTTCATTCCAGTAGTTTTGTGCATGGTTGCGCATATTGCAACACTTATTTGAAACAGGCTAAATGAATTAAATAACTCAGGTAGACTTACAATAAAAGAGCTTAGCTACTATTTAAATGTGGTAGGCCATTTGAAACAGGAGAATTAATGCTACCTCATTTATCTTCTGTTCTGAAAAGGAAAAGAGAGACAGTTTGATGTCTAAATGAAGTAATCTCCAGAAACAAAAAAGATTATATTTGTTAAACTGTATAAGAAAAAAAAAGTGTAAAGATAATATGGCTTTGTTCACAGAATTACATAAAGAAGATTAAAGACAGGAAACAAGCTGCTTAAACACTGTAAACTAATTAGTTCAATGAATTTTTTTCCTGAGGTTCATGAGATACGAAACATTGGCACCAGTGCGTGAAATACACTGTGCCTCAGTGCTCTTTTCAATTTATTTTTCTGTTAGTGTCATACGTATATAAAAAGAAATCAGCCAAAAAGAAAGAGGTTACAGAAGGAGACCAAAGCCTGGCATATGAATGATGCTGACATTTTGTCATTTTAAGCCTGTTGCGGGAAGGCCCTCCTTATATAAATACCAGCTTCATTTTCATGCCTGTAGCCAGCTATATTGCAAAATGATGTCACAACAAGGCCCCAAGGAATTCCTTTTGTTGCTTAGAGCTGTTCTGGCAGATCCAAGCTAAACTAATCATGAACGAGTTGACGCATTATTAATTACTTTGCCCAGTATCGAGGTATTTAGAGAGGAAGGCAGGGGAGGGGGAGCGTGCATAGTAAGAAAACAGGAGCAGGTGTTCAGGTCGGAAAGCCTGTGTTTATTTTTGTTTTTTCATCCTTGTAAACAGACTTGTGCACTATTTGATGTGGCAACAAGTTGTAGATCCAAGGTGCTCTCATGAGACTGTGCCTCATTGCAGGCGCACCCCCCAATAAAGGACTCAGACACTGATAAAAGTGGAAAACGGCATTGGGCCACATTTATTGATTCATGCCCTAGTCCGAATTATAAATTTCTATTTGTAATTGACCAATCATAATTCTTAAGGCAAGCAGGCCGAAGTAACACTGGTAAGGTACCACCCAAAAGTGCCAACGGCAATTGCTACAATGTATCCATTTGTATCAATTTGTTTGTTGACAACAAACAAATTGTTGACCGTAGTCAATATCTAACTAATGACCCCACCCTCTGACGCGTATCCGTAAAATCACGTGGTGATGCATGCTGTCTAGCTATAGCCATCACCCCGTCGCCTAGTTCGTCGTTGACCGGACAACGTTTAACCAACTTATGCCTGTCTAGTGTTGTCCAGTCAATTGCGAACTTGCCAGCTACCTGTGGGTCATAATGTTTACCTTACCAGTGCTACCCGCCCATGTGACCAAAGTCAACAGCAGGAACAGACAAAACCCCTATGTCAAACCATAGCAACAGTGTGGGATGGGCGAAAAAACCAGGACCCGGAAGCCAATATGGGTCCCAGCCAAAAATTCCCACCCGGCCCGGAAGCGGCCAAAACATCACACTGTTAACTAGGGAGGGGGTGGAGGGGAAAAACTTCTCCGCTCCGTCGCTTCGCAAAATGGCAGCTCGGCTGCCTCGTGGCCACCCCTTTTATAAGGGAGCTGGCCACGCCCCTAACTACCCGGATGCCTTCGTCCAGTGGGGGGGGCCCGCAAAGAGCGCGGCGGCCATTTTGGCGCCGCGCTTGCATTGTGTGCTAGATAAGTCACTGCTGGAAAACTATTATATTCAAAGGTCTAGATTTTTGAAGATCTATCTCCTATACTTATTTGTTTTTGTAGTAGGTGACTTCAAAATACTAAATGAATTTGCCTTAACAATCCCTTTACACTTCAGTCATATCTGCATGCACCATTATTGCAACTGTCTATCAGTGGCAAAGATTAAAAGACACAGTACAGACATTTTGAATAATGAATACTAGGAATACTAATAACAAATTTCAGGGCCAGCTCAGTGGATTATCTTGCTTCAGTTGAAGAATCAGATCCATAACCTACTCATTCTTTATGCAGAGTCCAACAAGACTGGTAGTTGAATCTTATTTGAGCACTGATAATGGAGCAGCCTTTTCTCCTGTATGTGTGAGTAGCAGGATAGCTTCAAGGGAATAGAGACAGGAAATCCCCCCCCCCTTTACTGCCTCTGGCAAATTTACACTCTAACTAATAGGCTGGGATAATTCGAATAGTGTTTTTTTCCCTGGGAACATACTATATCATTACTGTGGAGCCTATATTTTAGAAACTTTTAAACAGAGAGAGTAGGTAGCAAGGCAGTCATGGTATCTGCAGGACAATATACAGTAGATTGCATTGAGTACATGAGACTATTTTAGCTGCTTTCTAAGAAGCTGGGTTTCACTACAATTGTATAAATGCAGTTTAACAAAAGAAGCATAACCTAACATTTACTTGATTGTTCCATTTGTAAATATCTACACCTCGCAGTTATTGAACCTTAAATATATTTATGTCATGCCGTGCCTAATTAATATCAATAACATGTTATCGAGTCAATTTGAACTTATGGCAACCCTGTGCTGTATTTCCTACAAATAGAGTACTCAGAAGTAGTTTACCATTTCCTTTTTCTAAGGGTGTTATAGGACTGTGTAGTTTGCCCAAGGATATACAGGCTGGTAGCTCCAAGCTAAACTAATTATGAGTGAGTTGACATGTTATTAATTAGTTTGCTCAGTATTGCCCAGCTATTGCCTAAGGAGATTTTTTTAAAGCTACAACAAGAGGTAGAACTTTCTAGTCCTGCCTGCCACATGTCCACAGAAACGTCTGGAAACGCAGACAGTGCTGGCTCTTTGGCTATAAACAGAGATGAGCACTGAAACCTAGAGTTGGATACAACTGGCTTTCAAGCAAGGGTGACCTTACCCTCACTATGGAATTCCTTACTAACTAAAATCACAGAGGCTTTTCTAATATAGAACTTTCCATAGAAAATTACTTGACATTGGGGAACTATTATGACTTCCATGTGACTTGTTAATATTTTGGGAATTATTGGATGCCAACATAGTTTGTAATTGTTATATTGTTGTTGGTTTTTCCTACTACAGTAAAACCCCATATAACAACTTTAATTCATTCCGCGTGGCTAGTCGTTGTACGCTATGCATCATCATATAGCGATTATCCCTATGGGATGCATTGTACAACAATTATCTCTATGAGAAAAATCATACAACGACAAAAAATCGTTGTATGGTTTTTTCCCCATAGAGTTGCATTGCATCGTATAACAATTTTAGTTGTTATACGGGGCACAATATTTTTTCAAATCCTCGTTGTTGTATGATTTAATCACTGTAAGAGGGATTCGTTATACGGGGTTCTACTGTATGTTATTTGATTGAATTTGTTCTTATTTTACTTAACATTTTCCTTATCATTTGATGTCTTTTTCTTCTTACTGTGTGCCACACAGAGTAGTGGCTAATTGTTGGCAGGATATTAAACAAACAAACAAACAAATAAATACATTCTTAGTACATGGGAATATATATCAAACACAGATAAGTCTTTATCACCTCAGTGAAAATAAAAAAATAAATAATTAAATGTGACTATTTCATTTAAAATGCTGACTAATGAAAAAGATTCTCATTTACTGTAACAAAGCTAATGAAGGCATAGGACCTTAGCGTTCCAGGTTAAAAATAATTAGATACTAAGGGACCTATGCAGACCTATACATTAAGAGGTATGAACTCTTGTTAGCCTGTTCCCTCTATGCATGTTTTGTTCCATTCAAGTTTCATGACTTTTTCACAACAGTCTGAACTTTAAACTTACTTACTTGCTTGCTTGCTTGCTTGCTTGCTTGCTTGCTTGCTTGCTTACTTAATCACCTCCTCTTCTACCTTACATTGTAGAGGAGTCCACAAAGGCAACTTTAAATCTAACAAATCCAAAACTATTAAATTGATTCTGACTGCATCTAGTATGTGCTCTGATTCTTTTTTCCTCAGACATCTGTGTAAATTACTTCTGAAATTTACAAAACCTTTGTGTATAATCCCACAACCGGACCTGCACATTAGAAATCTCAACGAGTGCTTGTTTGCTGCTGATTACCCTGTTTATACCTCTGGGAATATATTCTTTATTAATGAAACTGAGCAAACAGACATCTTTGCATAATTTTAAGGAAATGGCCTCTCTTTGACTTTTTCCCTCTTCCAGTGAGATTTTCATATCCTGCACAAAGAGTATTCCTGTTTTATTTTATAATTAAGGGCTTGGTTGGGAGATGGCTAAGAAATGTAGTTGACAACCCACGTGTAAGAGAAACAGCTGGTAATGTGGCACCAGTGGATTATAAAATATGACATAATGAGTAGAATTTCTATCTTGACATTATATATCAGTCATAGCTTTTTTTTTTTTGGAGGGGGGCATTTTTTCAGTTTTTGAAATCTTTCTTACGTATTTTCAGTGTGTATCATTTAGCATGTCCAGAAATCCCACTGCAACCAATCAGTTTGTTGTCTTCTAAATACCTTCTTTTGATTGATAGCTTGTTAGCCAAAGTTAGGAACCCACTGGGAAATCCATTTACTTGTTATATGACACAGGTAATGTTGCCTATATTTGTGGCGGGGAGCACATTTTACTATATGATTTAGAGATTATAAAAAATAGATGTAGACATTATCTCATCATGTTGTGCATGGCATAATGCATGGCAGTACCCAATTATGATTCAGTGTGAAATATCCTTGTGTTCTAAGCATATGTTTAGACATTTTAAAATAATAAGTTGGAGCCTTCTGGGGGAAAAACAGAATTAGTTCCATTTTATTTCAGTCCTAACCATGACTCGTATGAATCAGTCTAGGCCCAAATCTTTAATAAAATTCCATGACCCAGTAGTATGAGTGTGTGAACATTTTGGCTAATAATGTTTTTCATTTTTCCCCATCAGCTCTACATTTGCATTGTTGAATCAATTTATTTGATACTATTTTTTATATAAAATAGGTTTCAATCTTGGTTTTAATCTGTATTAATGTTTCGTTGTTCTTTTTATTTTATAATTAGAAAACTACAAACATGAGGAAAAAATAAACATATACATAACATTACATTAATACTTATGTGCTTCCTCAACCTTTGGGACATATAAACATTATTTTCTATATTGTTGTATGGCTGTATTTCGCCTCTTACAATACAATACAATACAATTTTAATTTATACCCTGCCTTTCTTGGACAAGTTTGACTCAAGGCAACAACAACATATCAAAATCCATACAATATAACAACATAATAATACAGTAATACAAAGGTAAATAAAAAAATCAGTACAATAATAACATAACATAATATAATCAGCAATATAAAATATCAGTAAAGAATTACAGTTAAAGTGCAACAATGGCAGCATGGAATGGCTGGGGGTGGGGTAGAGAGGAGACGCGGCGCTTGGCAAGGCGCGGCGTTCAGCGTCTTCCTCTTCTTCGGCTGCCCGACAGCCCAAAGTCCCAGGGTCCTTTTATCCCCCCCCCAGTGATGGAATGGCTGGGGGTGGAATAGAGAGGAGACGCGGCCCTCGGCAAGGTGCGGCGCTCAGCGTCTTCCTCCTCTTTGACTGACCGATAGCTCAAGTCTCAGCCCAGGGTCCTTTTATTTCCCCCCCCCCCAGTGATGGAATGGCTGGGGGTGGGGTAGAGAGGAGACACAGCGCTCAGCGTCTTCCTCTTCTTCTGCTGCCCGACAGCCCAAAGTCCCGGGTCTTCTCCATCGTGGTCTATGAGCATCCATACTAATGGGTTTCCTGTCCATGCATACACGAGGGTCGGCTCTTCCAAGCTTAGCTTTCAAAAGAAAGCACCATCCCTGCATGCCTAGCATTGGGGCCGTGCCCTGTTCCCTCAGTTTTATTTTTTTCTGCCACTCGACTGGTCGTGTTTCTTCCAGGCTCCCTCGTGCCGTAATTATTTTGGAATGTTTCTCTTTTAACTTCGATAGTTCAAGTTGTTCCTTCTTTATTTAGTATTGTTAGCTTGTTTTTGAAAGTATTTATATAGGTTTCTCAACAAGATTTAGTGACTTTTGTATTAGTTTCGCGTCAGAAGGGGGTCCGTTTTAAACTGCGCCTTAGTAAAAGGATTTCAGTTTTTGACCATTAGCTATTATTTCTTGTTATTGCCTAGTTTTTTCACCACTTGCTGGCTCTGAAAACTGTCCGATTGATAGAAAATTAAAAACCTTTAGGTACTGTATTACTCGTGGTTCTAAAATCCCCACAGCTGATGGTCATGATAATTGTGGGGTTTTTTTTAGGGGAAGGACATTTACCCACTGTAAAACGTTTGCTAAAGCAACTTTGAAAAACCGAATTGCTAGGCTTGCTGAGTTTTTGTGATGCAGTTCTTTATTACCACCTGAGAAAAAGGCGCCAAATATGCAGTCAACCATTTCGGTTCCAACTGCTTCTTGGCATAAGAAAATGGAGGCATCTAAGCAAGCTTCTAAGAAGGCCAAGCAACTTAAACAGTCTAAGGTTAAACAAACCTCTAAACAGACTACTTTCCCTGCTATTTCTGCTGCTCCACTGTTGTATCCGTCCCTTGTAAGCAATAGTCCAGGCAACGATGAACAAAACAGGAGTTTATTTAACAGTCTTTCAGGTTACACTTACAAGGTGCTCCGGACATGAGATGGCTACGCTTGTCCCATGGAATTAGTCCCTCTGGATTCTGCTGTAAGAAGGCAATGCACTGAGCTACACCTTAGCAATGATAGCGTATAGAGGAGACCCAGGCTTAGTGCGTTGCTGGCTAACCTGTGCGGTAATGCGTAGCATAGATTCGGTCCGTCCCCACCCTTGTTTACCTGTGGGGCTTATATAGTGTGTCCCCGGTGGTGGCTCCTTGTTACAATGTAGCAACCCACTGGACAATCATGACCAACCAATCATAACATGATATACAAGTTTTAACCAATAAGGAACAGGATCCAAAACTGTAACCAATCACAGAACTCTGATTAGCATAATGAGCGCACCTAGAGAGGGGGATTTTGCGCCAACTTTAGCTCCAAATTTGGATGGCGGGAAACCACCATTTTATCATTGCAAGGCGTTGCCTGAGCAACTTGCAATTCTGCCTCAATACACAACATCCACCCAATGATTCTAATGCTTCCATAGAACATTTGGGTGATTTTTCCACTTCCCAAAGGCCTTTAGCCTCACTGCAACCTATTAATTTGGACTCAGATGCACCTATTTCGTGCACCCTGCCACATCCTGTGGAGTTACCTATCTTAGCAGCAACAGATTCTCCACAAAATGGTAGTTCACCTAATGTTAGGGATAAGATTTCTCTTTCTCCTTCCATTTCTCCACCTAGGTTGCAGGTTCCTCAGCAGCATGACCCCATGCTTAAGTCCCACCGCTCTCACCATAAGCCTTTGGAAAAGGCTAGTGCATTATTGTGGTCAGGAGAACCAAACAATTTCCCTCAGAGTGGTTGAAGGGAATGTAGAGTGTGTTCAATCCCCCTCAAGGAATGAATCTCCTCTCCTAGCACATAGATGGGACATGACTCATGTCCATAAGCCAGCAAGGCATTTGGCTCCAATGCACGCCAGTTTGAATGTCCATGAGCCTGCCTTGGAAAGCCCGTTCCCACATTACACGGATGTGGCTTCTTCACATCAGCCCATATCTCGCTATGGAGCTGCATGCTATGCGCACAAAGAGGAATGTCTGGCTCAGCCCGTACCTCGCTATGGTGCTCGAGACCATGCTCACGATGCTGTTTCTTTGAATCAGTCTGCACATCATTGCACAGTTCACATCCATGGCAAGGATGATATGCCTTCGGCTTCTCCTATATCTCATTATGTAGCTCGAGACCATGGCCACGGCACTAATTCTCTGGATCAGCCTGTACCTCATTACAGTGCTTGCATCCATGATCAGGAGGATATTTCTCTGGGTCAGCCTGTACCTCACTACGGTGCTCAACGCCATGAGCAGCGGCTTCACTTCGACAACCCACCAGCGTCTATCGACTCTTTTGACCGCTGGCACACATCCAAAGTTAATCATGCCCCTGTCATTCCCTAGAGTCATAAACATAAGAACATAAGAACAGCCTTGCTGGAACAGGCCACAGCCCATCCAGTCCAGTATTCTGTCTCACACAGTGGCTCACCATTTCCTTCAGGGTATTCCCAAGGAGATGCCTTCACCTGCTTAGGATTCCCTGGAAATGGCATTGAGAGATATCCTGCCTATCTCTCCAACCCGGAGGTTGTCCTTAAGTATCCATAATTATAGCCATTGATACCCTTGTCCTCCATGAACTTGTCTAATCCTTTCTTAAAGCTGTCAAGACTGACAGTTGTCACCACTTCTTCTGGCAGGGAGTTCCATAGACCAGTAATCCTCTGGGTGAAAAAGTACTTTCTCTTATTTGTTTGAGAACTAGTACCCAAAAGTTTCATGGAGTGTCCCCTAGTTCTAGTGTTATGCGATAGGAAAAACAGTTTTTCCTTATCTACTTTGTCCACACCGTGCATGATTTTATAAACTTCAATCAGGTCACCTCTTAGACGCCGTCGTTCAAGAGTAAAAAAGCCCAACCGTTGCAGCCTCAGATGGTAAGGAAGGTGTTCCAGTCCCCTAATCATTTTGGTTGCCCTCCTCTGCACTTTTTCCAACTCCATAATATCCTTCTGGAGGTATGGCGACCAGAACTGTACACAGTATTCCAGATGGGGCCTCACCATAGATTTGTAAAGAGGCAAAATGACACTTGATGACTTATTTTCTATACCCTTCCTAATGATCCCTAGCATTGAGTTTGCTTTTTTCACTGCTGAGGCACACTGGGTTGACACCTTCATTGAGCTGTCCACCAGGACACCAAGGTCCCTTTCCTGGTTTGTCGGAGAGAGTTCAGAACCCATCAGTTTATAAATGTAATTGGGGTTTTTTGCCCCAACATGCATCACTCTGCACTTACTATGCCTCTATGCCTCCCTCTACTGCCATGGATTCTGAGCATAACTCGCATCCGACAGTTGCCTATGTGACGGATGTCCATCACCAGACTCCTAACAAACCTGCACTGCCTGTTAGACCTAGACAATTGGATGGTGTATGTCGAGGTCCATGCTGTTCTATACAGATTCAAACCACACAAGTTGACCATGGTACACAGGTCCCAAGGCAACCGTCTTCCCACTCCCCACAGTCATACTCGAGTTACGCGGATGCTATTGACTCATGGCAAAGAGGTTATGTTGTCCCTCTTCCTGCAAAACACAGACAAATGCAGAGTCCAGTCCCTCATCACTGGCAACCTGCTGTTGACCTGGTCCAAGAAGAGGCACCATCTGTTCTCTCGTCGGATCCTGAGAATGAGGTTGAGCCTTTGCAAGCTCCAATGTCCCAAACTGCGGCCACAGAGCATGCTATGTATTTTGACATGATCAAAAGAATGACAATTTCCCTTGAATTAGAGGTTGCAAAGCCTGAGGCACCTACTGTGGATAAATGGGAAAAGGCTATGGGAGATGGCACTGACCATCATCTTCAAATTACGATGATTCCCACTTTGCTTTGCAAGGTCAAAGCTATATGGGAACATCCCACTAATAACCAGGCAGCCCCAAGAAAGGTGGATAATATGTATTGAGTGCAAAAACCTTCCTCTCCATCCAGCCACAACTTAATTCAGTGGTGGTGGAGACTAACCAGCCAAAGTTTATGTTCTCAGCTCTTGCCACTCTGTTGGGGAAGGAGCAAAAGAAATCTGAAATGCTAGCTTGCAAAGTCAATGCTAGCTCTTCTTTGGGCATTAGAATTGCTAATTATTTATGTGCGTTTGGTATGTACCAACAGTACCTATGGGACTGCCTGGCCTCCTTGCCACCTGAGACTGTGCAAGTAGAGGCCCTCAAAATTCACCAGGAGGTGAAGCTAGTCACAAACTATCAAATGTTCGTTGCTCACCACAGTGCAGAGGTTTTCTCCCGCAACTTGGTTGCTGCAGTTGCTTTTTGGAGACAGGCTTGTTTGCAAGCTGCCAACCTTGGGGATGATACAAAGAATAAATTGGAACTTATGCCTTTTGATGGATGGGCTTGTTCCATAACACGGCTGATGACTCTATTGACGATCTCACAAAGAAATGTCTGACAGCCAAACGGGTTTACCATGGGCCAAAGTCAGCAACACAGACCTCTCAGTTCCAATTCCATTCTCACAGGCAACACTGGAAACATCCAACCCAGTACCGCCAGCAGAACTATCAACCATACCAGCCTTACAATTCTTTACAGACACAACAACCCCATCTAGGAATATTGGTCTATTTTTGATAGCTATATACAGTAATACCTCATACAAAGTCCACTTCATACAACATCGAATTCATACAGCATCGCCTAATTTCTTGAAAAAAGTTACCTCATACAAAGTCGCTCGACTTTGTATGAGGCATTCAGTTTTTCCCAGGTTGCATTGTGCCTGGGCAGTATAAAAGACAGGACACATGCATGCATTGCTCTTGTGGGTTTTGCACAAGGCAAAGAGTGTTTAGGAGTGGTTTTGAGTGTAATTTTGGATTTTTTTGAATTTTTCATCAGAATTTTTAGAAGCATTCCTGGGATTTTTGCAGCATTCTTCAGGTTCTTGGACAATCATGGTTGTTTGACATGTTTTTGTAATGTATTTAGCCTTTAGAATTAGACAATGTTTTCTTAAAGTTCTGTCAGATTCCTGTCTGTTTCCTTGACTGTGCTATTACAGTACAATGCATCTCTATCGAAACGACGTTGTACGAGGCATCGCAGCAAGGATTTGGACATTGTACGAGGCATCGCAGCTAGGATTTTGCATGCCTCATACAAAGTCCAAATCCGTATAAAGTCCAAACTTGTGGAACCAAGTTTGGATGTTGTATGAGGTATCACTGTACTCTTTTCCTCTTCTTAAAAAAATGGTGTTCTATCTAGCAGAAAGAAAAATCAGATTAAATTTTTACAGTGTTGAAAGCCATTATCTCTGTGTTCAGAGTGACAAAATAAATTATACTAATGTACTATGGCAACAGTCCTGTAAATCCTTTGGTTTAAGCCATGTCACATGTATGCAACTGTTGTAACACATTTGTTAAGGAGTCTTGGATTGACTTTCCAGCTGAATCACAGGGAACAATCCAAGATTAGATGAGAAAATGAAGGGCTGAATGGACAATCAAAAGTGAAGGAAAAGCAAAAAATAGTTCCGTAAATCAATTTGAAGTAGGCAATATGAAAAATGTTGGAAGGTGACTTAGAACTCTGTTGACATTGTTAAGATTCCAGTATAGAAGAGTGTTTGTTAGTAGTATATTCCACTCTTTTTATCAGCTTTACATTTTCATTGAATCAATAGCTTTATTTCAGAAGTGAATATAGCCTAGATAACTGTTTGAGCTCATGTTACTGATCTATATCTGTTTGAGATTCTGTTCCTTTTACCTCCCACATGTGTTGTACCTTTCTAGTGCAAATAAGCTGCCACTAGTACCTCTGCTTGATCTCAATGCTACAGATGTCTCTAATTAACTTTACTATGACAGGCCACTAGGATACAGTTTCAGAGGTTGACAGATCCCAGTGTCCTTGGAGGTTCTACTCTGTCACCTGACACATTCCTTGTGCTAATGTCCTTTTGGCAAGTTCTTTTTAATGGCTAAATTCATCTTGTACCAGTGTTTAATATGAAGAGTGTAGAGTGATAAACACTAAAAGATAAGAAAGGATTTACCGTTGGAGAACAATTACAGCATTGACTGTGATTTAGTAATATAAAAGCCGTGCCATTAGATCTCTTTTCAAAAATTCTAATGCAATAGTGTACACAAAATAGTGTTTAGGAGATGGTCAATTCTTTGTAAAAGAAAAAAATATATCAGGAAATATTCCTTCCCAGAGTTACAGTAATTTAAACTCCATTGATCAACTTAAGTTTAGAATTGGAATCGGGGTTGTATGTTATATCTACCAGTATATGTGAAACCAAATAAAAGAAAAACAGCTTATCAGTTTCTTGGTCCAAAATGTAAGAGCACCCTTGTGTTATTTATAGCTGTGTTGAAGAAAAACACAATTAACAACCAGACCTTACACTGTTTCAGTCATGGAAGAGGCTGATTTTTGGAATTTCCCTTACTGCACTTAAAAGTTACAGGAACACTATCATTATCTGAATACAGCAACATTTTTCTTAATCCAGTATTGGTGTTCTTTGGAGTAGACCAGGGATCCTCAACCTATAGCCCACAGGCCGGAGTTGGCCCATGGCACCAAATCATTTGTCCCACACCCTCTCTCCAGCCACTACTTTTACCATTACCATTGCCGCTGCCACCTCAATCCTTGTCTCCTCCGCTTGGCTTGGCATATCCCTGCTGGTGCTCCACATAGCAGGGCTGAGCGCTGGTGAGGACATCCTGGACCTCTCTTTCACCCATGCCATGCAGCTCCTCCAGGCTGGTAAGCAGGGAAGCAGTGTGTATGTGGGGAGTGGTTCGGTGTGATCTCTGGCAGTGCTGGTGGTGGAGTGGTGAGGGATCAGGGTGGTCCCACCACTGACAGCGGGGATGGAGGGAAGTGGTGGGGACTCAGGATGGTCCTGCCAGTGGGAGTGGGAGTGGGGGTGGGGGAGTCGGGGGCTCAGGGTGGTGGTGGGAACACCCCAAGCCCCCCCCAAGCCCCACCAGCAGTGGTGGGACCACCAGTCCAGCCCCTCAACAGTCTGAGGGGGCATGAACTGGCCCAGCTTTAAAAGGTTTAGAATCCCTTGAGTAGACTAATCAAAATCAGTGGGAACTAAATGAGGTGTAATTATAAAAAATTGTTCTTTTTAATGGGTCTACTCCATGCAGGATTATCACTGGGTTTAGCCCAGGGGTGCCCAAACTTTTCAGGCCACGTGCTGGTCATGTGGTTGAGTGTTCTGGTCACATCATTCTTCACACCGGAAGCAGAAGTAAAATGCATGTGCGCATGCAAAGAATGCTGCTGCAAATGAACATATTTAGGACAGCCGTGGGTCATTTACAGCAGCGTTCTGCGCATGCACATTTTACTGTCACTTCCGGGAGCAGTACAGGCCAGATGAATTGACATCAGGGGCCAGAACTGGCCCACGGGCCATAGTTTTGGCACCCTTGGTTTAGCCCATAGGTAGAAGTCTTGTAATCTTTTAAGGCTTTGAATTTCAGATAGCTCCAATTTCAGAATTGTTCACCTTTGAGACTCAAGCTTATATTTGAAATGCTGTAGTTCAATAGTAACTCTATTTTCTTATTGAGGGGACAGGCTTGCCAAAAGGGAGAAATTGGAAAATTGGGTCACATGGCTGATAGAATCAAATAAGATGTGTGAAATAGAAGCTATGGGAAAGGACAGTGTGTGGTAGATTATAGCGACACTGGTGGTAACTGTGTGTCAAATGGATACACAGAAGTTCTGAAATTTTAAAATAATCTATTAGGTGTTATCACTTTTAAGTTATAGCTATGCTATAACCAGTACAGGCTATAAATGCCCATATTGACAAACTCAACAATGTTTATAATAATCTGGGAAGTAAAGTGACCTAACTGGTGTTGTGGCTTGGAAAGAAAAGGAAGGGCGCTAACAAAAGATTTAATAGGTGTTAAGAGATTCTGCCTTAGTCTGTAGCCAATTTCCCCCCAAATTGGAGAAACCCATGCTTTCTTAGAACTGAAGAGTTTCTCTGGGTATGTGTACAACAGGTCTTATTGCCTTGAAGAGAGAGATGAGGAACATGTAACTCTTAGATGCTCTTGCACTGCAGCTAACTCTATCAGCCCTATTCAGCGTAGCCAATAGTGAGTGTTTATAGGAGTTGCAGTTCAGCAGCAGAATATATGTTCTCCATCCCAACTTTATGACTTGCTATGTTGCTTTTTAAAAACATCATAGTGAAGTGACTTTCTGCCTTGTGAATTCCACTAGCCTGGAACAGTCTGAAATAAAGATATTTGTTAATCCTTGTTGGCTCTCATCAGTGCTGGGCAAATTGAAGACTTCAGAGTCCAGTGATTAAGGAAACTATTACTAAAAAAAGAAATTATTGTTGCAGTCCTGGATTTGTAATCAAAGTTGCAGAACCTACTTAACGAATGTAAGATTGATAGTGTAATTTTCTTAGAACTATCATTTCAGAATCAGAGTAATTATTTTCTATCACACTTTGAGAAATATAGTTATAATTGCATTAGTGTGGGAAGACTCACACAAACACTTAATTGTTAACAGCCTCCTAACTCATCACCTTTTCATTTTTCATTTTCAGAAAGGGTAGCTAAGAGTTTTCTTTAAAAAAAAGAAAGCATAGCTATATCTGAAAAATCAGATTGAGAAACTGAACTCATATATCTCAGAGAAAAGCTTCTAAAAGAAACTAGGACCATTATGATAAAGAATTATTACTTGAAAAAATTACACACATATCTAGACTGTTTTGTTAATGTAACTTATTTCCTGTATCAGTTACCAAAATTCATGTGCTGAGAAACATGCTGAAGAATAATACCACCTATGAGATAAATTTGGATAAATCAGTGGTGCCCAAACTTTTTTTCCCGTGGGCTGGTCCCACTCCGACACACAGCTGTGGTGGCCGGAGGTGGGCTGCTCCCGCTGCTGACAGTTTTGGTGGCGGTGGCAGCGGCGGTGATCACGCTTTGTCCCTGGCTTGGTCCCATCCCCTCTGCAGCCTTTGCAAAAGCCGATTGCCACGCCGGGGAAATTTTTGGAGCCTCCTCTGTCTCAAAACTCACAGCGCTGGAAGGGTAAACCTGGCATGCTGCGGTGATGTCATCCTGGGCATGCCAGGGGGCTCTCCTAGTGCAGTGGATTTTGAAACAGCCATGCTGCTGGGGGAGAGGCTGCAATAGTTTGCACTCAGTGCTTTGGGAGAGATAAGGACTTCTTCTTTCATGTCTCAACCAAACGCAAGACTGCCAAAATTAAGCCACTTTTTTGGCTTTGTTTTTGGCCAAATTTACGTCCACATTAGTGCATGTTTCTGGCAGTAATTGGCAGACCAGAAAATGAGCCGGATTCTGTGTCTCGCCACGTCCACACAACTTGCTGTTGTCTGCTAACTGGCCACACTTGAGCAAGTTGGACTTGTATTTATGGACTCCAACCCTCAGCCAATTCAGAGTCCTCCAAGTGACGTAGGGGAGGTTGAGTTCCTCAACTATATCTTCCTTTAATGATATTCCTTGCCCAGTGAGCTCCATCCTTCATCTTTTAATTTGGTTTTGCTCTTATGTACCCTCAAAAATGCTTGTTCTTGCCATAAAGCTTTTCCTGGATTTGAGCTGATGGACTTGAGGCTCATATCCATTTAGAGGATGTCAGGGTCATTCTCTAGCTTAGTATTCTTGGCATCCACTGCTACTTCTCTCCTTATCTTAGGTGGAATGATACCAACAAGAGGTTATATTTTCTCAACAAAGATAAGGTAGAACTGACATGATAGTTTTAATGCCTGGTGGAAAGAGAGCAAACATGAAGTCCAAAGAGATTTCCATTTCTGTTTCTGCCTGTTTTGCCCTTTTACTGTATATCAAAAGGAGGGGGAAATATATAAAAAAAATACCTGGAATGATTTCTACCCTAAGGGTATGTATGAGGGATTATTTCTCACCAGGTAATGTTCACTTTTTGCTGGACTTAGCAATTGCAATGTGTACCTCTCACATAAGAGGTACAACGTTTTTTAGAGATTTAAAAGGCTGCTTGATGGAAAGTTTGGAATAGTAGGTTGGGAAAAACTGACTAGTGACTCTCAAGTGATGATGCAGTGTGGGGTTTAGAGGATGGAAATTTAAAATTAGCTGTCAGTGATTCGTTTTGGATAAAGCAAACCCTTTTCAGAACATCAGTATTTCGTGGTTGCTAAGCTACTAGGTGGAGCAATGGATGAGCCATCTGGAGCTTGCTTAGTTAATTTGAACAAAGCCAGGTAATGGGGGATAGCATGGCCACTACCAGTGCTTTAGCTCTGGGCTCTGTCGGGAACTATTAACTATTGTTAACTATTTCCCATTGATATTTTAGTGCTCAAGTGTGTTTTATTGTACAAATTGTACTGTGTTGCTTTTGTAGATTGAATTTCTGTATTTGTATATATTGTATTATTGTGTATTTATTTTGTATTGTTGATTTATGTTGTGATTGTTGTGAGCCGCCCTGAGTTGGCGTATGTTGAATGGGCGGCATACAAATGAAATAAATCATATCAAATCAAATCAAAATGCAGCCCATGAAAGGCTGACCATTAGTTTTGAGCCTGGGAATCTGTCCACAAAAGATTAGGCTACTTGGAGGAAAACTCTTCTTTCACAACCTTATGGGAAACTCTCTGGACAGACAAAGTTAATTAATTGTGTCTGTTTGCCTATACATTGAATAACATTGTTGCTCTCTGTAAAACATAAGAGCTTGAGTCTTAGCTCTTTAATATATAGCATATATGGTATATGGCTACTATAAATGACTATTTTTCAAATTATAGTTTGATTTGGAAAGGTTCCATAATGGATTTTTAAATATCATGTTAACTTACTATTTACTTAATTGCAGCCCTGGAAAGGGATGATAGTGCTCTGCATTTAGATGATGATGATGGTAATGATGATGATAGTAATAATATGCCACCAAGTCAAAATGAGATGGCTAGATGGAATTGTAGAAGCAGTGGGCACAGAGCTGGCTGGGTTGAGGAGGATGGTAGAGGACCGAGGTGCCTGGTGGGCAATGGTCAATGGGAATGCAAAGGGTCAGAATCAACTGTGCGACTGAACAACAACAAAAAGTCAGTTTTGACATGTGGCGATAAAGTACTCAGAAACTCTGGAGAGACTCTGGCACTGTGTGGCTTGCCAAAGTCCATACAGGATGACTCTTCTCCTATGGGTCAAGTATAATTTTGCGCTGCTTTGGCAGCACATTGTAAATCTTGCATTATTTCATTTCAAATGAGAAAGGGTTTTTTTCCTTTGTAAGATATTTCTTCAAGTTATTTTTCTTTTGGAAAATGAAAGCATGTATAGAATTCAAGCCTTACTTGTACAAGATGGCATCCTAACAAATCTCCCCCTAAAGGTTTCAAGCATGTTGTTCAGTTGTTTAGTATAGTAAATTGTACTAGAGTAAACTCACTGAATTTGGTGATTCAACTGCCATACACATCTCTCACCACCGGAGGGAATACTGAAGCAGAATGCTTAGTGTTTTATCCTTCCATTCCATTTTTTAAAAATGCTTTTATCATCTAATTGTATGAGAAGGTTTGTAATGTCATGTGACTTGTGAGGCCAGAAAAAAACTAAAATTACTCAATGAAAAGTGAAGACCATATTAATACATTTCACTCAAGGATAAACTATTGACAGATAAAACTATCATTTTCTTAATTGTTTAGGAGACTTGTGTAGCAGACATATCAAGGAATCTTGTGGCAATTTAAAAAATAAGGGCTGAATCTAGATTGTGTTGTTCCATCAAATAAAGCGTATTTAAATAAGTATTGCATTATTGACAATCGATTCAATGGCTTTATGCCATTTGGGAACAGTAGTTGGATTCAGGTGTGACAGGTTTTATATGTTATAATTTTCCTTGAACTGTAGATTCATCAGAGCTTATGTCAAATAAAATGGGTTAGACCCTTTCTGCCATGTCCTTCTCTGTATTTCAACATAAGACAGAGATCATGTAAGTTGCTGTGAAGAATTTCACCCAAACACCAACTTCTGCATATGCTTCTTAAAGATTTTCCCTCTGCATGTTACTGGAAAGGCTAGAAAAGCAGGGAGCTGCAATTCCCTGTGTGGGAGTAGAGGATTGGCAGGAATTTGGCAAACAGCAAGAAAACAACACATTCTGTGTTAATTTGCTCAGTTGCCTTGAATTAACCAAGACCTGTGGCTGGAACATGAATGGTTAACCTTGTTTGAATGTAAAATTTCAAATCAACAGGTCTGTCCCTGTTGCTGATTCAAAAGTGTGTTGTTATAATGCTAGTGGGGTGTCTGTATATTATGGAGTGGTTTTAATGGACTTTTTCAAAAACCCTAGGGGACTCCTTATGTTCTAAGATTGTGATAGCTCAGTACTGGAATATTTCAAAAACACCTCTAGAAGGGGAGCCCTCTACTCAAAATAAGTTTGACTGGCATAATTACAGTTTAGAAATGGTAGAAGAGTTTGTCCTGTCATGAGCTGATTTCTTATCAAACTTTGCACTGACAAGTGAGAAACAACAAGCTTCATTTTCTTTTCCTCTGCAACTCATTAGCTCTGTCTCATAAACACCTATTTCCCTCACCTTGCACTCTTTTAAAGGTGTAAGATGAAAGTTACGATCTCCAATAGCTTGTCTTTTCTGTATGTGTTTTGCTTATAAAAAAGCTAAATGATAACGCTTCCTTTTAGCTTTAAAATTGTTTTTAACAAGACTTAGGATTCTTCCCTTAAATGTGATTTAATACCACATCCTATAAGAAAGGCATTTCATGTAGAAATTGTTGATGGTAATCAGTCTGCATCACGTCTTTGTTTGCAAATTTTTTCACATTGTGCAACATATTGTTGTTGTTGTTGTTGTTGTTGTTTTTGGGGGAGAATCCCATACATGTCTACACAGATGTAAACACACAATTATAAAACAATACAGAAACTGCAAAGAGGGGGGGGAGCATAAAAAACAATGTAGTCAATGCTATATTTAGAACAATCTGTAGACTAAACACGGGTTTTATGCAGTACAAAATATTATTGATTAAATGGAACAGGCTTTCAGAAATCTTTACCTAGACTGACCAGATATTTGAAGATATATAAAAACAATTTCCTTGTGAACTTCATGTGTAACTACTATTCATTTTTCACATCCGTTAGTTATTTGCATGATTTCAGTTGTTCAAAATAATGTGATCTATTATAACAGTGTACATTACTTTTCTTTCACTTCAGATTGCTTAAAAGTCTGTCTTCCAAGGACATAGTAAACTTTTTACCAATGAGCGATCTATATAAAACCTCTATTAAAAATGAAATGTTATTTGAAATGCTCCTATTTCCCCTTTAAAAGAAAAGAAAAATGTTACTTTCAGCAGTCATAGTGGACTATACTAGATGTTTTTACAGTGACAGTTTAATTATATACTGGACACAACAGTGTGAGGTCAAGAGTGCCAAGGTTTGCCATCACTGAACTAGAGCATGTAAGGAAATAATATTAGATACCTGTTTTTTTTATTTTAGAAGAAAACATACTCTGGAAGTAAATTTTAGCTTTGCATTCTGAGTTGCTGAATATGTTGATAGTATGAGAGAACAAAAATATCCATATTTGCATGTTTTTGAACTAATTGGAAAAATATATATAAAACAAAAATAACAGACTGAGTGCATGTCTGTCTCAGCACTTGGGGATGTAAAAGGAGCCTCATTCAGCCATCCCCTGAACAGAGTTTCTCCAGCAAAAATCCTTTCAACCCAGAATAATTTCTGACACATCATGATGATGATGATGATGATGAGAGATCTATTTACTGAACTGCTATCCTGAACTGAAGCGATTTAAATTAAGCCTTTGCTATCAGTTTGGAGGACTATGCTCCAAGATGCTCTGTTTATAACTTCCTAACAAAACTGATTACAATAGGTTTCTAGTACAGTCCAATTTTCAATATATAGTAAAAACTTGCATAAGGGGCGCCTTGTTTAGAGACGAACTCGCTTAAAGAGCAGAATTTTCTTTGAATGGTCGCCTCACTTAACAACTAAAAACTTGTTTAACAACTAAATCGAGGTTCACCCACCCCCCACCCCCCGAAGTCACAATTGGTCACTTACAATGGTGTTTCGCTTACAGAGCAAACTCACTTAAAGAGCAATCCCGTGGAACACATTATTCTCTTTAAGCAAGGTACCACTGTACTCTTATCCACGGTACATTTAATCAGGTTTGGGGGCATCTTAGTACTCAAGGAAGTGGGGAGAGCATTACAATATTATAAGAAAAGTTTGATTTCATTTCTGGGAGCACCATGTGGAAACTAGACATTTTAAAAGTTGACTTTGAATGTTTTTTTAAAAATTCTTTTAAGAAGAAAAAAACATTTACCAAGACTATATTACTTATATATATTCTGTCTGATAATTAGATTTTATTCAGCAAAGTTTTCAATAAGTCTGTTAGAGTGATATTCTTCTTGTGTGGCAGACTGCTAAGGAAACTCATTATTCATACATGTCTGTGAGATGTTACTGAATCAATTTGTGCTATATCCATTTTGTACTCATGAATGGTTCACACACTCTCGTGAGCCTAGTCAGCAGACAATAATAGGAGCAATAAAAATCAAACCCTACAGTTCTGTGTATCCTGCCACAAAGTGTTGTGTTTTTGGTTTTGCTTGCATTATGTGAGTCTTTCTACATGTGCACTGCCTCATTAATATGTACAAAGTGGTAGTTAAGTTAAAATCAGATACTACAGCACTTTACAAATCAATTTTTTTACATTGTAACAGGCATAGAGTTAACCAACGGTCTAGAAAAGGTCTTTGTATTGTCTGATTGGCAGAAGAAGGCCATGCCTGAACGTAATTGCTTGTTGGATGCAATTCTGTTGAAAACACTGACTTGACAGATATCTCTTGCAAAGCTTCACCTAGAATAAACTAAAATACTACCACCGAGTGATGGATGGACAGATCAGTCTATATTTCATTGCAGGCGCACCCCCCCAATAACGGACACAGACAACATTGAAAGTGGATAACAGCAAAGGGCCACATTTATTGATTCAATGCCCTAGTCCGAATTATAAATTTGTATTGGTAAAACGACCAATCATAATTCCTAAGGCAAGCAGGCCGAAGTAACACTGGTAAGGTACCACCCCAAAATTGCCAACGGCAATTGGTTACAATGTATCAAATTGTATCAATTTGTTTGTTAACAACAAACAAATTGTTGACCGTAGTCAATAACTAACTCATGACCCCACCCTCTGACGCGTATCCGTGAAATCACAGGGGTGATGCATGCTGGTTAGCAATCATCATCACCCCATCGCCTGATTCGTCGTTGACCGGACAACGTTTAACTACTTTATTCCTGTCTAGTGTTGTCCAGTCAATTGCGAACCTGCCGGATACTTGTGGGTCATACTGTTTACCTTACCAGTGCTACCCGCCCATGTGACCAAAGTCAACAGTAGGAACGAAGAAAGACCCCTATATCAAACCATAGCAACAGTGTGGGATGGGCAAAAAAGCCAGGACCCGAAGCCAATGTGGGTCCCAACCAAAAATTCCCACCCGGCCCCGAAGCGACCATGATCACACAGTTAACTAGGGAGGGGGTGGAGGGAAAAACTTCTCCGCTCCGTCGCTGAGGCAAAATGGCAGCGCGGCTGCCTCGTGGCCACCCCTTTTATAAGGGAGCTGGCCACGCCCCTAACTACCCGGATTCTCTGTCCTGTGGGGGGGGGCCCGCAAAGGGCGCGGCGGCCATTTTGGCGCCGCGCTTGCATTGCAGGCGCACCCCCCCAATAACGGACACAGACAACATTGAAAGTGGATAACAGCAAAGGGCCACATTTATTGATTCAATGCCCTAGTCCGAATTATAAATTTGTATTGGTAAAACGACCAATCATAATTCCTAAGGCAAGCAGGCCGAAGTAACACTGGTAAGGTACCACCCCAAAATTGCCAACGGCAATTGGTTACAATGTATCAAATTGTATCAATTTGTTTGTTAACAACAAACAAATTGTTGACCGTAGTCAATAACTAACTCATGACCCCACCCTCTGACGCGTATCCGTGAAATCACAGGGGTGATGCATGCTGGTTAGCAATCATCATCACCCCATCGCCTGATTCGTCGTTGACCGGACAACGTTTAACTACTTTATTCCTGTCTAGTGTTGTCCAGTCAATTGCGAACCTGCCGGATACTTGTGGGTCATACTGTTTACCTTACCAGTGCTACCCGCCACACGGAGGGGCTTCACAGAAGACCTGACGCCCCCCCCCAGACCGTCAGCTCGGTCAACAGGCCTGCTCGCCAGTCACCCAACAGGAGGTCCATACCTCCTCGCGACAGATGGACCCCATCCCCTGCATACAAGTCACAATTTTGCAGACTAATATCGGGGTGATGACTAACCCGTCCCCAAGCCCTGGTGGTGAGAAACCGCGCCACTGCCTTATTGACCGCGCGCCTAGCTCGGTCCAGGGCCAGGAGGTTAACGCCCCCTCTATAAGAGTGGCGCGGAACAATGTCTGACCAAACCAGGGCTGTGGCAGGCCAGACATAATGCAAGTAGGCGAGGTCCTCGCAAATCGCATGCTTGAGCGATAAGCCGGTGACCTGGCCCAAATCATTGCCCCCCAAGTGGATGATTAGAATGTCAGGCGGGTCAGCCCCCAGGCCAGAAAAAAGGAAAGGCCGCAGCTCCCGCCATAACATCCCAGGCTTACCGTGCCATGAGAGACTGGCGTGGTCACCCAGTCCCAGTCGGGGTCCCCACTCTGTCGCCGCAGCGTAACGCGCTGCCCTGAGCACATAGCTGTGGCCCACCAGCCATACTGTCACCGGTGTAATACGACACCCAGGGTCTGTAAGAAAATTGAGAAAAAGGAAGGTAAGGTGACTGGATTGGTACTCATGGCGGGAGCGGGCGCACATAAAACTGAAAACATTGTGAGCCCCACCTCCCCATGCTGCGTATGTCAGCCCCAGAGTACCCAAAAGCAGCTGCAGTAGAGGCTGCGCCAATACGGAACGAATGTGTGCCATAACGGGCACCTGGCAGTCCCACCCTGGTGAGGGCTCTAGCTGTCACCTTCCAAAACTGAAATTTAGTAAGGGGAGACCCATCTTGGTGACAGAAAAACGGGCCATGGTGCCAGCCACGCAGTGCCAGGTATTCCTGTAGGGCACCAACCGGACAGATGTCTGCCAAAGAACACCGTAGCAGTCTTACTCCACTGCCTACGCCATGCTGATCTGTTTTGGAGGAGCGAATCCTCAACTGGGCCCAGTCTTTGGCAACATATACATCTCCGAGTTCCAGTGCCCTACCACTTGCATCCGCCTTAGACAGCATCACGAGTTCGCTGATGCGGAGCGCTCCAAAAAATGCCACCGTTGTGGCTGCATGAAAAAGGGCTGCCTCATAATGATCAAAACAGAGGCCTGGCCAGCCCCGGGCCAACTGGGTAAGAACCCCTGGGGAAATAGGGTGCCGGTCATCCGGGCAACGCCCGCGCTCGCGCACCCACCCCTCCAAAACGTGTCTCACACGGAAGTCAGAGGTGGTATCCACATGACCCCCTACTTTGGCCATAAAAGCCAACGCCGAGAGCTTGGATGCTATGGTGCGAGGTGCAAGGCCCTGTGCATGCAGGTGAACCACGAACCGCAGAACATGGTCCACCGGGATGGGCCAGGTCTCTGGCCATTGAAATCGAGTAGCAAAAGCCCTATACAAATTGAATGCTTGTTGATACGCCTTACGCGTGCGTGGCGCTAGTGACAGGCCAATCGCCCGGTTCACCTCTCCTTGCCAATAGTCCATATCTCGTCCGGGAGTGGCGAGGGAAATTCCTCCGCATCCGGGGCCAAGGCGCGGAACCGGGAGATCTGCAGGCGGGACAAAGCGTCAGCAATATCGTTATTAACCCCTGGGACATGCCTGGCCCTGAACAAGACGTTGAGGCGCAGGCAGCGCAGCACAAAATGGCGCACTAGATCCATGACCCTGGGCGATTTAGAAGTCTGTGCATTGACAATGTGCACCACGGCAGCATTGTCGCACCAGAAATGCACCACCGAATTAGCCCACTGTTCGCCCCATAGCATCAAAGCCCCCAGAATGGGAAAAAATTCCAGGTATGTGAGATCCCGCAGGCGACCTGTGCCTGCCCATGCCGGTGGCCACCCACCATAGGCCCACTTCCCATTGAAGTACATCCCATAACCCAGGGATCCTGAGGCATCAGACTGGATCTGGAAATTGGGGGATGCCAGGAGGTCAGACCTCCAAAATGAGACCCCATTAAACTCCCTCAGGAATTGCAACCAGACAAACATGTCTGCCCTGATACCCCGGGTAAGCCTGACTCTGTGGTGGGGCCTGGATAACCCTGCCATGGCGTCGCATAAGCGCCGGGCAAAAGCCCTGCCCGGTGCGACCACCCTGCAGGCAAAATTGAGGTGCCCGTGTAGCACCTGCAGTTCCCTCAGGGATGCCTTACGCTTGGCCAGCAATTCCGAGATAAGGGTCACTATCCTAGACACCTTATCACCCGGTAACCTAGAAGCCTGTACTACTGTATCAATCTCAACCCCCAGGAATACTAGTTTGGTCGACGGGCCCTCGGTCTTTTCGGGCGCTAAAGGGACACCCAGTTCCTGCATTAGCGTCTGAAATGTATTGAGGAGACGTGCACACGTGTCCCAGCCCCGTTCACCCCCGAATAAAAAGTCATCCAGGTAATGGGCTACAGACCGGGACCCTGACCTGCGGACGAAAGCCCACTCTAGGAAGGTACTAAAACGCTCGAAAGCCGAGCATGATATGGAGCAGCCAAAAGGCATGGCCTTATCAAAATAATACTCCCCTTTAAATTTAAAACCCAGCAATTCAAAGTCGCCCGGGTGCACCGGCAAGAGGCGAAAAGCTGACTTAATGTCGCACTTGGCCAGCAAGGCACCCGGGCCACACGAGCGCACCATGCGCATCGCATGATCGAACGATGTATACCTGACCGAACAAAGGTCATCAGGTATCGCATCGTTAACCGATCGGCCGGCTGGGTAGGACAAATGATGAATAAGGCGAAACTCACCTAGGGACTTTTTAGGAACCAAACCCAATGGTGAAACCTTCAGGTTGGGAAAAGGGGGTACAGGAAAAGGTCCGGCGACCCTGCCCGCATCTAACTCCTTTTTAATGCTGGCCTCGGCTACCTCCTCCCTTCCTCAGAGGGATAAAAGGTTGGGAGCATCCTGAGGAGATCTATCACCCATAAAAGGGATACGAAATCCCTGCTTGAAACCTTGGATAAGGTACTCCCTGTCCTCCCCCCTTGGGTACGATGCGAGCCAGCGCTCCAGCATGTCCACCTTAATTGGGGAGGGGGCCTTTCGGAGAACTAGTTCCATCCGTGGCAGGCTTGCCAGCCCACTGTCCACCCCTCCCTCTGCCTCGCACCCCCCCAGGCTTGGGACAAGCAGAGGCTGCATGGGGACCAGAACATGTGGGACACTCGTGCTTATATCTGCAGTTCTTCCGACTGCAGGAACCATTGGACGAGAAAGTCCAGCACAGCAGGCGGGCTGGAACCCCCTGCCCCGCCATTTGGCGGGTAACCTGCGCTGGAGCTGCTCGCTGGACCGCATGTCCACAATGGTATCTATCCCCCGGGGCAGGACGTGTGGGTGTCATATACAAGAGCCACAGTCTCTGGCACGGCTCATCCCATCTCATCTCGGGGTGCAGGGGAATCCTCATACGGAATTCCTCATCATATGCTAGCCATGAGGGGCCCGGGAAATCTACCATTGCCCTGTATATATTGTCCAAATATTGGACCATGGGAATAGCCAGATCCGGCCGCGCCCTCAAATACACCGCCATGTATATCAAATAAGCGGGGAGCCAGTTAGCCCAGGTACGCGGCGGCTTACGGCGGCGTGCCTGCTCCTTGTCCTTCTCGTCCTGACCCTCCCTTTCTTCCTTAGTGGGCTCCCTGTTCAGGAGTGAGAAGATATCCACGTACTCCCCTCGCCATATTTTTTTTCTGGTAGCCTGCGCCAAGTGATCACCCAATGGCAGGGAATACCCTGCCGTCGGCAAAGCCGAAAAGGGGATAGCTGGCCTACCCAAAGGGGCATGAGTTAACCCTGCCACCCCAAGCACGTTCCCAGCAGTGTAAGAACCAATGCCCACCCCAGCGGGCATGGTGGCAGTAGTTGTCGCCGGGTGGGTCGCCAGCGGCGTAGCCCCTGCACCACCCGCGCGAGGCCAAGGCCACTGAAAGGTCCCCCCTATATTGGGAATGTGTGTGGATGTACTCGTTTGCACCATATACTCACATGCTGCACCCCTGCGGGCCGCCCCCAACGGGGGTTCCGGCCCACCGGGGGCGTCGGAGCTCACGACCGATGTAGAGCTCATCACCGGGGCTTGACCCGCGCCAGGTTGCTGGCTGGGGAGCTGCGAGGCAGTGGCCGGAGCCGCGCCACCCGCCTGCAGCAGCTCGACCCTCCCCGCCGGCCGTTGTCCTGCTGCCGATAGCGCCTCCAAAGGTACCCCGAAAGGGGCACCTGCCTGACTGGCACGAGCCAAAGACTCCTCTAAGGCCGCAAT
The DNA here is from genome assembly GCA_035047305.1 of Bradypodion pumilum. Classification (NCBI taxonomy): domain Eukaryota; kingdom Metazoa; phylum Chordata; class Lepidosauria; order Squamata; family Chamaeleonidae; genus Bradypodion; species Bradypodion pumilum. Next base: position 76,080,499 of record JAWDJD010000002.1, on the reverse strand, counting down.
ACGGGCCAGCAAGGTGTCTACAGTAACCATGGGCAAAGAGCCGGCCGGCCCACTTGACCCTTGCATGGGGACAGTTCCCTGCACCCCATGGCCCAGATATGGCCATTGGCCAGGGCCGAAGCCCGGTAGGGCTGGTGAGGAAACCTGCCAAGGCGGGGCACCGGGCCACCCCCCGAGGCTAGAGGGCCCCGGGAGAGGCTGCGGCCCAGAAGTAGTCGGCCCAACAGGTTGGGCGGAAGGAGGAGCGGTGTCCACCGCTCGCGGGCCGCGGGCCGGAGCGCCCTCCGCGCCCGCACTCTGAACGGGCCAAGGAGCGACAGACCCCAAGCCACTAGCCCCGGCCGGGGATGGCAAAGGTGGCTGTTGAGGAGGCGGCACCACGGTCCTCCGACCTGGGTTGCGCCTCCTAACAGCCCGAGCTGAATTCACAGCAGCCTCCTTCTTGGAAGGCATCTCGAGCAAAAAGGGAAGCTAGCTAAACAAAATCGACCCAAAGGCTTCCCGGCAATACCAACGAGCGACGGAGGCGCAGGGGAAAAAACTTCTCCGCTCCGTCGCTGAGGCAAAATGGCAGCGCGGCTGCCTCGTGGCCACCCCTTTTATAAGGGAGCTGGCCACGCCCCTAACTACCCGGATTCTCTGTCCTGTGGGGGGGGGCCCGCAAAGGGCGCGGCGGCCATTTTGGCGCCGCGCTTGCATTCTTGCCACTTTCATATATGTTCAGGTTTCAGTCCTTAGTCTCCTATTTTCACATTAATATGCACATTTTTCAAGCTGTGAAATTCTGTTAAGAGTACTTAGAATTTTACATTCTAGTCAAAGATTTCCTTTTTAAAAGTGCATTTTAAAAACATGCAATGGCCACTTGCAAGTTATTGGCTGCAGTGACTACTGAAAAGTAATGTATATTGCAGATGCCCCTAAGAGCAATGGGATATGATGACAAGCATCTTTCTTTGGGTTAAATAACACTGCATCACAAAAAAAAAAAATATTGTCTGCTACTCGGTCTAATTCATGTGTCCTGAAGTGTGATTCTGCCTAGGACGTCAGGGTTTGGAATCAGCACACTTGATATAATGTAAATCACGTGTTATTCCCAGTAGCAAAATCGTTGTTTGTGTGTGTGTGTGTGTGTGTGTGTGTGTGTGTGTGTATATATATATATATATATATATATATATATATATATATATATATATATATATATATATATATATATATATATATATATATATATATATATAAATTAGCTGTGATGGGGGTGTTGTCTGAAATAGGAGCATGCATATTTTATGCATCTAAAATAGAATTTTACCTGTTAGTAGTTAAATATTTATACTTCAGGGAGTAAAATGCACTAATACACTATGCATGGGAGCAATCAGATGTATTATTTTTCCCCTGAACCAGTGACTTTTTATTTTGAACTTTTTCAAGATTGGACAGCCTGCTTCAATAAATCGTTGTGGTCTCTATTATGCTGGTTCTGAATGAATGCGGATGCTAACTGGACCAAAGTGATGGTTTTTACAGTTCATTGGTGGTCTTGTGAGGGAAAGAAAGCAATTTGCACTGAGTGAAGTGAAGAAAATTTCCATTATCAAATTGCTCTGAGCTCTAACTGCAAGGAGACAGCACTGGTTTTCTTAAACCCTTCTATGTCTTGTAGAGAAGAGAGAAGAATGGACTTAAAAATAGGCTCTTGCCTCCATGTACTGTATCTGAACAGGCATCTGAACAATTTCTTATTTTCATGTATTTTTCTAGGTTCCTTCTGGATTGTTGACAATATGTTTGGGCAGAATTTAAACCCAGGATACTACTGATCTGTGTCAGCATGCACACCTAGCAGCTCCCCCCCCAAAAAAAACCACAAAAAACCCCACGTGTCATTACTAGGCTGCAATCCTATTAATGGTTCCTTTAGAAGTAAGACTTGTATTGTATAGACTACACTAGGAAAAGAAGGGAAATCTAGAGACAGATGGCAGCAACCTTTCCAGTGACTAATACTTTAACAAGTTGTTTACTGATGTATGCAAGTCTGGCCAGACATCCCACTATGGTAATGGAGTAGACAGTACCGCCAGTTATTCAACGCTGAGTATTGGGCGGTGGTAAATAACCTGACTTTCTAAAGGGTGGGTGAGCCTAATTTGGGTGTTCCCTGAGCGGAGTTTCTCCAGCAAAAAACCTTTCAACCCAGAATAATTTCTGACACGAAATTATTATTTTCTGGTTCTTGTCAACATGAGTAGAGAGGGATGCTTAGCCCCATCCTTTTCCATATTACTTTTCCCTCATAAATAGCTCTGTGTCTAAAGAGGAAGAAGCTCTTGCTCATATGTAGGTCTTCTATGTGAGCAAAAACCCAGTTTTCCAGGATTCTTTTTCTACTTGTAAAGCCTATACAGAAGCAGGATCTGCTCATCATGTTGCTCTCCACATGGGGAAAGCAGTATTTGAATAAAGGAGGGACTAGACACGTCTCTCAAAGCATGTTACCAAGAGCAAAGAAATTGTGAAACAGGGCAAGACTAAGAATGGAAGGAAAAAATGTGAGTGTGCCTGATCTGGAAAAATTGTTCAACTTTGGTGTTTCTGATTTGGGTAGGATTAAAAGTATTTAAATGTGAAAACCTGAGGACAGTTTTGCATGCCTGTATCTAATTCTAAATCATACAGTATATAGAAAAAGGTATACATTTTCTCATGTTACATAGATTAATTTAATAAAGGAAGCCATGGCCTTTATTTTGCAAGTCTTGAGCTGGTCTGATAATGATACAACCTTTCAAAGATCATTAATTCATATGGTTTCCATAAGTTGGAAACAACTTGACAGCACATTGCAGCATAGCACAGTTTGGAAGTAAGATAAACACATTCCCATGTGCAATAACATTGGCATGAAAGTGGTTTTCTATGAGTATCTTTACAGAAAAAGGTAGGTGTAAAGTGAAGCAGGAACATAAGAATTCATCTTACAATGAAGAGAATTATTGGCTTTGTTCATATAAAACTCATTTAATGTTTGAAATAATGCCATAGTGATGAGATCTGGAATTTATTCTCCTCTGCAGCATCATAAAGGAGGAAAAACTTGGATGGCATTTTTTGCCTGCAGGCTACTAAGAGATGATTATTTTTCTAATCAAAGCCATCACAATCAGGGGAAACAATTAGCTAGGTTAAGTCTCTGCTGATTTCTCATATGGCCCTTAGCATCAGATGGCCTTGAGCACTCTTGAATTATGCCAACAAGTATTTCAATAGTCTGTATTCAACTCCACTTGCTGTCATTAGGACTCTATTTATCCCTTGAAGTGCTTGATTTTGTGCATACTTATTTATATTAAACTCAGACTGCAAGATATTGCCACCTTTCAGACGAAAGAGCTAGACTTGACAATAATAGATGAGTTTAAACACCTGACAGCTGCTGTGAAATTCAGGAACTGAAGTATGTGCTATTATTTTCTGGTCTGTCGTTTTTCTTTTTCTCTTCTGATGCAATAGCATGTCCTTAGTAGATGTATTTTAAAATAGATTGTGTTGAACAGGGATCAGCAACTCTGCCCCAGAGTCCCACAGTGACAAGGGGTGTAATGTGTGATCCCTCATAAGCCACCCAGAAGCAAGAATTTGTTCAAAGTGGCCTTACTGCAGAACATGTCCCCTGTGGATAGGTAGGACACACCAGACTAAGAGGGTCAGCATAGCTGGGCAATGAACATTTACAGAAAGAGTTCACCTCCATTTTGTATAAAACATTGAATTGAGAAGCATGGAAAATAATAAAATTAAGTTTCCTTGATAGAATAAAAGTTTAGAATATGAACAATTCCACCTCTGAATATATTGTGTAAAGATTTTGTGAAAGCCTTTTTGCTTTGGGGAACAGCAAATATGTAATTGCTTCCCTGAAGTTTTCTGCTTGAAGAAGAATTATAATTCAAACAAGAGTCTAGAAATCTTTTGTTTCCATTGGGCTTTAGCTGAAGAGAGCTGGTGTAAAACAAAAAAAGGTTTGCTTTTGCATGCTGTACTATAAAATTCCCATAGCAGGTGTCAAGCAGCAAAGAGACTATTCATGCTCCTCAGTCTATGTTAGTCTGAAATATTAAGTAAGTAATCGTTATCATTTACTTGGGGACTGCTGTAGCTTAGTGGTTGAGACACTGAATTTCATGATTGGACGGTCGGAAGAGGAGGCATTACATCTTCTGCTTGGTTGTTGTGCTTGGTGCAGAGGATCTATAGAGCTCTCTGATCACCCTCTTACCTGTAATTCCATACTGCCACAAAGGGTTTGATTGTAGAAACTGCTGGTAGATACATGAGGTAATTTTTATGGCGTCATTATGCTCATCTTATGCTTGACTTCAGTGAACTTTCCATCTCTCTCATTTTTCTGTGTCTCACTGTCTGTCTCGTGAATGGTGAATTGGGAACAAACGTATCAGTATTTAACTAATTTTTATGATTCTTTTTTTCCCCAAAAAGAGTTCTCTGCACAAACCTACTGCAGTGTTTAAAGCAGGGGTGCCCAAACTACGACCTGCGGGCTGGATAGCCACCGATGCCGGAAGTGCTCCAACGTCACCGGAAGTGCTGGAATTAGCACGTTTTTGCACTGAAACACAGCAAAAACACACCAAAAAATTAAAGTGGTGTGAAAATGCTCTCCCCTCCAAGGGAAGCATTGGAGGGGGGGGGGGAAATGCCTGGGGAAATGGTGTTATTTCATGCGCCACTACCAGAGCCACCAGGAGGAACCACCTGACTGGCTTGCACAGGTGACTGAGGAGGCGTGGTCAGGCCCCTAGTGGGAAATGTTTGGGTACCTCTGGTTTAAAGGAAGTACAGTGATACCTCCTAAAACGTCCATACTTGGTTCCACAAGTTTGGACTTTATACAGATTTGGACTTTGTATGAGGCATGCAAAATCCTAGCTGTGATGCCTCATACAACGTCCAAATCCTTGCCACAATGCCTCGTACAACATCATTTCCATAGAGAGACATTGTACTGTAACAGCACAGACTTCAGGACAAAGTCAAGGAAACAGACAGGAAACTGACAGAACTTTAAGAAATCATTGTCTAAAGGCTAAAAAAATTACAAAAACATGTCAAACATCCCTGATTGTCTAAGAACCTGAAGAATGCTGCAAAAATCCCAAGAATGTTTCTTAAAATTCTGACGAAAAAATTCAAAAAAAATCCAAAATCGTGCTCAAAACCACTCCTAAAGACTCTTCGCCTCGTGCAAAACCCACAATAGCAATGCACGCATGTGTCCTGCCTTTTATACTGCCCAGGCACAATGCAACCTGGGAAAAATCACAATGCCTCATACAAACTTTGTATGAGGCAACTTTTTTCAAGGAATTAGGCGATGTTGTATGAATCCAATGTTGTATGAAGCGGACTTTGTATGAGGTATTACTGTATTTTAACTAGTAACAACTTGAAGTGGGCTGCAAAACAAGCATATTATTAAAGGCAAAAGTATTCGTAAAAAGAAAGGGAATTAACTGACCATTAGTGTTAGAATCAGTGCACGGTAGTGGATAGAGTGTCTGAAAGACGTGAATTCAAATACCTGCTCAGCATGGAAACTTATTGTGTGGGGATTTGTTGACCATTCAGTCCATTTAGCAAAGATATTCACATGAGGGGGAAATGTCAGATGGCCCTAGAGCTAGGAAAACAGATGATTTTTCTATTGGTTAGTCAGGGATAGAATTAACATTAATAACCCACTGCATGCTGGTGTTGCTATAAAATACTCAACAGTAAAGACAGTGCAGTTGCTCTGGGTGGTAACTTTGTACATAAGAACATAAGAAGAGCCTTGCTGGAACAGGCCACAGTCCATCCAGTCCAGCATTCTGACTCACACAGTGGCTCACCATTTGCTTCAGGGTATTCCCAAGGAGATGCCTTCACCTGCTTAGGATTCCCTGGAAATGGCATTGAGAGATATCCTGCCTATCTCTCCAACCCGGAGGTTGTTCTTAGGTATTGTACTTACACTATGTGCTGGAGAATTTGAATTTATCCCGGGGGAAGGGGAGGAAAAGAATACTGAGCATTATATGAAATAATTTGGATAGAGACCCAAGTGTTATTTCTGTAATAAATTATACATTAGCTGAAATTTAATAGTAAATCTCAACTAGAGAAGGCTTATTGAGTCAGATTTGAGTCAATATCTACATACCTGTATATTCCTTTAATTAATTGGCTTTACTCTAGTTGTCATTCATTGCTAGATGGTATTGTAGACACCATGGGCACAGAGCTGGGCGGGCTGAGGAGGATGGTGGAGGACAGAGGTGCCTGGAGGAAAATGGTCCATGGGGTCTCAATGGGTCGGAATTGACTGTGCGACTGAACAACAACAACATTTATTGCTGGATTTTAGCCACCATATTCAAGCCTAATGAGGTGATAAGAAAAAGATATGTAGTTTGTTAGAAACAATTTTAATAGGGCTTCCTACTGGATTTAGTTTGTTTTTATTCGTCAGTACTGCAGTGGCTCAAGTCGCTAAGACGCTGACTGGGAAGCGGAAGGTCAGCAGTTCAATTCCCGAGTACTGCAGGACGGAAATGAGCTCCCGTCTTCATCCCAGCTCCTGCCAACCTAGCAGTTCGAAAGCAAGAAATTGCAAGTAGATAAATAGGGACCACTTTGGTGGAAGGTAACAGCGTTCCGTGTGCTCCGGTGTCTAGTCATGCCTGCCACATGACCACAGAAATGTCTGCAGAAGCAGACAGCGTGGCTCTTCGGCTTAGAAACAGAGATGAGCACTGCACCCTAGAGTCGGATACGACTAGCTTTCGAGCAAGGGAAACCTTTACCTTTACTATATTCGTCAAGGATGTTTTATAGATGAGTGGAAGTATAAATTACAAAAGCTATCATCGTTAATGTTGGAACAAACTGCTTATGGAGAGGCACTGTGATTTTCAAGGAATGTACATCAATCATCCAGAAAGTCATTGTGAATGTTGTGCAAGTGATTTTCTTTTTTGCATTTCAAGTGTGAGAAGCAAGAACTTTCTGCACATAGGTTATTGTTCTTCCATAACCATTAATAGATGTCAGTTGATGCCTCAGGGTAGGGTTAACAAATACCAATCATAGCCACATTCCATGCTGCCTTATAGACTGTAGATCTTGAGTTAGACACATGGTCATTGCATGTTAAGCACTTCATATCTGTATTGTTTAGCACTATTCATTAGTGTTTTTCCTGTGTGCTCTTTTTGTCTACCATTTAATTCCTATAACTTTTAAGATAAAGTCAAATCAGCTGAAAGTTTTATCTCAGTTCTATATTATTTTGAATTATTCTGTAATTAGCTCTTAAATATTTTTCTTTAACAATGTGTGTAATGAATGTATTTATACATATCCTATCCTCAAAAATAGATATAATCACTACCTTTGCATTTATTTCCCAGTTAGTTTCTAAATAAACTAAAAGCCAGCCTGCTTTCCTGCCACGCCTTAAGACCCTGATATCTAATTGAGAACATCTGATAACTGAGGACTGGAGAATGTTCCTTGAAAGGGAATACGTTGAGGGGAAAGGGGCCAAAATGCAATGTTTACACTTGCATATGCACAATGGGTAACTAGGAGTGGGGAATATACACTAACTGACTCCCTGATTGAATTCCTAGTTGCGTGCCAGGTGTGTGACTTGGCATGTGACTAGAAATTCAATCAGAAACTTGTTAATCAGTGGTGACTTGCTGCTCCAAGTTATACCATTGCACTTAATGCTGATGTAAATATTCAAATAGATTCTGGCAGATATTTAATCATTTTTGGAATATTCTGACTCTGATAAAATAAACATAGGAAGCAGAATAAAAATATGTGGGTGATATTTTTAGCTCTTTTTTCTGTTTAAGGTAAAGTAGAATCAGTGTTATGAGCCTAGCCCCAAGAGCTACTGGGACATAAGACTAACCTGGAGTAATTGGGAAGTGACATTCAAAAGAGCACATTATCTATAAATCAGCTTGGCAAAAACACTGATGGTCTGGGTTGTTAGGTTTCTGTAGTCTGAAGACAGACAGTAAGAAATTTCTAGCTGACTTTAGTTTTTGCATACATCCTGCAGTTTTTGTGACTCAGGTCATCAATCCTAAAGTTCAGTTGATAAACCTATATGATGCCTTTGACAAAACAAGAACTTCTCTTATCCTGTTCTCCCCACAATTTTCTTTCCAGTCCCCTCAAGTACATTAGAAACTCAAAGCAATGAAAAATCAATAGTCAGGTGGAGTTTGTTGTGGCAGGGATTAAAGTTATCAGCGCTTGCAGAATTGGAGGAGGGGAGCTTTATCTCTTTGGAATCAGTATTCCGACATGTTGTACAGCATGAATGTGACCCTTATTGTCCTATTGCTTTGTTACTTGCATACTTTGCTTTAACCTCATTCTTGAAGCCCTTCTGTCTGAACAAGTGTGCCAAAGCAAAAATTCTCAATGATCAAAAGGAGGCTTCTGTGTGTTTAGTAATAGCAGTTACACTAATGTTTTGCCCCTTAGCACTTAGAGCACTCTTTGGCCAATTCACATGCATTTTGCCCCCTGGAAACTGGGTACCGTATTTTTTGGACCATAAGACACACTTTTTCTCCCCCAAAAGTGGGGAGAAAATGAGGGTGCGTCTTATAGTCCAAATGCTGGTCTTCGGCCAGCTGTGGCTGTTGTAAAATGATATTTTACAAGAGCCGCAGCTGGCCAAGACTACTACTGCTGCCTGTCAGCTGCTCAGCTGTTCCAGGGCAGGGGGAAAAAACATATGAAAAACAAGTGGCCACTAGAGGGGAAAAATCGCAATTTCCCATTTAAATGCATTGGAAATAAATTTCTTGTATTCAAAAGTTTTCTGTTTGTATGTTCCCAATGCATTTAAGTGGGAAACCAAACCTGTGCTTAAAAAGAAAGGGTTTCACTTACCTTGATGCCTTTGTCTCTACTCCACATGGACAAAATGGAGAGGGAAAACATGCTTCCTGGTTGAAAGGAGAGCAAGAGGCTAGGCTAGAGTATCACTTCCTTTCTCAGTGCAATTGGCCTGCCTGCCCATTTCCCCTGCAGTGCCACCACTGGTTGGTGGTGCAAAATACAGTATTAAAATTTTTTTTGTTTTCCTGCTCTAAAAACTGGGTGCGTCTTATGGTCAGGTGCGTCTTATGGTCCAAAAATTACGGTACTCATTTCACCGATCTCAAAAGGATAGAAGGCTGAGGCAGCTTTGAGCCCGCTGGGACTGAATGCAGATCATGAGCAGAGGTTTGGCTGCCATACTGCAGTTTAACCACTGTGCCACTAAAGAACAATTGTCTGTCTTGTACATTTCTCTCAAATGCAGTTTTACTGTATCAATCTATCGATAAACTATGGGTGGAAAAGGAAATCTTTGTAGGGACATGCAAAGTTTAGTAGATAAAAGTATTGCAGCATTTAACATTTACCAACAGAGTTATGGCTGCAGATGGAATTGCTGCCCTTCAGGAAAGGACTTAAAACCTGGCTGGCGGGGCAGGTGTGGGGCACTGATAGAAGTGTGACCCCTGCCTGCTGGCTTGTATAAGATCCTCTTTTTACAGATGGGGTGGGTGGGATTTTAATGGAGATGATTTTTTTAATGATTTTATGGATGTTTTATTGTCTTTTATGCTTTTATTGTGAGCCGCCCGGAGTCGCTTCAGTAAGGGGGCGGCAATACAAATGTAAAAATTAAATTAAATTAAAATTAACATCACCCTACTGGTTGATATGAAATTAGCTAGATTTATAGAAGGAAAACAAATGGTGATGCAAGTCAAGTCTTTTATGGGAAAAGAAATTAATTTATATATATATATATAGATAGATAGATAGATAGATAGAGATATAGATAGAGATATAGATAGAGATATATAGATAGAGATATATAGATATAGATATAGATAGATAGATCTATATATAGATATATAGATATATATAGATAGATATAGATATAGATAGATATAGATATAGATAGATAGATATAGATATAGATATAGATATATATATATATATATAGAGAGAGAGAAAGAGATGTATGGGACTAAATCATAGAAAATTCAAGAAACAAACTTGTGTGCTTAAGGGTGGCTTAAAAATATATATTATGTTTCATTTAGATAGATTCTGTGGTTACTTTTTCAGCTTCTTTTTGAAACACAAATGCAGATGTTCTCTAAAGTCACTAGGTTTTGAAGGAAAATAACATGGTATTTTAAAGTGACATGTTATTGTTCTGTTCAGACTGTACCCCCCCCCTTTGATCTAGATGTACAACCTGTTTCTCTCTCTCTCCCCCCCCCCTTTAAAGTAGTATCTTCTGACAATTTTCCATAGTGGTTTTTTTAGTGAAATAGGAATAATTCCAGTCTGGCCAGGTTATCCTGCTATGGTAATAGAGTAGACCATACTGCCCGCAACTCAACTCTGAGTGTCAGGTGGTGGTTAACTAACCTGACAAACCTGAGGACTAACAGCCTTGGGTGCCGAAGTCCACAGGGAAGGGTGATGGTTCCCAAGTGGATTAAATCCCACTTGAATTCATCTTGATGGATGGCAGCAGCTTCACTAATACTGGTCTGGGGCTGATGAGGATTTGACCAGAAAGTGACTTGTGGAGCTGGATCAGTGGTACGGGGGTCATGCTGCAATGCAGAATGCAGATGAAAGGCTACTGCTTTATATTCTCAAGACAGTCATCATGGCTGATTGCCATGATGATTGCCTATACTGTATTTGGATTCAGTTATGGCAGAAGGAGAAGGAGGAATAATTAAAGGTAACCTCTCCTACTGAAGTATTCTACATTTTAACATTGGGGTTAATTGATTAATAAAGGATTAATAAATTGATGAATTAATAATTATGACATTGTATTTCAGGATTCTCAGAAAAGAAAAGAAGGGGAGTATGTTGAAGTTTTAGTGAGGAGCAAAAATATTTTTCAATTGTTTAAAATCCGGGCAACTGTAGTTGATATTTTTCAATCTTGATCTTGCTGTCTGTAAATAAAAATAGCAGTTGTCTTTAGTCTTTCTTTGTGTGATAAATCACGAATAAGAAAGACATCTTAGATCTTGAGCTCATTGGCACAAATAGAAATTAAGTTGCAAGATAGTCTTGATGTTTCCTACACATGTGAAATGTCATTACAGTTTATTATGAATTTCAAATCTGACGATGACACTAAAAATCTGCTTAGTTGTATAACTATGATAAAAGTTGGCCAGTCAGAGACAGGAGCTTTGTCACAATCTTTGGGGAGTTTTGTTCCAACATGAAGGAAGAAACAAGAGAAGCTAAAAACGAGAAGCTGATCTACTTGTTTTGTAATGAACAAGTAACAAATGGCCTGCATCCCATGGAAGCTTGAGGTTTACAGAGCACCCCCAGTTCTGTGGCTATGATCATATTTTATTTTGATCAGCTATAGCATAGCAGAGACAGGTAATTATCGTAATCAAACAATTAGCCTGGCACCCATTCCCTGTGTTTAATTACCCAGATAATAATAATTGAATAGAAAGGTCTTAATGATAAACGGAAATACCTTCCCTTGGCCTCACATGCTGCTTTTCTGATTTCAACATTATTCTATAGTATTGTTATTCATTATGTGCAATATCACTTCCTCACAGACATAAAACATATTTTCTTAACTATCTTAGAACTTAAATCATGTCTCATATACAGGAGGTCTTTTTTCTGTCTATTGCTAACCCAAATTAATGGTTCTAGCTTGCTTTGTTTCTTAAGATTTTTAAGCAAGAGAAAAATTTGCTTTTTTTTGTAGTGACAAGAGCTGAAAATAACCATTTTTTTGCAAACATTCCAATATTATATGAATTAGAATCAGTTATGTGTTCAAAACTCATTAGATAGCATGATGAATCCATACCTGTCAAGTATCCTGGATTGGCCGGGATTTCCTGTATTTCGGCGCCGATTTTCATCCTTTCCTGCCTGGAGCTGCTGCTATCCCGAATCTTGGCAGTGGGGGAAAGGAGTTACTGTACATCCCTTCTGCGCGGGTCCTTTCTACGCATGCGTAGAACCCTTCTACGCATGTGTAGAACCGACCAGCACAGAACGGTTTTGCGCAGGTCCATTGTACACATACATAAAAGCCTTCTACGCATGCGTAGAAGCGACCTGCACAGAACAGTTCTGCACAGGTCCGTTGTACGTATGTGTAAAAGCCTTCTACTCATGCGTACAATGGACCTGCACAAAACTGTTCTGCGCATGTCCGTTCTACACATGCGTAAACGGCTTTTACGCATGCGTAAAACGGACCTGCGCAGAACCATTCTGCACAGGTCCCGTATTGTCCGGAGCCACGCTTGACAGGTATGGATGAATCCAATTAAAAGAACAGAAAGATTTTATTTATGGGTACTCCAGAAATTAGGCCTGCCATGTCTTAGTGAGCTTGACAATTGGAAGGTTGGAATGTCAGCAGTTCAAGATCCAATTGCTGCATGACAAAATGAGCTCCCATCATCTGTCCCAGCTCCTGCCAACCTAGCAGTTTGAAAGCAGAAAATTGCAAATAGATAAATAGGTACTGCTTTGGCAGGTAAGGTAACAGTGTTCCTTGTGCTCTGTTGTGTAGTCATACCTGTTACATGCCCATGGAAACATCTATAGACACAGACAGTGCTGGCTTTTTGGCTGTAAACAAAGATGAGTATCACCTCCTACTGTAGAGTTGGACACAACTGGCTTTTGAGCAAGAAGGACTTTTACTTCTCCAGAACTCATATAGAGGAGAATTCTCAGTATGTTAAAAATATATCTAAGCACTGTTTTCATGTTGTCTATAAAAAGTTATTTTATTCTCCAGAAAGTCTAATTAGCAACTATTAGATTATCTGGAAGAATATTGATAATAATAGAAATGGTTGTATTTGCTATTCAAAAGAATAGTGTAGCAATAGCTCACTTTTGGTAGAAGTTGGGTATACAGTGAAAATGGTGGGTTGTACATTTTAAACTCATTTCTTTAGAACTGTCTTCACTAATCTACTAAACCACTGGCAACCTAATTTCTAGTTCCTGAGAAACACAGAATATCTGAGTGGCTTAGTATGAATGAAATACATTTTAAAACAATTCTAATGTTTTATGATGTACTTCTAAATTTCAAATCAAGACATTTCATTGTAAAAATAGATCTTAGAACATATCCTTCATGTTTCACCTGTATTTTTTTCCAATATTTTGGACTGACCAATTTACACATTTCATGTACCGTATTTTCCGGCGTATAAGACGACTTTTTAACCCCGAAAAATCTGTGCCAAAGTTGGGGGTCGTCTTATACGCCGGGTACTCTGGAGCCAGGGGCCGCCTGGCGGGGAAAGCCATTCGCCGCCGCTGCGCGAGGCCTCCGGAGCAAGGGGCCGCCAGGATACCACCACCCCCAGCCTTGCGGCGGAGGTGGTGAATGGCTTCCCCCGCCGGTCAGCTGCTGCTGCTCCTCCTCCTCCTCCTCACCCCCGGCAAGGGGTGGTGGTGCGGAGGAGAAGGAGCATCAGCTGACTGGCGGGGAAAATCAGCCGCCGCCGCGAGGCCTCCGAAGCAAGGGGCCGCCCGGATACCACCACCCTCAGCCTCGCGGCTGCGGCTGGCTCCCCCCGCCGGTCAGCTGCTGCTCCTCCTCCTCACCCCCCAACCCCGGCTGGGGTGGTGGTATCCACGAGCCACGCCTCCCCGCCCCTTTCACCGGCGGGGAAGGTAAAAGGAGCCCTGTCGGGCTCAGAGACACCGCAAGCTGTGCCTCCCCGCCCCTTTCACCGGCAGGGAAGGTAAAAGGAGCCGGTGAAGGGGGCAGGGAGGTGCGGCTCACGGTGTCTCCGAGCCCGACAGGGCTCCTTTTACCTTTCCTGCCGGTGAAGGGGGCAGGGAGTGCGGCTCGCGGCATCTCCGAGCCTGACGGGGCTCCTTTTACCTTCCCCGCCGGTGAAGGGGCCGGAGAGGTGCGGCTCGCGGTGGCTCCGAGCCCGACAGGGCTCCTTTTACCTTCCCCGCCGGTGAAGGGGGAGGGGATGCCACGAGCTGCACCTCCCTGCCCCCTTCACTGGCAGGGAAGGTAAAAGGAGCCCCGTCAGGCTCGGAGATACCGTGAGCCACACCTTCCTTTTACCTTCCCCACCGGTGAAGGGGGCGGAGAGGTGCGGCTTACGGTGGCTCCGAGCCCGACAGGGCTCCTTTTACCTTTCCCACCGGTGAAGGGGCAGGGATGCCGCGAGCTGCACCTCCCCGCCCCCTTCACCGGCAGGGAAGGTAAAAGGAGCCCCGTCAGGCTCGGAGATGCCGCGAGCTGCACCTTCCTTTTACCTTCCCCACCGGTGAAGGGGGCGGGGAGTGCGGCTCGCGGCATCTCCGAGCCTGACGGGGCTCCTTTTACTTTCCCTGCCGGTGAAGGGGGCGGAGAGGTGCGGCTCGCGGTGGCTCCGAGCCCGACAGGTTTCCTTTTACCTTTCCCGCCGGTGAAGGGGGCGGGGATGCCGCGAGCTGCACCTCCCTGCCCCCTTCACCGGTGGGGAAGGTAAAAGGAGCCCCGTCAGGCTCGGAGATGCCACGAGCCACACCTTCCTTTTACCTTCCCCACCGGTGAAAGGGGCGGGGAGTGCGGCTCGCGGCAGCTCCGAGCCTGACGGGGCTCCTTTTACCTTCCCCGCCGGTGAAGGGGGCGGAGAGGTGCAGCTCGCGGTGGCTCCAAGCCCGACAAGGCTCCTTTTACCTTCCCCGCCGGTGAAGGGGGAGGGGATTACACGAGCACATGTAACCAGCATGTTGGGGACAAAACTTAGTGGTTAAGGCGCTGAACTTGGAGACTGGAAGGTTGGGTTTCAATACCCAAAGGCATGAAAGGAGCCTCATTCGGGCATCCCCTGAGTGGAGTTTTGCCAGCAGAAATCTTTTCAACCCAGAGTAACCGAAGACGCCGCCGTTGGAAGAGGGGTAGTCATATGGCGAGTATATTGCAAATTCTACATTTTAACTAGAAAAGTTGGGGGTCGTCTTATATGCCCAGTCGCCTTATATGCCGGAAAATACGGTAGTTTATGAGGGCAACTTTAGATTTACTGTCCAGTCAGTTATTTGAAAGTGGGGATGCACATGAGCATGCCTGTGCGCGCGCACACACACACACACACACACACACACACACACACACACACACACACACACAGAGTTATATAGGAATTATACCCTTTAATTTAAGAAGTGGAGGAAGCGTGTGTTTTGTTGCTCAGTCACACAGTCGATTCTGACCCCATAGACTATTGCACACCAGGAAACCGTCTCCTCTGCCATCTCCCTCAACCCACCCAACTCTGTGCCCATTGCTTCAACAATACAATCTACCCACCTCATTTTCTGATGCCCACTTCTTCTTTTGCCCTTGACCTTTCCCAGCATCAAAACTTTCTCAAGTGAATCCCCTCTTCTCATTTGATGTCCAAGTACTTTAGACAATTATATTTTTGTTCCTCTGAAGCCAATAATTTACTCTTCTTATTCATGAGGAGACCCAAATGTCGGCCTCTGCTTTTCCTTTTGAAAAAGGTTCTTAGTCCAAATGAAAATACAACATTGAAACTACAGATCCAACCACATACAGTAGAACATCAGATAATGTCCAAACTCCATTCCACAAGTTTGGCCTTTATCTGATTTTGGACTTTATCCAAATCAAATGGGCGATGCATTGGATAACATCCAAAAATGGACATTATCCGAGGTTCCTATAACAAATACCTTGGATAACGTCCATTTTAGCGGTTTTGGACTTTATGCAATGCATCACATGTGCATGAAATCCGTGACTTTATCTGAATTGGACTTTATCTGAGGTACCACTGTAGTTGTGCACTTCAGTAGCAAGGGACAACTGACTCATGTCTGCTCTACTTTTTCCATTTTGTCTGAACGAGTACTACTGCAAAAATTCCATAATCTAAGGATTATGAACCAGTGAAAGTAAATAGCAACCCTTTTGAAAAATTGCATATTTTTCATTAACTTTCAGTGGCAGAGCAACTGATGGAGGACTCAAACGAATGCCAAAACCACAGTACTATACTGGCTCCTCTTTTGCTTAACATCTATACCAGCAATTAATCACTTCATCAGGGTACTAAAAGTTTTATTTATGCTGACAATTTCACATCTGCTACACAATGAGACAAGCTTTCAGATTGTATAACATCTTCTAACACAGGGATTGGCAAGCTTTTAAAGTCGGGGGCTGGACTGTCCCTCAGACAGTTGCGTGGGCTGGACTGGTGGTCCCCCACTGTAACGCTGCCACAAATGCATCCAAAATGTGTCCACAGCTGTTGTAAATGCATCTGCAGCTGCCATAAATGCATCTGCAGTTGTTGAAAACACATTTATGGCTGTTGTCCCTGAAGTGAGGGTACAGGCCAGATGATTTGGTGCCACGGGTCGGATCCAGCCCATGGGGATCCCTATTCTAACAGATACATCACCAGAATTAATTTCAAAGCATTTTGTCAGTACTGTACTATATATTTTTCTCATTTAAATTGTCAGGTAGTTCCCTCTTCCCCAGTATTCCTGGGGAAGAGAGCAAATACAAGATGTCTGGGAAACAAAGTACTTAGATGTTGCTGTGAACAAGTCTCTTGTCCTAATTTTTTTGGACCTGGTATCATCACGAGTTTTGTGTAATGAATTTTAATTTATTTTCTACCAAGATTATTTGAGTTCAGAATAACTTCATTCTCTCTGTCTTTGCCATGCTTCTTTAAAGTTTTATTAAAGTCTATTATCAGATTTAGTAGTATGCAGAAGTAGAAGCAGTGACAGATTTTACATTCTTAGGATCAAAGATCACTGCAGATGGTGACTGCAGCCATGAAATAAAAAGGAGACTGATTCTGTGGAGACAAGCTATGAGAAACCTGGGGAACATAGTCAAAGTAGAGACATCACCTTGCAAACAAAATTTCACATGGTCAAGGCAATGGTGGTAATTTATGGTTGTGAGAGCTGGACCATTAGGAAAGCTGAGTGCAGAAGAATAGATGCCTTTGAGATGTGGTGTTGGAGGATAGTTTTGAGAGTCCCCTGGACAGCAAGGAGAATGAATATGTCAATCTTAGAAGAAATCAACCCTGACTGCTCCTTAGAAGGTCAAATGGTAAAGATGAAGCTGAAGTATTTTGGGTATCAAATGAGAAGAGAGGATTCACTTGAGAAAGCCTTGATGCTGGGAAAGGTGGAAGGCAAAAGAAGAAGGCCCCACCCCCAAAATAAGATGGCTAGATGGTATTGTAGAGCTGGGTAGGTTGAGGAGGATGGTGGAGGACGGGTGCCTGGCGGGCAGTGGTCCATGGAGTTGCAAAGGGTCGGAATCGACAGTGCAACTGAACAACAAAAAAGGTTTTCCTAACACTGTATGAGTATCAGCTGACTGAAAGTAAAGATTGTTTTTGAAGAACAGTTTTGTATTTGCCTTTGTGTAACAAATAATCAAAGAAAGCAAATGTCATTACTAGAAAGAAAATATCTGGTTTCTGGCATTCTGTTGTCATTCTCTAACAACATGCACTTTTGGGAGGAAATGCTGGATTATTCCAGTTGGTTTTAAGTCTGTTTGTGTTTGTGTTTTGCTAGTGTGTGTGTGGGGCAAGACTGAAGCATAGATTCATAGTTCTTGTAAACTAAAAGTACTTGTTTTTTCTCTTTTGCCCATTTATGCTACAGACAATTAATAAATGTTTGTATATACAGTATTGTGCTGGTTTGGTGAAAATTCAGTGGGTGAGTTTTTGGGGGGTACATAACCCAGACATCATAACTCCAAACTTCACCAAAAATGTAGAGAGTTGTGGGGAGAATCAGCCGAAGACTCACCAGTTTTAGTGTGTCTAGGTGGCTCATGGGCTGAGTTATACCCCCCCCCAATTACTTATTTAATTTTCCCCAAACCAGTTGGTGGTGGTCTAAGACTTTTGCACAGTACTCGGTGTATGTGTGTTTGCGTGCACACATGCACGTTCACATGCGCACACACATGTATGTATAATATAGATGTGTATACAATGAGTTAATTTGGGGGAGGAACTGCAGACTAGTGATTTTGTAGCCTTATTTGTAAACTCAGAGTTTAGGTAGGAAAAAACAGCTAATCCTCTCTGTAGTCTTCATGGATATTGTAGGGGGCAATTATAGAATAAAAAAAACCAATAGAATGTGAAAAAGAAGCAAATTATATCATAAGGCCCTGATGACAAACCTTGGCACTCCAGGTGTTCTTGGACTTCAATTACCAAAAGCCCAAGTCAGCACTCCTGTTGATAAGGGCTTCTGGGAATTGAAGTTCAAAAACAGCTGGAGTGTTGAGGTTCTCCATCTCTGTCATAAGATATAGCCTGCTGTTTGTTTTGAGGAGAGGGGTGTTTATCATCTTCCAAACACTTTGGCAACTGATAAGTGCTGAAAGACAGCTGATTGTCACAGAAGCTTTTCAAATTAGCTTGCTTTATTTGTGATTGGTCATCAGGAAGTAAACTAGGCTTAATTTGCAAGTTTGAGCATTCAGACAACAAAGTTTGCTGGAATGACCACTGTGGGACATTAAAATTACTTCATCTTGTAATAACAGGCTGCATGTAATCTATAGTTCCATTCCTAGTTTCAGCCTCCTCATTGTATTGCAATGTTAGTATTGCTTCAGAATTAATTTAAAATGTATAGTAGAACCCTGTATAAGGGGGGGGGGGAGGACTCCATTCCATGGATCTCTTCACTATACGATTTTTCATTATACTAAGCACTATTGGTGATGCACTGTATAACAAAAAGAAAATGTTCATTATACAAATCGCTATTGGCGATATCCCATACAACGGAAAAAAAAATCATTGTGCGGGATATTGCCAATAGTGATTTGTATAACATTTTTTTTCGTTATACGGTGCATCGCCAATAGCACAAAAATGCTTCATTGTACAAATTTTTTTGTTATACAAAGCATTCATTATACAGGGTTTCACTGTATATGCATTTCTCTCCAAACCAAGTGTTTGAGAGTAAATAGTCAAATCAGTGATGCTTATTTCATTCACAATAGTTTGTTTGTTGGGTGTGTGTTTTTTTTGGGGGGGGGGGAGGATACTGGAAAGTTCTATGTTTTTTAGCCTGAGAGTTAGTATAAAATGCCATTTCAGAATAAATGTATTTCCATTTGCTGAAACCCGATTCTTATTCTTATTCTGTGTCAAGGTCAGAGGTTAAACAGCCAAAAATGAAGCCAGCCTTGGTGAATTCATTCCATTGTTCCTTTTGCCTGACCTAGTGTGAGAAAGATTAGCTGGTACAACAAGGTTGCTGTTTCCCAGGGTACATCCGATTGTGGTTTTAAAAATACACAATCTTCGAGGGGGCTCTTTCTGTGTACTCCAAAATCCTGTTGCCTGGAATCGTTAAATTGCACTAGACTAGACAAACTGAATCAGTGAGAATTTGGAGAGTCGACTCTTCTATAGGTTCTATTACTTTAGCAACACAAGTCACAACTACTATAGGCCTGTTTAAATCAATGGGACTCAAAGAAGGGTTGATGCACCAAATCCTAGCTAATTTAGTGGGTTTACTCTACTGATCTGCTATACTATATAAGATTTCAGCCATTAGCGTTTTGTTTAAGTCTCTGAACTACCACAGCAGGTTGTTTACTGAAAAATCAAATTGGAAATTCTGCGAGTAGAACACCAGTATCAGAACTTGAAAAATTATTTTTAAGGAGACTAGACATAATGACATGGAGAAGCATCTGGGAATCCAGGTCTTCATCCTACTCTTTCTCAGTTTTGGCTGACTATATCATGCCATTGTATCAATTCCTCTTAATTTTCTAAATATCCCCAATCCCTCATCCAGATTCCTTTCCCCAAAAACACACATAGTCATGGTGGTGGTTTCCCATCAAGCATCTCCCTCCCACAAAAATTGATGTTTACCCTCATTGATAAATTTAATGGGAAAATGCAAGTGAGGACACATAAAGAGGAGTTAACTATAAAAAGGATTTGTAGCAAACAGAAAGGATTAAATTTTCTTCTCCTCTGGCCCCGTAGGGCTGCCAGAGTTCTAACTGAGATTGAAGGGCACAAAGGCCACTTTATATGTGAAAAACAAAAACAAATGTCAAGGAATGAAAGCCACAGAAATCTCTCATCACATTTAGTTTACATTAAGAGTTAAAGCATATTTGAATTATTAAATGAAATCCATTTTCTAAGCTTGTGGGGAAAACCTTGAAATGATGCTGTGCAGTAACTAAAATTAGATTGATCAGGCTTTTGCTCCTACAAT
Source organism: Bradypodion pumilum (assembly GCA_035047305.1). Taxonomy (NCBI): domain Eukaryota; kingdom Metazoa; phylum Chordata; class Lepidosauria; order Squamata; family Chamaeleonidae; genus Bradypodion; species Bradypodion pumilum. The sequence goes on along the minus strand of JAWDJD010000002.1, from coordinate 76,060,057 downwards.
ACACACAATTTTACTTTTGTTGAATACCTGTATTATGTTAGCTAAATGGTTGTGAGAATAGATTGCCCTGAATATATCTGTGGAGAATGCCAGGCGATCATTGCTTTTCTTTCCAAATTAACTAGAAGGATCCAGCTGGCAGATTTCAGGTCCATCAGTTGTTTAAAATATGAGCCTCAGGTGAGAAAGAACATTATGGTTAAATATGTCACAGTGTCTTTATTATTCTCTGTGCACTTGACAGCAGCTGCTGTCAAGGAACGGAAACCAGAGGTAATGATAAGATAGTGCTGACCAAAATGTACAGAATGGAACATATAGCCGGAAGATGTTCATGCTGAGAGTGTGTATGCCACAGTAGTACAACAGGGTAGCCCCGAGGCTCAATTTTACATGGTGCTCATGAGATACTATGGCTGAAATCCTCTTGCATAGCATACCTATCAAGTATCCCGTATTAGCCGGGATTTCCCGTATTCTGGCACTCGTTCCTCCCCTTTCCCACCACCGTCCTGTATTTTGAATGGCGGGGAAAGGGGTTACTGTGCACATGTGCACATGCAGAACCCGTTTGTGCATGTGCATACATGTTCTATGCATGCAAAAACATGTTCTGCACATGTGCAAATGGGTTCTGTGCATGCACAGAAATTTCCCGTATTTTTGGGAGCCGCGCTTGATGGGTATGGCATAGTCATTCATGTAAATGGTGTAACTTTTGGGAGTGGATTGCTGTACATTAAGAAATGTTCATGTACACTACCTGTTGCATATTGGGTTGTGCAACTCTGAATGCAATAGATAATGTCTACAGAGATTTCTTAACAACAATTTGCATCTACAAGTAATGCCATTTTTGTAGTTCTCAACTGGATTTCAGCATTTACATTGAATAGCAAATTGCAGTTAAAGAAGCATGAAAATTTAACCTTGCATTTGATTTTGTATCTAATGGCTGCACTAATAGTTTTGGTTTTGGTCTTTTCCCCATCATTTGTTTGATTCAAGAGTGGTATTATGATCATAAGCAATTTTTTTGGTATGGTTTTCCTTTTTCCTTCTCTAGGAGACATAGTTGATTTTCTGCCTAGATATGTTTTGAAGATGAAGTTTGGTGGCAGTTATTTGAGAAGTTTGTTTTCAATTCAGAGGTTTTAGGTTCGGAGATTTTTAATTAACATTGGGGGTTAGAGGTTTTGTTTCTGGGTTCCTGTTATGTATGTTAACTGTGTTTTCTGACAGGAGCGGAATGTATCTTTTCTCATGTATCTGTTCTTATGCAAATAAGTGGATCGAAAATGTGCACACTCTGTTAGCCAATGGGCTTGTTGTATTATTGTTACTGTTTATAGTGTATATAAGTCCGAGTTTTGCCCCATCCAAACTGTGTTCAAACCCCACTAATAAAGAGCTGAATTTCACTACTTCACTCGTCTGCTTCTTCATTCCCTGAACACAAAAGTTCCATACCCAAAAATTCTCCAAGAATTCCCAACAAACTTGCAGACATCTTCTTTTCAGTCACTTGAGGCTTTCTTCAAGACCTTCTAAGTCTTCACTTCCTACTGCAATACTTCCTGTGAGGAAGCCACCCCAATGCATAGTCTCATTGCTCTTTTTGTTCTAAAGAGGAAATGAACTAACCCCACCAAGAAGCACTGCAGCACCCAATCAAGAGTTAGAAAAAGACCTTGTAAGAGGTCTCAGCCATGTCCTTAGATCAGGAATTCTCAACCTATGGCCCACGGTCCAGACGCAGCCCCTAGTGCCATTTCATGTGCCCCCCACTGCCTCCACCACACCAGGAATTGCCATGTGTTGGAGGAAGGGCAAAATGGCCATCCAGGCCCTGAAGCTGTCCGAGGGAGCGTGACCTGGCCCCCGGCTTTAAAATGTTGAGAACTCCTGCCTTAGATCCTCCCATATGATGTAGCATATTAGGCAGCAAATGATCTCCATCTATGTCCAGAAGACTTAAAAGAACGTGTGGGTGTGTGATGGAGGAAATCCACGCACTGTATAAGGAGACAGCCTACATTAGAAATGACCATCACCTTTAGAAGTCTCTGGGAATCTTGCAGTTCCCACAGTACAGTGGCAGCTTTCTCCCTGAACACTTGTTTGGTTTAATGACACATATCTGTGCTAATTCTTCTGCAAGTAAATCCTGCTGTGTGTCAATTAATCTTTCCTGTGTCTGGATTGTCCCAATGGGGATTAACTCATTTTTTCATAAACATGCAACTTCTGTCTGGAATGTACAACTGAGAGACAGAAGTAAAATACTCTGTGCATGTGTGTGTGTGTGTACAACAACATTATACAACAATACTGTTGTTTCAACTAATGCTGCTTACCATTGCTGATAAGAAAAGTGCACTGATATATTTTTACTTAGTACTTAGCCTTTCTCTTCTGGCTCTCATTCCAAATTGTCAGGTGAGTCCTAGTAATTCAAAGCCTAGAATTCTGTTATTTGAACAACAGCATCTCTTCTATGTAGTTTGGCAGCGGAGTTATATTGCTTTTCAAAAATCTTCCAAAGGTTTACTGTTGTTTTCTTGGATCTTGATGAAACAATGCCAGCAGTAAAGAAAAAACTACAGATGAATGAATGTTTGTGCATGTAATGAGCTCTGCTTGTGGTACAGAAATGGCATCTCCCAGTCTGCTGTTTGGTGTTACGTACAAGTATATATAGAGGCACTAGTTTGGCTGTTTAAAAAAGAAATTGAGGATTGATTCTGTATTAGAAAAACAGAGGCGAAAGAGACTAGTGTGCAGATTTGGAAGAAATTTTATTGGGGCCAAGAATTTAATCAGAAATTGCTGTAGCCCTTCTTTTAAAGGACACTGAATTCAAAGAAGCTGCTCAAGTTATTTCCCAAGCTATCTCTGCAGAAATAAGATTTTCTGATGAAGGAAATAAGAAACACTTCTTAAAAGTATAAGTGATTTTTATTGCAAATTTACCTGAGCTGTTTATCTCTTGGTTTTGTTTTTAGATTCCAGAGGGGTGACTATCATATTGATGTCTGCATCAATGACTATTTGGATGTATTCTGCCCTCATTATGAGGATTCAGTGCCAGAAGATAAGACTGAACGCTACATACTTTACATGGTGAACTTTGATGGCTACAGTTCTTGCGATCATACCTCCAAGGGATTCAAGAGGTGGGAGTGCAACCGGCCTCATTCTCCAAATGGACCGTTGAAGTTCTCAGAAAAATTCCAGCTCTTCACTCCCTTCTCATTAGGATTTGAGTTCAGGCCAGGCCGGGAATATTTCTACATCTGTGAGTATATGGAGATTTATTATTATTGGGGGAAAGCATGAAATATTTTTAGCCTGGGCAAATGGCTAGTTTATATGTGCGACAGATGTTTCAAATTATATACTTGTGGATCTCAAGAGCCATATATTTTGTGATGGACTGAGATGCCCAAGACCAAAAGAGCAGGCCATTTTTATGTGGAAGAGTCAGTTGGATGGTGAATATGCTTTGGCCTTGCTTCTCTTAAGATATAAGAACATAAGAACAGCCTTGCTGGAACAGGCCACAGCCCATCCAGTCCAGCATTCTGTCTCACACAGTGGCTCACCATTTCCTTCAGGGTATTCCCAAGGAGATGCCTTCACCTGCTTAGGATTCCCTGGAAATGGCATTGAGAGATATCCTGCCTATCTCTCCAACCCGGAGGTTGTCCTTAAGTATCCATAATTATAGCCATTGATACCCTTGTCCTCCATGAACTTGTGTAATCCTTTCTTAAAGCTGTCAAGACTGACAGCTGTCACCACTTCTTCTGGCAGGGAGGTCCATAGACCAGTGATCCTCTGGGTGAAAAAGTACTTTCTCTTATTTGTTTGAGAACTAGTACCCAAAAGTTTCATGGAGTGTCCCCTAGTTCTAGTGTTATGCGATAGGGAAAACAGTTTTTCCTTATCTACTTTGTCCACACTGTGCATGATTTTATAAGATAGGGATCTCAACCTGTGGCCCATGGTGCCATTTCATTTGCCCCCCCCCTTCTACCACACCAGGAAGTGCCATTTGGTAGAGAAAGGGCAAAATGGCCGTCCAGCCCCCAAAGCTGTCTGAGGGAGCGTGACCCGGACCCTGCTTCAAAAGGTTGAGAACTCCTGTTTTAAGAGATTATAATATGCTACAATTCATTAGTTGTTTGATTGTGAAATACATTGTTTAAAGTGAAGCAACTCTTCTTGCAAATAGTGCAAGATTATTGTGCGAAGTTTGAATGTCATTATGCACATTCTAACTTCTGGGTTTGAGAAGTGCAGTGTGTCCTTAGGGTAAGCATAAAGTGACAAATGATTCACTTCAGAAAATAGAAATACTTTTATCTCTCAAATTTGCTGTTAAAGTGTTCTTTTTGCCACAAAAATGGCCATCAGTGAGAAAATGCTGTAATACTTGCAGATGCTCTATTTGCAGTCTAACATTATTGACTATAATAAAGTCTCAGGATAAATTGCCGTCTTCACCAAGCCAAGGAGCCTTTTTATACAGAGCAGCTGTTTCTTTGAGCATATGGGGATACAAAATGCAGTGAGAGCAGGTTTCCAAGCAAATTCCTGTACAGTAATATAGACACCTGCATCAATAACCAAACACACGTTGCTTTTCCTAAGAAGATTTGAAGCCATCTTTGTACAGTCTATAAGTTAAGAAGTGGGGGGAGGGGGGAAATCATAGAATTGTAGCATTCATATCACTGCATGCAGAAGTGTTAGTAGTCTATGACAAGGGATATATAGATTAACTGAGATTTGGGAAACTTCAGACCTGTGTTCCCTAGTTGCAGAACTCTTTAAAAATGCTATGTGTTTGTAAAGGTTTTGTTTCATTTAACTTGTGCACGTTTTCAGCACACTTTGACAAAAAATATCTTCTGCGTTTTCATGTACAAAAATGGCACAAATTTTTTTCAAACGTCTCGGGAGACAATAGCCTTCATGCTTGTAGTTAGCATTGCTGCTGCTATTACAACAAATTTGCAGTCTCTTGATTCATTTGATTTATCTCTTCAACGTCTGAAGAATAAATACATAGGGATAAGTAGTGCTTTTCTGTTGAATTATATATCTTGGTGCCACAATAATGGCTTTGGGAAATGATGAGTGCTCCAATTTTGGAAGCATTCAATAAAAATTTGTCAACCACCTGACAGATCTGCTTTGATTTTGAATCCTGGATTGAGTAGGGAGTTGGCCTTGATGGCCTCATAGGCCCCTTCCAACTCAGTTATTCTGTGATTCCATCTCTTCTGTTCAAAAAAAAAAAATTTTGGCTAATTAACCAGACACTGCTGGTGCAGAGCTTCATATCTTCAGTAGTCTTCTCTGTGTGTGCCAAAGAGTAATGAAAATAAGTTGGAATAGCAACAGTTGCATTGTTTCGTTGCTGAGTTCCTGACAAATGACACGCAAAAACATATCAGAACTATGCTCTGGTTCATCCTAAAACCATGATGGTGAACCTTGGCACTCCAGGTGTTCTTGGGCTTCCATTACCAGAAGCCCAAGTCAGCAGTCTTGCTCATCAGGGCTTCTGGGAATTGAAGTTCAAGAACACCTGAAGTGCCAAGGTTAGCCATCACTGTCCTAAAAGAACCCTAACCAAGTGAAGATGGTTGTGAGATTAACAAATTTATTTCATATGGTACTGTTCTCACTTACATAAACATTTCTTCTGGCTTTAGAGAATCTCGTTCTCTGTGGGACACAACTGTATTCTACTGCAGGGAACAACAGGTCATGTATTTTCTTGATTGTTCAATAAAGCTTAAAAGCAGAATTTTCACAAAGGTTTTTTCCAGCTAGTTAAGGATATTCAAGATGAATTATAAACTCCTTGCTCCATGTGTTTGCTTTTTGCTAAACAGCCCTACAAGTACCAATTGTTAGAAATTTATGCACTCATTTTAACTGGTTTTTGAATTAAGAGAAGCCCAATAAATGTGCAGAATGTTTTATTGAAAACACTATATGTTGGTTAGTAGAATGAGAAATTAGAAATCTGGTTTTAGTAGCTTTCCGACAATGAAATGTAGAGTCCATGGAGCTTTACGAGCAGTACTTTACTGTTATTCATATATGTAACATTAGTAATAATATTAAAAGTGGTAGCATTTAGAGTTTTTTTTAAAGCTGTGATTAAATTCAGTATTTTACTTTTTTTAAAAAAAATGTTCTCTACAGCATTCATGTAGGGGATTCAGTTTAACTGTTTTGGATTCCTATATTTAAAAAAATTAAATTTGTTAAAATAATAAAATCTTTCAATTAGGTTCAAATGGACTTTTTTTAAAAAAATGAAAGATTAAGTTTTCAGGTATGTATTAGAATCATAAAAGTCCTCTTTTGTTTAATTTACTATTAAAGTACATATTCCTCATGTGTTTCTCTACTAAGCAGTAGCACACTATAGCTAATGCAGTGTTTGTGCTTTTTATAAGTGGGTGGGTGCATACAAATGAGAAAATATAATGTGAAAGCTAAGTGTTGAGAAGAGTGTAGGATATCTGCTAGGTCAGTGGTTTTTAGCCTTTGCCTCTCCAAATGTGTCAAAATGGCAATTTTGGTTTTAATTAAGGATACCATCATGCATTTAGGTGATTATTTTATTGCATCACAATATTCTGCTGAGAATAGTGATGGAGATTTCCCTTTGTATACCTGCAATTAAGAGATTTGTGAGTCTGTAAACATAAAAATGTTCTCCAAATCATAGGCTCATGTCAATATAACCCTGGTGGTGCAGTGGTTAAACTGCTGTACTACAGCCAAAATGTTGTGAGTTCGATCCTGACAGGGTTCAAGATTGACTCAGCCTTACATTCTTCCAAGGTCAGTAAAATAAATACTCACATGTTGGGGACAAAATGCTAATCACTTTATCTTTCTTTCATGTTCAGATCAATCTTTGGACTGCCAAAATGAAGACACTTTCTTGGCTTTGTCATTGGCCAAACTTAAGACCTCAATGATACTGTACATCTTTCTGCTTGTAATTGGTAGACCAGTAAATGAGCTGGGTTCTGTATCTCTCCACATTCACAGTGTGTTGTCTGCCAGCAGCCCCCACTTGAACATGTTGGTTTTCCATTTAGGGACTCCACCCCTCAGTCTGTTCAGAGTCCTCAAAGTAACAAAGGGGAGCTCAATTTTCTTAGCCATATCCTCATTTAATGTTATTTCTAATCCAATGAGCTCATCCGTTTATCTTCTAATTTGGTTTTGCTCTTGCATACCCTCAAGAATGTTTGTTTTTGTCATAAAGCTCTTCCTGGATCTGAGCCAGTAGACTTGAGGCATATATCCATTCAGAGAATGTTGATGGTCATCTCTTGCTTAGTTCTCTTGGTGTCTGCTGCTACTTCCCTCCTTATCTTAGGTGGAGCAATACCAAGAAGAGGATATATTTTTTCAGCTGGTGTAGGTTTAAGGCAAGGGTGGCCAACCTTTATATGCCACAGGCTTGACCATGTCCCCGGACAGCTGAGCAGGCTGGACCATGCCCCCCCCACGGCAGCTGAGCAGGCTGGACCATGCCCCCCCCCACTGTGCCCACTTCCATGTTTACAACAGCTGTGAGCGTGTTTGCACATGTGCAGGTGTATTTTACGGCCAATGTAAACATGCCCACTTCCACTTCCAGGTGTGACAGAGGCAGCGACAGGCCGGATGGAATAGTGTTGTGGACCGAGTCTGGCCTGTGGGCTACAGATTGGGAACCCCTGGTTTATGTATCCAACGATAATGGATACAAAGGGAAGCAGTGTGGCCCCGTCCTCAGCCATATCCATATCCTCCTTTAATTTTGTTCCTTGTCCAGTTAACTTCTTCCTCCATTTTCTAATCTGGTTTTTCTCTTGTGTACCCTCAAGAATGTTTGTTCTTGCCATAAAGCTCTTCCTGGATCTGATCCGGAGGGCTTGAGGCTCATATCCATTCAGAGGATATTGAGGGTCATTCTCTTGCTTAGTTCTCTGCTACTTATCTTGAGTGGAATAATACCAACAAGTGGGTATATTTTCTCAACTGGTGTAGGTTTTAGGTATCCTGTCACTGGCTTCGTTAACACAGATGTCGAAAGAGCAGGAGTTTTGAGGTTGTCATCATTGGATACATAATCAGCAGACTTAACATGAATAATTGTTAGCTTACAGCAGGGATCCTCAACCTATGGCCCGTGAGCCAGATCTTACCCACTGCAACAAATCATCTGGCCCACACCCTTGCTCCAGCCACCACTTCTGCCTCCTCCTCAATCCTTGTCCTCTCTGCCTGGCTTGGCATGTCCCTAACGGTGCTGTGTAGCAGGGTGAATGTTCTACCCTGCTATGGAGCACCATTAGGGATACGCCAAGCCAAGCAGAGGGGACAAGGATTGAGGCGGAAGCGGCAGACACACGTGGCTGCGGTGTCTTTCCCAGGCGCCACTCTGGCCAAGTGTGGGCGAGAAGGACATGCTGGACCCCTCCTTCACCCACACCATGCAGCTCCTCCAGGCCAGTAAGCAGGGAAGCGGTGTGGCAGGAGTGGTGGGTGGGTCAAGGTTGCTGGTGGAAGTGAGGGTGGAGTGGAGGGTGGTTCGGACTGGTCCCACTTCCACTGTCGGTGGTGTTGGGGGAGTGGTAGGGGCTCATGTTGGTCATGCTGGCGGCAGCAGTTGTGGTGGTGTGGGGGGGGGGAGTGGTGGAGGCTCAGGGTGGCTCCGCCATGGCCACCACTGCCAAAGGTGGTGGCAGTGGCAGTGGGACCACCCTGAGTCCCCTCCACTGCCTAACACCACTGCTAAAGGTAGCGGCGGCAGGACCACCAGTCTGGCTTTAAAAAGGTTGAGGATCCCTGGCTTACAGTCTTGCTAACATGGTGAGAAGTATTGAGTTTCTTTTCAAATAATAGTAACCATTTCTAAATCAGCAACTATATTTAAACTAGCTTATTCATTCAAACTGATGGTAAATGTTTCTTTTTTAGCAGTATATAAGTGGTATTTTTTAAAAAGAAAGGGATGTAACTTTTGTTAATTGGCATATTTAATGGTGGCATAGGTTCATGAAATGGAATTTTTGGCTGTGGTGTCAGCACCCTAGAGTCCTAATCCCCACCATGCTGTCTGAGAAAGGGGTCAGCCAAGAACAGTGGCAGGTCGAGCATGCGATATCTTGCCCACTGTGTAGCCTTAAGGAAACTCTACAATTCCAGAATACCACTTAAAGGAAGAACTGATTTTGAGTGCATTATATGAGAAAACCCTGGGAAGGTTGTCATAGATCAGATGCACATGATGTGACAGGATTCGATAGTGATGGATCTTGCAAGAGTTTGGAAAAATTGAATCAAGGCCATTATAAACAGTTCAAGCTCAAGTAATACCTGAGAAATCAGCTGTTGAAATTAGATCTTCTCCAATTTTGATGGCATTTTGAACAATTATCGAAAACATTCTTGTTCCACAAAGCCTTCCTCTCATAACCTGCCAATTATGGAAATTATGATGTGTGCTATGATGTGGAAAGACTGGCTGGTACCTGTACTAATTGTTTTAAGAATGATGTTGATGCTGCTGAGGTTTGTTTTATTTTCTATGCTTATTATTTGTTATTTGCACAATGTTTATATTTTATTTGAACCATTATAAGCTGCCCGGAGTGGTACTCTTACCAGATGACCAGGGTATAAATGTAATAAACAAAGAAACTATACCCAAAAGGTGTGTGAATCCACATTTGGTTGGCCGGAAGTTATCACATAGGATTACACTCTTTGCAAACATCATGGAATGTGCAAGATTTGAGTGTAAAATCGAGTTAAGAAATATTAGCTCAATTAGCCTCCGAGTTGGATTAAACATATTGAAGCTCAAAACTGTGTCAGGCCTAGAAGAGGGCCTGTTACCGTTATTTTGCAAGGTACGTTATTTTAAATAAAATTATTTGTTATATAAAGGACACTTGGAGTCTTGCATCTGAGCTGTCATTAGTTTGTGCATAAATCTAGTGCTGATTAGCAACTCTAAATTGCATGAAGTGCACATACCAACATGCTACTGACTAACAATTGAGTGTGAACATTTAGTTCAAATGTCACTAGCCTATTATTTCATCTCCATATTATATGATGCATGAAATTAGTTCAATTAGTTTGCTAGTTCAATAGCAGAATCACCTTAGCGCTAGAGATTTATAAATGGAACAATTCATACTCTACAACTAAAACAAAACTTTCTGTGTCATAAATGGGTGTTCTAAGCTTTCACATTCATATGGGGTCTATCATGGTACATAATAAAAAGTCCTACCAGCACTTTAAATTCAGCCAGTTCTACTATGGAGAAGAAAGAACCTCAGTGGTATAGTAATATTTACTAGTATGTGCAGTGTAATGCTAGAATATTATAATTAGTTTAAACTGTGACACATACTTGGCTAGAACAATTGCATCTGAAATTCAGCAAGGATAATAGCTGATATACATTTAAGCAGTAATTGTATGGCAAATGTTATGGTAGAATTCCTTTCCTGTTTAATCAGTACTTCAAGCTTAGGGTTTAGTAATAGGAAATGTTCTGGCAGTACTTTTTGTATGTTTCCATTATTTTTCTTTCATTGCTTCTACTGAGTGAAAATTATATGTGTGGAAATTTTTAGTGACCACCAAATGGTCAAGGCCTCTATTTTGTTACTGATGTGTTCACAGTTGGCATCTCCTAATATTCTTCTTCCAAATTATTATTGCATACAGTAACTGAGTTTTATGTAAGAGATCAGATGCACTTTAATTGTACCTTCTACACAATTCCTTGCCTGCCTTATACTCTTACTTTCCTGAAATTTATTTGGATTAGCTATTAATAGATATTCTTGTTCCGAGACAACAGAAAGTATAAGTGTAGTATTTTTTAGTATCTACATCAGGGATTCACAACCTATGGCCTACGGGCTAAACCCGACCCCCGATGTCATTCCACCTGGCCCACAGTGATGGACCCAGAAGCAGAAGTGTATGCGCCTACACAAATGCACTGGTGCATGCGCAAATGTGCCTGCTGCCATTGCATCTGGCCCACTCAACTGTCTGAGGGTGAGTAGTCCGGCCCATGGCACAAAACCTTGAGAACCCTTGATCTACACTATAACCCTTAGCTTTATAGCAGTGTTAACCAACCTTTGGTTCTCAGACTTCAATTCCCAGAAGCCTACAGTGTAGTAAATTACATATAACCTGGTGCCTCCAACATTAGCATACTGATAATGTATTTTTCTAATTTTACACATGCACAAATGCCCACTGCCCAATTTACACAGGACAGCATTTAGGCACCTGGCATGTAAGACCTTTTTAAAATACACTTCACGCTACATTCAAATCATATTTGAATTGTGTGGCACTGTGATAGTACATAGTGAACATTCCCACTTTGACACACTCAGTTGCAGCTTAAGTAAAACTATATAAATCAGTCCTTGTCACATGCACAGGCATAAAAATGGAATTAGTAATTTATATTAATCACAAATGTTTCTCCAAGTTTTATTAACAGGCAGAATGTCTGCCAAAGTGCTTTCTGGAGTACATTTTCATTGCCGCAAGAAACAAAATAGTTATTATGGATACTTATATAAAGATTAACAGTTTCAAAAATTCATCTGAGGAAAATGTGTTTTACAGTACATTTTACTTCAACACAATGTGCTGCTACGGAAATAAGTAGTGGTCTGTTTGATAAAACTGAAATGGAAATAAGTGGCAGCTTAATTCTACCTTCAAAAATACTGCTAGATTACTGATCACAGGACGCACTGCTGTATTGGTGAGTTAGGCTGTCTAATACACAGCAGGGTCTCTTATGCTGTTTGGACTCCATCTCAATTTGTTTAGCTCCGTCCAGTCCTGCACTGTGTACCTGCAACAGTTTGAGAATTCTCAGCATTCTTGGCATTTGTGGGAAGAAACAAGTTACTGATAGGTGTTATCAGCATGTCAGTTCCAGCATCTGGGCAATCTAGGTGATTTCCCATGCAAAGTCAAACCTCATTAGGTATTTTTGGAGCTGTATTACAAAATCTCAAATGATTTGCCCAAGAAACGCAAATTAATAATCAAACAATAGTTGCTAAATATCTCCACAGTTTGGAAAACCATTTATAGAACATTATGGCCAAAATCACTTACTTTGATCAATTCAGTATATGGTGTGGCCACTGAGATATATATTTATATTTGAGAGAAGGAGAGGTCCTTACAAACTTCACTGATTTACTTAATGCAAGTACAGTAAGTACAATAATATTTTTCCATATTTTCTATGTAATATACAAAGCAGGAGCTACCTCACAGTGAATTGTATGAACTCTGTGTACACATCTGATGCTTTGAATGTTACTGTTTTGCCGGCACAATCAGACCAAATTATCAATGTCACACATTTAACAGTCAAAGTTATCCTTTGAATGGTCAGAGACAAGCTCGCTACTGGCACTGAGCAATTAGAAGACTAGTCAGTATTAGACTGTTTATGTAATACCGTGAATTCAAGGATTCACACCTCAGCTACTTCCTCCTGAAACAAAATACAGACAAAAATCAGAATAATGTTAGGTAAATGACTTATGTCCTTGATCTTTACCCTCTTGTCTGATTAAGTAAAGGCCAGGCTTTTAAAATTCAGAGATCTTGCTATATCCATCTTAACACTGGATAGAACTAAGGTGATAGTATTACCTTAGTTCTATCCAGTGTTAAGATGGATGTAGTAAGATCTCTGAATTTTAAAAGCCCTCCCTGATCGCTATCATGCAATATTTGTGTGAGTTTATAGTGACATCAGTGTTTCTGAGGTTCTTCAGAAAAATAAAATTGTTTAGATAAACTTCACTCTGGCTTCAGGCATGTTTTTGGGATTGCAATAGCTTTGGTGACTTTGGTAGACCATAATCTCCAAGAACTAGATGAGGGAGTGAACTTGTCTTTGTGTACTGAATCTCTCAACCGCAGTCCAAGGTCAGTACTATCAACTCTGGTATTCTGGATTGGGTAGTGAGGTTGTATTTTGTGATAACAGTTCTGTAGTGATAGTTTATTAAGGATTCAATCCAGAAAATGATGGTGCAGATCTTCTTTCAGCAACATTACAATATCTCAAGCTTTGAAAATTTATTCTCCTCTCCATCTTATTTAACTTCTACCTTGGTGTGACACTTGACAGGACATTCTCTTTTAAGCAGCACTGCCTGAATACCAAAGCAAAAGTTAGTACAAGGAACATTATCAGGAAACCAACAAACTATAAATGGGGAACTCATCCATCCATGCTGCGTACATCAGCTTTGGCCCTTGTATGCTGTTACAGTATGGAGCACAAAGGACATTGACATCACTGTTAATGAAGCCATTCATATAGTGACAGGATGCCTCAAGCCTACACCAGTTGAGAAAATATAGCCTCTTGCTTCACCTAAGATAAGGAGAGATGTAGCAGTGGACCCTGAGAGAACTAAGCAAGAGAATGACCCTCAACATCCTCTTAATAGATATGAGCCTCAAGTCTGCTGTCTCAGATCCAGGAAGAGCTTGATGGCAAGAACAAACATTCTTGAGGGTACACAAGAGCAAAACCAAATTAGATGGAGGAAAAAGCTCACTGGACAACATTAAAGGAGGATATAGCTGAGGATCTCAAACTCCCCTACATCACTTGGAGGACCCTGAAAAGACTGAGGGTTGGAGTCCCTGAATGCAAGACCAACATACTCAACTGGGGGCTGCTGGCAGACAACATGTGGTGTGAATGTGGAGAGATACCGAATCCGGCTCATTTACTGGTCTGCCAATTACTGCCAGAAACCTGCATCAATGAGGACTTAAGTGAAGGAAATGGCTTCATTTTGGCAGTCCAGGACATGAAAGAAGGAACTTCTACAAGGAAACATTGGGCAAGAATGTGAGAATTTGGAGTACATTGTCATTTGTATATAGCTGTTTCTCTTTCTCACTGAAAGCTTAAGGATTTTCTAAAGCAGTTACATAGACGCAGCTGTGGGCTAAATGAAAGCTAACCAGTCAAAGTTTAATTCAGACAAGACATGTGTGTTCCTGTTTAGAGAGCAGTCAGACTCTGGAACTGGAATTCAGTTTGTTTTGGATAAGGTAAGACTCCCATTTGTGCCTGATAGTGAGGAATTCACACCTGGCTACTGTAACATATACCTCAGTTACATCAGTGCTAGTCTCCAGGAAATTTTTCGAAGAAAGATAATTGTGTTTGGTCCAGAATGCATTACTAAAGGGAAAAAGTTGATATGTGTTGTAACTGCTCTCTAACATTAGCCATGGTTTCTAATATACTTTCAAGCACAGTTAAGTATATTGGTGACTATTTTTATAGCTCTAAATGGCTTGGGCTAAGGATACCAGTATGGGGACTGTGATGACTTAGTGGTTAAGAAGCTCAACTTGACAACTGGAAGGTTGGCAGGTCAGCAGTTTGAGATCTGAGTGTTGTATGACGGACTGAGGTCCTGTCTCTGTTCCAGCTCCTGCCAACCTAGCAGTTTGAAAGCAAGAAATTGTAAGTAGATAAATAGGTACCACTTCGGTGGGAAGGTAAACAGTGTTCCATGCGCTCTGATGTTTAGTCATACATGCCCATGGAAACAACTGCAGATTCAGACAGTGCTGGCTCTTTTGCTGTAAACGGAGATGAACACCAAACTTAGAGTCGGATACAACTGGCTTTCAAGCAAGGGCAACCTCTACCTTTACCTAAGGTTGCTAATACTGTACTCACCTGCCTACTGCCTATGAAGATCCAGAATCTCCCTCAAGACAGAAGATATTTGTGCCCTACATAAGACATGGCTGATGGTAACAAGAAGTAGTGTGCTTAGGAGCTGTAGCAACATTGTTATGAAGTATGGGAACTGCCCCTCTCTGTCTTTTGTCAGATGGAAAACATGTGTTTTTCCAGCTCAGCTTTGTTTTCTAAAGGTCAACAGTGGTCTCTTGTTTTCTATTCTGTAAAGAGAGTAGCAGATATTTTTATCTTCTTAATGCATGTACAAATGTATGTTAAATTACATTTTTTTTGCTTATGTATTTATTTTAAATTGTTGTAAGATGCTTTCTGCTTCATGGGACCTAGAAAGATTGGGAGGAAATCTCTGTAGAGTACTACAGAAAGTGCACTTTGTGGCTGTCTGCTTGTGCAATTTTGAGCAAGCTGTTGTCCCTGTTAAAATTAGTCACTTAGGGAGAACTCTGCACATTTAGACCTAAAGAAAAGCACTCAGAATTAGATGTAAGCGCTGGAGTTCTTTGGTTTGAAAATAAGCAAATAAAGAAGCCTACGGACATGCCAGATTGCATAGTGTAAGTCAGGGGTTCCCAACCTATGGCCCATGGGCTGGATCCGGCCCATGGTCTGAATTCATCCGGTCCACAGGCCAGATTGCTACCAATGCCAGACGTGCCCCGACATCACTGGAAGTGCCGAAATCGCCACATGTTCACACTGAAATGCCACGAAAATGTGGCAGAAAAAATTAAAAATGGTGCAGAAATGTTCCTCCCTGCTCCCTTCTCCTCATCTCCTGCAATCATGTTTTTATCCTTGAGAATGTTTTAGTGAACACGTTTAGAACCCATAGAAAGAACCACAAGGAGCCATTTAGTATTCTGTAACTCAGCAGGCAGTTCTGTAGCATTCTGTATGAGCAATCCATGAATAATGGGGCAAAATGTGCGGATATGATGAGAATAGTAAAAGCAAAGTCAAAATTAATGCAGTTGGTCCTGCGAGTGATGCAGGGCAGGCTGTCAATATGACCTTCACACTTTCCCTATATTCTACAAGTAGAAATCAATTTCCCCACGTACAAGCTTCAGAGGTTTATCTCTGTTGTTCCATTGGATTAAAGAACAGGCATTACTAGTGTGCCTAATTCTATTAGACCTAATTCATATTTTCCCTCTTCTCAAGCATGTTTTCTGCTTGAGATAATAGAAAACTTTTGAATGGAAGAGGAATGATGATCAAAACAAAATCGTAAAACCAAACCGCTTGCTACAAAAGATACAAACAAGGAGGTGGGAGGTAGAGAGAGAAGCTCATTATGAAGAGATTAGAAAATTAATTGATCTGTGGCATTGACAGTTCCCACTGGACATCTGAAGAGTCTGCAAAATGAAAATGCAGTCTCAAACATGACAATTCTTCAGTGTTATTTCATTTCCCCCCCTTGACTAGTGACGCCACTGAAGGATCATTAAGTTCCAATTATTTTTATTGAAATATTTCACATGAAAAGGGCATGATAAAAATCTGTCATGGTAGTATAAATCCCTGGAGAAACCTACTAAAACGGTTAGGATTATGAAATAAAGAGAAGAATCCTATTCAGCATAAAATATAGAAACCTTGCTGTGGGAGAATTGTTTTTCACAGAGCATTTCAAACTCCAGTGATATGTTTTAGATTCTCATTTGCTATCTGGTAGTCAGTGAATTCAGCAATAGTAAAGTAAGGTCTGTTGAAATATCTTATGTGGACAGAATTGAAATATCTGCTTTTAAGCACTCTCCAGGGAAAATTCGACTTCAGCTTCAAATGTCACAGTGTATTTTGATAAGCTATAAAACTCAATGAAGTCCTGTTTCATCTAAAACTTTCATGGGGGACAGATCTAACAAATGAGATCTGGTTTATTGTTTTAACTAGTTTGTTGCAATAGATTTAGTGTGGTAGCAATATTTCAAAAATAATAGCAGTTCAATCTTATCATTGCGAAAAAGAAACCTTTAATGATCCCTTTTCCAAATGCTTCATTTATTATAGAGCTTTGGCCTGTCTGTGTAGTAGGTTACAAATTTCTGGTGATGTGGAAATAAGTACTTTCAGTAGTTTGTTGCAAACTTCATATTGCCGTTATAAAGGATTGTCTCCTTTAACATTTGGAAATACATTTCTACCACAGAAAATTCCAGTTTTCTAAGTCATCTGAAACTAATACCCTTCATCAGCTTTGATGTCATAATCAATAATAACCCATGTTTCTTTGCATGAAATACAAGTAACTAAGAATACTGCAAACATAAACTAGATATAGTACAGTAATACCTCATACAAAGTCCGCTTCATACAACATCGCCTAATTCCTTGAAAAAAGTTGCCTCATACAAAGTCGTGTGACATTGTATGAGGCATTGGGGTTTTCCCAGGTTGTATTGTGCCTGGGCAGTATAAAAGACAGGACACATGCGTGCATTGCTCTTGTGGGTTTTGCATGAGGCAAAGAGTGTTTAGGAGTGTTTTTGAGCACGGTTTTGGATTTTTTTGAATTTTTTAATCAGAATTTTTAGAAGCATTCCTGGGATTTTTGCAGCATTCTTCAGGTTCTTGGACAATCAGGGTTGTTTGACATGTTTTTGCAATGTTTTTAGCCTTTAGACAATGATTTCTTAAAGTTCTGTCAGTTTCCTGTCTGCTTCCTTGACTTTGCCCTGAAGTCTGTGCTGTTACAGTACAATGTCTCTCTATGGAAATGACGTTGTATAAGGCATCGCGGCAAGGATTTGGACGTTGTATGAGGCATCGCAGCTAGGATTTTGCATGCCTCCTACAAAGTCCAAATCCGTATAAAGTCCAAACTTGTGGAACCAAGTTTGGACGTTGTATGAGGTATCACTGTACTTGATGCTACTGGATGATTCTCTTTGCAAGAAACCCAGATCTGAAGAGGCATTGGCTGACACATAATTTCAGATGAGCAAAGGATTCTCAATTTGCAGCCCATGGTCTGGATACGGATGGCCTGAGTGCCATTTCATGCGGGGGGCCCTCCAGCACACCAGGAAGTGCCATGTGGTGGAGGAAGGCAAAATGGCCATGTAGACCCCCGAAGCTGTCTGAGGGAGCGTGACCCACCTTATAAAGGTTGAGAAATCTTAAACCAGACTCTGTTAGAATGCTGGGCTTTGTTATTAAGTAACCCAGCATTTGAAAAGTGGATTAAAAAAAGAGTTAATCTCATTTTCAGATCCCCCCGGCCAATGTTTTCTTGCCTATTTATGTAATCTGCTTTTTGGTGTTCAGGGGCCATTCAACAATTACGTGATCCTCAAGGGGGGGAGGGGGTCTGCCATCTGAATTCTGAAAAATTATGTGGGGGTGGGGTGAGGGTCAGGTGAAAGACTACATAATCAATTTGAAGCTGGTGTGGTTTCGAAACTTAGCACTTTTTTAGGTTTAAAAATTCTCTGGGAATTTTGAACCGATTTGAGATTATTGAATTGCTTTTGCAGTCTTTCCCTATTTCACCACTAGTGAAAAGCTCTAAAAATTAGAGCTTCAATACAAAAGTTCTGGATTACGTACTTTTAAAGGGGGTGGGGGTGGTTCAAAGTGAAAAATATGGTCGGATTACATGGGAAGGGGGGGTCAATTCCCCCCAAAATATGGATCACGTAATTGTTGAATGGCCCCTCAGTAGCACAATCGATTCCAACCCTTTGCGACCCCATGGACAACCATAACTGTTATACAACTTGCATTTATTTCAAACAGATAAAACATGCATATTTGCATCTCCTGTCCATAAGATCTTGTGTCAGTTAAATCACAAATCATATGTACAACTATGGTACAGCACAGATTTTTTCTGTATTGAATAGAACATTCCAAACAGGATAAATGTTTGTTTCATTTTTATAGATCTTAACCTATAAAACCAAGCATTAACCGTTGGAACTGGCTATAGGCTGCTATGCGTCGCCCTACTGACCCACACCCACCCTTCGTGTGCACGGCCGAATTCCCTATGCAGGTCAACGAAGGATTTAAAAATCCGGCACGGGGGCCTCAGCCCCACAAACGGCAAGAAAGGGAAAGAACTTCACGTCCCAACAGTCATTGCGCCGCAGCGCGCCAGAACCAATCAGGCTGAGAGGCTCACGCACGCCGCAGCGTTCGGACACGCGCCGCAGCCAATCAAACGAAAAGCATGTTAAAAAAACGCAGCACAAACACAAAGCATGAACCCATAACTACAAGCCCCAGCGTCCTGCGCGCCATGACCGCGCAGAACGCTGAGGCAGGCTGCGCGCGAAAACAAAACTTAAAGAAAGCCGGCTCCGCCGCCATTCATCCCCACGGGCGAGCCAGCATGGCCCGTGGGGGAAGAAAATGAAACAAACCCGCCGCCCCTGCTCTTCCGTTCGAAGGGACTGCCACCGTGCCAAAAATAAAAACAATCCACCCACCACCCCTCCCCCGCAACTGCCCTTCTTCCCAACGGGAAAACAAGCATGGCCCGTGGAAATGAAAGGCACCCTCCCCGCAACAACGCTCCCTTCCCAAGGGCCATCCAGCATGGCCCATGGGATCAAAAGGCACCCCCCCCGCCGCAAGTGCCCTTCCTAACCACGGGCAAACAAGCATGGCCAATGGGAAGAAAAGGCACCCCCGCTGCAAGTAGCCTACCTTCCCACAGGCCACCAAGCATGGTCCGTGAGAACAAAAGGCACCCCCCCCACCCTAAAAAAAGGACACACCAAAAATCAAATCAAAACCATTCAAAAAAAGAAATCTAACCTTTAAAAAATAAACACAAACAAAGACAGGAAAAACATACAACAAAAAACAACAGGCCCCCCCCAACAAAATTCATATCCCCGCGTCCTTTTCACTTAAATATCGGAGATCACAACTTACCAACACAGCTCCAGACACGCCGAGAAACAGAATTGAAATGGCAAAAGAACAGGAAGAATTCACAGGACAGGTCAAACATTACGCAACAGCACCACCAAGTGGCCACAGGAAAAATGACACTCAATGAATTCGAATTACACTTACACATTTTTAAAAAAATCTTATCCAAAGTACACCTATCACCAAAAAAAATGGCAAATTATTTTTAAAAATGCAATTATTGGGAAAAAATATATATCAACCTTTCCACTTTTAAAAATCCAAATTTATTTATAACAGTTTAAAAAACTACCTATGTATAAAAAAACAATATTTTTTAAAAATAACATAACTCATTTAAACACACATACAACAAAAAACATCCAAAACCATTTCTCATATTTTTTAAAAAACAAAACCCCCAAAAAAGCCCGGCAACGCCGGGCAACCCTTGCTAGTAACATATAAAATACAGCGTACACTTGCAGTCATCGGCAAGGAGGTTTGAATCACTCCCCATCCACCAAGAGAGCACATTCTAGTTTTCAGTTTAATAATTTATTGAATGATAAAATGATGGTTTGCATTACAAGGGCCATGGCTCAGAATGTTTGCAGCAGAATACTGTTGATGCAACGTAAGAGGCAGATCTCTACATCTAGTGACCTGAATATCATCTGATGTTTACTTCCCAATCTATTGCTGGGTAGCCAAAGACTAGGAACCAGATTTGGGTCTGTAGTCCACACAAGATGTATAGCCACTAGGGGAAAGACCAATTGCTATGAGCAGCCTTCCTAAACTGTGCCAACCTTGCTCACATAAGAGGAAGATCACCAACCTAAGAATGTGCTCCTCTGTGCAAGAATTCCCACCTGCAACCAATACGGGTGTGACATCAAAGCATAGGAGTTATAATAATATCACAATCAATCATCTCCCCTTCCTCTACTGTTAATACCCCTAACCTGTGACTGGAGGCTTGGTGGGTGACGCACAAGAAAAGACTCCCAGATGGGTGCTTTGAAGCATCTTTTTAAGTTCTTGTGACAGACTAGAGTGCAAACTCTAGCACTCAGGTCCACTTGGGGAAGATGACTCTACCTGGCTGCCTCTAACTGGATATCCTTCCCATGCTTGCCACTAATCTTCCCAGGCACACAAGGACACCTGAGAAAAATGTTAGGAAAGTGTGTTGCTTATACATCCTCCTTCCTCCCCAAGTTAATTCTGCTGTGTAATGTTGGCCAACAACTTGATATGACACATTTGAAGTACCCCCTCGCATAACAATGTTACTTGGTTCCCCAAGTAGCGTTGCTAAGCGATTTTTGTTGTTATGTGGGTTTCTATGGAGTTGCCTGCATAATGATGTTTTTAGCGTCATTATCCGGTTATTTTAGCGTTGTTGTCTGGACAACAACACTAAATGTGGGGGAACACGTGGTGCATAATGGCACGTTGTTAAGCAAAAATGATGTTATCCGAATGCGTTGTTATGTGAGGGTTGACTATTACAATTGAAGAGGCATCTATTTGTACACACTCTGAAAATAAATTAAAATTATGTTCTTAAGCAAATTAAAATTTGTGCTGCAGATTTCTTGATATTGCAATTTCTATATTCAGTAAAGAAACCTTAACTCATCTATAGCCAGATCCTGTATTGCAGGCGCACCCCCCCAATAACGGACACAGACAACATTGAAAGTGGATAACAGCAAAGGGCCACATTTATTGATTCAATGCCCTAGTCCGAATTATAAATTTGTATTGGTAAAACGACCAATCATAATTCCTAAGGCAAGCAGGCCGAAGTAACACTGGTAAGGTACCACCCCAAAATTGCCAACGGCAATTGGTTACAATGTATCAAATTGTATCAATTTGTTTGTTAACAACAAACAAATTGTTGACCGTAGTCAATAACTAACTCATGACCCCACCCTCTGACGCGTATCCGTGAAATCACAGGGGTGATGCATGCTGGTTAGCAATCATCATCACCCCATCGCCTGATTCGTCGTTGACCGGACAACGTTTAACTACTTTATTCCTGTCTAGTGTTGTCCAGTCAATTGCGAACCTGCCGGATACTTGTGGGTCATACTGTTTACCTTACCAGTGCTACCCGCCCATGTGACCAAAGTCAACAGTAGGAACGAAGAAAGACCCCTATATCAAACCATAGCAACAGTGTGGGATGGGCAAAAAAGCCAGGACCCGAAGCCAATGTGGGTCCCAACCAAAAATTCCCACCCGGCCCCGAAGCGACCATAATCACACTGTTAACTAGGGAGGGGGTGGAGGGGAAAAACTTCTCCGCTCCGTCGCTGAGGCAAAATGGCAGCGCGGCTGCCTCGTGGCCACCCCTTTTATAAGGGAGCTGGCCACGCCCCTAACTACCCGGATTCTCTGTCCTGTGGGGGGGGGGCCCCCAAAGGGCGCGGCGGCCATTTTGGCGCTGCGCTTGCATTGCAGGCGCACCCCCCCAATAACGGACACAGACAACATTGAAAGTGGATAACAGCAAAGGGCCACATTTATTGATTCAATGCCCTAGTCCGAATTATAAATTTGTATTGGTAAAACGACCAATCATAATTCCTAAGGCAAGCAGGCCGAAGTAACACTGGTAAGGTACCACCCCAAAATTGCCAACGGCAATTGGTTACAATGTATCAAATTGTATCAATTTGTTTGTTAACAACAAACAAATTGTTGACCGTAGTCAATAACTAACTCATGACCCCACCCTCTGACGCGTATCCGTGAAATCACAGGGGTGATGCATGCTGGTTAGCAATCATCATCACCCCATCGCCTGATTCGTCGTTGACCGGACAACGTTTAACTACTTTATTCCTGTCTAGTGTTGTCCAGTCAATTGCGAACCTGCCGGATACTTGTGGGTCATACTGTTTACCTTACCAGTGCTACCCGCCACACGGAGGGGCTTCACAGAAGACCTGACGCCCCCCCCAGACCGTCAGCTCGGTCAACAGGCCTGCTCGCCAGTCACCCAACAGGAGGTCCATACCTCCTCGCGACAGATGGACCCCATCCCCTGCATACAAGTCACAATTTTGTAGACTAATATCGGGGTGATGACTAACCCGTCCCCAAGCCCTGGTGGTGAGAAACCGCGCCACTGCCTTATTGACCGCGCGCCTAGCTCGGTCAAGGGCCAGGAGGTTAACGCCCCCTCTGTAAGAGTGGCGCGGAACAATGTCCGACCAAACCAGGGCTGTGGCAGGCCAGACATAATGCAAGTAGGCGAGGTCCTCGCAAATCGCATGCTTGAGCGATAAGCCGGTGACCTGGCCCAAATCATTGCCCCCCAAGTGGATGATTAGAATGTCAGGCGGGTCAGCCCCCAGGCCAGAAAAAAGGAAAGGCCGCAGCTCCCGCCATAACATCCCAGGCTTACCGTGCCATGAGAGACTGGCGTGGTCACCCAGTCCCAGTCGGGGCCCACTCTGTCGCCGCAGCGTAACGCGCTGCCCTGAGCACATAGCTGTGGCCCACCAGCCATACTGTCACCGGTGTAATACGACACCCAGGGTCTGTAAGAAAATTGAGAAAAAGGAAGGTAAGGTGACTGGATTGGTACTCATGGCGGGGGTGGGCGCACATAAAACTGAAAACATTGTGAGCCCCACCTCCCCATGCTACGTATGTCAGCCCCAGAGTACCCAAAAGCAGCTGCTGTAGAGGCTGCGCCAATACGGAACGAATGTGTGCCATAACGGGCACCTGGTAGTCCCACCCTGGTGAGGGCTCTGGCTGTCACCTTCCAAAACTGAAATTTAGTAAGGGGAGACCCATCTTGGTGACAGAAAAACGGGCCGTGGTGCCAGCCACGCAGTGCCAGGTATTCCTGTAGGGCACCAACCGGACAGATGTCTGCCAAAGAACACCGTAGCAGTCTTACTCCACTGCCTACGCCATGCTGATCTGTTTTGGAGGAGCGAATCCTCAACTGGGCCCAGTCTTTGGCAACATATACATCTCCGCGTTCCAGTGCCCTACCACTTGCATCCGCCTTAGACAGCATCACGAGTTCGCTGATGCGGAGCGCTCCAAAAAATGCCACCGTTGTGGCTGCATGAAAAAGGGCTGCCTCATAATGATCAAAACAGAGGCCTGGCCAGCCCCGGGCCAACTGGGTAAGAACCCCTGGGGAAATAGGGTGCCGGTCATCCGGGCAACGCCCGCGCTCGCGCACCCACCCCTCCAAAACGTGTCTCACACGGAAGTCAGAGGTGGTATCCACATGACCCCCTACTTTGGCCATAAAAGCCAACGCCGAGAGCTTGGATGCTATGGTGCGAGGTGCAAGGCCCTGTGCATGCAGGTGAACCATGAACCGCAGAACATGGTCCACCGGGATGGGCCAGGTCTCTGGCCATTGAAATCGAGTAGCAAAAGCCCTATACAAATTGAATGCTTGTTGATACGCCTTACGCGTGCGTGGCGCTAGTGACAGGCCAATCGCCCGGTTCACCTCTCCTTGCCAATAGTCCACATCTCGTCCGGGAGTGGCGAGGGAAATTCCTCCGCATCCGGGGCCAAGGCGCGGAACCGGGAGATCTGCAGGCGGGACAAAGCGTCAGCAATATCGTTATTAACCCCTGGGACATGCCTGGCCCTGAACAAGACGTTGAGGCGCAGGCAGCGCAGCACAAAATGGCGCACTAGATCCATGACCCTGGGCGATTTAGAAGTCTGTGCATTGACAATGTGCACAACGGCAGCATTGTCGCACCAGAAATGCACCACCGAATTAGCCCACTGTTCGCCCCATAGCATCAAAGCCCCCAGAATGGGAAAAAATTCCAGGTATGTGAGATCCCGCAGGCGACCCGTGCCTGCCCATGCCGGTGGCCACCCACCATAGGCCCACTTCCCATTGAAGTACATCCCATAACCCAGGGATCCTGAGGCATCAGACTGGATCTGGAAATTGGGGGATGCCAGGAGGTCAGACCTCCAAAATGAGACCCCATTAAACTCCCTCAGGAATTGCAACCAGACAAACATGTCTGCCCTGATACCCCGGGTAAGCCTGACTCTGTGGTGGGGCCTGGATAACCCTGCCATGGCGTCGCATAAGCGCCGGGCGAAAGCCCTGCCCGGTGCGACCACCCTGCAGGCAAAATTGAGGTGCCCATGCAGCACCTGCAGTTCCCTCAGGGATGCCTTACGCTTAGCCAGCAATTCCGAGATAAGGGTCACTATCCTGGACACCTTATCACCCGGTAACCTAGAAGCCTGTACTACTGTATCAATCTCAACCCCCAGGAATACTAGTTTGGTCGACGGGCCCTCGGTCTTTTCGGGCGCTAAAGGGACACCCAGTTCCTGCATTAGCGTCTGAAATGTATTGAGGAGACGTGCACACGTGTCCCAGCCCCGTTCACCCCCGAATAAAAAGTCATCCAGGTAATGGGCTACAGACCGGGACCCTGACCTGCGGACGAAAGCCCACTCTAGGAAGGTACTAAAACGCTCGAAAGCCGAGCATGATATGGAGCAGCCAAAAGGCATGGCCTTATCAAAATAATACTCCCCTCTAAACTTAAAACCCAGCAATTCAAAGTCGCCCGGGTGCACCGGCAAGAGGCGAAAAGCTGACTTAATGTCGCACTTGGCCAGCAAGGCACCCGGGCCACACGAGCGCACCATGCGCAGCGCATGGTCGAACGATGTATACCTGACCGAACAAAGGTCGTCAGGTATCGCATCGTTGACCGATCGGCCGGCTGGGTAGGACAAATGATGAATAAGGCGAAACTCGCCTAGGGACTTTTTAGGAACCAAACCCAATGGTGAAACCTTAAGGTTGGGAAAAGGGGGTGCGGGAAAAGGGCCGGCGACCCTGCCCGCGTCTAACTCCTTTTTAATGCTGGCCTCGGCTACCTCCTCCCTTCCTCTGAGGGATAAAAGGTTGGGAGCATCCTGAGGAGATCTATCACCCATAAAAGGGATACGAAATCCCTGCTTAAAACCTTGGATGAGGTACTCCCTGTCCTCTCCCCTTGGGTACGATGCGAGCCAACGCTCCAGCATGTCCACCTTAATTGGGGAGGGGGCCTTTCGGAGAACTAGTTCCATCCGTGGCAGGCTTGCCAGCCCACTGTCCACCCCTCCCTCTGCCTCGCACCCCCCCAGGCTTGGGACAAGCAGAGGCTGCATGGGGACCAGAACATGTGGGACACTCGTGCTTATACCTGCAGTTCTTCCGACTGCAGGAACCATTGGACGAGAAAGTCCAGCACAGCAGGCGGGCTGGAACCCCCTGCCCCGCCATTTGGCGGGTAACCTGCGCTGGAGCTGCTCGCTGGACCGCATGTCCACAATGGTATCTATCCCCCGGGGCAGGACGTGTGGGTGTCATATACAAGAGCCACAGTCTCTGGCACGGCTCATCCCATCTCATCTCGGGGTGCAGGGGAATCCTCATACGGAATTCCTCATCATATGCTAGCCATGAGGGGCCCGGGAAATCTACCATCGCCCTGTATATGTTGTCCAAATATTGGACCATGGGAATAGCTAGATCCGGCCGCGCCCTCAAATACACCGCCATGTATATCAAATAAGCGGGGAGCCAGTTAGCCCAGGTACGCGGCGGCTTACGGCGGCGTGCCTGCTCCTTGTCCTTCTCATCCTGACCCTCCCTTTCTTCCTTAGTGGGCTCTCTGTTCAGGAGTGAGAAGATATCCACGTACTCCCCTCGCCATATCTTTTCTCTGGTAGCCTGAGCCAAGTGATCACCCAATGGCAAGGAATACCCTGCCGTCGGCAAAGCCGAAAAGGGGATAGCTGGCCTACCCAAAGGGGCCTGAGTTAACCCTGCCACCCCAAGTACGTTCCCAGCAGTGTAAGAACCAAGGCCCGCCCCAGCGGGCATGGTGGCAGTAGTTGTCGCCGGGTGGGTCGCCAGCGGCGTAGCCCCTGCACCACCCGCGCGAGGCCAAGGCCACTGAAAGGTCCCCCCTATATTGGGAATGTGTGTGGATGTACTCGTTTGCACCATATACTCACATGCTGCCCCCGCGGGCCGCCCCCAACGGGGGTTCCGGCCCACTGGGGGCGTCGGAGCTCACGACCGATGTAGAGCTCATCACCGGGGCTTGACCCGCGCCAGGTTGCTGGCTGGGGAGCTGCGAGGCAGTGGCCGGAGCCGCGCCACCCGCCTGCAGCAGCTCAACCCTCCCCGCCGGCCGTTGTCCTGCTGCCGATAGCGCCTCAAAAGGTACCCCGAAAGGGGCACCTGCCTGACTGGCCCGGGCCAAAGACTCCTCTAAGGCCGCAATACGGGCCAGTAAGGTGTCTACAGTAACCATGGGTAAAGAGCCGGCCGGCCCACCTGACCCTTGCATGGGGACAGTTCCCTGCACCCCATGGCCCATATATGGCCATTGGCCAGGGCCGAAGCCCGGTAGGGCTGGTGAGGAAACCTGCCAAGGCGGGGCACCGGGCCACCCCCCAAGGCTAGAGGGCCCCGGGAGAGGCTGCGGCCCAGAAGTAGTCGGCCCAACGGGTTGGGCGGAAGGAGGAGCGGTGTCCACCGCTCGCGGGCCGCGGGCCGGAGCGCCCTCTGCGCCCGCACTCTGAACGGGCCAAGGGGCGATAGACCCCAAGCCACTAGCCCCGGCCGGGGATGGCAAAGGTGGCTGTTGAGGAGGCGGCACCACGGTCCTCCGACCTGGGTTGCGCCTCCTAACAGCCCGTGCTGAATTCGCAGCAGCCTTCTTTTTGGAAGGCATCTCGAGCAAAAAAGGGAAGCTAGCTAAGCAAAATCGACCCAAAAGGCTTCCCGGCAATACCAACGAGCGACGGAGGCGCAGGGGAAAAACTTCTCCGCTCCGTCGCTGAGGCAAAATGGCAGCGCGGCTGCCTCGTGGCCACCCCTTTTATAAGGGAGCTGGCCACGCCCCTAACTACCCGGATTCTCTGTCCTGTGGGGGGGGGCCCGCAAAGGGCGCGGCGGCCATTTTGGCGCCGCGCTTGCATTCTTGTTGTTCAGGTACCCAATATACTATGCCACGCAATCCAGCTTCCTTTTGGTGACTATGTCCTGTAATACATCTTTAGATAATGGGTAACCAGAATATTACAGACAAACAAACCTTGGAGGAAATATAACATCAATGTGTAGAAAACACCAGTTACAATTTGGAAATGCAATTTTCATTTTTGCCATTGCTGCTGCTGCTGACTCTTTTAATGACTCCTTAAAATGTGAAATAACTGTTTTGATATAAATATAATTGCTCAAGTCTGGATCACACAGAATTGTTATCCAATCTTCCTTTTCTGTCCTTCAGAAAACTTACTTGTCAACAAGCCAGGAGTGAAAAATGTTTGATCTCATATAGCAGGAATGCTGAGGAATGAAAGATGTATATAATAACTAAATTAGAATGCCAGATGAGCCTGGAGCAGATTCACAATAATCTGTTCTGAATGGCATCAGTAACAGATGTTTTCCTTTTCCCTGCCATACCTTTTCCACAATAGCTTGGGTCCATTTTCAACCTCTTTCCAGTGCTGTTCAGTTCATTTATCTCTATCTCTCTGTCTATGTTAACCTGCTTCCATATTGTTTCTCTTGCTGCTCCAACTCAACCATCTGGTATGACACAGTTGAACTCAATTGTTCATGGGATTCAGTTGGAGCAGGCAAATAACATTTGAGACCCTGACATATATCCCCTCTGAATGGGCAGTTTCAAGGATTGGCCATTGAATGTCTACTCCTTCCATCTGGGAGGATATTGTTAAAGTAGCCATAAGTTGGAAGCACTTTCATAATACATAACACATTGGTATGCATCTCTAATCCTGTACTCCTGATCTTCAATTCTTTTGCACATGGATTCTTTCCCCCCTCTATTCCCACATTAGAATCAGCATCTGAAATGGGTTGATGATGCAGCTTTGCACTTGCTTCAAAAGCTGATTAAGAAGCAAGCCTGGCTATTAATGGAGAGCTATTGCAGAAAGGAAGGGGAAAAATCTGGAGTGAGCATCCAGGTGGCTGAAATCCAGGAGTAAGTCATTGCAGGCGCACCCCCCAAAGAAAGACTCAGACACCGGTATATGGATAAAGGCATCAGGCTACTTTTATTGAATAATGCCCTAGTCCGAATTATAACTTTCAATTGGTGTAATCATCCAATTGTAATTCTTTAAGGCAAGCAGGCCACAGTAACACTGGTAAGGTTCCACCCAAAATGCCAGTGGCAATTGGCTACATGTAACTATTTGTATCAATTTGCTTGTTGACACAAACAAATTGTTGACTGGAGTCAATAAACTATCTACTGACCCCACCCTATGACGTGTATCCGTTAAATCTCAAGGTGATGCAGGCTGTTAAGCTTCTGCCATCACTCCTTGCCTGGTTCGTCGTTGACCGGCCAAAGCTATTACCCCTGTACCTGTCTAAGTGTTGGCCAGTCAATTGCGAACCTGCCGGATACCTCTGGGTCATAAATCTTTACCTTACCAGTGCTACCCGCCACACGGGGAGGCGTCCATGATGACTCACGGCCCCCCCCAGACCATCAGCTCGGTCGCCAGGCCTGCTTGCACCACACCCAGAAAGAGGTACATACCTCCAGCCGACAGGTGGACCCCTTCTCCTGCCTACCAGCAAATTTTTTGTGAGCCTATCCGCAGGTGTCCAATGGCTGTCTCCCAGCCATGCTCAGCAAGGGACCGAGCAACAGCCCTGACCACTGACTGCCGGAACAGTCCGAACCACGGAGATCCACGTCTCCCCTAAATCGGTGTCTCGGCACGATGTTAGACCATAGCGACCGTGTGTAAGCCATACATGATAGAAAACGCCAGGTCACAGCCCCTCGACAGTTTATGAATAGCTGTGATCCGTATAAGATCATTGCCGCCGAGGTGCCTAATAAGAACATCGGGCGGTCCAGCATCCCTGACGGACATCAGGAATGGCCACAGTTCCCGCCCCCTTGTGCCGCGCATACCATACCATCGCATATGTGCGGATGCACACAGCCCAAGTCGGGGTCCACTCTCTGTCGCCGCAGCATATACTGCTGCCCAGTGTACATAACTGTGGCCCACCAGCCCCACTGCCACCGGTGTGCAGAGATACACAGGATCTGTAAAAGAGGAGAAGAGGTGAAGGACATAACTAGGTACTCATACAGTGAGGGGACGTACATATAAGAAACTACGCGTACACACATATCCGCCTCCGAGTACCCCAAACGTAGCCGCGATCAACGCGACACCTATCCTAAATAAATGTGTGCCAAAACGGGCCCCACACTGCGAAGCGTGGCACCGGTCACCCTCAGTAACTTTACTTTGGTACGGGGAGACCCATCCTGGTGGCAGAAAAACAGGCTGGGGCACGCAGCAGGCACTGCCGAAAATTCATGTAGGGCACCAACCGGACAGATGTCTCAATGAAACTTCGTAGCAGTCTAACTCCACTGCCTACGCCGTGCTGAACAACCTTTGAGGACCGTATCCCCAATTGAGCCCACTCATGTGTGACATAGACATCGGCGAGTTCCAGTGCCCTACGAGACACATCCGCCTTACACAGATGGTACCCAACTCTGGCACCCACTCACTGATGCGGAGCGCTCCCAAAAAGGCTACCGTGGTAGCTGCATGACCAAGAGCCACTTCACACCTATCCAAACATAAGTCATGCCAGCCTCGTGCAAGGTGGGTCAGAAACTCTGGCGAACTGGGGTGGCGCGTGTCCAGGCGGCGGACACGTTCACGTGTCCACCCCTCCAAAACACGACGCAAGCGGAAGTAACTCACGCAGTCATTGAACCCCCCCCCCACGTTGGCCATAAATGCCAGTGCCGAAAGCCTGAAGGCTATAGTACGGTGGGCCAAACCCTGACTGCGAAGATAAACATGCATTGTAAAACCTGGTCCTCTGATATTGACCACACTTGAGGTAACGGTAGTTACTCGCAAAAAGTTCTAAATAGCATGAACGCATGGTGATACGCCTTACGCGTGCAAGGTGCCAATGACATGCCCGGTTCACCTCTCCTCGCCAAACGTCCAAATATCGGCCGGGAGTGGCGTGTGGAATCCATCTGCTTCCGGAGTAAGGCACGGAACCGGGGGATCTGCAGGCGGGATAAAGCATCAGCAATATCGTTATTAATACCTGGAACATGTCTGGCCCTGAACAGCACATTTAGGCGTAGGCTTCTCAAAAAGAATAAACAAACCAATGCCATGACCCTGGGGGATTTGCATGTCTGGGTGTTGACAATGTGCACCACTGCCGCATTGTCACACCAAAAAATGGACCACTGAGTTGTCCCACTCATCGACCCATAGTATCAGTGCTCCCCAAATTGGGAAGAAACTCAGGGAAGGGAAGATCGCGGAGGCGATCCGTGCCAAGCCATGCGTGATGCCCTCGGCCGTAAGTCCACCTACCCTCAGAGTAAACCCCCATAAGTCAGTTAGCCGGAGGCATCCGACCGTACTTGAAATCTAGGGCAGACCATAAGGTCTGATCTCCAGGAAGAGACCCCGTTAAAACCCAGGAGTAATTTGAGCCAGACCGAAAGGTCCACCCGTATGCCCCTGATCAGCCGGACCCTGTGGTGACGTTTAACAGGCCAGCCATGGCGTCACCCAGGCGCCTGGCCAATGCTCTGCCGGATGGAACCACCCTGCAGGCAAAGTTAAGGTGGCCATGAAGTAACTGCAGCTCACGAGGGGACACTTTATGTTTGGCAATCAATGCCAAAATCGCTGCGGAGATCCGAGCCCCTAATCCATGGGTAACCCGGATGCCTGTGTGACAGAGTCAATTCCAATGCCTAGAAATGTGAGCTTAGTAGCTGGGCCCTCGGTCTTTTCAGGCGCCAAGGGGACACCCAGTTCCCACCTGAGTGTCTGAAATGTCGTGAGGAGACATGTGCACGTATCCGAGCCCCGTTCACCCCCGAACCAAAAGTCATCGAGGTAATGGGCTAGAGACCGAGACCCCGACCTGCGAGCAAAGGCCCACTGAATGAAAGTACCGAATCGTTCGAATGCCAAACATGAAATAGAGCAGTCAAAAGGGCTGGCCTTATCTAAGTTAAATACCCCTTGGAACCTAAAAACCCAATAGCTCAAAATCCATTGGGTGCACTGACAGTAATCGGAAAGCCGAGTGCATAGCACACTGTGCCAGGAAAGCACTGGGACCGCATGAGCGTACCACCCATAGGGGCTGAACAAATGACGTTTACCTGACTGAAAAAGGTCATCAGGAATGGCATCACTGACCAAAGAACCCACAGGGTAAGCTAGATGGGGGATTAGACGACATCCACCCGGGTTCTACTTCGGTACTAGCCCCAGAGGGGAGACCTTCAAATTAGGGAAAGGTGGTTCCAAGAAGGGGCCCGCTACTCTCATAGCCTCAACTTTCTTAGCTGTGCTCAGTGCAGCAACCTCCTCGTTACCTTTCAAGGGAACTAAATTAGTAGCATCTTGGGGCCCCTAACACCCCCGAATGGAATACGAAAGCCCCATTGGACACCCTCCAGCAGGTACCTCGCATCATCCCTTCTTGGATAAGGTGAGAGCCATCGCTCCAGCACGAGTACACTAATTGGGGAGGGGGGCTTTGACATGGCTAGTTACGACAGACGGAGCTCTGATCGCTCCCTGTGCACCCCTACCTCTGCCTCGTAACCCACCAACCCACGGGCACGCGGAGGCGGCGTAGGGGCCAGCGCAAAAGGGGGACACTCGTGTCGGTAACGACACTGGTGTTTAGTACACACGTCGCTAGCTGAGCAGGTCCAACACAGCAGGCGGGCTGGAACCCCCTGCCCCAACAGTTAGCGTGGAGCCTGTGTTGCAGCAGCCCGCTGCACAGCATGACCACAATGGTACCTATCACCAGGCGCCAGTCAGTGGGAGTCATGTACAAGAGCAACAATTGCTGATAGGGCTCATCCCACCTCATCTCAGGATGTAGGGCCACCCTCATCCAAATTCCTCATCGTAAGCCAACTACAATGGGCCCAGGAAATCAACCATCGCCCTGTGAATATTATCAAGGGATTGAACCATCGGGATGGCCCAATCAGGCCGGGCCCTGAGGCATACCACCATATATATAAGGTATGCCAGCAACCAATAGGCCCAGGTGCGCGGTGGCTTACGACGACGGGACAGCTCTTTGTCTCTGTTGTCCTGTCCCTCTCTCTCTTCCTCAGTGGGCTCACGATTCAATAGGGAGAATATATCCACGTACTCCCCTCACCAGATCTTATCCCTCGTGATCTGTGAAAAATGATCACCCAGGGGCAAGGAATAACCAGCCGTCGGCAAAGCCATCGTCAGCACATTCTGTATAGAGGGCATACGCAGCGGGACCTGGACAGCCCCTGCGATGCTCGGCACTGCCCCAGGGGCGGACAACCCTGCCCTTAACGAGGGACCATTTAGAAAACATGGGATACTGGGATAGGATGGTAACTGATGCCCACTCGCATCAACTTGATGAGGCCAGGGCCACTGAACCCCACCACTGTAAGTGGGCTGTGGTGTTGGTGCACTAAATTGAACCTGATATTCACTAGGTGCACCCCCGTGAGCCGCCCCCACCGGGGGTTCCGGCCTACGGCGGGCGGCGGAGCTCGCGACCGGAATTGAGCTCTGGGACCACCCCTGACTGCGCCTGGACATCAGGTCGAACAGGGAGCTGCGAGACACCAGCAGTGGCCGTCCGGACCGTCTCAAGCAGCTCGACCCGGTTGGCCGCCTGCTGAAGCATTGCGGCCGACGAAGTGGCTCCTGTTGAAGAAAGAGTAGCGCCCCCCCAAAGGAGGCTGTGCAATGCCCAAGGATGCTTCCAGCACTGCTAACAGAGCATCCACTGCCCCGGAGCCCCCAGTATAAAGCGGGCCGGGTGGGCCGGATGGCCCACTAGTCAGTTGAGGAAAAGGCAACCCAAAAGGGGAGCCAGGGCCAGAATAGGGCCATGCCCAGAACTCAGGCCCCTGGGGGGCCGGAGGAGCTGTGGGGTGGATACCTGCACCAGGCCCCCCTGGGCCAACCCGTCCCAGGGCCTGCAAAGGCGCGCTCAGGGCCAAAGCCCCGGAGGGGCCAGCCTGCACCTGACCAGCTACGAAGCTGGCACCCGGCTGCTAAGTGGTAGCCTGACCGGCCCCACTGGTACCAATGGGCAAGGGTCTATCACTGCCGTGCCGTGGGGGCGCAGCCCTGGTCCTCTGACCCAAAGGCTGTCCCCCATCCGATGCAGGGCCAGGGAAAGCTCCTCCCCTCGGCCGTGGCTTCAAAGCCGGGGCCTTTCGCTTGGGAGCCATGTCTCCCTAAAAGAATAAGGATCGCTGAAGGTTCCCTATCCAGGGATCGAGCTTCTATGTGTAAGTACCGCGGTAGCCAAGAGGCAATCCTAAAAGGCTCCGGGTACTTGGAGTTCTCTTTTCCCATCCGGGAATCGAACGCGCAGAGTTCTGGAAGGCTCTATAGCTGACTAAAGGGAGAATGCGGCGGAGAAAACTTCTCCTCCGTCGCAATTCTAAAATGGCAGCTCGGATGCCTCGTGGCCACCCCTTTTATAGAGGGGTGGCCACGCCCCCTAACTCACCCGGATGTCTGAGTCCGGGGGGGGGCCTGCAAAGAGCGCGGCGGCCATTTTGGCGCCTCGCTTTCATAAGCATAGTAGGCCCAGTGAATCCATGGGAATATGATACAGTAAGTTAAATCTTCTGTTAATTTCATTAATTCAATGGGCCTGCTCTAATTATAACTAAATACCATATTTCAGCTAGTGTCCCCAAGCCTTTAAAAAAGCCCACAAATCTGATACACTGAAAGGAAATTTACTGTGGTATTCTGGGACTTGCCAGGAAAGAAGAAGCAGTCTTTAATTTTAAAAATTCAGGATCAGTTTATGAAAATACCTATGGAGTGTTTCTTAATTTTGGGGGAGAGCATGTTGCCATATGCTAACAAAATTCTGCATATGTCCAGAGACACTATAACTAACTCATGGCTGGTAATAAAAGAGAACATTTCATAATAAGCAAATTAGCACACATTCCAAAAAAAAAAAAAAAAACCCTAGCATACTGAAACAAAAAAAAATGGCCTTCAGGGAAATATTATTTTGGGATGAGAAATGTTTTTAAAAGGAAATGCTAGTGTAGTATTACAGAATTTGGAAGAAGGATAGGCTGAATTAACCTCTTAAAGGTTTATGAAATAGCAGTCAAGGTACAAAATCATGTTTAGCATTTTTAGGATTTTAGAAATGGTGGCAAAAATCCTATTAGCTGATTATGCTGATTTAAGTTTTGCAATAAATGGCTACTAGATTTCAAGTCATATGTCATAGCCTTTATAGTAAACCAGTCTTGTGATTATATTTACAACAAGGGACAGAAGCAACATATTGTTAAGTAGGGGAAATTCCCTGCTGTGATTTCTGCCACTGCATTTATTATGTCAGTTAATAGGATTCTGGTGAAAACCTCAAAATTATTGGCCAGGAGAAAAAAGTGTGAACAGATCATATCCCTTAGAAATGAACACAATGAAATCTATGACATTTTCAGTGTTGATGAACTGTTTGTGTTATACTTAAACACATTGATGAATAGTAAAGCTTTTGAGGTGGGAGAAGCAAACACAACAAATAAAAATTTTAGGCAAGGCACTGGGAACAGTTGCTTCAGGTGGCACATTTTACAAAACTTTTTAAACAAGTAAAGTAAAGGTAAAGGTTTCCCTTGCTTGAAAGCCAGTCGTATCTGACTCTAGGGTATGGTGCTCATCTCAATTTACAGCCAGAGAACCAGCACTGTCTGCATCTGCAGACATTTCCATGATCATGTGGCAGCCATGGAATGCTGTTACCTTCCCACCAAAGCAGAACCTGTTTATCTACTTGCAACTTCTTGTTTTCAAACTGCTAGGTTGGCAGGAGCTGGAACAGAGATGGAAATTCACTCTGTTGTTCAGCACTCAGGTCTCGAACTGCTGACCTGCCAACTTTCCAGTTGTCAAGCTCAGTGTCTTAACCACTGAGCCACTGCAGTCCCTCACTTAGGTATTACTAAACAGTAAAATTCAGATCTTTTAACTATTGAGACACCACTGGACATACTTCAGAGTTCAGAAATAGGTTAAGTGTTACTTATTAACTGCTTCTTCTGTTAGCCACCAAGTTGAAATTATAGGGAAAATAGAAGGAGTGAAGAAGCAGGATTGATGAATCAACTTATGAAGGAAAATGCATCGTACTGTATTAAAAAATACCAAAAAGGAAAACTCTTTTGAAAGTTGAAAATATCTTATGTAAATAGTAATAAAGGATATTTCTACCAACCGCTCATGATAATTTGGAGGACTCGCTAGTGGTTTCTTTTATTCAGATGTTCCTGTTATTAACTTCTGACTCAGTCTCTTTAAAATAGTAGTATGGAATACTTTATATTTGGTTTATTGGTTGCATTGCAGGCGCACCCCCCAATAAAGGACTCAGACACCAATGAAAGTGGATAACGGCATTGGGCCACATTTATTGATTCATGCCCTAGTCCGAATTATAAATTTCTATTGGTAATTGACCAATTATAATTCTTAAGGCAAGCAGGCTGAAGTAACACTGGTAAGGTACCACCCAAAATTGCCAACAGCAATTGTTACAATGTATCTATTTGTATCAATTTGTTTGTTGACAACAAACAAATTGTTGACCGTAGTCAATATCTAACTAATGACCCCACCCTCTGACGCGTATCCGTAAAATCACGGGGTGATGCATGCTGTCTAGCTGTAGCCATCACCCCGTCGCCTGGTTCGTCGTTGACCGGACAACGTTTAACCAACTTATACCTGTCTAGTGTTGTCCAGTCAATTGCGAACCTGCCGGATACCTGTGGGTCATAAATGTTTACCTTACCAGTGCTACCCGCCACACGGGGAGGCTTCCCAAAAGGCTCACCGCCCCCCCAAGACCGTCAGCTCGGTCAACAGGCCTGCTCGCCAGTCCACTAACAAGAAGTCCATACCTCCCTGCGACAGATGGGCCCCATCCCCTGAGTAAAAGCTCGTAATTTTGCAGACTGATGGCGGGGAGGCGAATGACGCGTCCCCCACCTTTGTCGAAAAGGAACTGGGCAATAGCCCCGTTCACGGAGCGTCGGCTCGGTCAAGAGCCTCGAGGCCGCACGCCCCCCTGTAAGCGTACCGCGGTATCGTGTCCGACCAATTGAGGGTTGTGGCAGGCCACACATAACATGAGTAGGGCAGGTCACTGCAAATCGCAAGCTTCCGCGATAGGCCAGTGACCCGCCCTAAGCCATTGCCCCCAAGGTTCATAACCAGGACATCAGGCGAGTCAGCATCCCTGATGTAGAAAAGGAATGGCAACAGTTCCCGCCATAACATGCTGCGCTTACCATACCACCTGAGACGTGCGGATGCACCCAGTCCCAGTCGGGGTCCCCACTCTGTCGCCGCAGCGTAACGCACTGCCCTGTGCAGCGTAACGCGCTGCCCTGTGCAGCGTAACGCGCTGCCCTGTGCAGCGTAACGCGCTGCCCTGTGCACGTGGCTATGGCCCACCAGGCACACTGTCACCGGTGTAATACGACACCCAGGGTCTGTCAAGAAAAAAGGGGGGGAGAAACAGTGCAGTGACGAAACTGGTACTCACGGTTGAAGAGGGCGAACCCAAACTGAAAACATTGTGATCCCCACCCTCCCATGCGGCGTATGTCAGCCCCGGAGTACCCAAAAACAGCTGCAGTAGAAGCCGCCCCTATCCTGAATGAATGGGTGCCGCAACGAGCCCCAGGGAGGCCAACACTGGCTAGTGCCTTCCCGGCACCCTCCAAAATTGAAATTTAGTAAGGGAAGACCCATCTTGGTGACAGAAAAAACGGGCCATGGTGCATGCCACACAGTGCAAGGAACTCCTGTAGGGCACCAACAGGACAGATGTCTGCCAAAGAACACCGTAGCAGTCTTACTCCACTGCCTACGCCATGCTGATCCGTCTTAGAGGAGCGTATCCTCAACTGAGCCCAGTCTTTGGCCACATAGACATCTTCGAGTTCCAGTGCCCTACGACTTGCATCCGCCTTAGACAGCATCACAAGCTCGCTGATGCGGAGCGCTCCAAAAAAGGCCACCGCTGTAGCTGCATGAAACAGGGCTGCCTCATACCTATCAAAACATAGGTCCTGCCAGCCCCGTGCCAGTTGGGTAAGAACCCCTGGGGAAATTGGGTGGCGGTCGTCCGGGTACGCCCACGCTCCCGCACCCACCCCTCCAAAACGTGTCTCACCCAGAAGTCAGCGGTACTGTCCGCATGTCCGCCTACTTTGGCCATAAAAGCCAGCGCTGACAGCCTGGATGCTATGGTGCGAGGTGCAAGGCCCTGGGAATGCAGGTAAACCATGAATTGAAGTATATGGGCCACCGGGATCGGCCAGGTATCTGGCAGCCGGAATTGGGCACAGAATGCCCTGAAAGAATTGAATGCGTGTTGATACGCCTTACGCGTGCGTGGCGCTAGCGACATGCCGATCGCCCGGTTCACCTCTCCTTGCCAAAGGTCCATATCTCGTCCGGGAGTGGCGAGGGAAATTCCTCTGCATCCGGGGCCAAGGCGCGGAACCGGGAGATCTGCAGGCGGGACAAAGCGTCAGCGATATCATTATTGACCCCTGGGACATGCCTGGCCCGGAACAGTACATTAAGGCGCAGGCTGCGCAATACAAACTGGCGCACCAGGTCCATCACCCTGGGTGATTTGGAAGTCTGTGAGTTGACAATATGGACAACGGCCGCATTGTCACACCAGAAATGAACGACCGAGTTGGCCCACTCATCACCCCATAGCATCAAGGCCCCCAGGATGGGAAAAAATTCCAGGTACGTGAGGTCCCGCAGGCGCCCCGTACCTGACCAGGCTGGTGGCCACCCACCATAGGCCCACTTCCCATTGAAGTACATCGCATAACCCAGGGACCGAGAGGCATTGGACTGTATCTGGAAACGAGGGGAAGCCAGAAGGTCAGACCTCCAAAATGACACCCCATTGAACTCCCTCAGGAACTGGAGCCAGATAAGCATATCTGCCTTAATGCCCTGGGTTAGTCTGACCCTATGGTGGGGCCTGGACAAGCCTGTCATGGCGTCGCACAAGCGCCGGGCAAATGCCCTGCCCGGCGCGACCACCCTGCAAGCGAAATTGAGATGACCATGCAACACCTGCAGGTCCCACAGTGATGCCTTGCGTTTAGCAAGCAAGTCCGAGATAAGGGCCACTATCCTTGACACCTTATCCCCTGGTAACCTAGAAGCCTGCGCTACCGTGTCAATCTCCACCCCCAGGAAGACTAGCTGTGTAGATGGGCCCTCGGTCTTTTCGGGCGCTAAAGGGACACCCAGTTCCTCCATTAGCGTCTGAAATGTGTTGAGGAGACGTGTGCACGTGTCCCAGCCCCATTCACCCCCGAATAAAAAATCATCCAGGTAATGGGCTACAGACCGGGACCCTGACCCGCGGACAAAAGCCCACTGTAGGAAGGTGCTAAAACGCTCGAAGGCCGAGCACGATATGGAACAGCCAAAAGGCATGGCCTTATCGAAATAATATTCACCCCTGAACTTCAAACCCAGCAACTCAAAGTCACCCGGGTGAACCGGCAGGAGGCGAAAGGCAGACTTAATGTTGCACTTAGCCAACAGCGCACCCGGGCCACATGAGCGCACCATGCGCAGCGCTTGGTCAAAAGACGTATACCTGACCGAGCAAAGGTCATCAGGGATAGCATCATTGACTGATCGGCCGGCTGGGTAGGACAAGTGATGGATCAGGCGGAACTCGCCCGGTGACTTCTTGGGCACCAAGCCCAAGGGTGACACTTTAAGGTTGGGGAACGGGGGTGCAGGGAAAGGGCCAGCGACCCTGCCCGCATCAACCTCCTTAGAAATGCTGGCGGCAGCCACCTCCTCCCTCCCCTTAAGGGACAAAAGGTTGGGGGCATCTTGGGGGGACCTATCACCCTGGAAAGGAATACGGAACCCCAGTCGAAAACCTTGAAGCAGGTAAACCGCATCTGCCTCCCTCAGGTACGATGCGAGCCAACGCTCCAACATGTCCACATTAATTGGGGAGGGGGCCTTTTGGTGGACCAGCTCCCTCTGCGGCAGTCTTGCCAGCCCCTTGTCCGCCCCTACCTTTGCCCCGCATCCCTCCAGGCCTGGGGCAGGCGGAGGCCGCATGGGGGCCAGCGCAAGAGGGACACTCATGCCTGTACCGGCAATTCTTCCTACTGCAGGAACCATTGGACGAGAAAGTCCAGCACAGCAGGCGGGCTGGAACCCCCTGCCCTGCCACCTGGCGGGGTGTCTGTGCTGGGGCCGCTCGCTGGACCGCATGTCCACAATGGTATCTTTCCCCAGGCGCAGGGCGCGTGGGAGTCATGTACAGAAGCCACAGCTTCTGGCAGTGCTCGTCCCACCTCATCTCAGGGTGCAGGGGAATCCGCATACGGAATTCCTCGTCGTAAGCCAACCACGACGGGCCCGGGAAGTCGACCATCGCCCGGTAAATGTTGTCCAAATACTGGACCATCGGAATTGCCAAATCCGGCCGGGCCCTGAGGTAGACCGCCATGTATATGAGGTATGCCGGCAACCAATTGGCCCACGTACGTGGCGGCTTACTACGACGTGCCTGCTCCTTATCCTTCTCATCCTGCCCCTCCCTCTCCTCTTTGGTGGGCTCTCTGTTAAGAAGGGAGAAGACGTCCACATACTCCCCACGCCAGATCTTCTCTTTGGTGGCCTGAGCCAAATGGTCCCCCAGGGGCAAGGAATACCCCGCTGTCGGCAATGCCGACACCAGCACAGTGGGAACCACGGGGATCTGGAAAGGAGCCTGGACCAACCCGGCCACCCCTAACACATTTCCGACTGAGTAAGAGGTACCACCCAAAACGGGGCCCTGGGAGAGAGGTGAAGTCACCGGGTGGGACGTCGGCGACTGAACCGTCGCACCACCCGTGCGAGGCCACGGCCACTGGAATGCCCCCCCAACGTGGTTAGGTGTGTGGGTGCACTAGATTGAACCGCATACTCACATGCTGCACCCCCACAGGCCGCCCCCACCGGGGGTTCCGGCCCGCTGGGGGCGTCGGAGCTCACGACCGCAATTGAGCTCGTTGACGGGGCCTGACCAGCATCAGCCCGTTGAGTGGGGAGCTGCGAGGCAGTGGCCGAAGCCGGCCCACGCGCCTCGGGCAGCTCGACCCGTCCTGCCGCCTGCCGCTGACCGGCAGACAAAGGATCAACCTGCACCCCAAAAGGCACCCCCGGGTGGTTAACCCTCGCGAGGGATGCCTCGGGGGCTGCAACGCGGGCCAGAAGGGCCTTAACACTAACGTAGCCCCCTAAGCCAAGTGGGGGCAAAGGGCCGGCCGGCCCACTGGCTGCAGGCGCCGGTCCGGGTCCCTGGACCCCGGGGCCCATATACGGCCACGACCCCAGGCCAGGCCCCTGCAGGGCCGGGGGGGTACCCTGCCAGGGGAGGGAACCCAGCCACCCCCCATGGCTGAAACCCCCCGCAGGAAGCTGCACACCAATTGAAGAAGGCCCCGCAGAATGGGCCATGCCAGAGGCAGTGGCCACTGCTTGCGGGCCGGGGGCTGCGGCCCCTGCTGGGCCGGTACGCGGACACCCAGCCTCGGGCCAAGGGGCAATTAACCCCATCCCACCGGTCCCGGTGGGCTCAGGCAAAGGAGGCTGCTGGGGAGGCGCAGCCGCGGTCCTCCGACCCGGCTGGCGCCTCCGTGCAGAACGAGCCGCGTTCGCAGTCGCCTTCTTCTTAGAGGGCATAGCAGTTAAACGATGGGAAGCCGAAAAAGTCAAGAAAATTAGCAGGCAGAGGCTTCCCGCTAAAAGGCAAGAGCGACGGAGGTAAAAGGGAAAAACTTCTCCGCTCCGTCGCTTCGCAAAATGGCAGCTCGGCTGCCTCGTGGCCGCCCCTTATATAAGGGTGCTGGTCACGCCCCCTAACTACCCGGATGCCTTCGTCCGGTGGGGGTGGGGGCCCGCAAAGAGCGCGGCTGCCATTTTGGCGCCGCGCTTGCATTCTTGTTAGTGTGTTTGTTTGTTTGTAAAATAATACAGCCAGTTTTAGAAAACAAAACAGCTTTTGGACTGCTACCCCCAGTAATTTGTAAAACTTCTCCATTTTTGTTTCATAGTATTTGCACGTTATTATATAGAACTAACCAATTTGTAGAATGCAGATTTCTTAGGACAGTTATATGTTTTAATCAGCAATGATAGTTCAGCTTAGTCTCTTAGACCTAACACACAATAGCAGAAATCCTGTTGATGGTTTGAATATAAGATTTGGATATAACCCTAACGAGATACCAGAGCATATCTCAGTTGTACAATCTAGTGCATGACCTGGAACATGGCTGAGACAGCCCTCAGTACCATGGCAGTTAGATACTATTAGCTGCAGCAGGTTATACAGTTCTTGCATGAAAACCAATAGGATTCTGGGCAATGTATTCAAATATCTCTCTGCATGGACTAAGACTGAGGTTTGGTTTTGCAATGTAACTAAATGTATATCTCTCGTTCATAGGTTGTTGTGACTTCAAGGGGAAAATGTCACTTGTAACTACAGAATTATACTTAGTACCCGAAATTGTAAAGTACTGGGATTTTCTTTGCCTCCTTTATTGAACCACTGCTATTCTTCCAACCAGGTTGCAGAACCCAAATTTCTTTCCATATCAGAATGGAAGATATTGAAGTCTAGCTATTATATTCAAATGGTGCAATTTTTGGCAATTGCATGTGTCTGCATTCCTGTAGGTTACAATGTTGGAAAATGGCACTGAATTGGTTTGTTTTGTTGTATCCTACCAAACTGTTCAGGACAACAACAATCAGGGGTTTAAGAAATGTTTTCTAATGCATATCCATCCCATTCTTACTACTTCTCTAGGGAGAACCATCATATTGCGTTGTTTGAATCTATATCTTTAAACCAGGATAATGAAAATGCTGAAAAATATATAGAATCTTTCAATCCTTGGAACAGCTGTGGCAGTTGCTTTGTCTGCTATGCTGCAGAGCACACTGGCCTTTTGTTAGTGAGTTCATATTTCAAATGGCAGGGAATTGAGAAAACTAAACAGACAGGAGAAGAGACTTATTTGCAGTAGCCCATGCATCCATAGACCCTAATATGACATTAAACATCTGCTTTGTGATCTGTTTCAAGGCCAGTTCCCTTCCACTAACAAAGGTTATGACTTCACACAAACTGCTTTCCCTGGAAGGGGTAAATTTTCCTGAAGACTTGATCTGGTTAGAATAAAATAATCCTGTCTCTAAAATACTGTTGCAATTACTGTATTTAAAAGATGACAGAGAGTAAATGTATCAATACAGTAAATCAGGGGCAGCCAAACTACGGCCCGTGGACTGGACCCAGCCCGTGGCATCAAATCATCTGGACTAAGCTACAACCCAAAGTGGAAAAAACTGCACCCACGCATGCACAAACGCTGCTGTAAATCCACCCACAGCCCTCATAAACATATTTATGACAGCCATTGATGCATTTTATGATGGGAGGAACCACATGACTGGCCCGCTCAACCACGTCACCGGCCCATTGGGCAAAAAGTTTGGGACCCCCTGCAGTAAATGCTAATGTTTGTTTTATCCTTTTTTGGAACTTCTGCCAATTTTCATGGATGTTAATGTTCTTTTACTGTAGTATTTACAAATACTTATAGGGCTTGATTTAAAAATATCCCACTAATCGGACTGATGGCAATCTTATTATTGCTAGGCCCTCCACATTGCAAATGGAGATGTAAAATAAATTTTCAGCTGGCCTTTTCAAGTTTGTTTACATTTATTAACAATAGCGTAGCCTATATTCTAATCATACATAACAAAACATTCTGCAGGGTAAAAATGCCCTTCTCCGAAGTGCTATAATGAACCCTAATTTTCTTATGTATGGATTATAGGATCCTAACTAAAGGTTTCACTTGTGTTGTACAAGATGCCCTTTAATATGAAGAGCTTGTCATCTTGTTTCTCTGACATACAAATATTAATTTATTTCTTGCTTCTCAAAAGTTCAGCTTTTCTCATTACAGTGGAGCCTCATGCAACAATCACTCTGTATAGCAACCAAACTGCATAACAATTAGGTTTTTTGGGGAAATGGCGTCCCTCATAACAATTTTCCCTATGGAAAAAAACATACAACAATTTTCCAATGGGAAAAACCACTTCGCAAAAAATTTGTTGTACGATGCATCCCATAAGGGAAATTGTTATATGATGCATGCATCATATAGCAATTGTTTCGTACAACAAGGGTACTGCAGTGGCTCAAGTCGCTAAGACGCTGACTGGGAAGCGGAAGGTCAGCAGTTCGATTCCCGAGTACTGCAGGACGGAAATGAGCTCCCGTCTTCATCCTAGCTCCTGCCAACCTAGCAGTTCGAAAGCAAGAAATTGCAAGTAGATAAATAGGGACCACTTCGGTGGGAAGGTAACAGCGTTCCGTGTGCTCCGGTGTCTAGT
The DNA here is from genome assembly GCA_035047305.1 of Bradypodion pumilum. Classification (NCBI taxonomy): domain Eukaryota; kingdom Metazoa; phylum Chordata; class Lepidosauria; order Squamata; family Chamaeleonidae; genus Bradypodion; species Bradypodion pumilum. The sequence goes on along the minus strand of JAWDJD010000002.1, from coordinate 76,015,683 downwards.
CATGCCTGCCACATGACCACGGAAACGTCTGCAGAAGCAGACAGCGCTGGCTCTTCAGCTTAGAAACAGAGATGAGCACTGCACCCTAGAGTCGGATACGACTGGCTTTCGAGCAAGGGAAACCTTTACCTTTACCTTTACCTTCGTACAACAATGAGCCCCATGGAACGGATTAAAATCATTGTATGAGGTACCACTGTATTTTCTTAACGTGGGTGGTATGTTATCATCCCAAAAATGTATTGTTGTTGGCAGCAACATATGTATATTTCGTGTCTTTATACATTTTTTTCATAACTCATTTTTCTAAAAAGATAATTGAATATTTGCATATCTCTAAAGAGCTATGTGGGTTAAACTCAGTATTCATCTTCTACAGTCTTTAGGCCACTTTGCTTTTATGAAGTCTCTTTTTCTATAATGTCAGAACCTCACAGCAGTGCACAGAAAGCTAGTGGTATAAAGGAGCTAAGTAGAGTCTTTAATAGAGAGCGTCGGGTTGTAAGTGTTTTTGTTCCTACAGAGCTGATAGATTTGGTTCCATCTGTTCCATATTCATAACAAAAGAGCTCACTTACAGGAGTGCTGACTTCCCCAGAATAGCATAGTAATAATCTTTTCTTCCTTTTGCAGTGGAAGGATATGGTCACTTCAGCTTTGCAGAGAGAAGTGAACACTTCAGATCTGCTATTTTTGCTGCAACTCAGTTTTAGGGCAAATATTTTCCTGACACATTCAAAATAAAATCCATTTGTATTATCCCTGAAGCAGTTCATATACAGAAGTGCTCGGTCTTCCTATTTTTCAAACTCGGAACAGCTATAGTTGAAGGAATAGAAAAGTGTATGGGAAATAGCTATGTTTGAGCAAACAGAGAAGTGCTGTGCAATTTTGTGTACAAGCAGTTCTACACTGATGTTGCTTAGAATACGTAATGGACAGGATAAAAGAAAAATTATAAACTTTCTAGAACAGCATTAAAAATCAAATATGTAAATTTGAATAAGAAAACTAAACAATTAAATCAGGAGTTCTCAACCTTTTTAAGCCAGGGGCTGGGTCACACTCCCTCAGATAGCTTTGGGGGCTGGATGGCCACTTTGCCCTTCCTCCACCAGATGGCATTTCCTGGTGTGGTGGAGGTGGTGGGAGGGGGCGCATGAAATGATGCCACGGGTCGCATCCGGCCCACAGGTTGAGAATTCCTGAACAAAATGTATGTTAACTATTCTTTTGTACTGTCTTTCTATTTTCAACCCATCTGCCACTATACCTGTATGTGCTCAAAGGTTTGGTAAAGGTAAAGGTTTTACTTGCCTATAAAATTCAGTGGAGTTACAGTGAAGATCTTTTAACATGAAAAAAATCTTTAAAATCTTCCATATGATTTAAGATTTGCCTTATCATTGAATAAGAAAAAGTATCTTTCTATTGTTGTATTTTATTTTTGAATTCTAAGATAAAGTTGGTTATTTTTTATTTTGTTTCATAAAATAAATAAACTCTCTACAAAGATGCCAACATGCTTAAACAGCACACTTACAGAACTGGAGAAATGACAGCCAGAGTCCACTTCCTTCAGGATGGTCTCCTGCCCATAGGAGAGACTTCTTGAAGGGTTCTGACTAAGGCAAGGGGAAATACGGGATGAGAAGTCTTTTTCCACAAGCTATCTTCTCCCAGCACGAGATTGGATACTGTCAACTATACTTTCATTTAGCTTTTCATGGTGGAGAAAAGAAAATACTAGTTGTAAGAGATGTCAACGCTATACCTGTGAGAAAAGGAAACATATTTAAGGAATACCATCAAGTTAGAACTGTATTAAGTTGTGGGTGGTACACAAAAAGTGTACTCATTTTATGAATAGGGTGGGGGTAGGTGGGTGGGTGACTTGGGGTTTTTAATCTTTTTATATATATATATATATATATATATATATATATATATATATATATATATATATATATATATATATATATATATATATATATATATATATATATATATATATATATATATATATATATATATATATATATATATATATATATATATATATATATATATATATATATATATATATATATATATATATATAAATTAAAAAGACAAGAAGTTGGCTTCATTTTGGCAGTTTAAATTTTGACCTGGGCATGAAAGAAGAAAAAGAAGAAGCTTTCTGTGTAAAGTAGTTTTCTGGATAGAAGTTAATGGTTGCTGTCTGATTAATTTTCCATGTTCATGTGGTTGGATATTTGGCTCATGTTCTGTTATTTTTTTTAACATCCAGGACAGATGTTCAAACAATGTTTTTGGGTTTATCTCAGCGATTAAATCTGCACTTTTTGCAACTGGCCTCTTCCCTGTCTCTTGCTTCAAGATTTCAAACCCCCTGCTTTGTCAGTACTTTGGCCCTGTACGTAATTAAATGTAGAGATACGGCAGCCTAGGTGAGATCTACTTTTGTTTTATTGACTACACTAAGGCATTTGACTGTGTGGACCACAACAAGATGTGGCAAGTAATTAAAGAGATGGGAATACCAGAGCACCTCATATGCCTCATGAGAAATCTGTACACGAACCAAGAAGCAACGGTTAGGACAGAACACGGAATGACAGAGTGGTTTGGAATAGGAAAAGGAGTAAGACAAGGCTGCATTTTGTCACCCTGCTTATTCAACTTATACACAGAGCACATAATGCGCAATGCAGGGATGGAGGAATCACAATATGGGATTAAAATCGCTGGGAGAAACATCAACAATCTGAGATATGCAGACGATACCACCCTAATGGCAGAGAGTGAGGAAGACCTAAAGAATCTCTTGATTGGGCTGAAGGAGGAGAGTGAAAAAGCTGGTTTGAGACTCAAAATCAAGAAAACCAAGATAATGGCAACAGGCCCGATCAGTTCCTGGAAAATAGATGGGGAAGAAGTAGAAGCAGTGACAGATTTTATATTTTTAGGATCAAAGATCACTGCAGATGGGGATTGAAGCCATGAAATAAAAAGGCGACTGATTCTTGGGAGACAAGCTATGAGAAACCTGGGGAACATGGTGAAAAGCAGAGACATCACATTGCAAACAAAAATTAGAATAGTCAAAGCAATGGTATTCCCAGTGGTAATGGATGCGAGAGCTGGACAATCAGGAAGGCTGAACGCAGAAGAATAGATGCATTTGAAATGTGGTGTTGGAGGAGGGTTTTGAGAGTCCCCTGGACAGCGAGGAGAACAAATAGGTCAATCTTAGAAGAAATTAACCCTGACTGCTCATTGGAAGGTCAAATAGTAAAAATGAAGTTAAAGTACTTTGGACATCAAATGAGAAGGGAGGACTCACTTGAGAAGGCCTTGATGTTGGGAAAGGTGGAGGGCAAGAGAAGAAGGGGGCGTCCAAAGATGAGATGGATAGATGGTATTGTGGATGCAGTGGGCACAGAGCTGGGTGGGCTGAGGAGAATGGTGGAGGATAGAGGTGCCTGGAGGAAAATGGTCCATGGGGTCGCAAAGGGTCGGAGTCGACTGTGCGACTGAACAACAACAACAAGGTGAGATCAAATGTTGCTGCCAACTTGAGTCAACCTCCTACGGCTATGTAGCAGAGCAGTTTATTCAGGATGCATGCTTGATAAACCAAGGACCAAGAATGAACAAGTAATGAAATGTGCAAGACTAAATTTCCAGGAGCAATCAGATTTAGGCACAATTTGACATTTAATTCTTTCATTGAAAATGTAGTCATCACAGAGATACTTTCAGCTGGGCAGATTTCAAAAGGATTTGTTTGTGTTTAAAATACCTGGTCAGAGTTTTGATTTCCATACTAAATAATTCAAAGAAAATATGTCAATAGGATTGATTCCTTTTTCAGTATACCATATGCATTCATAGTCTTGTTGTTCCATTATATCCCAGCAAACTTTTTCCAATATCATTTTATGTAAATGTGTAACTTTTTCCAGTGTGAGTGGAATACTAGTGCTTAACATTGCATTTACTGTACCTGGCCAATCTACATAAATTTGTGTTGTACTGTAAATCACCCTCAACTCTACAGGGGAAAGGCACAGCTCTAACAACTAATAGGTTATCTTTTCTTTTGTCTCCCTCAAATTGAGAAATATTGCCTGTGGCACACATAATGGGAAACTGCATTTTTAATGCTTCCACACAAACTCATTTCTTTACAAAGTGGAAAGCAGATGGCTGTTCTTAAAAATTAAACTTCCCAAATCTCTGGGGCTGACATAAATTATTGGATATTTTGGTGCTTCTGGCTGTCAGAATTAAGATTTGAGGGTTATATAAGGTTACATGGATCTTGGATTTCAGTACAAAAGCAAGTTGTTGCTATAAATATTTTCATACGCCTCAAAGAACTTGCCCCAGAGCTTCCTTAGACAGAAAGATCTGTTTGAACTTTGATTTCAGACTTGGCTGTTGTTGTTTTTCCTGATAAAGGTGATGTTCAGTTCCCTGCTCATCTTTTGTGTTTTAATGGCAGCAATCTTTCCGAGTAGGATTGCTTGGCTGGGTTTTGTGACTTCTGGATATCCATTCCAGTTTTGCAGAAAGTTAATTTTTTAGAATGACAAGACTGGGGGCAGGGGATCATGGTTCACTTCTCACCCTCCCAGCAAGGAATGACATTCTAGTTGAGCTAAAATTTCTACTTGGTTATTTTAAGATGAAGCAGGTGCTTCTGGGTCAGATCGACCATTCGGCACATTCAGTTTACATCTGGCTTTGTGTCATTATATCAAATAGAGAAGGGAATATCACAGGAAAGTGTTTAGTGGTAAAAATGGTTTGCTGCAAACATAGAAATGATTGAAAAAGGAGTAAAGGGAAGGACCCATAGCTATCAAGTATCCCGGATTGGCCGGGATTTCCCGTATTTCCGTGCTGATTTTCTCCATTTCCCGCCCGGAGCTGCCGCTACCCTGTAATTTGGTAGCGGGGGGGGGGGGAAGGAGTTACTGTGCATCCCTTCTGCGCAGGTCCTTTCTACGCATGCATAGAAGGCTTCTGTGCAGAAGGGGATGCGTAAAACCCTTCTACGCATGCGTAGAGGTGAGCTGCGCAGAACAGTTCTCCGCTGGTCCGTTCTACACATGCATAAAAGCCTGCTACGCATGTGTAAAAGCCTTCTACGCATGCGTAGAACGGAAATGGGCAGAAATGTTCAGTGCAGGTCCCGTAATCTCCGGAACTGCGCTTGACAGGTATGGAAGGACCGCATTCAGTTAGGAAAGAGAATTTGTTCTCATTGCATCATCAATTATTGCTGCTTATTTTATATTCTCTGTCCTCTCTCCACCAGTGTTTCATAGAGAGGAAAGTATCATTATGGCTCTTTAAAAATAATTTCTGCATAGTCATACAAATATATACAAACAAAAGCACAATGTCTTCTTAGGAAGGTACCTCGGGAGAATAAAAACCTAAAAGCTATAATAGAGTGCGAGTTACAGGTTTAAAGAACAGATGTCAGTTCTGATTCTCTTATGCACAAATGCAAGGTAAGTGGCTAGGAGACATAAAACACAGATTGTATCAGTCCCTATGTGACTTTGCAGGCGCACCCCCCAAAAAAGACTCAGACGTTATATATGGATAAAGGCATTGGGCCACATTTATTGATTCATGCCCTAGTCCGAATTATAAATTTCAATTGGTACTCAGCCAATTATAATTCTTAAGGCAAGCAGGCCACAGTAACACTGGTAAGGTTCCTCCCAAAATTGCCAATGGCAATTGGCTACAATGTATCCATTTGTATCAATTTGTTTGTTTACAACAAACAAATTGTTGACCGTAGTCAATAAACTATCTACTGACCCCACCCTCTGACGTGTATCCGTCAAATCACGGGGTGATGCATGCTGAAGAGCTCCTGCCATCACCCCATTGCCTGGTTCGTCATTGACCGATCAACGTTAACAAACTTGTACCTATCTAGTGTTGGCCAGTCAATTGCAAACCTGCCCGATACCTGTGGGTCATAAATATTTACCTTACCAGTGCTACCCACCCATGTGACCAAAGTCAATAGCAAAGCCCCTGTATCAAACCGTAGCAACAGTGTGGGATGGGCAAAAAAGCCAGAACCAGGAGGCCAATTGTAGGTTCCAGCCAAAAATTCCCACCCGGCCCCGAAGCGACCAAAATATCACACTGTTCACTAGGGAGGTGGTGGAGGGAAAAACTTCTCCTCTCCATCGCTTTTCCAAAATGGCAGCTCGGCTGCCTCGTGGCCACCCCTTTTATAGAGGGGTGGCCATGCCCCCTAACTCACCCGGATGTCTGAGTCCGGGTGGGGGGGGCCCGCAAAGAGCGCGGCGGCCATTTTGGCGCCGCGCTTTCATTGCAGGCGCACCCCCTAAAAAAGACTCAGACACCGCTATATATGGATAACGGCATTGGGCCACATTTACTGATTCATGCCCTAGTCCGAATTATAAATTTCAATTGGTACTCAGCCAATTATAATTCTTAAGGCAAGCAGGCCGCAGTAACACTGGTAAGGTTCCTCCCAAAATTGCCAATGGCAATTGGCTACAATGTATCCATTTGTATCAATTTGTTTGTTTACAACAAACAAATTGTTGACCATAGTCAATAAACTATCTACTGACCCCACCCTCTGACGTGTATCCGTCAAATCACGGGGTGATGCATGCTGAAGAGCTCCTGCCATCACCCCATTGCCTGTTTCGTCGTTGACCAGTCAACGTTAACAAACTTGTACCTATCTAGTGTTGGCCAGTCAATTGCGAACCTGCTGGATACCTGTGGGTCATAAATATTTACCTTACCAGTGCTACCCGCCACACGGGGAGGCTTAACAAAGACTCACCGCCCCGCCCCAGACCGTCAGCTCGGTCAACAGGCCTGCTTGCAAATCTTCCAAAAAGAGGTTCAAACCTCTAGGCGACAGATGGACCCCATCCCCTGTGTAAAGATCATAATTTTGGAGACTAATGTTGGGGTGTCGGATGACCCACCCCAAACCCTTGTCAGCAAAGAACCGGGCAACTGCCCTGTTCACCGAGCGACGAGCGCGGTCAAGGGCCTGGAGGTTGATACCCCCCTGTAAGCGTGACGCGGTATGCTGTCCGACCATAGCAGAGTTGTGGCAGGCCACACATAATGCAAATAAGCTAGGTCGCTGCAGATCGTATGTTTTAAGGAAAGGCCAGTGACCTGGCCCAGGTCATTGCCCCCGAGGTGCAGCACCAAGACATCAGGCGGTTCAGCATCCCTGATGGAGAAAAGGAATGGCAACAGTTCCCGCCATAACATTCCGCGCTTACCATACCACCTGATACATGCGGAGGCACGTAGTCCAAGCTGGGGTCCCCACTCTGTCGCCGCAGCGTACTGCGCTGCCCAGTGCACATAGTTATGGCCCACCAGCCATACTGCCACCGGTGTGCGGGTACACACAGGGTCTGTAAGATAAAAAAGGACAGAACAGTAACTTAACTGGTACTCATACTTGAAGAGGGCGAACATATAATTCAAAACACTTCGATCCCCACCTCCCCATATGGCGTATATCAGCCTCAGAGTACCCAAATGCAGCCGCAGTAGAAGCAGCTCCTATCCTAAAAGAATGGGTGCCGTAACGAGCCCCGGGGAGGCCAACACTGGACAGTGCCTTACCGGTCACCTTCCAAAATTGAAATTTAGTCAGGGGAGACCCATCTTGGTGGCAGAAAAACGGGCCAGGGTGCGTGCCACGCACTGCAAGGAACTCTTGTAGGGCACCAACCGGACAGATGTCTGCAATTGAACATCGTAGCAGTCTAACACCACTGCCTACACCGAGCTGATCAACTTTTGAGGACCGTATCCTCAACTGAGCCCACTCATTGGAGACATAGACATCTTCGAGTTCCAGTGCCCTACGAGCCATATCCGCCTTAGACAGTAGCACCAACTCACTGATGCGGAGCGCTCCAAAAAAGGCCACCGTGGTAGCCGCATGAAACAGGGCTGCCTCATACCTGTCGAAACACAGGTCATGCCAGCCTCATGCAAGGTGGGTAAGAACCCCTGGAGAAATAGGGTGGCGATTGTCCGGGCGGCGTCCACGTTCCCGTGTCCACCCCTCCAAAACATGTCGTATACGGAAATCATTCGTGCTGTCAGCAGAGCCCCTCACTTTGGCCATGAATGCCAGTGCTGACAGCCTGGATGCTATGGTGCGGGGAGCTAGGCCCAGACTGTGTAGGTAGACCATAAATTGTAGAAGGTGTGCAACTGGAATGGGCCACACCTCGGGCAACCGGAGTTGCGCACAAAATTTTTTAAATTGACTGAATGCATGGTGATACGCCTTATGTGTGCGGGGCGCCAGCGACATGCCGATCGTCCGGTTCACCTCTCCTTGCCAAACGTCCAAATCTCGTCCGGGAGCGGCGAGGGGAATTCCTCTGCGTCCGGAGCCAAGGCGCGGAACTGGGGGATCTGCAGGCGGGATAAAGCATCAGCAATATCATTATTAATACCTGGTACATGTCTGGCCCTGAAGAGCACATTGAGGCGTAGGCTGCGCAACACAAACTGGCGAACTAACTCCATGACCTTGGGAGATTTAGATGTCTGGGAATTGACAATGTGCACCACCGCAGCATTGTCGCACCAGAAATGAACCACTGAATTGGGCCACTCCTCACCCCATAGCATCAAAGCTCCCAGTATCGGGAAGAACTCAAGAAATGTAAGATCGCGTAGACGATCCATGCCCCGCCATGCTGGAGGCCATCGGCCGTAGGCCCACTTCCCCTCAAAGTAAATCCCATATCCCAGGGACCCCGAGGCATCCGACTGAACCTGGAACCTAGGGGAAACCAAAAGGTCAGATCGCCAAAATGACACCCCGTTGAAGTCCCTCAGGAACTTAAGCCAAACCAACATGTCAGCCCTCATGCCCTTGTTCAGTCAGACCCTATGATAGCGCCTGGATAGGCCAGTCATGGCGTTGCATAAGCGTCAAGCAAAAGCTCTACCAGGCGTGACCACCCTGCAGGCGAAGTTAAGGTGACCTTGGAGAACCTGGAGCTCACGAAGTGACACCTTGCATTTGGCCAGTAAGACCAAAATCAACGCAGTGATACGGGTAACCTTATCCATGGGTAACCTGGATGCCTGCGAGACCGTGTCAATTTCGATACCCAGAAATGTGAGCTTAGTTGATGGGCCCTCGGTCTTTTCGGGCGCTAAAGGGACACCGAGTTCCTGCATTAGCGTCTGAAATGTATTGAGGAGACGTGTACACGTGTCCCAGCCCCGTTCACCCCCGAACAAGAAATCTTCGAGGTAATGGGCTACAGACCGGGACCCAGACCTGCGAACAAAGGCCCACTGAAGGAAAGTGCTAAAACGTTCGAATGCTGAACAGGAAATAGAGCAGCCAAAAGGCATGGCTCTATCAACATAAAATTTTCCTTGGAATTTAAAACCCAATAACTCAAAGTCACCCGGGTGCACCGGCAACAAACGGAATGCCGACTTAATGTCACATTTTGCCAGAAGTGCACCCGGGCCACAAGAGCGCACCATGTGCAGGGCCTGGTCAAATGATGTATACCTGACAGAACAAAGGTCATCAGGAATGGCATCATTGACCGAATGGCCCGCCGGGTATGACAGATGGTGAATTAAACGAAACTCCCCAGGGGTCTTTTTGGGCACCAACCCCAAAGGGGAAACCTTCAGATTGGGAAAGGGTGGCATAGGAAAGGGGCCAGCAACCCTACCTGCATTAACCTCCTTAGTGATACTTAGGGCAGCCACCTCCTCCCTACCCTTCAGGGAAAGTAAATTAGGGACATCTTGGGGGCACCACTCCCCTTTGAATGGGATGCGAAAGCCCCGCTGGAAACCCTCGAGGAGGTACCTAGCATCCTCTCTCCTCGGGTAAGTTGGGAGCCACCGCTCCAACATAGCTATGTTAACCGGGGAGGGGGCCTTTTGAGTGAACAGCTCCATCAGCGGCAGGTCTGCCCGCTCCTTGTCCACCTCTACCTCTGCCCCGTGACCCACCTGCTCGCGGACACGCAGCGGCGGCGTGGGGGCCAGTGCAAGAGGGACACTCATGTTTGTATCGGCACTGTTTTCTATTACATACACCATTGGCCGAGAAGCTCCAACACAGCAAGCGGGCTGGAACCCCCTGCCCCGCCAGCTGGCGGGGAGCCTGTGTTGGAGCAGCTCGCTGGACCGCATGTCCACAATGGTACCTCTCCCCATGCGCCGGGCGCTTGGGGGTCATGTATAAAAGCCACAGTTTCTGATATGGCTCATCCCACCTCATCTCCGGGTGTAAGGGCACTCTCATTCTAAATTCCTCATCGTAAGCCAACCATGATGGGCCAGAAAAATCCACCATTGCCCTGTAAATATTGTCCAAATATTGGACCATAGGAATGGCCAGGTCAGGCCGAGCCCTAAGGTACACCGCCATATAAATGAGATATGCGGGTAACCAGTTGGCCCAGGTGTGTGGTGGCTTGCGACGGCGAGACAGCTCTTTGTCCTTCTCATCCTGCCCCTCTTTTTCCTCCTTGGTGGGTTCCCGGTTCAATAGGGAGAAAATATCGACATATTCCCCCCGCCAAATCTTTTCCCTTGTGGCCTGGGCCAAATGATCCCCAAGGGGCAAGTAATACCCGGCCGTCAGCAATGGCGACACCGGCACAGTACTAATGCGGGGTATCAGGAGAGGAGCCTGAACCGTCCCTGCAACACCCGGTGCAGCCCCGGGGGCGGAACCCCCCCGCCCAATGTTATGCCAGTATGGGACCAAGCTGCACCCGGGTAAGCTGGGAACTGATGCCCACCCGCCCCGACATTACGAGGCCATGGCCACTGAAACCTATCCCCAGAAGTGGAGTGTGATGTGGGGACATTAGCTTGAACCTGATACTCACTGGGTGCACCCCCGTGAGCCGCCCCCACTGGGGGTTCTGGCCCACGGCGGGCGTCGGAGCTCGTGACCGAAATCGAGCTCTGAGGACACATCCGACCACTACCTGTCTGCTGTTCATGAAGTACGGGGAGCTGCGAGACCGCGGCGGGCACGGGCCTGCGCGCCTCGAGCAACTCGACCCGACTGGCCGTCTGCTGAAGAGTGGCGGCTGCCATGGTAGCAGGCTGGCAAAAGGGGGCCCCAGTTGGCAGCAAAGCCCCCCCCAATGGGGTTATTGGTGATCCCAAGGGATGCCTCTAGCGCCGCTACGCGGGCCAGTAATGCATCCACTGTCGCAGATCCCCCTGCGTAAAGGGGGCCAGGCGGGCCGGACGGCCCACTGGGCAATGGTCCAGGGCCCCCGACTTGAGAGCCAGGTCCCAAGTAGGGCCATGCCCAAAACTCCGGCCCATGAGGGGCCGGGGGTAAGCCCTGCTGTGCAACCACACCAGGCCCTCCCCCGTGCTCAAGGCCCATGGCCGGCAATTGCGGGCCGGGGGCCGAAGCCCCTGCGGGGCCAGTCTGAGGCTGGAGAGCCGCGGGCCATGGCCTAAGCTGCCCCATCCCACCGGTCCCGGTGGGTGCCTCCAATAAGGAGTCCTGCTGCGGGGGCGCAGACGCGGTCCTCCGACCCGACTGCCGCCTCCCTCTTGGGCGAGCCTGAGTCGCCATAGCCTTCTTCTTGGGAGGCATAATAAAGCACGATCCCTTTCAAGGGATCAGAAAATCAGATGGCTGGAAAGCTGAAGATTGCGAAGCAAAGATACCCGCTAAGGCTCTGCAGCCAAACCGCGGCTCTCAGAAAGAGACGAAGAGTGTTGGAGAAAACTTCTCCTCTCCGTCGCTTTTCCAAAATGGCAGCTCGGCTGCCTCGTGGCCACCCCTTTTATAGAGGGGTGGCCACGCCCCCTAACTCACCCGGATGGCTGAGTCCGGGTGGGGGTGGGGCCCGCAAAGAGCGTGGCGGCCATTTTGGCGCCGCGCTTTCATTAGCTCTCTTTGCCTTCTTCAAGAGGCTTATATAACAGGAACCCTGGTTGCATCTTTCTGGAACAACAGAGGAGAAAAGGTCATGGTTCAATTTTCCCTCTTTCTATAGAATTTGTCAAAGGAATTCTGAAAAATAATCTAGCCTTACATGAATGGGGAGATTCTTCCCCAAAATATTGTTGTAGATATAAAATGTAATGATGATGCATAGGTATCACTGCTCCATTTTTTAGCTGTATGTGGGTTTTTTTAAAACTACTTCCAGTTATTTTTGTTGTTGAAAAATAGCAGTTGCATTTACTGAGGTAATATTTCCTGAGAACACACCAGTACTCCTTAGTTGTGCTCTCTCAGCTAAAGAGTACTGGTGTGTTCTCAGGAAATATTACTTCAGTAAATGTACTATCCACTTTTTTTGCCTTTCAAATTATTCTGAATTTTTTAGGCTTGGAGGTACAGGCACATGAAATGCAATTTGGGAAAACTAATTTGAAAACAGATATTTATCAGTGCTTACCTCTAAGTAATTTCTTGTTATTTTCTTGTTATGATTTTAGGTGCTAATAATGTAGGTTTTTAGAACAAACTTTTTTTATTTACTTGAATACTAATGTTTTTTGTTCTGTGGATATTGGTCATTAGCAGTAATAAAGTTTATCTATCATGTATCATGCAAATAGGAGAAACTGATCTGAAAACAGAAAGTCTTATCAGTATTTAGATTTTCATTTAATCTAACCTGTTCTGCTTGTGAATACAGTGGAGACAGTACTTCTAAAATGTACAGTGATTAGAAAGCATGAGGAAAATAATTTCTTATCCTTCCATCACCTTTTACTTCCATTTTCCACATCTTAAATTCTAGTGCAGATAAGTAAGAGTTTATATATAGACCAAGTAGCCAGAATACAGTAAAACCTCTACATACGAATATTTTCCATTCCACTAGGTTATTGTATGTCAAAAAAAAGTATGTGGAAAACACATTGCATTACATGCTACTAGATGTCACTGTATATTTTTTTGTATGTCAAATTTTTCCTATTAAAAATTTGTATGTCAATTTTTTTTGCCAGGATTTCTATTTGTATGTCAAACCGTTTGTATGTCAGGGTTCCGCTGTATGTTGCTCTCTCTGAAAGACCAAGATAAATCCAAGTTTTGAATGCTTACAATAATAGTTTGAGAATTTAAGTGAAAATCCTTTTCATCTGGAAAAAATGATTGAAGCTAAATTGCCAGTACATTGAATACAGTTTCTTTCTAGCAAAAGAGTTAGCTTTCACAGGAAACTCTTACTGCCAAGCTGTATCAAAAGAAAGTTGCCATCATTACTTATCTAGGTTTATTTATTACATTAGTTTACCTTTTCTAATCTAGTCTTGGTTGGAGATGTGTCTTGAATTTATGAAACAGAAAATAGTTTAATAATAATCCAGACCTTGATTTCTTGCTATTGTTAGAAATATGTTAATTTGCAGTGATAACAATTTTTAGTCTGAGTTTTGAACTTTGGAATCAGTATTTTGAATCAGTATGAATACTACCTAATAATGGTTTGCTGTTGTGATTCTGACCATTGGCAGGGCAGAAGTAGCAAAAAATGTAAAAAAGACAACCACAGAAAATGGTGACATCTCTTGCTCCGCAAGTATGGGCAGCCCTGATTAGAAAATGGCATGATTTCTTATGCATACCAATCGTATTATTGGTTTACAGAACCAATTTAATGTATAAAAGGATTGCGCTTATTTTCCTAACATACAGAATTGTCATTATAACTTGATAAAATCTACTTTGTTAATTATTACATAACTGCTGTCATTACCAGTTTTTGAAATATAGAATATTATAGCTGCAACATGTTGTGTTTGCTGCCTTTCCCAGTAGAAAAACTGTTAAAAGCAGGAAAGAGAATTGATGTCAATTTACTTTTGCTTTCCTTTTTTTAACACAGGTAAATATACACTAGATAGTATATTAAGCTGTATTTATTTTACAAAAGCAAAGAATAGCTTCCAAACAATTAATGTGAAAAATAATAATAATAACATCCTGTCTTTGAATATGCCATAATCTCATTTCTGTGTCATTTGTAAATTCACTTAAAAGACTGAACAGAGCTGGAAATAGTCAAATGCACCTTTTTGCTTAGGCTAACAGAGGAAGCCGTTTACTTGTACAGTGGTGTCTTAGTTGTTGGGTAGAGAATACAGGGACTATTTTGTTAAAATAATCTGTCCTGCTTTGAGTACAATTTGTATATTAATCATAGGACATGGAAAAGGTTTGGTTTTCTGGTTGCCTGTATAGAGAGCAGTAGTGTCTTCTGCAGCAAATGAGAGCCTATCCAGACAGGCATTAAACCTGTTCTCTGGGGCAATCCAGGGCCAGGCTGGCACATTTCCGCATCACCCGGCATAAACCCTTTGAGGTTCAGTCAGGAGACTCTGGTTTTTTGGTGTGCTCCCATATACGGCGTTTGTAGCACCTGTGGGACAGAATTATAGGCTGCTTCCAGAATAAACATCTAGTATGCTGAAAAGGCTAACAGCATGTCAGATATTGAAGCTTCCCTGATTCTTTCTCAGCAGTCACAGTTTCAATCAGCAATACACAGAGATGTGCAATAATAACTAATTTAAATGAAGTGATGCATCACAACAACAATGAGCTAGAACATACCTGTCAACCATGGCTCCGGACAATATGGGACCTGTGCAGAACGGGTGCATGCGTAGAAGGCTTTTACGCTAGTGTAGAACCCTTTTATGCTTGCCCGAAGCTGCCAAATCCCCAGAATTTGGCAGTGGGGGAAAGAGGTACTGTGCATCCCTTCTGCGCAAGTCACCTTCTACGCATGCGTAGAAGGGTTCTACGCAAGCATAGAAAGGTTCTACGCAAGCATAGAAGGGGTCTACGCAAGCATAAAAGGATTCTATGCAAGCGTAAAAGCCTTGCAGGCGCACCTACCCAAATAAGGACACAGACACCGGTATTGGATTTAAGGTATTGGGCCACTTTTATTGAATAATGCCCTAGTCCGAATTATAACTTTCAATTGGTGTTTCATCCAATTATAATTGCAGGCGCACCCCCCCAATAACGGACACAGACAACATTGAAAGTGGATAACAGCAAAGGGCCACATTTATTGATTCAATGCCCTAGTCCGAATTATAAATTTGTATTGGTAAAACGACCAATCATAATTCCTAAGGCAAGCAGGCCGAAGTAACACTGGTAAGGTACCACCCCAAAATTGCCAACGGCAATTGGTTACAATGTATCAATTTGTATCAATTTGTTTGTCAACAACAAACAAATTGTTGACCGTAGTCAATAACTAACTCATGACCCCACCCTCTGACGCGTATCCGTGAAATCACAGGGGTGATGCATGCTGGTTAGCAATCATCATCACCCCATCGCCTGGTTCGTCGTTGACCGGACAACGTTTAACTACTTTATTCCTGTCTAGTGTTGTCCAGTCAATTGCGAACCTGCCGGATACTTGTGGGTCATACTGTTTACCTTACCAGTGCTACCCGCCCATGTGACCAAAGTCAACAGTAAGAACGAAGAAAGACCCCTATATCAAACCATAGCAACAGTGTGGGATGGGCAAAAAAGCCAGGACCCGAAGCCAATATGGGTCCCAACCAAAAATTCCCACCCGGCCCCGAAGCGACCATGATCACACTGTTAACTAGGGAGGGGGTGGAGGGGAAAAAACTTCTCCGCTCCGTCGCTGAGGCAAAATGGCAGCTCGGCTGCCTCGTGGCCACCCCTTTTATAAGGGAGCTGGCCACGCCCCTAACTACCCGGATCCTCTGTCCTGTGGGGGGGGGGCCCGCAAAGTGCGCGGCGGCCATTTTGGCGCCGCGCTTGCATTGCAGGCGCACCCCCCCCAATAACGGACACAGACAACATTGAAAGTGGATAACAGCAAAGGGCCACATTTATTGATTCAATGCCCTAGTCCGAATTATAAATTTGTATTGGTAAAACGACCAATCATAATTCCTAAGGCAAGCAGGCCGAAGTAACACTGGTAAGGTACCACCCCAAAATTGCCAACGGCAATTGGTTACAATGTATCAATTTGTATCAATTTGTTTGTCAACAACAAACAAATTGTTGACCGTAGTCAATAACTAACTCATGACCCCACCCTCTGACGCGTATCCGTGAAATCACAGGGGTGATGCATGCTGGTTAGCAATCATCATCACCCCATCGCCTGGTTCGTCGTTGACCGGACAACGTTTAACTACTTTATTCCTGTCTAGTGTTGTCCAGTCAATTGCGAACCTGCCGGATACTTGTGGGTCATACTGTTTACCTTACCAGTGCTACCCGCCACACGGAGGGGCTTCACAGAAGACCTGACGCCCCCCCCCAGACCGTCAGCTCGGTCAACAGGCCTGCTCGCCAATCACCCAACAGGAGGTCCATACCTCCACGCGACAGATGGACCCCATCCCCTGTATACAAGTCACAATTTTGCAGACTAATATCGGGGTGATGACTAACCCGTCCCCAAGCCCTGGTGGTGAGAAACCGCGCCACTGCCTTATTGACCGCGCGCCCAGCTCGGTCAAGGGCCAGGAGGTTAACGCCCCCTCTGTAAGAGTGGCGCGGAACAATGTCCGACCAAACCAGGGCTGTGGCAGGCCAGACATAATGCAAGTAGGCGAGGTCCTCGCAAATCGCATGCTTGAGCGATAAGCCGGTGACCTGGCCCAAATCATTGCCCCCCAGGTGGATGATTAGAATGTCAGGCGGGTCAGCCCCCAGGCCAGAAAAAAGGAAAGGCCGCAGCTCCCGCCATAACATCCCAGGCTTACCGTGCCATGCGAGACTGGCGTGGTCACCCAGTCCCAGTCGGGGTCCACTCTGTCGCCGCAGCGTAACGCGCTGCCCTGAGCACATAGCTGTGGCCCACCAGCCATACTGTCACCGGTGTAAAACGACACCCAGGGTCTATAAGAAATTGAGAAAAAGGAAGGTAAGGTGACTGGATTGGTACTCATGGCGGGAGTGGGCGCACATAAAACTGAAAACATTGTGAGCCCCACCTCCCCATGCTACGTATGTCAGCCCCAGAGTACCCAAAAGCAGCCGCTGTAGAGGCTGCGCCAATACGGAACGAATGTGTGCCAGAACGGGCACCCGGTAGTCCCACCCTGGTAAGGGCTCTGGCAGTCACCTTCCAAAACTGAAATTTAGTAAGGGGAGACCCATCTTGGTGACAGAAAAACGGGCCGTGGTGCATGCCACGCAGTGCCAGGTATTCCTGTAGGGCACCAACCGGACAGATGTCTGCCAAAGAACACCGTAGCAGTCTTACTCCACTGCCTACGCCATGCTGATCTGTTTTAGAGGAGCGAATCCTCCACTGGGCCCAGTCTTTGGCAACATGTACATCTCCGCGTTCCAGTGCCCTACCACTTGCATCCGCCTTAGACAGCATCACGAGTTCGCTGATGCGGAGCGCTCCAAAAAAAAAAACGCCACCGTAGTGGCTGCATGCAATTGGGCTGCCTCATAATGATCAAAACAGAGGCCTGGCCAGCCCCGGACCAACTGGGTAAGAACCCCTGGGGAAATAGGGTGCCGGTCATCCGGGCAACGCCCGCGCTCGCGCACCCACCCCTCCAAAACGTGTCTCACACGGAAGTCAGAGGTGGTATCCACATGACCCCCTACTTTGGCCATAAAAGCCAACGCCGAGAGCTTGGATGCTATGGTGCGAGGTGCAAGGTCCTGTGCATGCAGGTGAACCATGAACCGCAGAACATGGTCCACCGGGATGAGCCAGGTCTCTGGCCATTGAAATCGAGTAGCAAAAGCCCTATACAAAGTGAATGCTTGTTGATACGCCTTACGCGTGCGTGGCGCTAGTGACAGGCCAATCGCCCGGTTCACCTCTCCTTGCCAATAGTCCACATCTCGTCCGGGAGTGGCGAGGGAAATTCCTCCGCATCCGGGGCCAAGGCGCGGAACCGGGAGATCTGCAGGCGGGACAAAGCGTCAGCAATATCGTTAGTAACCCCTGGGACATGCCTGGCCCTGAACAAGACGTTGAGGCGCAGGCAGCGCAGCACAAAATGGCGCACTAGATCCATGACCCTGGGCGATTTAGAAGTCTGTGCATTGACAATGTGCACCACGGCAGCATTGTCGCACCAGAAATGCACCACCGAATTAGCCCACTGTTCGCCCCATAGCATCAAAGCCCCCAGAATGGGAAAAAATTCCAGGTATGTGAGCTCCCGCAGGCGACCTGTGCCTGCCCATGCCGGTGGCCACCCACCATAGGCCCACTTCCCATTGAAGTGCATCCCATAACCCAGGGATCCTGAGGCATCAGACTGGATCTGGAAATTGGGGGATGCCAGGAGGTCAGACCTCCAAATGAGACCCCATTAAACTCCCTCAGGAATTGCAACCAGACAAACATGTCTGCCCTGATACCCCGGGTAAGCCTGACTCTGTGGTGGGGCCTGGATAACCCTGCCATGGCGTCGCATAAGCGCCGGGCGAAAGCCCTGCCCGGTGCGACCACCCTGCAGGCAAAATGAGGTGCCCATGTAGCACCTGCAGTTCCCTCAGGGATGCCTTACGCTTAGCCAGCAATTCCGAGATAAGGGTCACTATCCTGGACACCTTATCACCCGGTAACCTAGAAGCCTGTACTACTGTATCAATCTCAACCCCCAGGAATACTAGTTTGGTCGACGGGCCCTCGGTCTTTTCGGGCGCTAAAGGGACACCCAGTTCCTGCATTAGCGTCTGAAATGTATTGAGGAGACGTGGACACGTGTCCCAGCCCCGTTCACCCCCGAATAAAAAGTCATCCAGGTAATGGGCTACAGACCGGGACCCTGACCTGCGGACGAAAGCCCACTCTAGGAAGGTACTAAAACGCTCGAAAGCCGAGCATGATATGGAGCAGCCAAAAGGCATGGCCTTATCAAAATAATACTCCCCTCTAAACTTAAAACCCAGCAATTCAAAGTCACCCGGGTGCACCGGCAAGAGGCGAAAAGCTGACTTAATGTCGCACTTGGCCAGCAAGGCACCCGGGCCACACGAGCGCACCATGCGCAGCGCATGGTCGAACGATGTATACCTGACCGAACAAAGGTGATCAGGTATCGCATCGTTGACCGATCGGCCGGCTGGGTAGGACAAATGATGAATAAGGCGAAACTCACCTAGGGACTTTTTAGGAACCAAACCCAATGGTGAAACCTTAAGGTTGGGAAAAGGGGGTGCGGGAAAAGGTCCAGCGACCCTGCCCGCGTCTAACTCCTTTTTAATGCTGGCCTCGGCTACCTCCTCCCTTCCTCTGAGGGATAAAAGGTTGGGAGCATCCTGAGGAGATCTATCACCCATAAAAGGGATACGAAATCCCTGCTTAAAACCTTGGATGAGGTACTCCCTGTCCCCTCCCCTTGGGTACGATGCGAGCCAGCGCTCCAGCATGTCCACCTTAATTGGGGAGGGGGCCTTTCGGAGAACTAGTTCCATCCGTGGCAGGCTTGCCAGCCCACTGTCCACCCCTCCCTCTGCCTCGCACCCCCACAGGCTTGGGACAAGCAGAGGCTGCATGGGGACCAGAACATGTGGGACACTCGTGCTTATACCTGCAGTTCTTCCGACTGCAGGAACCCTTGGACGAGAAAGTCCAGCACAGCAGGCGGGCTGGAACCCCCTGCCCCGCCATTTGGCGGGTAACCTGCGCTGGAGCTGCTCGCTGGACCGCATGTCCACAATGGTATCTATCCCCCGGGGCAGGACGTGTGGGTGTCATATACAAGAGCCACAGTCTCTGGCACGGCTCATCCCATCTCATCTCGGGGTGCAGGGGAATCCTGATACGGAATTCCTCATCATATGCTAGCCATGAGGGGCCCGGGAAATCTACCATCGCCCTGTATATGTTGTCCAAATATTGGACCATGGGAATAGCTAGATCCGGCCGCGCCCTCAAATACACCGCCATGTATATCAAATAAGCGGGGAGCCAGTTAGCCCAGGTACGCGGCGGCTTACGGCGGCGTGCCTGCTCCTTGTCCTTCTCATCCTGACCCTCCCTTTCTTCCTTAGTGGGCTCTCTGTTCAGGAGTGAGAAGATATCCACGTACTCCCCTCGCCATATCTTTTCTCTGGTAGCCTGAGCCAAGTGATCACCCAATGGCAGGGAATACCCTGCCGTCGGCAAAGCCGAAAAGGGGATAGCTGGCCTACCCAAAGGGGCCTGAGTTAACCCTGCCACCCCAGGTACGTTCCCAGCAGTGTAAGAACCAATGCCCACCCCAGTGGGCATGGTGGCAGTATTTGTCGCCGGGTGGGTCGCCAGCGGCGTAGCCCCTGCACCACCCGCGCGAGGCCAAGGCCACTGAAAGGTCCCCCCTATATTGGGAATGTGTGTGGATGTACTCGTTTGCACCATATACTCACATGCTGCACCCCCGCGGGCCGCCCCCAACGGGGGTTCCGGCCCACTGGGGGCGTCGGAGCTCACGACCGATGTAGAGCTCATCACCGGGGCTTGACCCGCGCCAGGTTGCTGGCTGGGGAGCTGCGAGGCAGTGGCCGGAGCCGCGCCACCCGCCTGCAGCAGCTCAACCCTCCCCGCCGGCCGTCGTCCTGCTGCCGATAGCGCCTCCAAAGGTACCCCAAAAGGGGGACCTGCCTGACTGGCCCGGGCCAAAGACTCCTCTAAGGCCGCAATACGGGCCAGTAAGGTGTCTACAGTAACCATGGGTAAAGAGCCGGCCGGCCCACCTGACCCTTGCATGGGGACAGTGCCCTGCACCCCATGGCCCAGATATGGCCATTGGCCAGGGCCGAAGCCCGGTAGGGCTGGTGAGGAAACCTGCCAAGGCGGGGCACCGGGCCACCCCCCAAGGCTAGAGGGCCCCGGGAGAGGCTGCGGCCCAGAAGTAGTCGGCCCAACGGGTTGGGCGGAAGGAGGAGCGGTGTCCACCGCTCGCGGGCCGCGGGCCGGAGCGCCCTCCGCGCCCGCACTCTGAACGGGCCAAGGTGCGATAGACCCCAAGCCACTAGCCCCGGCCGGGGATGGCAAAGGTGGCTGTTGAGGAGGCGGCACCACGGTCCTCCGACCTGGGTTGCGCCTCCTAACAGCCCGAGCTGAATTCGCAGCAGCCTTCTTTTGGAAGGCATCTCGAGCAAAAAAGGGAAGCTAGCTAAGCAAAATCGACCCAAAAGGCTTCCCGGCAATACCAACGAGCGACGGAGGCGCAGGGAAAAACTTCTCCGCTCCGTCGCTGAGGCAAAATGGCAGCTCGGCTGCCTCGTGGCCACCCCTTTTATAAGGGAGCTGGCCACGCCCCTAACTACCCGGATCCTCTGTCCTGTGGGGGGGGGCCCGCAAAGTGCGCGGCGGCCATTTTGGCGCCGCGCTTGCATTCTTAAAGGTAAGCAGGCCGCAGTAGCACTGGTAAGGTTCCAACCAAATTGCCAATGGCAATTGGCTATTATGTATCAATTTGTATCAATTTGTTTTGTTGTCACAAACAAATTGTTGACCAAAGTCAATATACTATCTATTGACCCCACCCTCTGACATGTATCCATTAAAATATCAAGGTGATACAGGCTGTGAAGTTCATGGTTCGCCCTTGACCGGCCAAGCCTGTTTCCCCTGTACCTATCTACGTGTTGGCCAATCAATTGTGAACCTGCCTATGGGTCATAAATTTTACCTTACCAGTGCTACCCGCCACACGGGGAGGCGTCCATAATGACTCACCGCCCCCCCTGACCGACAATTCGGTCACCAGGCCCGCTTGCACGTCATTCAAAAAGAGGTCCATACCTCTTGCTAACAGGTGAACCCCATCTCCAGAATACAGGCTAAAATCCTGTAACCCTATCCCCGGATGACGAATGGCTGTCCCCCAAGCCATTCTCGATAAGGAACCAGGCAACAGCCCTGTTCACTGACCGCCGGGCATGGTCCAAACCACAGGGGTCAATGCCTCCCCTATAATAGTGTCTCGGCACGATGTCTGACCATAGCAACCGTGTGTACGGCCATAAATGGTGAAGAAACACCAGTTCACTGCACTCGGAAGTTTTTAATGCCAGGCCAGTGATCTGTGCAAGATCATTGCCTCCGAGGTGCAGAATTAAAACATCTGGCGGTCCGGCATTCCCAATGGACATCAAGAATGGTAACAGTTCCCGCCACCTCATGCCGCGCACACCATACCACTGCATATGCACGGTTGCATGTAGCCCGAGATGGGGTCCCCACTCTGACGAAGCCGCATACTGTGCCGCCCAGTGCACATAACTGTGGCCCACCAGCCACACTGCCACTGGTGTGCGGAAACACACAGGGTATGTAAGAGAAGGAGAGATAATTGAGGGCATAACAAGGCACTCATGCAGTGAGGGGACGAACAGACGGAGAAAAAGGCGCAAATCCCCACCTGCCCATGTGATGTATGTCAGCCTCCGAGTACCCAAATGCAGCCGCAATTGATGCAGTGCCTATCCAAAATGAATGGGTACCGTAATGAGCCCAAGGGACCCCCGCACTGTGAAGCGCCGTCCCAGTAACCCTCCAGAATTGTAATTTGGTAAGGGGAGACCCATCTTGGTGGCAGAACAACAGGCCAGGGCGTGAACCACGTGCTGCCACAAATGCATATAGGGCACCAACCGGACAGATGGCAGCATCATGCTACTACTCTTTCCTCGCTGACTGGCCCTTGAGGAGCTTATCCTCCACAGAGCCCACTCCTGGTCGAGCGACACATCTTCCAGTTCCAGTGCCCTGCGGGACATGTCCCCTGTTGAAAGTGGGACCAGCTCACTGATTCTCAGAGCCCCAAAGAAAGCCACGGAGGTAGCTGCCTGAAAATAGACTCTTCGTACGGATCATAGCGAAAGCTATGCCGATCTCTAGCGAGGCTTGCCATCAGAAAAAGGGGAAACAGGGTGACGTGTGTCCGGGCAGCAGCCGCATTCACGTGTCCCCCCTCCAACACCCGGAGTATTCGGAAGACACCCATGTGAGCAGCGTAACCCCGTGCCTAGCCATAAATGCCAAGGCAGAAGGCCTGGCGGCAGTGGTGCGTGGGGCCAGACCTTGGTCATGAAGGTGCACCATGTACTGCAAAGCATGTTCAACCGGGATCGGCGACATGTCAGGCAGTTGCACCTCCCTACAGAAGGCCCTAAATTGGGGGAACATGTGCAGATACGCCTTACGCGTGCACGGGGCCGATCGCCCGGTTCACCTCTCCTCACCAAAGGTCTGCATCTCATGCAGAAGTGGAGAGGGAAGTTCATCTGTGTCTGGCGCCCAGGCTCGGAACCAGGGGATCTGCAGGCGGGATAAAGCGTCAGCAAATTTAAAGGTGTAACATGCTGTATAGATCATATCCGCACCTTGTTTCTTGGTCCACCCGAAAGTGGCCAGCCCAAGGCTCACTGTCCCTTGTCCTATCCGGTGGCCAATCAGCCGTGTCCCTGCCAGATTCCTGGGGGGGGGGAGTGCAATGCCTCGGGCATATTGAGGGGGCGCACAACCCACAACCCATGCTGCAATGAAGAGGATGATACCTCAGGTACTCTAATTAGGCGCACAGCCTCACACCGGAAGGAGGAGGACCATGTCACAGGCACATAGAGGAGGTGTGCTGCCTCGTGCCAAAAGGAAGAGGACCATGCCTCGGTTACCCCCATGAGGAGCCCGCCTCATGCCACAAGAAGAGGACCATGCCTCAGGTACTCCCATGAGGTGCCCTGCCTCATGCCGCAGTAAGAGGACCGAGCCTCGTGTATCCCCATGAGGTGCCCCGCCTCATGCCACAGTAAGAGGACCATGCCTCGGGTACTCGCCTGAGGTGCCCCGCCTCACGCCCCAGTAAGAGGACCATGCCTTGGTTACTCCCATGAGGTGCCCCGCCCCATGCCACAGAAAGAGGACCATGTCTCGAGTACCCACATGAGGTACCCTGCCTCAAGCCGCATTAAGAGTGCCATGCCTTGGGTGCTGCAGCAAGAGGACCGTGCCTCGAGAACTCGCATGAGATGCCCAGCCTCATGCAGTAATAGGACCATGCCACGGGTACTCCCATGAGGTGACCCGCCCCAAACCACAGTAAGATGACCATGCCTCAGGTACTCCCATGAGGTGCCCCGCCTCATGCCATATTCAGAGTACCATGCCTTGGGTGAACCCATGAGGCACCCCGCCTCGTGACCAAAGGAAGAGGGCCATGCCTGTGGTACTCCTATGAGGTGCCCTGCCGCATGCTGCAGGGAAGGTGACCATGCCGCATGCTGCAGGGAAGGTGACCATGCACACAGCTGCAGAGTGTCTTGGAGGAAGCGGATTATCTAGACCCCTTTCAATCAGGGTTCAGGCCCGGATATGGAACGGAGACGGCATTGGTCGCACTGATGGATGATCTCTGGCGGGAGCGGGACGGGGGTTGTCCATCCGTCCTTGCTCTTCTTGACCTCTCAGCGGCTTTTTATCCTTCTGGAACGGCTCGAAGGACTGGGGATCCAGGGCACTGTGTTGTCCTGGTTTTCCTCATTTCTGAAGGGCCGTACCCAGTCGGTATGGTTAGAGAGTGAGAGGTCCAGCCCTAGGCCCCTCAAATATGGGGTGCCTCAGGGCTCTGTGCTCTCTCCTCTCTTATTTAACATCTACATGAAGCCGCTGGGTGAGATCATTCGTTCCCACGGGGTGCGGTACCATCAGTACGCGGATGATACACAGTTGTACATCTCGGCCCGTGGGGACCCCAGTGATGCTGTTGAAATCCTATCCGGATGCCTAGAGGCCATTGGGGTCTGGATGGGGGCCAATGGGCTTCGGCTGAATCCCAGCAAGACAGAGTGGCTGTGGATAAGGGGCCCCGCGTTATCCAGGGAGTTACCATCTTTGGTACTGGATGGGGCCGTTCTGCCCCAGACAGACCCAGTGCGCAACTTGGGGGTTCTTCTGGACTCGCGGCTGCTGCTGGAAGAACAAGTGGCGGCTGTGGCCAGGAGGGCTTTTGCCCAACTTCGGGTGATTCGCCAATTGCGCACACTCCTGGACCGGGGCTCCTTGCTTATGGTCACTCATGCTCTGGTTACTTCCCGACTAGACTATTGAAATGCGCTCTACATGGGGCTGCCCTTGACGACCATTCGGAGGCTGCAGCTGGTCCAGAATGCGGCGGCCCGGGTGGTGATGGGGTGTGGGCGATATGCCCATGCCTCTCCCCTACTTCGGGAGCTGCACTGGTTACCAGTTTGTCTCCGGGTGCAATTTAAGGTGCTGGTTTTGACCTTTAAAGCCCTACATGGCAGGGGGCCGGGATACCTTAGAGACCGCATCGTCCCAAGAGTGTCTGCCCGTCCAACCAGAGCGGACAGGAGGGGTTCTCTAGTGGTGCCACCGGCTAGGGATGCACATTTGTCTAGCACCCGAAGGAGGGCCTTCTCCGTGTCCGCACCAACTCTCTGGAACCTCCTGCCAATAGACCTAAGACTCCAAAGTGAACTGCTGCCCTTCAGGAAAGGAGTGAAGACCTGGCTGGCAGGGCAGGTGTGGGGCCTGAATGGGACTATGGTGCCCGCCTGCTGGCTTGTATAAGAACTTTCTCCTCCTCCTTTGTATAGTGGGTGGGTGGGACATAGGGGTTTTTAAAGGGGGTGGGTTGGGGGGGTTTTTTATAATTATTTTTTATAATTGTTTTTATGTCTTTTGTGAATTGTTGTGATGCCGCCCTGAGTCGGGTTCTGCCTGAGCGGGCGGCATATACAAATTTGACTATAAATAAATAAAAAATAAAAACATGGAAAAAAGGGGGAGGGGCATTTCCCTTGTGCCAAAATGAAAAAGGACCATGCCTCGGGCGCCTGGAAGAGGTGCCCTGCATCATGCATAAGGTAAAAGGACAGTACCTTGATGACACTGATGAGGTGCCCAGCCTGACGTCTAAAAGAGTAGGGCCATGTCTCAGGTACACTGAGGTGGCTCAAAATCCTATGCTAAAATAAAAAGGGGGGTGCATACCTCAGGTACCCCAAAGTGCAGGTGAGCCTCACGCCAAAGGGAAGAGGAGCATGCCTCGGGGTACTGATATCCCTGAACCTTGCAGAACTAGGAACCATGCGACAGCTTTGTTCACTGTCCGCTGGGCATGGTCCAAACCACAAGGATCAAGCCCTCCTTTATAGTGTTGCCTGTATATGCTCTGGGACCATCGCAGCCGCAGCCACATGCGGTGTAAAACCTCCAGGTCCCTGCGCACGGATACCTTCAACCAAAGGCTGGTGATCCGTGCAAGATCAGTACCTACCAGGTGAGTTACTAGGATATCCGGAGGTGGTGCGTCCCTAATGAACGTAAGGGATGGGATCAGTTCCGGCCACCTCGTGCCGCACAGATCAAGTAGGCCGGTAGCCAGGTAGGCCACATACAAGGGGGCTTGCCACGACAGGACAAGTCCTTGTCCCCATAGTCTCACCCCTCCCTTCCCTCCTTGGTTGGTACCCGGGTAAGAGGGGGGCGAAGATGTCAACATACTCGCCCCGCATATCTCCTCCCTGGTGGCTTGAGACAAGTGGTCCCCAGGGGAAGCGAGTAGCCGGCTGTCGTCATGGCCCGAGTCAGCGTGGAGCTAAGCGAGGGAGTGGAGAATGGGCCATAGGCCCAATAGACAAAGGCGTTGGTGCGGATTACACCCCCGTAACTGTATGTGGCAATGTAAATGGTGCACTAATTTGACCACAATACTCACAAGTTGCACCCCCCTTGACCACCCCCACCGGGGGTTCCGGCCTCTGAGGGGCGTTGGAGCTCGCGATGGAAGTCTAGCTCTGAGCCATCGAAGGTCCAGGCCAGGTCTCACCAGGCACTAGCAGAAGGCCCCACCGGGGAGGCCACACGGGGAGCTGCAAAGCACCAACAGGCGTAGGTCTGATGGCCTCTGGCAGCTCGACCTGGTTAAGGGCCTGCCACAGAGCATGGGCAGGCAAAGGGGGAGCGGCTGGATGTGGCCCTGCCCTGGGGTCCTGAGGTGGTGAAGTAATTGTCTTGGAAGCTTCCGGGGAGCAACGCGGGCCATACGTGAATGATCGATCGAATCCGACCCACCGAAATAATGTGGGCCAGATGCAACAGACAGCCCACATACAGCCTATGCCCTAGAATGGCCCATGAGCTGTGACCTAGCCCGTGGGCACCCACGACCACAGTAGGGCCAGGCTGAGTAATCCAGCCCGTGGGTGGAGGGGCAAGGGCGGTGCACGACCCCACGCTGGGCCGCACTGGGCCACCCTGATTTAAAGCAATCATCACACTCATATACCACCCCATAGCACTTAGTGCACTCTATCGGTGGCTACAGGTTAATTAGCATTTCGCCCCCAACATACTGACATTGGATGAACGAATCAACCTTGAGCCCATTCAGGATCACACCTACAACCCTTTGGCTGCAGAACAGCAACCTAACCACTACACCACCTGGGCTCTTATCGTGATCCAAGGTCCATGGGGCTTGAAGCCCCTGGGGAGCCAGACTGCCCCGCCCCCGCCCGAGTCTTCTGCCTGAACAGCAGTTAGGCAAGTGCCCAACCGACCTAATAGGTGTCAGTTGGGGGAAAAAATAGGCCGGTTTGTTCGTTTCCCTGTCAGAGATTACTCTGGGTTGAAATTATTTTTGCAGGGGACACCCGAATGAAAAAACTGGCACTCCAACCGTCATGCATTATCCAGGTCTCAAGCTGCCGATTTGCCAGCCTGCCAGCTAACGAGGCGGGCTCCTTAACCACTTAGCCACCACAGTCCCGACTCCTTTGAGCGAACTGGGCGGGGGGTTGGGCTAGCCCGTCCCCCTGCACGGGACCGTGCGGCCTTTTGGGTGGCTTGGCCACCCAGCAAAAGCGAGCCGGCGGAGTGGGTTCCCCCGCTCCGACATTCGCTAAACTGCTTGCAATTCCAAGCAAGCAGGGGGAAAAGCGACGGAGCGAACTTCTCCATTTCGTCGCTTTTCTAAAATGGCGAAGGGCCGCCTCATGGCCACCCCTTTTATAAGGGGTTGGCCACGCCCCCTAACTACCCGGATGTCTGAGTACGGGGTGGGGGCCCCCCGCAAAGAGCGTGGCGGCCATTTTGGCACCGCGCTTGCCTTCTACGCAAGTGTAGAAGGCAACTTGCACTGAAGGGATGCGCAGTACCTCTTTCCCCCACTGCCAAATTCTGGGGTTTTGGCAGCTCCGGGTGGCAAATGGTGCAAATCAGCGCCGAAAAATGGGAAATCCCAGCCAATCCTGGAAGGTTGAAAGGTATGAGCTAGAACAGCATTTCCCAAACTATGATCCATAAAAAAAAAAAACTGGTGGACTTAAATTCCCTGAAGCCTGAGTCAGTACATTGGCTGATCAGTACTTTTGGGAATTGACTTATGCTTCTGGGAATTGAAGGTCAAAAACCAAAGATTGGGAAATGCTGACCTAGCATTTCTTTATATTTACTTTATATTTCTTGATACAATGAATCAAGGTTTGAAAAGATGGGTTCCTTATTCTTTGACAGTTTGTATCTATATCATCTCAATAGAAGATGTTTAGAAAATGTTCACTTTTCCTAACCATTCACAAATGATCAGGGGAAGCAAGATCCAAAGGGTCAGTTCCCATTTGGATCAGAGGTACTTGCCTAATGGTACCTCAATGTATAGTCAAGGGAAAGGTGAGCAAGAATATATATTTTAAAAAGCAGCTATGAAAGCACTTGATGATGGATTCCACAAAGAATCTAACAGCTCTGCACTATCCAGCACTGGAAGGACAATAAGCTACTGAGATAAGACCTTGGTAAGGAACATTAAGATATTATGTTTATGACAGGCTTGAGAACGGAGCATGATACAGGAAGAAAAAAAAGTTGTTAAGCGAGTTTTTGGTTGTTTGTAGTTGTTAAGCAAGGTGACCATTCAGAGAAAATTCTGCTCTTTAAGCGAGTTAGTCTCTAAGTGAAAAGCTCTTTATGTGAGGTTTTACTGTATATTGTAAGCTGCTTTGAGTCCCAAGTTCTGGAAGAAGGCTGAATAAATAAATATTACCTTAAAGGGGGGGGATGTATGGCAGAATGCTGTATAACCAAGAGTAACTATGCTCCTCTTCCCCTTTTTCTTCAACAGCATCTGCTATTCCTGATAATAATGGGAGGAGGTCTTGTCTAAAGCTGAAAGTCTTTGTACGGCCTGCAAGTAAGTTTTTTAAATCTAGCTTTGGAGGGTTGCTTTATAGCACTTGCTTTGTTTGGTCTGATAAACAGCAGTAAAAACTTCTTCTTTTTTTACTCTTAAATCCTGTGTGGTATCTGTTCTATATAGCAGCATATTTTTTGTTTGTTTCTGTTCACCATATCTGTTACCATTTTTTCCACAAAGCTTTTTTCTTATTTGTTTTACAGACGCAGCAGTTGCTAACTTGTTGTTTCTTAGTCTGTTGTCCAAAAAGACAAATCATCGTGGCATTTGGAAGCTTACCACGAGTGAAATACAAATACACATATATAATAGAAATAGAAATCAGATAGCACACACGCACACACACACACACACAAAATAGGGAAAATGGGGACTTTAAGGGTGTCTCACTAACATATTTGGCTGTTATCTCTGTTTTTGTTATAGACAACTGTATGAAAACTATAGGTGTTCATGATCGTGTTTTCGATGTTAACGACAAAGTAGAAAATTCATTAGAACCAGCAGGTTAGTATGCTTAGAGAATCTCTTTTAACAAATGCCTCTCTCTCTGAAGCTTTTCTTTCCCTTTTTCTCTGCATGCTTTGCATGGTAAAAATGACTGCTTCAACTCATTTCTTGCAATGCTAATACTGCTTATGATATGTCTCATTTCCTTGTGTTGCTATTATCTTGTAACAATTATGAGGCAAAGTATGTTTTTTTCCCATGACAGCATATTTACTCAGCTATGACATCCTAAATTTAAAAATCTAGTACAGTAGTTATTCTGTCTCCATTCCCACCCCATTTTTATAGTATGTTGTTGCACTGTAATACCCATTCTGAAGGAAATTGCTTAAGAAGAAAATATGAATATGTATATGGACTTAATATATTGTTCATTTACATGGTTTGTTGGAGTCATTTGAAGGGGTTTATACTACTGAGTGTCCTTGTGAGACAATATTTTCCTAAATAACTGAGATGTCCAGCTGATTTTACTTAATTCTGCTCACCAAATCTATGTTCTTAAGCAAATTCCAGTACATTCATCAAAATCATTGGAAAATTTATAATGTTTATTGTCAGCTATCATCTGTCTTATAAAGTTAAACTAATGTCACGTACAGAAGACTTACCTAAAGGAGGTGTGTGCTATTCTTTTTTTAAAAAAAGCTTCCAGACATTTCAAAAATTCTGTCTCACTCACTTGAAACAGAACTTATTTTCCAGGCTTTTTCAGACATACTTCTTAAGCAAAAAAGGAAACTAACCCAGGGCTTCTTGGGAGTCTGAGTTCTCTCTGGGAGGTATTGTCTTGCTATCCATTAGAGTCAGTAGAGGGCATCCCAAAGAACTATGTCTTTCACAAAGACCTAGATCTCCCAGGAAGCACTGGAGCAGTTTCCTTTTTTGTGCAGGAAGTAGGTCTGAAATGGTCTGTAGGTGTGTGTCAAGTCAGGAACTCCCAGAATTCTGCCTGGGGAATTCTTAAAGAGTTGTGAGTTGTAGTTATAATAAAAAACCTAATGAATGGTGTACCTCTAACCTAGAATATTATTGCAGATTGCTGTAAATACGTAAGCAAATGTGTCTAAGTATAATGTTGCTCAGGTGATCTCATTGGTGATTTGTGTGTTTTAGGAGAGCGTTAGCTCGGTGCAAATGTTCAGTTCAATATAAATAAGAATTGGAAACTTTGTTCTGCAAATAAAGGGTGTTATCATTGCAGATTAAAACCTCTCTGATTTCAGTGAAGTTGAATACATCCCCCCCTCTTCACTGAAACCAGATATATTTAAATTAATATTTAAGTATTTGTATTCAGACTTGTGGGGTGGAAAAGATATTTTTCAGCGCTTGAATGTAGTTTTGCCCTGTCACATTATTTTATCCCCTGGTCCAGAATACTTCCTTACCTAATGTAGAACTAAGAAAGTTTCTAACTTTCTGCTACAGACAGTGAATGATGAGCTAGCTGTTTTCAAAGGACATTTATCTCCTCTCATTATTGTTACAACATAAGGAACGAATTGTGGAATGACATATTCTTTCCTGCTAGTTTCTTTTCCCTCTTGCTTGTGAATTTTCTGCTTCATTTTCCCTGTTAGCTTTAACCACAGTTAATGTTAACTGGGATTCTCTTTTAACTATGACTGCTTAATAGTGTCTCCATAGTTAAAGCTGATGCTTTTTCTGTGGTTTAGAGGGTTGGGGAAGAGGATTTTTAATATACAAACACAGAAATTTAGAAAACATTACATCTGCAGTGTCCAGAATGCTGCTACGTGAACAACTCTATAGTGGCACCTAGTAATATAGTAGAAACATGACAACAGAGCTTACAGGGAAGCACAAACCACATGGTTAAGAGAGCATTCCCCAAAGACTTATTTGAACAGCAGTCTACACCCTAGCTTGCGTAAGTCCACATTGGCCAAATTTAGGTAGAAACAACTTTGGGATTCTTTGTGGACTCAAAGCCAACCACAGTCACATACTGTGTCATAATAATGTCTCAATACTGGTTGATGTTGATAGGAAAGAAGATTTTTCCTAGAGTTTAACCCAAATTTTACTGTTCTTTTTCTCCAGCGCTTTCTTTCAAGGAGATTTAAAAACTTCTTATTAGAACTTCTGGATAGCTCAGTGGTTTAGGTATCTGGTTGCAGGGCCATTGATTGAGAATTTGATTCCCCACTGTGCCTCTTTGACAGAGGCAGGACTTGATACCCTTCCAACTCCACAGTTCTAATTATTGTTGTTGTTGTGTATCTGTTCTTAGGATGATTAAATCTGTATTCAAACAAATGTTTTTAACAAAATGAAAATTAACTGCTAATATCAGTAAGGATAAATTATATACAGAAAAAGTTCAATTTCCATTGAGATGCATAGCAGTGTTAAATCTTACTGTTATATTTTTAATCATAAAGATCTTAAATATGTTAAGTATCAGTTTTATAGAAGAGCAGAGAAATCAAATCTACAAGTCGCTCCAGTGTAATATCTAAAAAGATGTACAGAGAAATACATTTGATAAAAACATCTTGGCATGTAACACTTTGGCTTTTTTTGTAAGGGAGAAATGTGGTCAAGGTCCTCCTTTCAGGTTTGATGAAAAGGTAGTTCTGCTTCTGCGTGGACGTAATGAAAAAGCCCATTTGTAGCAGCTTATATATAAATTTGTAGCAGCCAGCTCACCAGTGCATTTTCACAGAATTACAAAAGGAAATACCAGTTAATAATTCACAGAATACTCATAGGTCTATGTTGTTATCTCATTTCATTAACAAGGATAGTTCTATTGATTTTTATTATATGCTGTCTAAACTATACACTAGTGAGCTTTGTACGTAATGTATATTACTTGTTCGTATGATCTCAAGTTGTGTTGCTCAAAAGATGTACAGTGGGGAAAATCAAGAAAGTACTGTACCTATTATTTACATTTGTTATTGCTGTTTTATTTTTAAAACACTCATATTCTACATTTTTGCCACTATAAGTTTCAAAAGCAACTGAGAACATTTTAAAAAAACCCATACTGAGTCTGTTAAAAGAAGAGATAAGAACAACACAAAAAAGAGTATCAATTAGTTGTATAATATTAACAATAACTCAACACAGATCATGTCTTAACATTAAGTACAACAAACACTTGGGTGAATAACATTCCTTTTGTTCCCAAGGAATGAGCCTAGGAAGGGAAGTCTGTCTGCGTTTAGAATAATGTCCCTGTCAGCACCAGACTCGTTTCCAAGCAGTGCCTTCAGCAGTCAAAAAAATGACAAAAGCAGTACTTATGTAACAAAAACTGCAGTAACTATGTGCAAATAGCAAGAAATATTTTTTTACAAATAACATGGCCTTGAGGTATCAAATTTGTATCCAGTTGGGAGCACTAGCAAAAAAAAACTTATCTCCCTTCTGTCCCTGGAATCAGCCTTGTTGTTAATAATAGCTGGGGACAGATTGATGGCGGACACATGTGCATAGATGAGCTAAACCTAGGGTGGGCTGTATCTGGGGAGAAATTAGCTCCGTGACCCTGCACCCCAATTACCCATTGGCTGGGGCAACGTCAGGAGAAGTGACAAGGGGTATAACCATCCCCTGGAACAGCATGGAGGTTGGTTAGGGTTTGGCTTTCCTTCATGGATTGCTAAACAGGTCAAGTTAGCTGACTGACCTATGCCATAGGGAGCTTCCCAGAAGGGTTGTACATTACACTGCAAGGAAGACTACATGTACAACAGAGGAGAAGGATTAATGCCCTAGTCTAGCTAAACCCCCCTTGTAGGCCAGTTCCAGGTTCCAATTTTTTTCCTCTGTCAAGGTAGACAGATTTTCTTGCAAACTGAATGGTTTGCTCCATCTTTTATTTTCGTTTGTAGTTGGGCAATTTCACTTTCCATAACTGAGTCCATGTGTGAGTGAAGGTCCTGTTTTTTTGAGGGGGAGTTGTTACCCAGTCAAGTCTTCATTTTCCATCCTGTTTTTGTAAATAAAGTTGTCCAAACCAATGTTGGTGCCAATAAGTTCACTTGGGGAGTTCTGGGGTTCATTACTTTGGTTATCAGTTTCCTGGCTACAGATGGAGAGTGGCAACTACTTGGGTCAGCTACCAAAAAGGAGGGTCAGGTGCATTTAAACCTAGTTCATTTTGTCTTTCCCTTTTGGGAGGCATCAGTGATGGCAAATCTTGGCACTCTAGGTGTTCTTGGACTTCAATTACCAGAAGCCCAAGTCAGCACTCCTGCTGGAGTGCCAAGGTTCACCATCACTGTTCTAGTTTTTTCTCCTAGCCAGAGCATGAGGGCAGTCTGACACAATTCTGTGTTCCCAGGAGATGTGCTGCTGAGAGGCAGAAAGGATCCTCCTTGATACCCTTGGAGTCCATTTCTTCACAGTGTCATTGGCTGTGGATTTTAATCTTTATTTTACACTTTTCTATCCCTATCCCTACTCTCAGATGCTGAAGCCTGCTAGGGAATCTGTTGAGAGCCTTTGAACAGATGAGAGAAGCCTTTAATATATATTTTAAAATCACAATCATTGATAAAATATTTAATTTTGAATTAATTTTTCTAATTCTATTTTGATTTTATTAAATTAATATTCAATTACAAGTCTTTTCCCATTTCTCCTCTTTATCTTAAAAGAGTAGTATCAAAATCTGATCTGTATTGCTTCAGGCATATACTTTTCAGTTCTTACTAAATGCTGTTTGTAAGCATAGTTCTCATTTTCAAAGCAAAGCAGTCATTTTGATCCTCATTTGAACCCAAAACTTAAGGAGGTGGAGCTTATTCCCCTCCAACCTTTTCATAATATCCTTGTAGTTCAGGATATGCTGGTGTTGATATCAACCAATCCTTCCAGTATGTCCAGTCCCCCTTTTCTTCAAGAAGTGAAATCAATCAGCAAAGATACATCATAAAATTGTTCATTGAGCAAAATCAGCATTTGATGAAGTTTATTTGTTTGGTTAATTTCTGTACCACCTTTCTCCTAGTGCAGTGGTGGCAAACCTCTCCCAGTGGCTTCATGTAGCATGGGGAACAGAACCCTGAAGGATACGACCAACCAATGGTCTGGACATCAAACAGGAATCCTTTTTTGCAGTCAGAAACAGACTGTCAATATTGAATTATCTGAACTTTTCCTAATGGATTATTTGCCAGCATTTCCAAATCTAATCTGGGTGTTATTGAAATGCTAATATAATCTGGATGTTGTCAACTCGAGAAACTGGTATAACTGTTTGAATTTTGGCAACATAACTGATTTTAGCAACAGATCATTTTATTCTGCCTCCATCTTCAAAACAATGTATACAATAAAACCCCTACTAACGAAAAAGTCCATTCCACAGGCTTTTGCTTAAATTGAATTTTTTGATAACTTGAAACAAACCCATAGGAAAAATGAAAATTTTATGTAACTCAAAGCAAACCCATAGGAAATCATGTAAATTGGGACATGGTTTTAGCATAAAATCATTATGTAAGTCGAATTTTATGTAACTCGAGGCATTTGTAAATCGGGGTTTTACTGTACTGCATATATAAATCTGTGGCCTAACTGCTTTGCTTCGAGTGTCTGTGAAAATGAATTGTGGTCACAAAAGCTCAAACTAAAACAAATCTGTGAGTCTTAAAGTTGACTAAGAGACCGCATCTCCCCAAGGCTTTCAACCCATCCCACTAGGGCAGACAGGAGGGGCTCAGTTGTGGTCCCGACTGCAAAAGAAGTCCATCTTACAGGGGCCAGGAGGAGAGCCTTCTCCGTGTCTGCCCCAGCCCTGTGGAACCTCTTACCACTAGAACTCCATCTCCAGTTGGATCCCCTATCCTTCAGAAAAATGTTAAAGACATGGTTGTGCCATCAGGTGTGGGGCGTGCCTGATTCCACCTCACAGGCCCACTGGCTAGTATAGCCTGCCTGAGGGATCCTGTGTATTTCTGTTTATTGTTATTTTATCTTGGGGGGAGGGTAGATGGGGGTAGCTTTTTAATATTTAAATATTTAGGTTTTCGGATTTTTTATATATTGTTTTAGTGGGAGTTGACTGTTTTTAGCTATTGCTGTTTTTAACTGTTTTATTTATTAATATTGTATGTTGTTAGCCACCCTGAGTGGTGTCTCCGACCAGGAGGACGGGATATAAATCTATAAATAATTAATAAATGCAAGAATTATCTTGTTATCCAAATTGAAACAATACCATAGATACATCTTTGAACGTTACTTGTTTCTAAGATTTCAACAGCACAAAACCTGTGTTGTTGCCTTTATCTGTTTTGTATATTGGAGAAAGTGCTGAAGTATGATTGCTTTGAGAGTTCATTAAGGAAGCAGAAGCTCAATATAACCTTTTTGTTTGTTTGTTTGTACAGATGATACTGTACATGAATCAGCTGAGCCATCCCGTGGTGAAAATGCAGCACAGATACCGAGGATATCCAGTCGGCTTTTGGCGACTCTGCTACTCTTCCTGGCAATGCTTTTGACGTTATAGCATATATTCTAGCAACCTATTACAGACAACATCAGGATCTTGGAACAGCAGAGATCCACTTAACTGATCATCCCAAGAACGGGACATTGTGTCGGTTTTGCAGATGTTGGTTAGCTTCCCCCCACCCCTACCCCAGGCTCCTTCCCTTTCCCCTCTGCAACCTGAACTATGGACAAAACTTTAAGAGGTGTAACTATCCCTCTTTCTGTTCCCAATCTTCCTCTGGCTTTCCTTGTCCCCTTCTAAAATAAAAGGACTCCAGATGAAAATGCCAAATTTCACTATTGACACTAGTGATTCTTACTTTCCTCTGCAGCCTATTATTATATCGCCTCTGTTAGCTTGCTGGGCCAATATGTATGTGGAGAAGAAAGAGTAGTGTCAATTGCAGTCAGAGAATAAGGAAGGTGTTTGGAAAAGTAAGAGAAGTCTTTACTCTGTCCAGTACACTATTTATGTCTCCTTGTTCAGCACTAAAATGGTTGTGCAAAGTGCTGCCTCACTGTGTCAGGTCTGGAAGGGAGATGTTAAGAATAGCTATAACACCACACCACTTTATGCGGGAATTTCTCAATGAACAGGTTTCTCGGAGGGAAAAGAGTTGTGTATGCAGTTGTATTGAAAGATCCTTGACAATACAACTTATGCTCTGCGACAGAAACTCGGTCCTTGTGGAGAAAAAACTAACTACTGGGGAATGCTAGACCACATGCAAGGTCAAATTTAGGAAGCTATGCTGAGGTGTGCGTGCCTCTATTATCTCTCTTAAGTGGATAGTGCATACCAGATTATTTATCTTTTCAAACAAATCACCATGGTGCTACAATCTTTTTTCCCTTCAGATGCAAAGAGGCATTTTCTATACCATTTTAAAAAAATCTCTCTGTGTGAATAAAGTGACCTTTCCCAAGGCTGACATTAGCTAACAGCCTTGGATGCCACTCTGGGTGATGACACCCTCTAAGGTGACAACAATCCTTACTGGGGAAAATCTGTTCAGAGATGCAGGCTACTCAGTCTACTGGTGATACGTCTCCCTTGAAAGTTTGGCAGCCACCGGACTAAAATGTTTCCAGAAAAGACCTAGGACAGTTGTCACAGAGGGTAGGGTATTGGCGAAAAGAATAGGAAAATATGTTGAACTTTAGAGTAAAATTTCAGGCACTGGTTTTTATCTTAACTCCTTTCCAAAACAGCTGAAAAGTAGAGGAATTGTCTTTATCCACAAGAGTAAACAAGTTGAATTCCCAAAGATCTTAAACTATTTTTTTCACAATCCTCACTAGGATAGAAAATAGACTGTTTAGATGTACCTTACCTTAAGCTAAAAGTAAATATACATGCTTGTTTTATTTAAAGATGAGGGAAAGTGGTAGAATTAAGATAACGGGGTACTTGTCTCATCTGCTTGAAATTGAGTTGAATACAGTTGTGCTAGATTAAATCATTTGCCAGGAAATGCCTTCATTTTGGGTTTCCATTGGTTTACTTAATCTGAAAATGAATTTACAGGAGATAGAAAGTGACCAGAACTGTTTTGGAAAGTTAGTTGTCTGAAAAACAACAACCACATTTCTAAGCCTTACAACAATGAGGTTAGATTTTACTGTAGTTTCATGAAATAACAAGCATATAATTTAAGACTAAATCATGATGGAACAGACTGCATTTTTATGATTACCTTTTTTGTTATATGAGAAGAAAGTGTGGTATTGTTTATTAAACAGAAGAATTTCAAAATTCATCATAAATAGAAGTTGGAGAACTTCAATTTAAGGGACTCTGGATTTGCCTGATACCATATAGCATGGGCTGCATTTAAAAGCCCACAGATGTACATGGAATAAGTCTCACAGTTTAAAATAAAGGATAAAACTGTTTTCCCCGCCCCCTGTCTATATTTGTTACAGATGCAGCTTTATAATTATCTTGAACAAAGCAATGACAGTTTTGCATACCAAATAATATCCCCCCCCAAAGGCTCCACACTCAGCTGTAGACATGAGTAATACTGATTTGATGTTCTAAGACTGTCTGTAGCTGTTTTACATAATTCATCTCTAAAAATAATGGAAGACTGGATTTACTTTTGCCTCATGAGCACATTTCTTAGGAACACATGTTTTTACCACAGTGAATTCAACCCCTTTCTTTGCCAAAGTGCCACTGCTAATCCAGTGAATAAGAGTGACCGTGTATTACACCCAAGAGGTTGACTGCTGTAGTGCATCAAATGCAAGCCTTATGGGCAGTGAGTTTACAGGACCTCCTCTTTGAAAGCTTGACGGCATCAGGCAATCTTAGTCATATTGAGCAAGCAATGCCTGACAGGTTTTGACTCTTTCTCTCTCTCTCTTCTCTCTCTGTGTGTATGTGTGTGTGTGTTATTGACATCATTAAAAAGATGTCATTGTGCAAGTTTACAATAGCCCTTGTCCCCTAGCGTGAAATCTGAAATGCAAAATGCTGCCACAGTGGCATCCTCATCCCAGGCAATTCTGCCCTGTGTCTGCCCTGGTTTGCCAAGGGCTTTGCAAAGGGTAACAGGGAAAATAAGGATTGATCTGTTTGGTGGATACTGTGTATCCTTTAATAAACAACAAGATAACATTTCGTGTTAGTTTAGAAATATTGTTTTGTACTGTACTTTCTTGGATGGCAAAGGAAAGACAAGTTAAAACAAGAAAAATGCTATGTTCTTTAAATTCTGTATTATTAGCAGCCTCTGTTGTATATAGTGTTTGATAATAAAGTATTAATTTGATTCTTATGTCTTTTGTAAGTGAGAAAAAAATAATAGACTTTCATGATATTAAAAAATAAATTTTAAAAAAACCCTGCTAATTATGTGACAAATGCATTCATCATGGCTATCAAGAACTGGATGGCAATTAGCCACAACAGGTCAACCACCGGACAGGATTCACCCATGAAAACCATTCACCCAGGCTCAAGATTTCACAGTGTCAGGACTTGGAGCCGCGTGGCATTTGACGATCAATGTTTTGTCCTCAATGTCAATGGTCTGATGTTGGAGCCTTGTGCTGTTTAGGGTTAACTTTTCCTTTTGGGGTTGGGTTTTCATTAGCATGTTGATTCTCAATGACTTTGGGATTTAATTCTTGTTTCCTGTAAGGATGCTTTTCCTGTCCTTTTATCTTTTTAGTTTCTTTCCATAGATGGTTTGTTTCAAAAGGGGCCTTGCCAGCATCATATATGATGTGTACAGTGACTTTGTTTCCCCATACCAATTAGAGAGGGGATAATATGTAAATATTTTCTTTCCTGTGTAACTACTAATGATGGAAAGAAACAGTAGCTATTGAGGGGATTTTTCTTTCTTTTTGTTTGTTATTTTTAAAAAACCCCACAATATTTATAAATTGCTTTATGAAAGCAGTAGTTATGACTATTTTGGAAGTTCTGTAAGGTATGAATCTCAGTCATACTGCAATTAGATTGTGTGTGTTTGTCAGTTATGCTTCACAAGTGCCCTGTGCCAGACACATTCTTTCTCTTTTATTGCTTCCATCCCCAGAAAGTTTTCCTTTCTCCCTCCACTTCTTTTTTTTTAAAAAAAAATTGGAGCAGTGAATGGACAGATCTGTTTTTGATTTGGCATTCCTCTGGTTTTCCCATGCATTCACCCTTGGGTTTTTAGGATGTGAGACAAATCTCCCTACAATAGGCTTGCTGCCATTGTCTGTACAGTTTAATAGATGCTGGCATGTTGGAGGTTACCCATGAGTCTACCAAATCCGCTTTCCATACTTACTCTTGACACCCTATTGAAACCACTCATTGTGTGCCCTTCGGGGTATGAAAGTCCAACTCAGTGTGGTCCTGTGCTTGTACTGCCCTGCTTTGCAGTTTCTTTGCACTTATTCATTGAGTGCTGTTTTTGAAATGCTTACATTATATGAACGTAACAGGAATTGTAAAAAAAATGAAACAAACAAAACCCATAAGATCTGTGTTTGTATATACACGTGTCCGTATAATTATATCTGAATAAAATTAAAGATTTTCATCATTTTAATGGATGCTTTCAGCCTGTATTTTTGTTTACTGAACAACCCTTATGTTTCCAGGGTCTAGCTATTCTTCATTTTAAGTGTTTGTGGGTAGTGGAAAGCTGTGAGGAAGCAGTTATGAAATGCTTGGAGTGCAATTTTTGCAGGTGCAACATATCCAGAATTGTTACCTTTATCGGTATGACTACTCTCCACTTGTACATCAATTGAAGCATCTGCTAAATAATAGTTTCTCCAGTTTAA
Organism: Bradypodion pumilum; assembly: GCA_035047305.1. Classification (NCBI taxonomy): domain Eukaryota; kingdom Metazoa; phylum Chordata; class Lepidosauria; order Squamata; family Chamaeleonidae; genus Bradypodion; species Bradypodion pumilum. The sequence continues at coordinate 75,975,153 of JAWDJD010000002.1, read as the reverse complement.
GATATTCATGCCATCTTCTCAGCCAGTGTTTCCCAACTTTTGGGTTTTGGACTTCAATTCCCAGAAACCTAAGTCAATTCCCCAAAGCACTGATCAGCCAATATACTAACTTAGGCTTCTGGGAATTGACGTCTACCAATGTTCCGTGGGTCATAGTTTGAAAAATGCAGTACTAAGCAATGGTGGTAAAAATGCATCTTCATCCTTTCTGTTTGGCTTTCCACATTTTCTGGTGAAGAACCATCTTTCTCAACATAAAGCACCATATCCTGTTTAATGTGGACTAGTGTAGTCTAAGGGACTGCAAACAGGGCAGACAGTACATGGCACCCTTTTGCCTCTGGACAGACTGCAGACAGACTCTTCAACTTGTCCTCCAGTCCAGTTTTGAATGCTGATTCCTCCCTCCCACACTGATATTTCAAAAATGGTAGCAGTATTTAGCTCCACCATGTCTTTTGATTAGTGCCAGAAACCTTTGAATTTGTTTTATTTTATTTTTAATTTTCATTTGTGCTTCTTCAAACTCAGGGAGAGTTTGAAGTGAAACAAAATGGATAAAGGTAACTTGAACCTTGCAAGAAAAAAGTATTGTAGAAAAGATTCTTCCTTTTGAGCTAACTTTTGGAATAATTAAAGGACCTACCTCCCATATTTCACCACCAGCCATTGATTAATATGATTCTTCACCATTCTAGTGGAATGACATAGGTGGATTTTCTTGGCTCTGACAATAGCAATTGGCTTATAGTATGTTAAAAAAAAGCATGGGTGACCCACATAGGATACACACACCATGCATTTCAAAACACAAGCTTTAATCATGCCCACCCTTGTTAGCATTATTCTCTGTGAAAGCTTTTTATTATATTTAATTTGCTGACAGGGCAGCAAGTACTAATTATAACTTGCTGTGACGTCTTTGTACAAATTAGAAATGACGGCTTAGTAAGAAGAGGAATAGAGACATGCATGTTTACTACAAAGAACTGATGTGTGGATATAAGATTGTAAATGGCACATGTTTGTTCTGTTTTGACATAACAGCCTGAAATTGCACTGCACATTTGACACATTAGCTACCATTGCTCTGATGGTACTGGTTTTGTGGAGACTGGACATGGAATTCTTAGTCATGAATAGAGTTATTGTAGATCATTGTTAAGCAGAGTGGCAGAGATCTGGCTAGATGATCTTGAAGATCCCTTCCATTACCTTCATATTTGCATTCAAAATGGATACTTAAGAGTTCCAGCCACTGGAATCAAAAGGGAATGGGCAGTTGTTTACATGTAGACTATGTTGCTATTGATTAGCAAAGAGAGATAGATGCAAAATGTTGAAACCTTTGAACTTTGACAGGAGTGCTCTGTAGAGATTCAGTGGTATGAGTACACATGCATTTCAAGATGTAGTGACAAGTCCTGCCATGATCTGCGTTCTGTCCTCTATGTTTGCAGGAGTCTCACTATTACACAGTCTGAAATTATGCACAACTCTGTTGTTATACTGCAGAGACTGAGCATGACGTTCTTAATGATGTACAATAGAGCCTCAAATTCTGCAGAAAATAAAACCAAATTATATTCATTTCTCCTAACATCTAGCATTCTATGCACAGAGGATTTCTTAGTTAATATATTGTTGTTCTTTCTGGTATGCAGGATAATTCAGTTATATGAGTTTCCTCCTGGTGTGGCTACTCTTTGGGCCAAGTGAATATGACATTGTTCTTTTTTAAAATGCTATGCTTAGTCAGGATACTTTCAGTTTTGAAGGGAAAAAAAGTGGAGCACTGATCTGAAAAGTGCTTCTGATCCAGACTGGGGTGACAAAAATTCCCTCCTTGCTGTTTCCCATCTGTTCAATAGTCAAAATCCTCTTGCATACCCTACTATTACACTAGCAGTGAGATGAACTGCCTCAAGTTATGAGATCACCACAAACATTTTCTATTGTGTGTTGAGACTTGTGACTCACTGTATAATAGATAATGTCTGCCATGATTTCTTAATTTCTTTGAAGCAATTAACCTCTGAAAGCTACACCATTCGAATGATGCTGCGTAACTAAAGGTAAAGGTTTCCCTTTCTCGAAAGCCAGTCATATTCTACTCTAGGGTTCAGTGCTCATCTCTGTTTATAAGCTAAAGAGCCAGTGTTGCAGACGTTTCCATGGTCATGTGGCAGGCATGACTAGACACCGGAGCACACAGAACTCTGTTACCTTCCCACCAAAGTGGTCTCTATCTACAGTACTTGCAATTTCTTGCTTTCAAACTACTAAGTTGGCAGGAGCTGGGACAAAGATGAGAGCTCATTCTGTCCTGCAGTACTCGGGAATCGAACTGCTGACCTCCTGCCTTCTAGTCAGCGTCTTAGCCACTCGAGCCACTGCAGTACACAAGAGTATTTTGGCCAGTGAAAACATGAGAGCAAAGAGCTGCCATGCTTTGGGCAAGCATTGGGAGACCCCTGTCCAGTTTTCTAAATCAGGGCTTCTTTTGGGGTCCTTTTCCTGTGTAAAAAGCCAACAATTTGAATTGTAATGCCAAGACAATTAGCAGCTGGCCTAGATACTTGAGTAATGACAAGTATTTTCAGCTCTTAATTAAAACATCAAAAGAAATACTTGGTCTTTGTATGCAAATACATAGCCATCTAGTTAGCAAACTATAATAAATTAATGCACAGTGCACTTTTCATTTACTTACTTTTGTTTAGGTTTTAAAGCACTCGGTACTAGTCTAACATTTCATCCTGTTATTTTGCAATTGAAAACTAGAAACTGAATGCATTCTAGGGATTTCAAGAAAAGAGGATGAATTTATTTTCTTCTTTCAAAAACTGGTCTGTAATGGTTCTAATCTTTGCAGAGGAATACTGTTTTTCAGGTTACTTCTGGAGTCAATAATGCATTTTAAAATGTCCCGTTTCCTTCCAAGTGATCACTAGTTGTCAACTGCTAGCAGAAGAATGCACATCGATTCTGACAAAGAAAAACAGGAAAAAAACTAGGTATGTTTATTGGAGATATAAAATGGCTACACCTGATACTTCTTTGTGGCCTTGCTTTGCAACACCTTTTCCTCTTCATTCTGTTTATGATTAAATCTTACAATGTTTGTATGTCGAAACAGATTTGTAACATCCCTATTACTTTAAAAATTAACTTGAAAATAATCTACCCAAGTAAAACATATTTTCTTCTTGTTGATGGCGTTGCATGGTCTTTTTATACATATTTGTAAAGATACCTTGAAAGAGACCCTTCTTCCTTGCAGTGTGTATTGTGCAAATACCAAACTGACTACCCTTTGTGCATGTACACAGGGTAAATAGTATTTTCCTAGTAATTTCCTGAAAGTTTGGTATGAATAGTTACACACTAGTATTTGTCATGCAAATACTCCCTAGCCCCTGTGCATGGAGATGTGAATGAAATGAATACGGGAGGGTGGGGAGAGCAGTTGCTACTTATCTGAGCTTGGGAAACTTGATTTTATAAAAGAGAAGTAGAAACTGATGCACATCTTGTAGTTGTACTGAAGAGCTGTGTACTTGTGTCTGGGCAAGGGAAATCTACTGTGGAAAGCTTCTCTTTTATGTATTAGAGGTAGAAGCACCCTACTTTACTTGATGTACATGCCATTCATTTTGCTGTTCCACTGAGGTCATTGGGGCTTACTCTCAGGGAAATGGTATACGCCTGGAACCTAAGTGAATCATACAGTACTTTGCAGAGGAAAGGTTGTGTTATCAACTGGTTATTTATGCTGAATGGTCCTTGAGTTTCTCTATGTATTCATTTAGACCTACCACAAACTTCTCAAATTCTGCTTTATTCATTTCATATCCATGTGGTCCTGCTGATAGTAGTCCATTATCGTTTGGTATATATTAATATGCATGCATATTTTTATGCCTTCCATGTGAATATATACCCACACTACAACTGAAGGTGAAATTTCATGGACTGCATGAGGTTTCTAGTCCAAAAACGGTTCCACCATAGAGGGTAAAGCTCCAAATATGTGGTTCCTTACCAAAATGAGTGAAAGTGACAAAAGACCAGAGAACTGGACAGATTGACAAGGGATTTATATTTTACATTAACATAGGTTTTCAGCATATGCCTCATTACCTTTCTTTTAAAAGAGTATGCAAAGCATGAGGATCAATGGATATTTATAAGTTCTTGAAACATATTCTCATAAACCACAACCAAGTAATGTTCTGGTACAATAGGATGATAAGCTATGATCACACACTTTTTAAAAGTATTCTAACAAAATAGGCTGCAAGTGACTTTCCAGTGTCCAACTAGCAAAATATTAACTACTATTAACTTAAATGAATGCAATGAGATGGACAGTAATTGTGATTTCTTGGCTCTTGGCTGCTATGAACCCTTTACTATGGGTGGACCTTAGACTGCACATGATTTTGTGACCTTTCTGTGGGGCCCTATCTCCCTCGGCAAAAAGGGAGATAAAAATGTTCTACAGGTATTTCTAAAAGCCTCCAATAGCAACACACAGAGCTCCCCTATCCTTAAAAACCAACAACAACAAACAGATAAGCAAAAACTGAAAGAGAAGGTCTAGAAGCTGCTGTATTAAATTCTCAGTGGTTGGTGTAGCCCCAGGGGCACACCCCAACCCTCCATCCTTGCCTATCACTGCTTTACTGCCTCTATCTTACAAAGTGTTTCATACAGTGGTGGGATTCAGCAGGTTCACACCAGTTCACCAGAACCGGTAGCAGAAATTCTGGCTGGCCCACCCATCCAGGTTTTGAAATAAAGTAGTCGTAATTTGGGTGCAATGCAGGGCTTTCCCCATGGCCACGCCCACCATACCACACCCACAGAGTAGGTAGTAAAACAATTTGAATCCCACCACTAGTTTCATATCCATCTCTTGCTAAACTAGGACTGCTGTGGGAATGGGCCAGAGGTATAGCTTGAGAAGGGGGTCAGCAAACTTGGCTCTTCAGGTGTTCTTAGACTTCAGTTCTCAGAAGTCCAAGTTAGTACACATGCTGATTAGGGTTTCTGAGTCCAAGAGCATCTGTAGAGCCAAGTTTGCTTACCCCTGAACAAAAGTGTTGTAGCTTCCACTATGAGGAACAGAATAACTGCAGGTATTCTGTTTTGTTTACTTTCAGATATGCAGGTGTTATACAGTATATAGATAATTCAATTCGGAAACACCTTAAGAACATAAGAACATAAGAACAGCCTTGCTGGAACAGGCCACAGCCCATCCAGTCCAGCATTCTGTCTCACACAGTCGCTCACCATTTCCTTCAGGGTATTCCCAAGCAGATGCCTTCACCTGCTTAGGATTCCCTGGAAATGATATTGAGAGATATCCTGCCTATCTCTCCAACCCGGAGGTTGTCCTTAAGTATCCATAATTATAGACATTGATACTCTTGTCCTCCATGAACTTGTCTAATCCTTTCTTAAAGCTGTCAAGACTGACAGCTGTCACCACTTCTTCTGGCAGGGAGTTCCATAGACCAGTAATCTTCTGGGTGAAAAAGTACTTTCTCTTATTTGTTTGAGAACTAGTACCCAAAAATTTCATGGAGTGTCCCCTAGTTCTAGTGTTATGCAATAGGGAAAACAGTTTTTCCTTATCTACTTTGTCCACACCGTGCATGATTTTATAAACTTCAATCAGGTCACCTCTTAGACGTCGTCGTTCAAGAGTGAAGAGGCCCAACCGTTGCAGCCTCAGATGGTAAGGAAGGTGTTCCAGTCCCCTAATCATTCTGGTTGCCCTCCTCTGCACTTTTTCCAGCTCCATAATATCCTGCTGGAGGTATGGCGACCAGAACTGTACACAGTATTCCAGATGGGGCCTCACCATAGATTTATAAAGAGGCAAAATGACACTTGCTGACTTATTTTCTATACCCTTCCTAATGATCCCTAGCATTGAGTTTGCTTTTTTCACTGCTGAGGCACACTGGGTTGACACCTTCATCGAGTTGTCCACCAGGACACCAAGGTCCCTTTCCTGGTTTGTCGCAGTGAGTTCAGACCCCATCAGTTTATAAATGTAATTGGGGTTCTTTGCCCCAACATGCATCACTCTGCACCTACTAATGTTGAAACTCATTTGCCACTGTTTTGCCCACTCCCTCAGTGTCAAGAGATCCCTCTGGAGCTCCTCACAATCTCTCACAGTTTTCACTACCCTGTATAATTTAGTGTCGTCAGCAAATTTGGCTACCTTGCTTTTTACTCCTACCTCTAGATCATTTATGAAGAGGTTGAAAAGCTGCTTGGTTTCTGATCATGTGAGAATGTCACAGCATGGGTTCATTAGATTTGCAAATTAGGTAGTTTGGTTTTATGATTGATCTTCAGGACATAAGGATTCCTGGTTTCTCAAACAAGGAAGGATTCCTTACCCATATCTCTCCAATACTCACGTACTTTCAGCTCAAATGACTGATCTATGACCTCCAATTTTGCCATTATAGAACAAGTTGAATGCTTTTTCTTCATCATCTACCACATTTGTTTTTAAAAATGCAATGACTGAGCTTAGGATACTGTATTTTCTGACCCCAGGAGAATCCCTGTATTTTATTTTATCTTATTTGGCCAGAGTTGGACTGAATGACCACAATTATTATTGTATTATTGTAATCCATTGAGAATTCTCATATTTCCCTGAATGGGGCTAATCTGTTGACTACAAGGCCTTGTTAGTCCATTTTATCACAAAATGGGACAGATTTTGTTCCAATATGTTACAGTGCTCAGAACAAACAACTAGCCCAATAGCAAAACATGTTGAAAAATTTCTCCTGGGCCATTTTATGCCTGTTTTAAAAAGTGGGCATGGCTAGGTCTAAAATTCAGGAATACATGTATTGATTACCTATATTTTGTATATCTAGATCTGATTAGCATTTGCAATAAAATGCAAGTCTGGAAGTTCTTAAACATCTCCTTGCATTAAGGTTAAAAAGCATTCTCTGTCATGACACCTCATTTAATGTGACAAAAGCTCCAATTATGAATTAGGGACACATTCACAGCAGCAAACTACTGGAGTCACGTTTTCTTCCATTAATCTTATAACTTGAGTTTTACTCTATTAATCTTATATCTTGAGGGAAATGTAGTGTTATGTTAATAATAATCATTCACACATAGGTTGCTCTGAAACAGAGGGCTGCAAAACTATTGTAACCATCATAGGCCAATTAGGCACGATGACGTGCTTAACCTCAGATCTGCCCAAATTACAGAGAAGCAAAAAGCAGATTTGCTGCTGGCTGACTACCACATCCTGCTCTATCCCAAATTGTTTCTTGTGCTGTGGACCATTTTGGCTCAAGCTGTCCTCTCTTTCACAGAGGCAGTGCAAATAAGTATCTGGATGTTTATCATGCTCATGAAGCTGTGATGGCGAACTTTGGCACTCCAGATTTTCTTGGACGTCAATTCCCAGAAGCCCCTGTGAATCCACATGAATGGGTTTACTGCGATTCATCTGGCCCACACCACCCTCGTTGCTCCTGGAAGCGGAAGTAAAATGCGCCTGTACGGGCACATTTTACTTCCGCTTCCAAGAGCAACAAGGGTGGCGTGGTCCAGATGAATCGCAGTAAACCCATTTGTGCAGATTCACAGGGGCTTCTGGCAATTGAAGTCCAAGAACATCTGGAGTGCCAAGGTTCACCATCACAGTCATGAAGGCTGCTCTCTTCTACCTCCATTTTCCCCATATGTTTTATATATATTTTAAACCTCCTTGCCCAGATTTTGACTGTGTGCTGCTCTCATTAGCCAAAATTCCTCTAAACCTTTTCTAAAATAAATAAATAAATATTTTGCCAAAAGGTTGAATGGAATGAATATTTATGATTGTGTAATGGTGAAAGTTACGCACCCATGAATAATAAAGCTATTTTTCTCAAGAACAGATGAAATCGGTACAAAACAGTGACGTTGCCGAATGTAGAAACCCCATGGAGAACAGCAGGGGTGGCTCAACTTTTTCCACCCCTTCCCTCTTCAAGTAAAATCAACAAGGAAGGTGAAATATACAGGATAGTATCATCATTATTATGTTAAAAACTCCCTTCATATAAAGTATTATTATTATTATTATTATTATTATTATTATTATTATTATTATTATTATTATTATTATTATTATTATTATTATTATTATTATTATTATTATTATTATTATTATTATTATTATTATTATTATTATTATTATTATTTCTATACCGCCTTTCTTCCCCAACGGGCAACTCAAGGCGGTTCACAACAGTAAAATAAACATAAAGTATGCCCTACTCTGTGCATTTTCTTTGGGGAAAGATCAAGGGTTTTAACACTATAGTGTCCATCAACTCTGCAATGTAAAAAAAAAATAGTCCTCAAATTCTCAGGGCAACCACTTTTTTGGCTGTTGCTTTGCATTCTCTTCAGGACCAACTGAATGGAAAGTCTTTACAACAGCTTTAAGTTTTGTACTTTTACATAGCTTTTAAAGCCTTAAAGGGGGCCAGTTTCTTTTGACAAGAAGGGGACCAAGCTTTTTTTAAAAAAAGTAACAGCAGTTTAACATAGAAATTCAATTTTTGTCATACAATGAAGCCAAACAGTTGTGTGCATTGGCAAACAATTAATATGAATGGTAAAATTTAAAAACTAGAGAGTACCTTTGATAACAGAGTATTTTGTTGTTGTTCAGTCACACAGTCGAGTCCAAACCTTTGCGACCCCATGGACCACTGGAAACCAGGCTCCTCTGCCATCTGCCATCTGCCATCTTCTGCAGCCCGGCCAGATCTATGCCCACCTTGTCAACAATGCCATCCAGCCACCTCATCCTCTCCTGCCCCCATCTCTTTTTGCCTTCGATCATTCCTAGCATCAAGGCCTTCTCAAGTGAAGCCTCTCTTCTCATTTGGTGGCCAAAGTACTTGAGCTTCAGCTTCAGTATTTGTCCCTCCAATGAGCAGTCAGGGTTGATTTCCTTCAGGATTGACTGATTTGATCTCCTTGCAGTCCAGGGTACTCTCAGGAGTAGCCTCCAGCACCACAGTTCAAAGGTATCTATTCTTCTGCACTCAGCCTTCCTTATGGTCTAGCTCTCACAGCCATACATTACTACTGGGAAGACCATTGCTTTAACTATGCAGACTTTTGTTGACAGGGTGATGTCTCTACTTTTTATTATGCTGTCTAGGTTTCTCATAGCTTGCCTCCCAAGAAGTAAGCATCTTTTTATTTCTTGGTTGCAGTCACCATCTGCAGTGATCTTAGATCCCAAGAAAGTAAAGTCTCATTGCTTCCATTTCTTCCCCTCCTATTTGCCAGGGAGTGATGGGTCCAGATACCATGATCTTGGTTTTTTTTATGTTGCATTTCAGAACAGCTTTTGCACTCTCTTCTATTGCCCTCATCAAGAGGCTCTTTAGGTCTTCTTCATTTTCTGCCATTAGGGTAGTATCATCTGCATATCTCAGGTTGTTGATGTTTCTCCCGGCAATCTTAATTCCAGTTTGTGCTTCATCCAGCCCTGCATTATGCATGATGTATGCTGCATATAAGTTAAATGACCAGGGAGATAATATACAGCCTTATTGTACTCCTTTTTCTATTCTAATCCAATCAGTAGCTCCGTATCCTGTCCTAACTGTTGCTTCTTTACTCACATACTGATTTCTCAGAAGACAAAGAGTATTCTTATAGACAATTGCCACAAAATCATCGAATTATGGAAGGAATCTCAAAGGACATTAGTCCTCCCCAACCAATGCAGGAAATCCATCGTTAAAGCATCCCTGACAAATTCCAACCCAACTAGATAGAAATAGATACTGTAGATATGAAGCTCAAACAAACAATTTTTAAAAAATGTTACCCCAGTCATACCAGTGTTGCTTTTACAAATGCCTGTAAAGTATGTAACATTTTAGAAGGATATATGGGAGAACCCAAACAAACACTGCAGTTTGGATTGGTAATGTGTGGAGCCTAATAAATGCAATGGATACACAGGAGTTGCTAATCACCATGAAGATGATAACAAGACAAGTCAATAAAATAAAAAGCATGACAACTCACAGTAAGGATGAAATTCATGGGTTTTGGCTCAAAAATTAACCAGGTGCTGTGGGTGGCTGGATGATGAGTAGTCAAATCTTCGTGATTATGAAAGATAAGGATAAAGGTATTGTACCAAGAGACAGTTATGTTCTCTCATCTTGTCTTTCACTTTGGCTACTGCTGATACATTTATTAATATATCAGAATAGTGATAGCTAGTGCTGCATTAAGGAGAAAAAAAGAATTGGAGAAAAGGGCAGGCTTTATCAACTTGTAAGCTTATCAAGTTGAAACAAGCTTGCTCCACTGTATCTTTTCTTCCCTTTTTCTTGGCTCTTATTTTTTCTTAATGAAGAACTGGGTAGAATTATTTGATATACTAGCTGAGTGCCCGGCTGTGTGTGTGTGTGTGTGTGTGTGTGTGTGTGTGTGTGTGTGTGTGTGTGTGTGTGTGTGTGTGTGTTATGAAGTGGGAGAATTGACCCAGGCCCCGGTCTGTTGGCCGGAGGGCTCAACAGGAGGTTGTATTGCAGTGGTGGCGGGTGAGGGAGACCCTCCCTGTTCAGGTAAGGTGGGCACAGTTTTCCTCTACGTACCCTGCCATGGGGGGGGGTCTGGCTCCCTCATTGCCCCCATTCTCCTACCACGTTGTCCTATGGCCGGTGCGGCGCCTTCCACGCAGGGCCGGTGTCCCCATTGTCCTGTCCTCCCAGGCCCGTGCCATCTTATCCCGTGTCTGGCATGGCGCCTTCTGCACCACTACCATGTTTACCTTCGGTTAGCCTGCCTGGCGTGGTGCGACTCCTCTGTTGTCCTGGCCTCCATTGCTCTTGGCACGATGGCCCATGGGTGGCGCAGGACCCTGTCTTCTGCTGCTGCCTCATGCAGCCTTCTCCAGCTTTTTTCCAGTTGGGGTTTGGGGGTGTTGCGGCCCTCCCATCGTGAGGTGCCACTGCAGGTGGCTGTGACTGGCCGCGGTTTGGGTTTTTATGAGGCCGGCGTCTGTAGTGGTAAGGCAGGCTGGCAGGCAGGCCGGGATACCCAGACCTCCCCAGCTTCCCTCTGTCTTTGTCCCTGTTTCCCAAAGCCACTGTTTGTTTTTGTGGACAGGCGTCCGTTGGTGTGGCGGCAGCGCAGCCGTTGCTCTGCCCCTCATGCGCTGGCGCTGGCTACCCCTGGCTGCCCCTGGCTGCCCCTATTGGCTGTGGCATGTCATAGGGGCTGCTGGAACTTGTAGTTTTTTGTGTGGCGCAGGGCCCCCCATTGCAGTCTGGACCCCAACGTTGACCTTTTCTGATGTGCCAGGTAAGTGTGTGCGCAGTTTGGACTGGGACAGTTAAGGGGTGTGGATTTGTATTCAGGATTTACAATGAGAGCAAGGTAGCCAAATTTGCTGACAACACTAAATTATACAGGGTAGTGAAAACTGTGAGAGATTGTGAGGAGCTCCAGAGGGATCTCTTGACACTGGGGGGTGGGGGGTGGGCTCGGGTGGGCAAAACAGTGGCAAATGAGCTTCAACGTTAGTAAGTGCAGAGTGATGCATGTTGGGGCAAAAAAAACCCAATTACATTTATAAACTGATGGGGTCTGAACTCACTGCGACAAACCAGGAAAGGGACCTTGGTGTCCTGGTGGACAACTCAATGAAGGTGTCAACCCAGTGTGCCTCAGCAGTGAAAAAAGCAAACTTAATGCTAGGGATAATTAGGAAGGGTATAGAAAATAAGTCAGCAAGTGTCATTTTGCCTCTTTATAAATCTATGGTGAGTCCCCATCTGGAATACTGTGTACAGTTCTGGTCGCCATACCTCCAGAAAGATATTATGGAGCTGGAAAAAGTGCAGAGGAGGGCAGCAAGAATGATTAGGGGACTGGAACACCTTCCTTCTCCTTCGTATAGTTTGTGAATCCCCACTATTGGGTTATGCGCCTGCGCAGAATGTCGATCGGAGGCTTGAAAAGCTATTGGTCAAAAGTTTTGGCGGTAAGACCGCCCACCGTACCGCCCACCCTGAGGCGCCCGTGCGCCATTTTACCTCAGTTCTCTTCTTTCCGCCGTAGCAGCAGGACGATCGTTGAGAGCTTCCTCAATTTTTCTTGCCCTTCTGAGGGAAAGCCTTTACCGATTTCCAACAATTTTTTCCGGCGATCTTGTCCTTCGGGCAGGATTGCCACCCCGGCACTGTTTCTTCCTTCTAGTGGACTCAGTTGCCTGTTCGCTCCAGTCACCGTTTCCCCCCTCAAGGGGGTGGCGGCTGGCCCGCCCTTAGGGGTGCCGTCTTCTGGATCCTTCCACTGGAGGAATTTTTTCGTTAATGGCTGCTGCCTTCAAGCAGTGCTCGGCTTGCCACAAGAAGTTCCCCGCTTCCGACGGCCATAGCCTTTGCCTTTTTTGTCTGGGTGAGTCTCACCAGGCCCAGTCCTGCCCTCACTGCAAGAAGTTTACCCGCCTTGCAGTACAGAATCGGAGCAACCGGCTCAAAGCCCACCTGATGGAGCTCGCTTTGGCTCCCGCCGCAGCTGCCTCTACCTCTGCTGGTGCCTCTCAGCCTCCTCCAGCTTCTTCTTCCACGCTCTCTATCAGGAAGAAGAAGAAGAAGGGCAAGGACGGGGAGAAGAAAAAGAAACATGGGTCGGAGAAGAGGCGATCGCTCCCACCTACTCCTCGCCCCCCTGTCTCGCCGGGGCCTTCGCCTCCATTCTCGGTCGCAAGATGTCCTTCGCCCGGGTCATCCATCAGGGGAGGACGGTCCTCCTCGGGATCTCCTGAAAAAGGACGCAGGGCTGGGGCTCCAGCTCGCCCACTTCAGGTTCTCCCGTCTCCTCCTCGTGGGAGGGCCCGTTCGCCTATGAGACAGGCCTCCGTCTCCCCAAGGCCCAGGACTCCAACGCTCGACGACGCGGCAATCACCATGCCGGCCACCGTTTCGTCGCCGATTCTCCCAGCCACCGTCTCGTCGGCCACCGTTTCGTCGCTCCCACCGGTGGCGGATCCATCCCAGATGGAGTTCCTCAAGGGGATGTTTGAGGTCATGGCTCAGACATTTGCCAACCAGTTCAAGACCTCCATGCCTGCGGCCTCTGCGGCTCCGGTACCGACCACCGCAAGCCCCAGGGATGTTGGCCCTGCTGTGGCCCCTCCGACCTGCCGAGGGTCGAGTGTCCGCTCCGCTGGCCCACCCATATCGTCTCGGTGTGGTCCAGACGTTGATGCGGTGGACTCCCATCCCGCCGGCCCGCCCAGGCCGTACTGGCGCGGTCCCGACGTGGATGTAAGAGTTCCTCCCTCGTCCTCCGATGACTCCAGCGCCTCCTCGGAGGAGGACGAGGGAGACGTCGACGCCGAAAGGACACCGGACCAAGCCATCGGTGCGGTTGACCCACCGTGTGGTGAGGATCAACGCTCGCTCACAGCTATGCTGACGCGCCTGGGGACCGCCCTGAACTTGAAGGTGGACCAGCCGCCACTGGAAGGCGAGGACCAAATGACCGCCAAACTGGACAGACGAGCGGTTCGGCCGGTTCATATCACCATGCTTCCGTCCATGTTGACGTCAGCGAAGGCGACATGGAGGAAACCAGTATCAGCGCACTCAGTTTCGTCCAGGCTCGACGGCATGTACAGAGTCCTGGACGAGAACGTCGAGTTCCTGCAAGCTCACCCCTTGCCAAATTCGCTGGTGGTCAAGGCTTTTCAACACAGGACGGCCACCAGTGGCTTCCCGGTACCTTCGACTCCGGAAGGGAAGAAGCTGGACGCGGTGGGCCGTAAGTTCTACACCACCGGTTCCCTCTTCCTCCGCGCCGCCAACTACTCGGCTGCCATGGGCCTTTACCAGTCCCACCTCTGGGAGCGGGTGAAGGCCGAGATGGCGACGTTGCCCGCCGACGTCCAGAAACAGATCGACACGCTGGCATCCGAAGGAGACTTCCTGTCGGAGCAACAAATGAGGACGGCCAGGCACATCAATGACTATGCGGCGAAGGACATGGCCTCCGCTATTCTGCTCCGTCGCCACGCCTGGCTCAGGGGTACCTCCCTCGATGATGCTATGAAGAAGCTCATCGAGGAGTTCCCCTTCGACGGACAAGGCCTTTTCGGACAGGACACGGACAAGGTCCTGAACGAAATGCGGCAAACGAACTCCACGGCCAAGTTCCTGGGGCTCACCACGCCGGCTCCGCCTGCCAGGCCGAGATTCCAGCCCTTCACGCGGCGGTATCAGGGGAACCCGCAACAACAGGGTGGCCCTATGGAACAGCCCAGGTCTGGCCCCTACAAGCAACGGCGCCAGCACAAGCTCCGTTACCAGCCCTACGGGCAGGGCAAGCGTTCCGACGTGAAGTCCAAGTCCCGTGTTTGAAGCTGCGATGGCCGAGTCTCTCTCGCTCCACATCCCGTACCTTCCCCTCCGGAACTTCCTCCAGGTATGGTCAGGCATCACGGACGACTGGTGGGTCTTAAAGACCTTGTCCTCTGGCTACGCTATCGAGTTCGTGCGGGCGCATCGGGTAGGAAGACATCGTTTCACCACCTCGTCCCCCCATTTGGAGGAAGAAATATCAACTCTTCTGTCCAAGCGAGCCATCGAGCGGGTGACGCCGCCCGACTGGGACAACGGCTTCTACTCGAGGTACTTTGTGGTTCAGAAGAAGGACGGAGGACTTCGCCCAATTCTGGACCTACGTCGCCTCAACAAGTGCATCCATACCAGGAAGTTCCGAATGGTGACCCTGCAGACCGTCCTTCCCCTCATCAACAAAGGGGACTGGTTCACAGTCATAGACCTCAAGGACGCTTACTTCCATGTCTCCATCCTCGGGTCTTCACCAAATGCATGGCTCCGGTGGCTGCCTTCCTTCGCCAGCGGGGAATCAGGGTCTTCCCATACATCGATGACTGGCTGATTGTGTCCCCCACCAGCTCGTCGGCCATTCGGGACACGCAATTCACGGACCACCTCATGGAGAGTCTCGGCCTCAGGATCAACTTCACCAAATCGAAGTTGATTCCCTCTCAACGCGTCGAGTACATTGGAGCAGTACTCGACTCGCTTGCCACCAGAGCCTTTGCGCCCCAGAAACGCTTGAAGGACATCGCACAGGGAGTGAACAACCTTCGCACCAAACCGTGCATCCGGGCAAAAAAGGCTCAAAGACTTCTAGGCCTCATGGCCTCAACGACGGCGGTGATTCCTCACGCCAAGTTAAAGTTCTGGTCCCTGTAGTCGTGGCTCCTTCACGAATTCGACGCGCTCCGGGAGAGTCAATCCAAACGGTTAACTCCGTCTCCAGAGCTGAGGAACCAACTGCTGTGGTGGACGGCACCACTCAACGTGACAACGGGGAAGAACTTTTACCCCCCGCAACCCCCCTGCAAATAATGACCAACGCAAGCAACCTCGGCTGGGGGGCTGCCTGCGGGACTCTCACGGTCAACAACCCTTGGTCACCTCAGGAGATGGTGTACCATATCAACTACTTGGAACTTCTGGCCATTTGGAAGGCCCTACGTTCCTTCGAGAGCCTGCTCACGGGCAAAGCGGTCCAAGTAGCCTCGGACAACACCACGGCTGTGGCGTATCTGAACAAGCAGGGAGGAACGCAGTCCACCACCCTTCTTTACCTCGCTGTGCAGCTCTGGGAGTGGTGCCTGGAGAGGCACATCTTCCCGATTGGAGTGCATATTCAGGGCAAGCTGAATGTCTTGGCCGACCATCTCAGCCGCCTCACCTCGACGACCCACGAATGGGAACTGGACGACGAGGTTTTTCAGTCGCTTTGCGAGGCCTGGGGGACACCGAACATCGACCTCTTCACATCGGAGTCCAACACGAAATGCCACAGGTACTGCTCCAGGGCAGGCATCGGAATGAACTCCGAGGGCGATGCCTTCATGAAACGGTGGGATCAGAACTATTTCTACGCTTTTCCTCCGTTTCCTCTGGTCCAGAAAGTTCTCACCAGAATGTATCAACACAGGACCAAGGCCATCCTTGTGGCCCCAGCATGGCCTCGCCAACCCTGGTTTCCGCTGCTGTTACGCATGTCGTCTCAATATCGCACGCTGCCGGAGTCACCGACACTTCTCCAAATGGAGCAGGGCCAGCTTCACCACTCGGACCTGCCCAGCCTCCACCTCACCGCGTGGAGGATAACCCCAGACTATTCAGGATCCTGGAGCTAGCACGGCGCCCTTCCACAAGGAAGTCTTATGCTTCCAAGTACAGACGCTTTTGCGCTTTTCTGGCTTCTCAGCAGACGTCCCCACCACAGGCGGGGCTGCAGGACGTCTTGGCCTACCTCCTCCATTTGGCGGAGTCCGGCCTCAGCATTACCTCCATCCGAGTCCATCTCGCAGTGGTAGTGGCTCACTCTCCGCCCGATTCGTCCGCTTCTGGTGCCTTTCGCGATCAAACGGTGAAGTGTTTCCTCAATGGGCTGCGGAACGCCTTCCCTCCGGTCAGGACTCCGACGGCCCAATGGTCACTCTCTACCGTCCTCAACGCGCTCACCAGGACTCCTTTCGAGCCCATGGCTACCGCGGATGCTCGTCTCCTCACATGGAAGACGGCGTTTCTGGTGGCTATTACGTCTGCTCGACGAGCTGGTGAACTGGTTGCTCTGCGGGCAGACGCACCATTTCTTCAATTCTTCAATGACCGTGTGGTACTCCAAGCGGATATCACCTTCCTTCCCAAGGTGGTCTCCCAGTTTCATATGGCACAGACTATCTCCTTGCCAACCTTCTTCCAGAACCCCACTAACGCCCAAGAAAGGACTTGGCACACGCTGGATGTCAAACGAGCTTTATTGTTCTACACCAGCAGGACAAGGGGATTCCGGAAGTCGCAATGCCTTTTTGTGGCGTATGGAGGCAAGTCCAAAGGCGAACCCATCTCTGCTCAGCGGTTCTCCAAATGGATCACGTCTACCATCTACTTGGCCTATGAATCGGCCTCGCTGCCACCTCCGCCGCATGTCAGAGCGCACTCTACCAGAGCAGCTTTTCTGGAGGGCACACCACTTGAGGACATATGTAAGGCTGCCACCTGGTCCAGACCTTCTACATTTGCCCAGCATTACAGGGTGGACACCAGAGCCACTGCGGACGCCAGGCTTGGCCGTGTCGTCCTCACTAGGGGGCTCCGAACTCATCGCCCTTGACAGTTCACCCTGCCTGACCATCATCATCTTCATCGTGGGATCATCTCATCCGACTGCCCACCGACCAAGTAAGTGTGAGCTTGCTAATCTCCCAATAGTGGGGATTCACAAACTATACGAAGGAGAAAGTTCGGTTTCACTTACCAGTGATAACTTTCGTTCTTCGAGTATATAGTTTGTGAATACACACTACCCACCCTGCCTCCCCTCTTGAGCTGCACGGATGAGATCAATTGGTTTATCCTGTGCTTGGCTTAAGTATGGAACTGAGGTAAAATGGCGCGCGGGCGCCTCAGGATGGGCGGTACGGTGGGCAGTCTTACCGCCAAAACTTTTGACCAATAGCTTTTCAAGCCTCTAATCGACGTTCTGCGCAGGCGCATAACCCAATAGTGTGTATTCACAAACTATATACTCGAAGAACGAAAGTTATCACTGGTAAGTGAAACCGAACTTTACCTTCCTCTGAGGCTGCAACAGCTGGGCCTCTTCACTCTTGAATGATGGCGTCTAAGAGGTGACCTGATTGAAGTTTATAAAATCATGCACGGTGTGGACAAAGTAGATACAGAAAAATTGTTTTCCCTATCACACAACACTAGAACTAGGGGGCACTCCATGAAACGTTTGTGTGCTAGTTCTCAAACAAATAAGAGAAAGTACTTAAGTACTTTTTCACCCAGAGGGTCACTGGTCTATGGAACTCCCTGCCAGAAGAAGTGGTGACAGCTGTCAGTCTTGACAGCTTCAAGAAAGGATTAGACAAGTTCATGGAGGACAAGGGTATCAATGGCTATAATTATGGATACCTAAAAACAACCTCCGGGTTGGAGAGATAGGCAGGATATCTCTCAATGCCATTTCCAGGGAATCCTAAGCAGTTGAAGGCATCTGCTTGGGAATACCCTGAAGCAAATGGTGAGCCACTGTGTGAGACAGAATGCTGGACTGGATGGGCTGTGGCCTGCTCCACCAAGGCTCTTCTTATGTTCTTATTAGTCACCTCTGCTTTATAGATATAGATTAAGTAATAGATGTATCAGCACTAGCCTTGATTGTTTTTTTTTTAAAAAAATGCAGAGACACAGCAGTCCTTAAACATCATGTCCAATTGTTTGTGTCACCACACTGACACCCAAAGACCCCCATCAAAACAACCGCTTCAATGAGAAAAAGTGATTGTATACTTCCGGATTATAAAAAGTAGAATCTCCACAGTGGTTTAGGGAAACTGCAGTTCTTGAGAAATAACAGCACTGACAGACTCGACCCTGCCTTTGAATCATGTGAATTCATCATTGTACAGCCCCCCCCCGTAGGTCCCTACCCTGTAAGTCCCCAGCCGTCCTCTCCATGGGCACTCACCCTGCCCCTCTGCCCAGCAGTCCAATGGGAGAACTTCCTCCCTCCTCCCAGCACAGAATTCACCCCACCCCTGTGCCTGGCAGCCAAATGGGAGTGCTTCCTCCCTCCCCCAGCAGAGCCCTACTCTCTTTGTGGCTGGGTAGGGACTTACAGGCTACCCTGTATATGAAGAGCAAATCATGACATATTTAACCATGTAGTCAAGCAATAATATTCAGCATACAAAATGCAGTTGGAAAATGCCAATAAATAAATAAATAAATAGCATTCATTGACCTCCATTCTAAACATCTATCCAGTGTGATTTGCATCAGATAGATAGATAGTGACCTTGTTTTCTTCTTCAATCCTCCCTGTAATTGTGCTTTCAACTTGTGTGCTGTCACATCACAGGATCTTTCTCTGTCTCCATCTGTTGAGGAGCACAGCTGGGAGGCAAAAGCCACTCATGCTGCAGTGGCACTCTAGAAACACTCATCTCAAGGCAGACCTCTTTAAAACATTCTGTCAAACAATATCTTTGTGAATAGGCTGCCACAGAAAAGGGATGCAAACCCAGAAAGCTCATGGATAGGCACACAATTGGAGGCAGATTACATGCTCAGTAGCTGCATGGTTTCAAAGTTCATTCTGCTAGTTGTTGGAATGTGAGACAACACCAGGCCATACACTCTGAGCTTCGGATGAGCTTCATCTGGTGTAGAGTTCAGGTCACATTAACTCAGAAAACACTCAGGTACTTCCAGTGTGGAGGTGGGTTAGATGAGCAAAATTGGGACTTTTTTCCAAGGGAGCATAAAGGCTTGTGGAAATCACCTCTACCTGCCAAACTGTGCAAGGTTTACATTCCTACAGAAGTGGAGAGAAGATAAGGAGATCACAGCACAAGTCTAGCAAGTTGGTTGTGCCTGTGACTGCACCAATCCAGATTGCTCCATCAGCTTCCCCATCAGCTCACACAGGCCTCAAGTTTGCTTGGGGTACCTTAACACCATGTGGCAGAGGCCAGAGCAGTGGCACAGCTCAGCTTCTAAGAAGGAAGGAGAGTAGCAGAAGGGGAATAAGGGAAAGCATGCCTGAAAAGCATGCAAATCAAATCTAAGAGTTTGGGACTTATTTGGATGGTGGTTTTCATTCCCAGGTCTAGCTCAAGTGAAATATGGGGAAAGGCCTGGATTGGTATGGCATACAAAGGAATTGAGTGATATAGAAATGGAGAAGGGGAGGGGGGGCACAAGTATGCAACTTACTCCTAACAACATGTTAAAAGTGTTGTGGTGTGGCTTACATACGATATTACCACATTTAATGATTAATTAGGACAACCAGGAAAATGTCTTGGCTAAAGAAAATTAACATTACTGTACAAGCAACCAGTATTATGAGCATGATGTACAAAGGAGAACTTCACAAATGGGAAACACAGTAGGGTGAAGACAGTCACTGTGTCTGTTGGTGTTACACTAAGTAACACCTGTGCAGCCTGGTGTGCAGCCCATCCAATACTTTGCAGGTGTTATAACTAAAAAGCAAAGAAACACCTATGGCCATCAGCAATTATTTAGAAACATGACATTTAAGTATCAGAATAATTTCCATGCACTGCACTGAAAGCAATAAAAAGGAAGTGCTTTACAACGGCAGTTAGAGTAACAAATGTCATTATTATAGGCCAATGGCTGTATACCTGTTTCAAAGTAGTCCAATACATTTTTGCATGAAAGCCATGGACAGTATATCTAAACGATAAAGAGATGTGATGATACCAGAGCAATGCATTATACCAGACTTCTAACCCAGGGGTGCCCAAACTTTTCAGTCTGCAGGCCGGTCACGTGGTTCATGGGACTGGTCTCTATGGCCTGGGGGCTGGATCTGTCCCCCCAATGCCAATTCATCTGGCTCACAAAGCCCTCATTGCTCCCGGAAGTGGAAGTAAAATGCACCTGTACGGAGAGCCTGGCAGCAAGTCCAGCGGGAGCCACAGACTGAATCCCTCCTCCCTTGGCATTAGTTTCCCCTAAAGGGGCATCACATAGGGAGTGGGGAAACCTCCAGCCCTGGGTGGCCTTTGTAAGGGCACATTTTACTCCCGCTTCCGGGAGTGACAAGGGCTTCGCAGGCTGAATGAATTGCTTCAGGGGCCAGATCTGGCCCATGAGGCATAGTTTGGACACCCCTGTCCTAACCACCTTAAATTAGATGCTGTTTCATTCATCACTACTAATGTATCACATTTAAGAGCATGCCTTTTGTTATAATGTGCCGAAAGAGGACTGAAAGAGGCACTGGGAAGCATAAACAAAAGCCAGGAAACAAACTATGTATTTTGATCCCTTTGAAGACCAAGCAGCCAAAGTCATTGCTAGATCAGATTAAGAATAAGGTCTGAAAATGGAATTAATCTTGGAGCAAATACATGACAAAGTAAGCTATTTCTTCTGCATTAAATCTCAGAACAATCTCAGCCTCTAACCCTTGCCGTCCTTCTTTCACCATGGAAAATTTTTGCTTGCATCCTAAGGCATGATTAGAGGTTGATTCTGGGAGACTTTTTGTAGAAATGGTGTTCTCTCCACACACACAAAATAAAAAAACAATCATTTTAGCCAATGCCATCTGTTAGTTACTTGACATAATAATAATTGCATATTGTCAAGTCAGTTCTAAGTAATGGTGACCTTTTCCAGAGTTTTCTAGGTAGAGAATTCACAGAAGTCATTTATTATTCCCTTCTTCAAGGGGGGGGGGGAATGCCCTGAGTCTTTACACCTTGCCCAAAGCTATACAGGCTGGCTCTGCTTGCAGAAGGTACTATGGGGAATTGAACACCCAAAATTTGCTCCAATATGTGTCTTCCAGCCATGGACTTGCCTGGCATTTGACTCAAGTGCCCTTAGACAGCTAGAGATTTGAACACTCAGGTGCTGCCCTGCTTTACCTTTTTGTGTGTCACACCACATTCCAGCTTAAATTGTTAGGCTTCTTCAAGCTCACAACAACTTCAAGGATAGAGAAAGGGATTCCCATTGTCCAAAAGTTCCCAGCTCTTGGAAACCAGAGGGCATTTCCAACAATACTATTTCCCTTTAGCAGACGTGGCTGACTTGAAAAATTGAACCACACAATCGAATAAAACCCTGCGGTCAAAACTGTCTTCACTTGTCAAGTTCAGAACAAGCCTTTAGTCATTAGTCTGTTTATGCAGTAAATCTCAGGACAATAAAACATTAAGCTCAGTCATCAAAATTTGAAGTCCGTTTCAATAGTGCGGCTTTCAGTCGAAACTGCTTGCTGCACTATCAACGATGAAGCTAGACAATGGTGCCTCTGCCACCATTGTTGTCACTGTTATTAAAACCTGGAACGTACTGAGCGAAGTTTCAGTTGTGTAGGATGGACTTGGATCTGATGCATAAAAATAGAATAATAAAACGAGTTCTGGTACAGTTTGCCCTAAGGGCCTGACATGATCTGACTTGATGAAGTTCTACACGGAGAATGGCTTTTATTTTCAGGGCACTCTATCTTGGACTGATAGCAATGCAGCGGGGATAGTTTGTCTTGACTGCTGGCACTTATGTCTGAAAAGAATGGGAGAGCATATTTAAACTGTCAGACTTTAATTGTTTCATTAGGCAGTGGAAACTCCCTCAGAAAAGGAGCAAGTGAGCCACTGATAGAATAAATGATGAACTGCAATTCTGAGAGGGTAGAGATCCCTTTTCAACACTTACTTTTTCTCCCTCTTTCTTTCCATTTTTTCCTTGCCTTCTGTTTCTCACTTTTCTTTTCGCCTACTTGTCATGAACTAGAGGACTCAGAGTTATGGTTTCTGTTTCTTTAAAACAAGGATTCTCAACCTGTGGCACCATTTCATGTGCCCCCCACCGCCTCCACCACACCCAGAAGTGCCATGTGGTGGAAGAAGGGTAAAATGGCCGTCTGGCCCCCAAAGCTATCTCAGGGAGTGTGACACAGCCCCCTGCTTAAAAAGGTTGAAAATGCCTGCTTTAAAATACAGTAAAACCCCGACTTACATAAAATTCGACTTACATAATGATTGTGTGCTAAAACCATGTCCCGATTTACACGATTTCCTATGGGTTTGCTTCGAGTTACATAAAGATTCTTTTTCCTATGGGTTTGCTTCAAGTTACATAAAAATTCATTTCCCTATGGGTTTGCTTTGATTTACATAAAAATTTCATTTTTCCTATGGGCTTGCTTCGAGTTACGTAAAAAAAATGGAACAGACTTTTTTTTTTCATAAGTAGGGGTTTTACTGTATGTCATAAAGGTAAAGGTTTCCCTTGTTCGAAAGCCAGTCATATCTGACTCTAGGGTTGAGTGCTCATCTCTGTTTCAAAGCCGAAGAGCCAGCATTGTCTGCTTCTGCAGACATTTCCACGGTCATGTGGCAGGCATGTCTAGACACCGGAGCGCACAGAACACTGTATATCATAGCTGCTATTAAAATTGGAATATCAGCATATTTTAAAGAGAAATAAAGCCACAGAAATCTTCTGCAATTAAAACTAGTCAGACGTAAAAAAAAAAATGCTGCCTTTTTCTTATAAGAAGAGGAAGTCCCTGTTTTATTTTTTGTTTGTTTTTTGCTCTCACTTCAATCCAGGAGGTCTCTTTTGAAATTTCACCAGTAGTTCTAAAGTTGTCTCTTCTCATCTGCTGCTAACATTTATCCCACAGAGGCATTTGAAGCATGGTCTTGATGCCAAGAGGTGTCTAAGAGAATCACCATGCCTCCCCCCCAAATCACAGTACACCCAAGCCTGGCAATTCAATATTCAATCCAGCAGTTTCCAGATGGCCTTCCCAGGAGCTAATAATAATAATAGTAATTGCATGCTGTCAAGACAATTCTGACTTATGGTGACCCATTCCAGAGTTTTCTAGGGGGAGAATACACAGAAGTGGTTTACCATTTCCTTCTCCTGGTGACGCCCTGGGACCATAACTGCAAAGGCTGGTTCTCAGAAGGCACAGCTGGGAATTGAACTCCCAACCTCTGCTTCCACAACCAGATCCCTAAACCACTGAGCTATCTGGCCAGCTCCCAGAAAGTGAAGTCCCAATAATTAGCTCACCAAAGCCTATGTTTTTATAGGTCAGCCTGTTTTCCTTTTATCTACATCTCCCTCTTCTATTTTTGCAACATCTTGATAATGCATACTAATGGAGATTTCATCACAAGTCACCTCTTCGGCATCCTTCTAGACACTAACCTACTTCTTTCCTACAAGCCACATGTTAAACTACAGCACACAACAATGCAGTAAGCAAGTTAGGGCAAGTTAGAGTCAAAATTGAGTAACCAACCTGTCCTTGCGACATAGCATTTATGTTATGCCATAACCCACTGTGGGTCCCCAACCTTTTAAAGCCCTGGGCCAGGCCATGCTCTCTCACACAGCCATTTTGCCCTGCTTGCATGATAGGAGTGGCCATTTTGAGGTGACCATTTTGTCCCAACAGCTTCAAAGGGGTGGACATTTTGTTTCTCCCTGGAAGGAGGGAGGGAGATGCCAACCCTCAAAGCAGGCTTCGGCCCTCCCTCCATGAATGAATTGAATTACTTAGGGAAAGGGTGAGTAGGGCTTGCTAGTCCTTCCTTGTGGAGCTGGAGTCTTAGAGGAGGTGGTTGGATGAGACAAGGCCAGGAGCCCAATGGTTCCCCTTATGGCGCCATTTCATGTGGCCCACTGCCCTCACTCCTGGCACCAGCCATGGTTCCTTTTTTATGTAAACAACTAATGCTGTTTACAGGGTGGCCTATAAGTCCCTATCCATCCATATATTTTATGTATCCAGTGTAGCTGTGTGCTGTGTGGGTAGGGACTTACGGGCCACCACATGGCAAAGCTTCCAGTGGCAGGAAGCCACATGAAATGGTGTTGTGGGCCAGATCTGGCCCATGGGCCATAGGTTGGGAACCCCTGCTCTATAGCATAGGCATGTACTCAACATGTGCTCTAGCAGCCTAGGTTGGGTGCAGGGTGGACCCAAAACTCTTTAGATCTCTGCCGTAGGTAACATGACTTTTTAAAAAATATGATAGTGTACCTGCTTTTCCTTTCAAAGGTTGTGCCTCTGGTCCTTTCAGTGTTGGACATCTGTAGGGCTTTCAGATGAAATGGAGAAGAGGCTTGGGTTCTTTCTCTGATTTATTTCCCACCTCCCTATGGGATAAAGATCCACAGAATGTTTCCCCACTTACATACATTTAGGGACTTAACAGATCTTTGTGGCAACAATCCAAGTCCTGGTGATATTTTGTCAAGAAACAAAACAGAAAGCTTTCTCCTCCTTAGGCTTAAAATCAGGCATGTGCTTTTTCTCCAGCTATATTTATCATCTATCTAGGGATTCCTCCCCTCCACCCCACTTTTCAGGTACAAAGAGCTGAGCATGATTAATGGCTTTTTCAAGAGAAAAACCTCACTCTTGGTGTGGGCAGCATCAAAAGGGAGGATTCCTCATCGGCATCCTTTTAAAATTCTCCAGTGGGAGGAAAGCTGCCAGGACTGGGTTAGAGATGGTGGCTGTGTGGGTTAGGCTGAGCTTTGCTGCTTCTACAGCTGGGGCTGATGATTTATTTCGCTCTCTGAGATCGAAAGGAGTTTTCTTTAGGTAGGTTAATGCCATTCATCATCTGGCTCTTACTTATACTATACACCTTTAGACTTTTTGGCCAAGGTAATGTGGAGTGGTGTGTGTGTGTGAGAGAGAGGAAGAGTTTGTGTATTTACAGTTTCCCACAGGACTGAATGAATCACACTGTTGTAGCCTGGGGTCCTGGGTGCAAAGAGGAGGAGGACAGTCAGCTGGCCCATCAGCCCGCAGCCGGCCCAGATCTGGACTTGGAGCATGAGGAGATAGACCTGGAACTAGCCCTGCTGCAAGTTTAGAGCTGGCTCCTCGTGGCCAAGCCAGTCAGGCTGATCAGGGCTTGACAGGATGACCAGGTGTCAGCACTCTGGAGGACCAAGAGCAACCCAGCACGTCTGAAAGGTGTAGGGCTCTTTTAAGACAAAGTCTACAGGTGAGACGGAGAAGGGCTAGGGCACGTCTTCAGAACCAGCCATCAGCTGCGAGCCCTGAGTCTCATTAAAAGAAGGAGCACGATGGCTAGCTCTTGTGGAAACAATCCATTTTGGACCCCGACACTGCAATACCTTTGATATTGGAAAATCCTGAACCTCTGGCTGTGACCCGACAATGTCCCTGGAACATCCCTGTATCTTCAGTTTGCTAGACAACAGCTCCTGACCTCAGCTATCTTTGACTACAGTTTTGTTTATAAGTTCTGGACTGAAAAGTAAGAACTCTCTCCTACCTCTTGTGCAGCAGTTGCTGGCCAACTGGCTTGGCCGGTGTCTGGGCCATAACACATACTAACATATTTTTTCCATTGTTCTAGTATATGAGGGTAACAGATCTTAATGAGCCTTCAGGTTGAATTTACACATATATCTAGATGACTTAGGTTCTATAGCCACTAATGCTATTTTCTCCCAACCCATCATTAAAGAGGCAGACACAAGTCTGTGGCATTAGCCACTTTTATTAATTTGAATGCCTTGACCTGTAGAGGGACTAGTAGTACAATTCCTGATCAAGGAGCAGGAGACTACTTGTCCCCTCTTCAGACCGTATGGATGAATCCCTTGCCCCTGTGCAGTGCTGAACCTTGTCAGCTACTACCCAGGCCAGCCAAGTTCGGGAAGCATCTCTGCAGTCATTTCCAATCCAATTCATCTGCACCATTTGCAGTATTGCACCATATGGCCCATGGCCCATTGTAAATTTGGCTATGGAAAATTTCTGTGGTGCCCCCTTCCCTTGATGCCCTAAGCACATGCTTATTTTGCTTAATGGTTAATCCGCTCCTGCTTACAACCACTCTGGGAAAATACATGTGGACACTGCACACCAGAAACCAATCAGGTTGCTAGACTATGATGCGCAGTTGTAGCTGTAAGATTTATTTTAAATCCTTCAGTGTGAACCTCAAAGGGAAAGGGTCTTCTATTATGATGTCTTGAGGGGCTTTCAGAGATAATCATAAACATATGCCAAATATACCTTGTATAAGGAAAGATATAGGTATTATTTATTTATTTATCTATTTTTCGTATTTCTATCGCTGCCCAACTCAAATGCAATTCTGGGTGGTTTTCTAGCAACCTTTCAGGAAGAGGGACCCTGGCATCCCTCCTTGATTGGTTGCCTGTGCCTCTATCACATCTTGCTTTTGTATAGGACAAATCCCTAGGCCTGGGCTGCCTGAGAATGGTTTGAGCATCTGTTGACATGTCTGGTGCTTGGAAGTGGTATGTTGATTGTTGCACTGACAAGGGGATAAAGGTCCTTTGCATGCAAAATAACATGAATAATTTATCCACATGTAATGGACATCTTTTCCTTGTTACTTTGGTGAGAGCATGGGCAGATTATTTTTTAAGAAAAAAACAACTTTTTTGTTTTTGTTATACATAGCTGTCAAGTGTCCCGTTTTGGCCGGGAACCTCCCGTATTTTACCTTCTTTCCCAGCGGCATCCCATATCAGCCAGACTGCAATGCCCTAATGCCGCCACTAGAGGGCTGCACAGGATAAGCATAGCTGTCAAGTTTCCCATTTTGTCCGGAACATTTCCCTTATTTTCAAATCCAAAACTTGACAGCTATGCATTGTTATAGTGACCTCAAAAGTAATTAGTAATTGAACAATTTGCCATAAACTTGTGCATCAGTAATAGCAACACAGTAATTTGTATGCATTGTACTTACTTACACACTGACTTTTGTGAAAGTAAATTCCCAAGCTCTGTGAATGTCATTGGGATATTATTTTAATTTATAAAGTGGAAGACAAGTCTGAACAAGTTCCATTCACTTCTGTTTCATCAGATTCATAGAATGTTGAGCCTTCCTACATGGCAGGACATCCCAAATTCAAAATTGTGAAATCTCATCTGCAGTGACAGAAAGTAATAATCTTGGTTATGTGTATAAGCTGGGTGGCAAATCAATATCTGAAGTATCATATTGTTAAAATACATTGGTCCTATAAAAATAAGGTTTTTTAAATTAAAAAAATGGATTTCCCACTCATAAAGAACACTAATGCAAGAGGAAGGTGATACCTTTATTGGATCACTAAAAAAAATCAATTTGGTTCACTCACCAATTGTACACAAATCAAAGTCAATTAGAAATATTACCTAGTGGTAGGAAATAGCTGTTTCCTTCAATTTCTAGTGCTGCTGTGCTGATGTTAAAAGTCAATGTAGAGTTGGTGGTGCTGTAGGGTGGGTTTCTTGTGGTATCTGTAGTAGTTCCATAAACAAACACAGTTGTGTGATCCTTATGCAATACAAATGTAGGAGGAAAGCATTAAGCTTTCATGAGTCAAGATCACTTCTTCAGGCAGCCACCAATTTCTTGTGAGTAGTGCAGGAAAATTATCAATGAGCATCCCAAAAGGAGTAATCAACATTAACCTTTAAGGATGATTGAGTGTAGTGCCCATGTGGAAAAATTGTGAGGAGATATAGAGTGGCGTGCCACAATTATTTCAATTATGGTGCTGTGAAATGCTGAACACAGACAAGACATCAAATGTTACTTTGGGGAGTCCTCAAATGCTGGAGCCTGGTAGAAAACAGCCTTACTGGCACAACAACCACATTGTTTATCACTTCAGGAGGGAGAAGTCTGAAAAGGAAGTAGACATACCTGGGTCAGACAACTCTGGTAGGTGTCATGCTTTGAGGCCAAGCCCCTATCATCCTTTGATGTCTGGTATGGTTATCAGTTTGCTCATTAATAAGGTGCTTGACTATCATCATTCCAATTAGTGAAACGTAAATATCTGAGAAGTTGGCTGATACAAAATGTGTTAATGAACAGGTGCAGTGCAAAAGAAGAGCTACAATGGTTAGGAATTAGGTCAGGGGTTGGCAATCTTTTTAGGTCGGGGGCCGGGTCACACTCCCTCTGACAGTTGAGGGCCATACTAGTGGTCCCCTCACCATAAATGCTGCCATAAACTTGTTCATGGTGGCGGCGGCTGGAGCAAGGGCGCAGGCTGGATGATTTGGTGATACAGGTCAGATTTGGCCCATTGGCCATAGGTTGCTGACCCCTGGATTAGGTTGTTGCTGAGTTTCAGTTCAGTCTAGATTCAGGAGAGGTACTACACAACACCTGACTCCCAGGGGTCACCACTGTTCTTTATGGAGTCCCAGTCTGCAGAAGGAACTTGAGACTGCTTTCTTGATTCACTGCCTCTTTAATAGGCCATGGGTCTTTTCCTTCATGGATGTATGTATTGGTAACTTCCAAATTCCAAAAGACTTGACAAGATACTAAGTCAGTTCCAGCAGATATCTACCAAGTATGCTACTTTGTAGACTAAGGACAGAATATTATTTAATTACTCAGACTCTCCTTTACACACCTAATCTTGCACAAGTTGCAGAGGCATTTTGAATCATGGATGCAGAAACACAACATTCCACATTCATAAACTGATTTTTACTTTATTTTTCTTTTTAATATTTTTATTGAGATTTTAAAGAATTATACGATAACAAAAATAACAATAATAACAAAGAAAATAAGCAAACTACATACATAAGACATACTAAAAGAAAAAAGAAAACAACAACACAACAAGAACAAGAACAGCAACAACAACATAACATACGCTACACCTATGATCAGACATATCTTTTCATTTTCCTATCATCCTCATAAATTTAAATTCTTCCTTTTATACATTTATATCCAGTGATGCACTGTGAAAATTTTTACTACCCCCTCGGTGGGTGTGGTTAATTGTGGGCATGGCTAATTGTGGGTGTGGCTTCCCCCCAAGGAAAAAAAAGAAACCTACCTTGTTCTGGGAGTAGCCCCAGAGCAGCTAGGCACTGCTGGCAGGTCAGCATCAGCCCCTCACCGTCCGGGTGTGCTTTCACCGGCGGCGCTGCTGGGAGGTGAGCAGGGCAGGGTGGTGAGCTGGCGCTGGCCTTCCCCTCCCAGCACCACTGGAAACGCTGCTGGGAGGTGAGTGGGGCTGCTGGGAGCGCCTCCGGCAATGCTGCAGGGAGGTGAGTGGCGCTGCTGGGAGGTGAGCGGGGTGGGTTGGTGGCCTGGCACCAGCCTCCCCCTCCCAGCACCACTGGAAATGCATCCCATTTGCCACGCCCAGGGCCGATGTTCTGTCTCCCCCATTCACTTCCCTTTTCCCTGTCAGAACAAACACTCACTGTAAGGGATATCCGAAGAGAAGTCTAAGTCCAGTCCAAAGTCCTAATTCCAGAGTTTCCAAAGAGTAGTCAACCAGTCCAAAGTCCCAAAACCAGAGTTTCCAAGAGTCAAGATGCCACGGTACCAAACTAGAGCAGGGAGGCTAAACTTTGTCCGTTATAGAGCCACACCCGGCGTCCTGGTTCCTTATATGCCTCTTTGGGTGTGGCCAGACGCTTCCTGATTACCTGCGGCCCCTCCTTCCCCTCAGCCTCTGCTGACAATGCTTTGCTCTGCTTCGATGCCTGGCGTCTAGCCACGCCTCATCCTCAGAGCTGTCTGAATGTGAAAACTGCTGTTGGAGAACATCCTCATTGCCATCCTGCTGTTGCAATTCCAAGGGAGGCTGAGGCAATGCTGGGGGGAGATCCCTGAGGTAGAAGGTCCTGTCAGCTCCTCCCCTTCATCCTCAGAGTCTTCATCCCCAAGGTGGGCCGGTTCAGGGGCCAGAGGTGGGCCGGGGGCCGGAGTCACAACAGCCGAAGGCGCAAGGGAAGTGTGGAGATGAAAGCACGCCTCTGGCCCTGGGTGAGGCAAATGGTATGTGCTTCTGGTGGCACTGGGAGGGGGAGGCTGAGAGGTGGGCGTGACTGGTCAAGTGGGCATGGCCTGCAATTACCGCTACCAGTTCACAAGAACCATTGGGAACTGGCCTCAGTACAACACTGTTTATATCATTCTTCATAAACTTTCATTTATCCTCCAATTTTTAATCTTAAGCGCAATTATCTTATGTTCTATTTTATTCAATATCTGATTATCAACTTTTCTTAACCTAAATTATTATGAATATAAAGCAAAATCTAAAAAAAATAATATTTTAAAGAGTTGAACTACTGGAAAGCAATTAACAGCTTTTCTCCTTTTTTAAAAAAATATCAGATGATACTTTTCAAACATAACCAACAACTGTGAGGTCACACCAAGGTTAGAAAAATAAGTAGAGGGTTTTATTTTGCTTTTGTTATTTGTAGTATGGTCATTTAAATGGTGAAACAATCACATATATGAAAATACCAGTGAGTTAGGAGAATGGGAAAAGATTCAACTGAAAGAAGAAGTGTGATACGTGTGAGGTAATTTTACTGGCCAAGCCATTCTTTTTTGACCAACTGATGATGTACGACACATTTTTTTGCAATGAAACTCTACTATACTTACTAAAAATAAAATAAAATGTGAAACAAAGATTAACAAATAACGTAAATAGTCAGTAAGGGAGGACAAATAGCATCTGTTGGTTTCTGGCAGCTACAGATGTAAGCAAAAGAGGGAGAGAGGCATTAATCAACTTCTCTAGTAATGCAATAAAAGCCAGCTGATAAGGTAATACAACATCAGGACAAGGTGGGGCATCTGTGGTGATTTCAGGCACTCTATCCTGCTTATTTGGATAGGGGCATGAAGGACCAAAGCAACCTGTGAATGCCCAGAAAATAAGCTGTAAACAAGAATAATTTGTGACATTGCACAACGCCATCCACTATCCCACAACGCCATCCACTATCCCATAGTTTGTCTGTTAAGGCATCAATCTCAGCTTTTCATCTCTTGGCTTTGTGGAGCTTGGGCCAATCCAATTTTAATGCTGGATTTTTAGTTATCGACTCTTGAGAGATTCAACATATGATATGCCATCTAGAACTATTCCACTGGTTTTACTTAAATGCTGTGACTATTTAAAACAGAGGTCACAACAGATCATTGCTAAAAGGGTTCAGCTAAAAGTGCACCAAAGGCCAATCACAACTAAAATGATGCACTAAAGGCCTTTTGGAAGTCCTCCATTTTATTTGTATGAAGAGAAACTAGGGAGGGGGACAACTTACCGAGTTTCTACAGGAAAGGGAGAATTTACCCAACAATTTCATAAAGTTGGGGTTCATCTTTAGTAGTGGTTGAAAATTAATACTTTGTTATCCCCCTCCCCAAGACTTATTGTTACTAGCACCACTGCATATCTATCTATCTATCTATCTATCTATCTATCTATCTATCTATCTATCTATCTATCTATCTATCTATCTATCTATCTATCTATCTATCTATCTATCTATCTATCTATCTATCTATCTATCTATCTATCTGCCTTGCCTTGCCTTGCCTTGCCTTGCCTTGCCCTGCCTTGCCTTGCCTTGCCTTGCCCTGCCCTGCCTTGCCCTGCCTTGCCTTGCCTTGCCTTGCCCTGCCCTGCCCTGCCCTGCCCGCCCGCCTGCCTGCCTGCCTGCCTGCCTGCATGCATGCCTGCTTGCTTGCCTGCTTATTTACAACAATAGTGACTGTGTTGGAAACCAGAGCACCAATTATTTCCCTCTCCTTTCATTCTAGGGCATTGTAGAATAGAAGTCAAGGAGAAACGGAGTGGCACTAACTGTCTACCTGATCAAGTGTCTGATCACACAGCCAGTCCTACTACCAGGTATGCAGCCATTATGTGACTAGTTCTTCTCCAAGGAGGGCAATGTTGTGTCCAAGAAGAAGATGAAGCTTGTGCTTCAGCATAATTTATACTCTTAACTTCACAGGACTTTAACTTTCCACAAAAGAGGCTTCCAATTTTCTGCCTTATTGTAAATAATTTCAGAATTCTTTTTGGTGATTTTTATGAACTTAGAACAACATTGCAAAGTAGTTGGTGGTGTGTATTTTTATCTTCTTTCTACATATCTCTTTTTTTACTGTGCGGCTTCTTTGTATGCCTGAAATTAATTTTATGATACCTTACTCTGGTATACAACTGAAGTGTTGGAAAGCAGTTTTGAGAACATCATCTACTACTGAGGTGTGATTAGCATAGGTATTCTGCATCTCATCTACAACTATTTATCTGAAAATTTTCCTCTTTTGAAAATCTTTTCAACCAAATTTATTTTCTGCCTGATTGAATCAGAACGGCAGAAACTCTGATGGGATAAATTTTCTCATGGCACTAGCTTCAGTATATCTGGCAATATCAGAGTCAAGCAGCTTAACGTTCACTAAATGTGACAAGTGAAAGAGTCTGTTTATCCTTGTATTCTTTTAGCCCAGAATTAAAGGAATAACTTGAAGTCTTGTACCATGTGCCATTATGAAATACCTAATTGGATGTTAATTAAGTTAATCATAATTGGAATGATTTTTACCTGGAGAGTGAACTTAATTAAGAATATAACTGTTTTCATAAAGTTACATCAAATGTACCTTAATGTAAAACAATTTCTGATATGCAAGGATAACATCTAAACTGATATAATTTTACTGTAATGTAATTCAATTTAAATAGAAAATATATGTAAAATCGTCAGTTACTTTTTATCAAATTGGTAGGTGTCTCCACAACAACATTCTGCTCATGCAAATGGACTTGCATTTTTCTAGCCTTTTGGATATCATGTCACCCACTGACTAGGTGGACCATGACGTGTGCCTTCCACTTTCACTTTGCCCTAGGGATCCAGCGGACGACACTTTGGCGAGTTTTAGTCCTAGCCTAACATCATTGACAAGAGATGGGCAACACTGCCTAGTTAGACAGCTCAATCCCCACACCCCGACAAGACTCTCACCTAGTGGGTGGCATTCAGTGATTACCAGAAAATAACTTGCATCTGTACAAAATGTTTGTTGTTTATTTGTTTTATCAACCCCTTTATCTGTAAATGCATAGTAAGACAAGTTCATGGTAAAACATGCAGATATCTTATATCACTTGATAATGCTACACTATGCTAATGGTCAACTAATGGTGCCTCTGAGTCTTCTTACTAATGGCAGTTTCCCAATTGTGGAATTCCCTGTTGTGTAGCAACACTGTCATTCTTTTGGTGTCAGAGAACAACCTACTTATCTGCCCAGGCTATGCTACACTATATGTATTAACAAAGGTGGAGCTGACACATAAATAAGTGGTTTGGATAAGTAGATTGAGGATTGCAACTTTACCATAGTTTTCCTTTCTTCTATTGTGCAACACACACACACACACACACACACACACACACACACACACACACACACACACACACCCCTTCCTTCCTTCCTTCCTTTACCTCTTGTGTGCCACTACCAAACAACAACCACTCCACTAAATTGATGATTACAGTTCATGTAAGTATGTCCGTTCGTATGTATACGTATACCTTATCTTGTTTATCTTTCTGCTTTGGATGCTTCCCTAAAAGGCAGTTTATAAATATTTTTCATAAATGGGAAAATAGATAAAAGAATATCATCAAGCTAGAAAATGGATTGATGAAGAATGATTACACTCTCCGCCCAATTCTCTTAATATTTGTTCAAGAGAATTTTGTGACAAATGAGGAGCTGCAGAAAGCAATAAAAAGGCTTGGGAGACTAAGCCCAAAGCTTATGGGGAATATCTGCTGCAAAGTTGCCAGAGGACAATGTAACATAATAAAATATGCAAGTAGAAATATTGCAAAAGGTTTTTTTTGGGGGGGAAATGTGACTATGCTCTTTCAGCCCCCCCCCCGATTTTTGCTTGTGATGCTCTATTCCATATACAGAAGGCAACTAGACACAGCCCTGTGCTGGCAGGGCAGGACACCGGGATCTATCCCAGGGTACCCTTACATATACAGTCAAATTGCACCCTTTTGTGGTCAGCCCTGCCGCCCCCACCTTGTATGCTCCTCCACCTGGGGAGCTATGACTGAAGTTTGAGGACTAGGCTGAGAGAGAGGGAGCAAAAGAAGGAGGAGAAGAAGAAGAGGGCAGTAGCGGGTGATTTTCTGCCTCAGCTCGTGCCTCTCTCACCCTTGAGAAGCCCGTGCACACATGCGGGGATGGATGGACACATACACATACACAAATTCTCCCCCTCCCTCCCATTCCTGTGCTTTCCGAAGTGGAGCCCCACAAAGTTTAAGTGCTATCCACCTTCCCTCTTCCTTTCCCCCTCTTCTTCTTCACCTTGGGTTTTCCTCTCTCCTCCTCCTCTGCTCCCTTCTCCCTCTTCTCTTCCTTTAGGTTCCACAGTCATCAAACCCCACCCCTAAATCCCTGGTTCTCAGAAGGTGGCAGTTATGGCTGCCTCTTCTCCCCTTTTTCTTTGGGGGTGGGAAGTGGGGTGAAATCTGTACCTGGCCCAGAGGGAGCTGGGGTGGGGAGGGTTTTGCCGAGGGGTCCGCTGAGAAGCAAGGGTGCATGTGGAGGCTGCACACAGCAGGTCAGGGGGGGCAGAGAGCAAAGGATGTGCATAAGAGGAGGGGGCAGAGAGGAGAAGGGGGGACCAGGCTTCCTCTCTCTTTTTCTCACACTAGTCTGCATTCCACTGCGGTGTGCAGGTTACTAAAAATAGTGCGCTCAGGCTCTAACATGCACCACTGTCACACTTTGAGTGGGGGGGAGAGGAGCACCTCTGTAAGTGCTTTGTGGGGGGGGGGGAGAAGGGAAGGTTTTTTTCTTTCAAAAAGGTTCTCTGGAGGGGGTGGTTGTTGTAGATATGTTGGTATCAATGCCTTTCCTCCCTCCTCCCCCAGATCTTGGGCTCCTCAAAGATAGGTGCCC
The DNA here is from genome assembly GCA_035047305.1 of Bradypodion pumilum. NCBI lineage: Eukaryota > Metazoa > Chordata > Lepidosauria > Squamata > Chamaeleonidae > Bradypodion > Bradypodion pumilum. The sequence goes on along the minus strand of JAWDJD010000002.1, from coordinate 75,939,677 downwards.
TCATCACTCCGTTCCATGCCCTCTCAGGCTACCCAGCATGGGCCTAACTAGACAGCATCCTCTATAGCACCTTGAGGCAGCAAATTAGTCATCAGTCTAGGAAAGACCTGCAGCATGTGTAGCTCTGTCCTTCAACAGATGGGTGTAGGGGAAGTAGAAGGAACAGTTGAGGTAATACCTCCACATCCAGCATCTGCCATCTTTGGCCATTCCCTTAAACTGCTTAATTATCACTGTCTCCTACCCAGTGTCTTCTCTCCCTAGTCTGCTAGCATATATACATGGTGGAATATTATTGTCTTCATAAAACTATTGTCTGGAACATGAAACTGTGACAATGGAATGTTAGAACATTAGAACAGCGAGGAATAAATTGTGTGCCTCCTTCTAACAAGAAATGGGAACAGCCTAATGCAGTGTGACAGATTGTTGTTATTTCAATGTAACCTCCACCCAGAAGTCATAAAATAGTTATGGCGCTAGTTATGGCCTCATTTGAAAACCATTGCCAGGTGATTCTTGATGACTCAAGATTTCCTATACTAACAAGGTACTGATTTTTGAGATATTAAATTTGTATGGCATTGAATGTGAATCTTAGAGCCTGATGAGCATCATTCATACAAGGTTTGGACAGCAGTCACAGTGGGTGTGATCCCCCACCCCCACCCTTGGTGAACCAAATGGCCAATGATGTGCTACAAAGATTCAGAAAGGATGTTATCTATATCAGACCAAAGCCATGAATCACCTGGGTTAATAACGTGTGCTTTCTGCTAACTCACCTTGGCAGTTGAATTGGCTGATTCTAATTTTGCTTCTTTTCATCTCTTTCATCACTGTGTTTATGACCTCTGACTCCTAATATCATTACTTCCCCCCTGAAAACCTTTAATGTGCAAAATGTTTTGGAATATCTTATTGAATGTGACAACCTTCTGTGTAAAATCTCTCTCTCCCTCTCTTTTTATTGTATACATAGGAAGCTAAGGTAGGATGAATCCACCGAGAAACCCATATTTAAACTTTGATATCCAGATATGTGCTGAGCAAGGTTGCAAGAACAGTGAAACTAGGAAGTGTACACCCAAGATAGTATAGGGTTTATTAAAACTCTATAGTAAATATGTTTCTGTACCACTTTTGCCATAGCAGTTTGTTAGAATTAAAATAAAATAATTTGATACACATTGAAAATAACATCATAACAGAAAATAGAGGGGAGCATGTAGAGGTTAACTCACAAAGACTAAAAGAAATAAAAGTGTTTAGCTGTGTTTGCGGAAAGGCAACAGGTGCGGTCTGAAGTTTGTTTAAAAACCAATCCCACAATATTGGGGCTACTACAGAAAGGCTTGCATCCAAGTGTGCACATGCAAGGGTGCTCTTTGCTGACACCTATTTCATCAAATGGAGTTGGACCATGTTGGGGCCATTCCAGGGTTGCTGTGTGGCAGGGGCGGGCACAGGCAGTGTATATGGAAGACCTTCCCTCCTCATGAATTAGGGGTTCCAGCAGTGAGGAGAGCACATCTTTAGGTGCGGTTTTTCATGCTCAGAGTCAGATTGGAACTGGGTCTCGCTTCGCACTTCACGGTAGCATGGCACCTCTTTGGGCGTTCTCACTCCTCGCTGACTGTGAATGTTCAGTAGGAGTGATTCACTGGTCATGGGATTCCTTGGGATCCTTTTGCTTGCCTCCTCAGTTTGGAGAGCGCCCTCCACTATTGCTCCACCCTTCTCATGCTTTTTTCTACTTTGTTAGATAACCTATTTGCTGAAAGAAAAGTTGGCCCTCAAACTCAGTTATTAGCATAATAGCCAAAGCTAATTGCCAGAATGAAAATCCAAGACCAATTTGCTAAAACACTATTAGCAGAGTGTCACCTGTTGATTACAGGCAGGGTGTTCAAAGTAATATTTTAAAAACATATGTTTATTTCTTTAAAATGAATAAGCGTTGAAGTCATTTCATGGATTTGGAATCAAGAGCAATTACTTGCATTGTTCTGGTCAATTTGTCTATAGAAAGGTTGTGCTTAAGCCTAAATTCACTGTACTCTGCTATTGCTGTGGTTATTTTTTGCATATAACTTCTTGTCGGTGCTCAAATGCTTCTTAAAGGGAACTCTCATCATGCAGAGCATGTCTTGACCCCATATTATTACAAGGCGTTATGAGTTACCTTGGTCTGCTGAAGACTCAGAGTTCCATATGGTGATATATGTAAATTTCCTGTAACAAAGCACATTCTATGTAATTAGATTTAATGACTTATAAACTTGCTGCCATGTAGACCTTTGGCTGTTAGAACAGCACCTGCTTGAAGAATCATTAGCATGGCAACTTATTCATCACATTATAAAGGATTTATGTTTAATCCATCAAAGTTTTATGTGAACCAAATGTTGGTACATGAGGGCCTGGTTCTCCCTGATAAATGAAACTAGTTGACATTGCAGACTGATAGAAAAATTTGGAAGTTTTTCTGTCCAAGGGATTGGGAAGCTTTTCTTTTTGGATCATTTGATCCCTATGTGGAAAGCAGCTATGTTTTCTTGGAAAATATGTAGGAGAAAAAGAGGAGAGAAAAAGAGAAAGACAACACATTATGTACAGAAAGCCTCCAAACTGGCAGTCTTCCCACTGAGACAGACATACATTTCTTTGGAGTTGTTCCATCTGGTATTCTTATCCCCCTGTCTTGTGAACATACACTAATGGAAATACTTTGTGAATTCGCTTCAGCTTTTCACTTCCAGTTGTCAAGAAAAATGATCAGCATTTAATTTATAGCTTCTAATGGAGTGATCTTAACTAGCTGCTATGCTTGCTTCCATTCTCCCTCCCTCCCTTAGCTTTCCTTTATTGTATCACTCTACAGTGATTTTGGGATATTATGGCAATAATATTGGCGCCACCTCACATGGGTTTGTCCCAAGGTGCTATTGTACAGCAACTGTCTGCTGCTTTATGAACAGAGCTAGCCACAGACCTTGTCATCTGACCATCATAAATCTCTGCCTGAGAAATGTACTAGGGACAATTTTAATTGGCCCCACATGTATAGGTCTATTAATGGTCCTTCAAATATTTCAGTAGTGAGTCCTAGTGCTACCATTAACTGGCCTAATGCATCCCCTTTAATTTGGGATGTCATGAAGGGATGGTAAATTGTTAGTTATTTTGAATTATTATTACATGTTTATTCCCAGGGAAAGACATTCAAAGGATTTTCAGGTGTCGGAATAATGTGACTATTTCTGAGAAGTAGGGGATGGAGAGAAGCCATTCTGCTTTAGGCAGAAAAAAGTCTTAATCCAGCTCAACAGAAGTGGCAAAGGATGAAAGGCAGCTGCAAAAATACTGCTATAACATCTCAAGGCACCCAGTGCTTCTTGTTATGTCCATTCTAGACCAGTGGTTCCCAACGTGAGGCACCCCCCCCCCACACACACACACATACAGGGAAACTTCAATTCCCAGAAGCCTAAGGCAGTACATTGGCTGGTCAATGCTTTGGGGAATTGACTTAGACTTCTGGGAACTGAAATCCAAAAACCAAAGGTTAGAAACCATCTCATTTCAGCCTGCCTGCATTTATTTGGTTCATCAATGTACAATTGTTTTAAAGTTGATTTTCCTTTAGGAGGAGAGCTTCCTTAAATAATTACAGCTCCCCTGTCCTTGGTGCCCACTAAATATGATTTTGATTTGTTACAAGCTCAAAGGAGATTCCTTGTTAGGCTGTATTTAGTATTTTCTCCTCTCAGTTTCTTGTCCTGCAACAGTCTCTGTCTGCTTCTAAAAGCAGTTTTCTAAAGGACAGGAGAACTCTAACTCTCAAATGTTAACCATGTGTCTTGGTAGAAATCCAATATCTTTAAATCTACTCGGATTCAACTCTTTAAAAAAGGAAGAAGGGGAAGATGATCATATGTGGGAAGATACTTTGAAGTATAAGAGTCTCATGTAAAAAGACAGCAATTTAAACATAACACTAGGAAAGATAAGATGCTATAGTGCTTTAAACAGCTGGTATGTAGATCTACAGGAAAAGTGAGAGAATGTTTTCGATTTTCTACTTTGCAACTGCTCCTCATTAAAGTCAGGGAACAATATCTATTCAAGGCAACTTGTTGTTGTTGTTGTTGTTTAAACCCAGAGAAATGCTCCAGATGTTGAATTTCAATAATATGCATATATAATAAACATTTGCAGTATTCATTAACCATCTCTATAAAATTTTCAACAGAGATTTGTTTTGAGGTCACTGTTTAATAGCTCTTATGTGGACTATTAATTATCTTGTTTATTTCATTCAGAAAAGTGAGGTCCAACTGTTCATTTGAGGAAACAGTCAGAATCTATAGAATCAGATTTATGGGATAGCTTTGCAATTGGGGTCAAGACATTTGGGGCAAACTCTTTTTGTAAATACATGCGAGAGACACTGGTGCATTATATGGTCTTAGGGCAACAATCGCATACTCATTTACTAGAAAATAAGTCACACTAAATCCAATAGGTTTCTGAACCAATATGTTTTCTTCTTCTTCTGTGTCTAGGCCAGATGTGAAACTGCCAAAACGATGCCACTTTTTGGTGAATTCATTCCATAGCTCCTTTCGCCTGACCTAGTTGAGAAAGATTAGGTAGACAACACAAGAGGCAGGACTAGAGATCTCTTTTAAAAAATTGGGGAATCAAGGGAATGTTCAAAGCAAAAATGACCACAATAAAAGACAAAGATGGCAAGGAATTAGCAGATGCAGAAGAGATAAAGAAAAGATGGAAAGATACAAAGAGGAACTCTACAAAAAAGACCTAAACACCACAAATAATAACAATGAGGGGGAAATTGAACTTGAACCAGACATCCTAGAGAGTGAAGTCAGAAAAGCCCTAAAAAGCACTGCAAATAACAAAACCAGTAGAGATGATGGTATCCCAGGTAAATTGTTTAAAGCCCTAAAAGATGATGGAATCAAGCTATCACATCCTATATGCCAACAGATTTGGAAAACAAAACAGTGGTCACAGGATTGGAAAAGATCAGTATACGTCCCAATCCCAAAAAAGGGCAATGCCAAAGAATGTTCAAATTATCGAACAATTGCACTCATCCCACAAGCTAGCAAAGTGATGCTCAAGATAATACAAGATAGACTGCAGCAGCATGTAGAGAGAGAACTACCAGAGGTGCAGCCTGGGTTCAGAAGAGGCAGGGGGGACCAGAGACCACATTGCCAACATACGTTGGATCATGGAGAAAACAAAGGAATATCAGAAACAAGTTTACTTCTGCTTAATTGACTACACCAAGGCCTTTGATTGTGTGGACCACAACAAAATGTGGCAAGTAATTAAAGAGATGAGAATACCAGAACACCTCATATGTCTCATGAGAAATCTGTACATGAGTCAAGAAGCAACAGTTAGGACAGAGTATGGAATGACAGAGTGGTTTGGAATAGGAAAAGGAGTAAGACAAGGCTGCATTTTGTCACCCTGACAAAACGTATACACAGAGCACATAATGCGCAATGCAGGGTTGGACGAATCACAAGTTGGGATCAAAATTGCTGGGAGAAACATCAACAATTTGAGATATGCAGATGATACCACCCTAATGGCAGAAAGTGAGGAAGACTTAAAGAAGCTCCTGACTAGGTTGAAAGAAGAGAGTGCAAAAGCTGGCCTGAGACTCAATATCAAGAAAACCAAGATAATGGCAACAGGCCCGATCAGTCCCTGGAAAATAGATGGGGAAGAAGTAGAAGCAGCGACAGATTTTACTTTCTTTGGATCCAAGATAACTGCAGATGGAGACTGCAGCCATGAAATAAAAAGGCGACTGATGCTTGGGAGACAAGCGATGAGAAAACTGGGGGACATAATGAAAAGTAGAGACATCTTACTGCAAACAAAGGTCCACATAGTCAAAGCAATGGTATTTCCGGTGGTAATGTATGGCTGTGAGAGCTGGACCATTAGAAAGGCTGAGCAAAGAAAAATAGATGCCTTTGAGATGTGGTGCTGGAGGAGAGTTTTGATAGTCCCCTGGACAGCAAGGAGAACAAATAGGTCAATATTGGAAGAGATTAGCCCTGACTGCTCCTTAGAAGGACAAATAACAAAGATGAAGCTGAAGTATTTTGGACATCAAATGAGAAGAGAGGATTCACTTGAGAAAGCCTTGATGCTGGGGAAGGTGAAGGGCAAAAGAAGAAGGGGAAGGCCAAAGATGAGATGGCTAGATGGTATTGTAGACACAATGGGCACAAGGCTGTGCAGACTAAGGAGGATGGTGGAGGACAGGAGTGCCTGGAGAGCAATGGTCCATGGGGTCGCAAAGAGTTAGAGTCGACTGTGCAGCTGAACAACAACAAAAGGTAGCAAAAGGTGGCTGTTGCCAGGGATATGCCCGATTGTAGCTCAAAAATACACAATCTTCGAAGGACTGCATTCCAAGTAAATGTGATTCTGCTGTGTCAAGCAATAAAATATCACCTGGGATTGCTTAGTTCAGCCAAGTTTTAAAAACAAAAATCTGGAAAATAGAATGGCCGTTTGTGATGTGGTGAAAGACAACTTTACAATGCTCTAGCATTGGACAGGTAGGCCATCCTTTTCTTTATGTCCTTCTTTTAAGGAAAAGATCTTGTAACAATTATCTAACCATTATCTAACCATTCTGTTGCTTGGTGTACTGGATTGCACTAGAGAAGGCCTATTGCATTTGATAAGTCAACACCTCCAAAAAAATTCAATTGATTCAAGTAGGACCATTCCAAGTGTGACTTACTTATCATCTAATTATTGGTAAGTCAGATGATTATAAATCTTATTACCACACATTTTTCAGGGCCAAGGAGTGGGAATATTTGCTTGAAAAATATGATTTGTGGTGGTGTTATTTGAAGCTAAAAAAAGTCTCTACGGCTTCTAAAATAGGATGATGCTTCTATGCTTCATTGTTGTTGTTTAGGCTAATAAATAACACTACAGTGTTGAATTCAGGTGTCAGCCTATACTGCATTAGGGTCTGAATGCATGTACAGTAGAAATTTCTTCCCTTTAATACAGGCCTCTGTGCAAAGTTCATCTTGGTTACCAAAACTGTTTCCAGTTATCAAAACCAGGTTTGGGGTTGCGTGGGAAGCTGCAGAGGGAGCAGGATCACCCCTTCTTGGTTCAGTTTTCAGAAGCAGTTCTGTCAGTAAATGCTTGCTGCTGGTGATGTGTCATAATCATATGTACAGCAGGCCAACTGAAAGCAATGGAATACATGGTCTCATTAATTTTAATGGGCCTAGTGTGAGCACAGATGGATCTGCTCAAAGCATGACCAAGTCTGGATGCCATTCTTTCACTTGACAGCTAGCAGCATGGGCCTCAGTGGACAGATTTCCTCTTTCTATTTCTGCACTCATAACATCAGAATTGGATAAAAATCATAGAAACTAAGAAGAATCATACTGACTCCATTTGTCTAGTCCAGCATTCTGTTCCTAACAGTTATCCATGGGAAACCCACTTTCCCCCCTCACTTTCCCAAACAACTGAGACATAAAGACATCTCTAGTAATCATAGCTAATTGCACAGGTAAATCACAAAAGAGAATACTAAAACATTCACTTGTGAACAATGTTCTGTTCACTTTCACTGTCAAAATCTAATTTCCTTTAGCTTTGAACCAAAGCTTTAGTCTGGAACCCTATCTGTGTTTGTGTAAAATAATCTGAGAGTGGATCTTGATTCTAATGCACAACTTGATTAACCAACTGGCTGCATGACCATGCTCATAAATGAGCCATGCTCTATCACATTGTCAATTAGTTGCAATTAGTTATGTAAACCTTATGTGAACACCAAAAAGACTCTGACCTCTGATTAATTCATAGATGGAAAATATTGATTTTTCTGATATTTCAATATTTCCAATATTCAGCTAAATGATCTAGTCCCATCCTATTAGGATGCCGCTCATATTGCACACTCTTCTGTTCATTCATGTGACTTCTTGCAAATTTGGTATTCAGCCATCATCACTCCTTCTGAAAGCTTCATGTGACTGAAAAATGTTACACATGCTCTAAAAGGTATTTAAATGTTATAATGTATCTTTATAATTAGATTTTTTCTTTTTAATCAAGAATACAAAATACTATCCTCCCAATGAATCTTCTAGCCGAGATGTTGAGTATGAATTGTAACAATAAATGTATCTGCTTGTGAAATTAAAAGCTTGGTCTTTCTTGGATTGTTCTTATTATTCTATAAAGTTCTTCTTTGTATTAGATAATTTTGGGGGGTCGGGGGGGGAGTGATAAAGAAATTTTTTAAAGAACACCACTGCCTCAGTAATTAGGATGCCAGCCTAGATTCTATTGCTATTTAAATAACATAAGCAGCTGTGAATTTACTACTACTACTACTACTACTACTACTACTACTACTACTACTACTACTACTACTACTACTACTACTACTACTACTACTACTACTACTACAACCATCATCATCATCATTGCATGCCATCAAATCAATTCTGACTCATGGTGATCCTTTCTATAGTTTTCTAGGGAGAGAGTATTCAGAAGTGGTTTGCTATTTGCTTCTTCTGGGGACACCCTGGGACTGTGCAGCTTTCCCATGATAACACAGGCTGGCTTTTCAGGGAGGCATCATGGGAATTTTACTCCTAAGCCAAAAACCTAGCTCACTGGGCTATCTAGCCAGTTGAAATTATTGTAATAGGGAGAATACCCCTTCCCTAAAAATAATTTATACCTATAAAAGTCAAATGTCCCCATGTGGGTCCCTAAAACCAGCCAACATGTGTTAACTGTCTCCGTCCATGTTGTGCATATATGTACCTGGTGTGTGAGAGATGGTCAACATCGGGGTCCAGACTGTAGGTGGGGGCCCTGCGCCCCTCTAAACAGAAAAAACAAAAAAACAACCCCCAGCAGCCAGTGTGACATGACACAGCCAATCAGGGAGGCCTGCCACAGCATGTGAGAGAGGCGGGGGAAAGGCTGTGCCTACACAAGCCAAATGGCCGCCACAAGCAGAGAGCGCTGCGGCCCATCTGGCCTCCCACCCAGCACCATAAACCACCGCAATGGACGGGGATGCAAGGATGCCTGAGCTGGCTGCTGTGCCCCTCACGACACTGCCACCAGACCGACCTTTGCCTCTCATGAAAAATGAGGGGGGAACCCAAGCTGGCAGGCAGGTATCTGCCAGGGAAGGCACCTTCCCTTGCGGACACCTGACTCTTGCCCTTGCCAATCCCCCTCGCTGTTTTGAGGCTGCCCTCCAAACAGCAAGGGGGAGATCCCTAGGGGGCAGGCAAGTATCCACCAGGGAAGGTGGACACAGACCTGCCTGATGCCTTGGGAACTCCCCGTCACAGTTTTGAGGCTGGCCTAAAAAAAACAAGGGGGGAATCCCAAGCTGGCAGGCAGGTATCTGCAGGGGAAGGCCCCTTGCCTTGTGGAGATCTGCCTCTCACCCTAGCCAAGAACCCAAAGGCGGCGGCGTCTCCTCACCCAGACAGCCTGCAACACCCACACGGTGAACCAGCGCCCCCCCCAACCCGAGCGAAGACGGGCAAAATAACTAGTAGGCCTATAAAATGGACTGAAAAAGTACTATTGTTTTTTAACAGTCTGGCCTCAGACCAGCCATCTTTCCACAATGTGTCCCTTGTAATACACAACATGTGTCACAGAGAATAGCAGAAATACATGCTGTTTTAAAAAGGGGGAAACAGCCCTTGGTTCTCTTTTAGAACTAGAAAAGATTCTATAGATATCTTGCCTTAAAACTTTCATTTTAGCAAAAAGGAATTTGTCATTTCTCCGCAACTGGTCTCCATCTCCAGATGAAAAATAATCTTGTTTTGATTTATGTATTTAATATTTCACACTGGAAATATAAAACTACAGTGGTTATTTTATAGTGCCTTAGATCAGGAAATATGGGGGTAATTTATTATATTTATTATTTGGCTTTAGAAAACTATAAATCAATGTTATTGAAAATTAAACGTAGGTTAGATTGCAAGAGACCATTGAGGTATAACAATGTTTTACATATGGCTTCTGAGGATATGATGAGAATCTGAATTATTCATATGAGGCCCTAGATATTCCTTCAACTTAATCAAATTAATAAAACAATTTCATTCCAAGACCTATTAGTACTCAGCAGGAGCCAAGTAAAAGACGTACATTTATGCTTCATTTCCCACCCTATCCCCTTTGGTCTTCTACTGGGGATAAAGAAATGAATATATACAATATATTCATATATAGTGTATACATGAACATCTTGAGCTAAATTCAACCTTCTGCTGATGGAACTTAATTTTTCTCCTAGTATTGCTCAAAAAATGGCTTTTAAGAGTTTCCCAGTCTCCCAAACTAGTGAGAAATGGGGCTGCAGAGGAGAAAGTAGGATTGCTCCTCCCATTCCATTTTATTTCCATTTTTCTGATATCAGACGTACCCCACTGGATCCAGCTCTCCATCTATCTTAGGTACTATGTATAAAACATTGACCATTCTTTCTAATGTAAAATCTCTGTGAATCCTATTCTTAAGAGAGAGCTATAAAACTCACTGCTATTATTATGTTACTTGTTGTGGGTGCCACCACTAAAGCCCCTCAATTATGTATTTGTTTTTCATACTTGCTGTATACTGTACTGGGTGGAACTGGCTACTTGCCCTCATGTCCCACTCTCCCAATGAAATCCCAAAATTGGAAGTTAACTGCGACACTGTCAAGTGATGATGTTCACTTAATACTAGGAAATTAGTCTCATGTATTTAATGATAAGAACTGCAGTTTGCCAACATAAGGTGAAACTCAGAAAATTCGAATATTGTGCAAATGTCCATTCATTTCACTTAAAAGGTAAAACAAATATAGATATATGAGATATACTCACTACATGCAAATCGAGATATGTCATGCCTTAATTCATTATAATTGTGATGATCATTGTGTACAGAGTACATGAGATTATGTGATGATTATGGAGTACATGAGATTGGGGGGGGGAGTTGGGTTTTTCATAAACTGTAAGTCATAAGCATCAATATTATATCAAAGTAAGGCTTGAACTATCTTGCTTTGCATGTAATGAGTCTATCTCATATATTTGTTTCACCTTTTAAGTTGCATTACTGAACTGAATGAACATTTGCACAATATTCTAATTTTCTGAGTTTTACCTGTATATTCATTATAACACAAAATTGTCTGTGAAAGATAGTTTAAACTTGTAGATTGCAAAGTCCAGTTCTCCACTTGTTTCTGGACTGCAAATCTTAATGTCAGCCAGTGGAAATCAAGGCACAGTAAAACCCTGTTTTACAGAAGCCTCATTTTACAGAAATTTCACAGAAGTTTTTTTTTTTTTTTTTTGCTGAAAACGTGTCCCAATTTACAGAAAAACCTTGTTTTACAGAACATGATTTCCCAGAGTGCATTGCACCTGGCAGGCTATAAAAGACCACCCGCAGCCATTCTGGGCCCTGTGGGTGGCAGTAGAGTGGTCTGGAGAGAAGTTAGAGTGTTTTTTATTTTTATTCTTTTTTTTTTTTTGGAGTGAGGGGGTCCCCACATGCATTCTTATGGGAATGCCTCATTTTACAGGAAAAAATTGAGTTAAGGGAAAATCTACCGAATGGACTTTTTCCATAAAGTGGGGTTTTACTGTAGTTGCAATCAAACCACTTTTGGCAGGCACAGTTTGCCCATTCTATTGTAATGGGAAGGGATAGAAACCTTCATCTATTAAGTATACTATTTACGGGATGTTATGCATACCAAGCCAGCCTATGTAGTCTTGAGCAATCTGTGCTGTCCCTGGGTACCCCTAGAAAGGAATGATAAACCACTTCTGTGTATTTTCTACCTACAAAGCCCTGGAAGGGGTCACCATAAGTCACAGTTGGCTTGATGGCATACAATTATTATTATTAAACCTATAACTTTTTACAAGTGTAAAAGGTGAAAGGGAAAAAGCAAGCGAGCTATTAGCATAGTAATTATAAGATCATAATCTTGACCTTACATGTTTGCTTTTGACAGGTGGAGTGGAAAGTGAACAGCTTCTTTTCTGCAGAAAGGTGCTACATTCAGAGCCAAGAGGAATTCTCATTAAAGTGAATTACCATAGCCCATTCCTGACTCATCTCCAGAAGAACATGCGCTCTTATTTCTTATGCTACAGAGAAGACAGTTTTCACAGTTTTCACAGTTTTCATGGTTAGTTGTCAGGCGAGGACTGGCGTGGAGTGTGAGAGGACTAAACCTTTGGACAACTACGATACTCCTGGAACATATTTAGTTCAGTCCCATAGCTCAGCCTAACCTATATCACAGGGTTGTTGCAATCATGAATTGTATGGGAAGGACTGTCCTGACATTTTTTTAAGGAAATGCAAGCGCGGTGCCAAAATGGCCGCCGTGCTCTTTGCGGGCCCCCCCCCACTGGACGAAGGCATCCGGGTAGTTAGGGGGCGTGGCCAGCACCCTTATATAAGGGGCGGCCATGAGGCAGCCGAGCTGCCATTTTGCGAAGCGACGGAGCGGAGAAGTTTTTCCCTCTTACCTCTGTCGCTCTTGCCTTTCATAGGGAAGCCTCTGGCTGCTAATTTTCTTGACTTTCCCGGCTTCCCATCGTTTAGCTGCTATGCCCTCTAAGAAGAAGGCGACTGCGAACGCGGCTCGTTCTGCACGGAGGCGCCAGCCGGGTCGGAGGACCGCGGCTGCGCCTTCCCAGCAGCCTCCTTTGCCTGAGCCCACCGGGACCGGTGGGATGGGGTTAATTGCCCCTTGGCCCGGGGCGGGGTGTCCGCGTACCTGCCCAGCTGGGGCCGCGGCCCCCGGCCCGCAAGCAGTGGCCACTGCCTCTGGCATGGCCCATTCTGCGGGGCCTTCTTCCATTGGTGCGCAGCTTCCTGCGGGGGGTTTCAGCCATGGGGGGTGGCTGGGTTCCCTCCCCTGGCAGGGTACCCCCCGGCCCTGCAGGGGCCGGGCCTGGGGTCATGGCCGTATATGGGCCACGGGGTCCAGGGACCTGGACCGGCGCCTGCAGCCAGTGGGCCGGCTGGCCCTTTGCCCCCACTTGGCTTAGGGGGCTACGTTAGTGTTGAGGCCCTTCTGGCCTGCGTTGCGGCCCTCGTGGCATCCCTCGCGAGGGTTAACCACTCGGGGGTGCCTTTTGGGTGCAGGTTGATCCTTTGTCTGCCGGGCAGCGGCAGGCGCAGGACGGGTCGAGCTGCCTGAGGCGTGTGGGCCGGTTTCGGCCACTGCCTTGCAGCTCCCCACTCAACAGGCTGATGCTGGTCAGGCCCCGTCAACGAGCTCAATTGCGGTCGTGAGCTCCGATGCCCCCAGCGGGCCGGAACCCCCAGTGGGGGCGGCCCGTGGGGGTGCAGCATGTGAGTATGCGGTTCAATCTAGTGCACCCACACACCTACCCACGTTGGGGGGGGGCATTCCAGTGGCCGTGGCCTCGCATGGGTGGTGCGACGGTTCAGTCGCCGACGTCCCACCCGGTGACTTCACCTCTCACCCAGGGCCCCGTTGGGGTGGTACCTCTTATTCAGTCGGGAATGTGTTAGGGGTGGCCGGGTTGGTCCAGGCTCCTTTCCAGATCCCTGTGGTTCCCACCGTGCCGGTGTTGGCATTGCCGACAGCGGGGTATACCTTGCCCCTGGGGGACCATTTGGCCCAGGCCACCAAAGAGAAGATCTGGCGTGGGGAGTATGTAGACATCTTCTCCCTTCTTAACAGAGAGCCCACCAAAGAGGAGAGGGAGGGGCAGGATGAGAAGGATAAGGAACAGGCACATCATCGTAAGCCGCCACGTACGTGGGCCACTTGGTTGCCGGCGTACCTCATATACATGACGGTCTACCTCATGGCCCGGCCGGATCTGGCAATTCTGATGGTCCATTATTTGGACAACATTTACCGGGCGATGGTAGACTTCCCGGGCCCGTCGTGGTTGCCTTACGACGAGGAATTCCATATGCGGATTCCCCTGCACCCTGAGATGAGGTGGGATGAGCCCTGCCAGAAGCTGTGGCTTCTGTACATGACTCCCATGCGCCCTGCGCCTGGGGAAAGATACTATTGTGGACATGTGGTCCAGCGTGCGGTTCCAGCACAGACACCCCACCAGGTGGTGGGGCAGGGGGTTCCAGCCCGCCTGCTGTGCTGGACTTTCTCGTTCAATGGTTCCTGCAGTAGGAAGAATTGCCGGTACAGGCATGAGTGTCCCTCTTGCGCTGGCCCCCATGTGGCCTCCGCCTGCCCCAGGCCTGGAGGGGTGTGGGGCAAGGGTAGGGGCGGACAAGGGGCTGGCAAGACTGCCGCAGAGGGAGCTGGTCCACCGAAAGGCCCCCTCCCCAATTAATGTGGACATGTTGGAGCGTTGGCTCGCATCGTACCCGAAGGGGGCAGATGCGGTTTACCTGCTTCAGGGTTTTCGACTGGGGTTCCATATTCCTTTCCAGGGTGATAGGTCCCCCCAAGATGCCCCCAACCTTTTGACCCTTAAGGGGAGGGAGGAGGTGGCTGCCGCCAGCATTTCTAAGGAGGTTGATGCGGACTGGGTTGCTGGCCCTTTCCCTGCACCCCCGTTCCCCAACCTTAAAGTGTCACCCTTGGGCTTGGTGCCCATGAAGTCACCGGGCGAGTTCCGCCTGATCCATCATTTGACCTACCCAGCCGGCCGATCAGTCAATGATGCTATCCCTGATGACCTTTGCTCGGTCAGGTATACATCTTTTGACCAAGCGCTGCGCATGGTGCGCTCATGTGGCCCGGGTGTGCTGTTGGCTAAGTGCGACATTAAGTCTGCCTTTCGCCTCCTACCGGTTCACCCGGGTGACTTTGAGTTGCTGGGTTTTAAGTTCCGGGGTGAATATTATTCGATAAGGCCATGCCTTTTGGCTGTTCCATATCGTGCTCGGCCTTCGAGCGTTTTAGCACCTTCCTACAGTGGGCTTTTGTCCGCAGGTCTGGGTCCCGGTCTGTAGCCCATTACCGGGATGATTTTTTATTCGGGGGTGAACGGGGCTGGGACACATGCACACGTCTCCTCAACACATTTCAGACGCTAATGGAGGAACTGGGTGTCCCTTTAGTGCCCGAAAAGACCGAGGGCCCATCTACACAGCTAGTCTTCCTGGGGTGGAGATTGACACGGTAGCGCAGGCTTCTAGGTTACCAGGGGATAAGGTGTCAAGGATAGTGGCCCTTATCTCGGACTTGCTTGCTAAACGCAAGGCATCACTGCGAGAACTGCAGGTGCTGCATGGTCACCTTAATTTCGCTTGCAGGGTGGTCGCACCGGGCAGGGCATTTGCTCGGCGCTTGTGCGATGCCATGACAGGCTTATCCAGGCCCCACCATAGGGTGAGACTAACCCAGGGCATTAAGGCAGATATGCTTATCTGGCTCCAGTTCTTGAGGGAGTTCAATGGGGTGTCATTTTGGAGGTCTGACCTTCTGGCTTCCCCTCGTTTCCAGATACAGTCCGATGCCTCTGGGTCCCTGGGTTATGGGATGTACTTCAATGGGAAGTGGGACTATGGTGGGTGGCCACCAGCCTGGTCAGGTAAGGGTCGCCTGCGGGATCTTACGTATTTGGATTTTTTTCCCATCCTGGGGGCCTTGATGCTATGGGGTGAGGGGTGGGCCAACTCGGTCGTTCATTTCTGGTGTGAAAATGTGGCTGTTGTCCACATTGTCAACTCACAGACTTCCAAATCACCCAGGGTAATGGACCTGGTGCGCCAGTTTGTATTGCGCAGCCTGCGCCTTAATGTGCTGTTCCGGGCCAGGCATGTCCCGGGGGTCAATAATGATATCGCTGATGCTTTGTCCCGCCTGCAGATCTCCTGGTTCCGCGCCTTGGCCCCGGATGCGGAGGAATTTCCCTCGCCACTCCCGGACGAGATATGGACCTTTGGCAAGGAGAGGTGAACCGGGCGATCGGCATGTCGCTAGCGCCACGCACGCGTAAGGCGTATCAACACGCATTCAATTCTTTCAGGGCATTCTGTGCCCAATTCCGGCTGCCAGATACCTGGCCGATCCCGGTGGCCCATATACTTCAATTCATGGTTGACCTGCATTCCCAGGGCTTTGCACCTCGCACCATAGCATCCAGGCTGTCAGCGCTGGCTTTTATGGCCAAAGTAGGCGGACATGCGGACAGTACCGCTGACTTATGTGTGAGACACGTTTTGGAGGGGTGGGCGCGGGAGCGTGGGCGTAGCCCGGATGACCGCCACCCAATTTCCCCAGGGGTTCTTACCCAACTGGCACGGGGCTGGCAGGACCTATGTTTTGATAGGTATGAGGCAGCCCGGTTTCATGCGGCTACAACGGTGGCCTATTTTGGAGCGCTCCGCATCAGCGAGCTTGTGATGCTGTCTAAGGCGGATGCAAGTCGTAGGGCACTGGAACTCGAAGATGTCTATGTGGCCAGAGACTGGGCTCAGTTGAGGATATGCTCCTCTAAAACGGATCAGCATGGCGTGGGCAGTGGAGTAAGACTGCTACGGTGTTCTTTGGCAGACATCTGTCCGGTTGGTGCCCTACAGGAGTTCCTTGCACTGCGTGGCACACACCATGGCCTGTTTTTCTGTCACCAAGATGGGTCTCCCCTTACTAAATTTCAATTTTGGAGGGTGCCGGTAGGCACTAGCCAGTGTTGGCCTCCCTGGGGCTCGTTGCAGCACCCATTCATTCAGGATAGGGGCGGCTTCTACTGCAGCTGTTTTTGGGTACTCCGGGGCTGACATACGCCGCATGGCAGGGTGGGGATCACAATGTTTTCAGTTTGTGTTCGCCCTCTTCAACCGTGAGTACCAGTTTTGTCACTGCACTGTTTCTCCCCCCCTTTTTTCCTCGACAGACCCTGGGTGTCGTATTACACCGGTGACAGTGTGCCTGGTGGGCCATAGCCATGTGCACAGGGCAGCGCGTTACGCTGCACAGGGTAGCGCGTTACGCTGCATAGGGCAGCGCGTTACGCTGCGGCGACAGAGTGGGGACCCCGACTGGGACTGGATGCATCCGCACGTCTCAGGTGGTATGGTAAGCGCGGCATGTTATGGCGGGAACTGTTGCCATTCCTTTTCTACATCAGGGATGCTGACTCGCCTGATGTCCTGGTTATGAACCTTGGGGGCGATGGCTTAGGGCGGGCCACTGGCCTATCGCGGAAGCTTGCGATTTGCAGTGACCTGCCCTACTCACGTTATGTGTGGCCTGCCATAACCCTCAATTGGTCGGACACGATACCGCGGTACGCTTACAGGGGGGCGTGCGGCCTCGAGGCTCTTGACCGAGCCGACGCTCCGTGAACGGGGCTATTGCCCGGTTCCTTTTCGACAAAGGTGGGGGATGCGTCATTCGCCTCCCCGACATCAGTCTGCAAAATTACGAGCTTTTCCTCAGGGGATGGGGCCCATCTGTCGCAGGGAGGTATGGACCTCTTGTTAGTGGATTGGCGAGCAGGCCTGTTGACCGAGCTGACGGTCTTGGGGGGGCGGTGAGCCTTTTGGGAAGCCTCCCCGTGTGGCGGGTAGCACTGGTAAGGTAAACATTTATGACCCACAGGTATCCGGCAGGTTCGCAATTGACTGGACAACACTAGACACGTATAAGTTGGTTAAACGTTGTCCGGTCAACGACGAACCAGGCGACGGGGTAATGGCTACAGCTAGACAGCATGCATCACCCCGCGATTTTACGGATACACGTCAGAGGGTGGGGTCATTAGTTAGATATTGACTACGGTCAACAATTTGTTTGTTGTCAACAAACAAATTGATACAAATAGCTACATTGTAACAATTGCCGTTAGCAATTTTGGGTGGTACCTTACCAGTGTTACTTCGGCCTGCTTGCCTTAAGAATTATAATTGGTCAATTACCAATAGAAATTTATAATTCGGACTAGGGCATGAATCAATAAATGTGGCCCAATGCCTTTATCCACTTTCATCGGTGTCTGAGTCCTTTATTGGGGGGTGCGCCTGCAATGCAAGCGCGGTGCCAAAATGGCCGCCACGCTCTTTGCGCCCCCCCCACCGGACGAAGGCATCCGGGTAGTTAGGGGGCGTGGCCAGCACCCTTATATAAGGGGCGGCCATGAGGCAGCCGAGCTGCCATTTTGCGAAGCGATGGAGCGGAGAAGTTTTTCCCCTCCACCCCCTCCCTAATTAACAGTGTGATATTTTGGTCGCTTCGGGGCCGGGTGGGAATTTTTGGCTGGGACTCACAATTGGCTCTTGGGTCCTGGTTTTTTCGCCCATCCCACACTGTTGCTATGGTTTGATATAGGGGTTTTGTCTGTTCCTGCTGTTGACTTTGGTCACATGGGCGGGTAGCACTGGTAAGGTAAACATTTATGACCCACAGGTACCGGCAGGTTCGCAATTGACTGGACAACACTAGACAGGTATAAGTTGGTTAAACGTTGTCCGGTCAACGATGAACCAGGCGACGGGGTGATGGCTACAGCTAGACAGCATGCATCACCCCGTGATTTTACGGATACGCGTCAGAGGGTGGGGTCATTAGTTAGATATTGACTACGGTCAACAATTTGTTTGTTGTCAACAAACAAATTGATACAAATAGATGCATTGTAACAATTGCCGTTAGCAATTTTGGGTGGTACCTTACCAGTGTTACTTCGGCCTGCTTGCCTTAAGAATTATAATTGGTCAATTACCAATAGAAATTTATAATTCGGACTAGGGCATGAATCAATAAATGTGGCCCAATGCCGTTATCCACTTTCATCGGTGTCTGAGTCCTTTATTGGGGGGTGCGCCTGCAAAGAGGTTGTGCTGTAAGTGTAATAAACAAATTAATAAATAAAGGACAGAGTACATTTTGTAGACATGGGCACAGTGAAATTGAAATAAGTTCATGTATTTGCCAGTTCAGTGATGGATACCCTCTGGTTGCTGAAGGCATACAATTCTCAGTTTTCTCAGACAGGTTGGGGCACTTAGAACTTTTATATCTACTAGTCTTGATACTTGTTTCATCTCCCACTCTATTCCCCAGTGGACATAGATATACACGCTTCTTGCTGTTTTGTAAAGGCACTGGGAATACAGTAGTACCTGAAATAAAGTCCAATTCGGATAAAGTCATGGTTTTCATGCACACGTGATGCATCACATAAAGTCCAAAACCGCTAAAATGGACTTTATCCGAGGTATTTGGTATAGGAACCTTGGATAAAGTCCATTTTTGGACGTTATCCGATGCATCACCCATTTGATTCGGATAAAGTCAAAAATCGGATAGTCCAAACTTGTGGAACCAAGTTTGGACTTTATCCGTGATACTACTGTACCTGAAAAAATTCTCAGAATGCAGGATAGAGAACAACCACTATTTACTAAGAAGAAGGGATGTGAATCTTGCTGCTTCTTGCTCTGTTTAAGAATCAGAGATGGGAAAACTCAGATTTCTGTATACCCAGGTCACCCAGGAAAGAAGTCTTTAAAAAAGACTGTTTCACTTTCAGAAAACTTCAGGGAGTATTTCTGAAAGTACTCAGAAATTGACAATGTCCTGGCTATTCTGTCACATGGTCTGATGTCCATGTATAGGATTTAAATGGCATGAAATGAAGAATGCAAAAACAAACAAAATCTTCTTCCAAGAATGCTGGAAAATCCCAAATAGTCAGGGAAAGGGTTGCTAGTATGTCATTGCTAGAAATAAAACATTTAACTAGAATTTGTGACAACCCTGCCTTATAGTAATGAAATGGTAAAAAAGGCTGCATGTGTGCTATTATTTCACAACTATTCTCCTATGTTTTTCAATTTCCCTAACAGTGCATATTTTCTGGAAATTGCCCCAGCAGAGAAATTGTCATTACTACCTCCTTTGGGGCATCCAGTAATGCTGCTTGGTGAGTGCTTAGAAGCTGAATAAGGCATTTGTTGTTACAGTACTAAAAAAGTACTTGTAACTGTTGCTGAGGGGGAAAAGGTATTTTAATAATAACAAATATTCACACAACATCTTGATCAGTTTATGGCAGGGAGCAACAGATGAAAACATCCAGGATGAAGTAACAATGTTCAGTTCAGTATAGTAAGGGCTTATGAGGAAGCTAGGGAGACTGCAAAACACAGGAGAATTAATAACACAGGAACTGCACAGCAAACAGCATATACCATATGTCACCTTCTCAAGATAAGACAAGCACTAAGGTCCATCGGCTTTGAGTCCAATGAAAATTTTCAGAAAATTCTTACCTCTTCCCAGAATTTTGAGACTGAACTCCTCTTTTGTTCCACTTTCCGATTAAATGTCCAATATTACAGAGGAAGAAGTGGCAAAGTGTTCATATATATCTGTATATACAGTAATACCTCAGATAATGTTTGCATCAGATAATGCTAAAACTGCATAACGTTAAGCAATCTGGGGGAAAAAAGCATTGCATAACGTTAAAATCCTGTGTGATGCATCGGATAACGTTTGCTAAATCCTGTGCCAGTTACAATGTATCTCTATGGAGTTTTAATGTTATGTGATTCATCCCTTAGGATTCTAACATTATCCGATGCATGCTAAGATAATGCTAAGACTTGTGGAACCAAGTTTTAGCGTTATCTGAGGTTTTACTGTACATATATCTCACCTAAACTTTACAATAATATGCTTGACCTGAGCTTTTTTGAAATTGTTATTGGGAATTTGCCTTACTTCTAAACTTTGGGAGCCTAAATCAAATATTGTTTTTGACCCACTATTAGATTTTTAGAAATGAAAGCTTGCATCTGAATTGCTAGCATCACATCTACCTATCAGTAGCAATGTACAACAGGAAAATAAAAGCATTATTATTGTTTAAAACAGGGTTTGTTGTAAGATACAGTGTAAGTATCCTGTGCCCCACCAATCATACTGCCAAAGATCCTGAGTCCCATTAGGGTAAAAACAAAAGGCCAGCTTCTCCCAAGAAATAAAGTTATGTTGACAGGCATTGTGTAATTACATTTATCTCCTCCTCCTCCTCCTCCTTCTTGAGTTACTAGTAGCATGCCAAAAGAGACTAAAGATCTGAATTCATAGTAATAAATGTTATGAAAATCCTACTTCCTATAATATCATAGTACCAATTCAGAGCCACTGCTATACTTTTTGTCTCTTTTACAATAAGGTCTACCACATAAAATAAAAAGGAGGTTAATATTTGAAAGCACGGTCCTTTCCAAAGTTTGTGTGCAGCACCTGGTATTCAGGTGTATTTTGACTATGAATTTCCATTATTTCTCATTATTAGTAATGGTTGATGATCATATTTCCTTGTGTTAACTATTCCTTTCAGTGGAGGAGTGCCATAGCATGTCTGTGGTTTGTGCTTCACGGCAAAACCAGATTGAATGCTCTTGGAATTGGTGTCAGAGTAAAGAGATGAAGTTCAGGGTTCATCCATCCATTAACTTAGTTGCTGTGAGTGATGATTCCACTCCTTTTTGTAGCTGGGTTAAAAAGTAGCAAAGAGAGACATGCCAGGCAAAGAAAGAATAGGAGAAATTGGTATTGTGTCAATTTTGTATGGAAAAAAGTGTGAATGGTTTTTATGCATTTTAAACAAATATAACCTGCTTCGTTGCTCCAAGAAGTTATCAAAATAACCCATAAAACCACACTCAGTAATCTTACAATTAAATCACATTCTGCAAGGCTGAAGTTCCCATGTCAATACAAACACACACACACACATATATATAAAGAGTAAAGAAAGAAGAACCTTTCTGTTTTGTGATCATTTAAATTCATTGCATGTTTACCAAGGTGAAAGGATTAGTGCCCTGGAGATAATTTGCTTTCATAAGCTTTCAACTAGAGCTGAAGAAGTTTCACATCTTGATTCTTTTCCAACAGCTCTCTCTCTCCCCCTCTCAGCTAGGCACAGAGGAGCAAGCTGAGACATATTGATTGCCAGCAGACTCTTCCAACAAAAATTGCCTTGTCTGATTCACTTAAACTAGGAGGGATGAGTTAACTTGTCCCAGTTCTCAACCATCTTGTCTAATAGTGTGGTGAGGTACTGAAGCATTCTTGTTTGATAAGCAACATGAGGTTTCTTCTATGAAATAATGCCAAGGTCTCAGACCATATGCAGAGATCATTCACGCAGCCCATAATTTCATGCATTTTGCATAAAGCCATTGGTGAAATAGTGATTTCTTCAGATTGAAAGAAGAAGAAAGTGTCAAAAATTGGGGAGCAGCATTAAACTTCTTTTCAGATTCACATATAAAAATGTTAAAAGTAGAGAAGGAAAGTGGAGCAAAATTTTGCAGGTTTAAACATTAAACCTGGTAGGACACATTTCCTACCCAGAACAGGTAACAAGAATAAAAATATAAAAGAGCCCAGGTAAACAGTATGTATAACAAAAATGAGGGACAACTAATTAAAGAAAAACAAATAAAATCAAATACAAATGGTTTTGTGGCATTTTAAAGACTAACAGTTTATTTCAGTATGGGTTTTCTGGATTCCAGTAAAAATAAACAAACAGATGTAAGCAATATTGTAATTGGTGTCCGCTTCCTCTGGTTGGTACAAGAAGTCCTTAGCCAAAAATTCTGCTAGGCTCCTATCCAAGCCACTTTCCTTGCTTTGTCTGTGCCCAAACCCAAGTCGTCATTGGCGCATGCCTCTGGCAGCAATCGGCAGACAAGTAAATGGGCTGGATTCTGTATCTCTCTACATTCACACTGTGTGTTGTTGTCTGCCAGCCGCCCCCACATGAACATATTGGTCTTGTATTTAGGGACTCTGACCCTCAGCCTATTCAGAGCCCTCCAAGTGATGTAGGGGAGGCTGAGATCCTCAGCTATATCCTCCCTTTACCCTTGTCCAGTGAGCTCCTTCCTCCATCTTCTAATTTGGTTTTCTCTTGTGTACCCTCAAGAATATTTGTTCTTGCCATAAAGCTGTAACTGGATCTGAGCCAGTGGACATGAGGCTCATATCCATTGAGGATATCGAGGGTCCATCTCTTGCTTAGTTCTCTCAGCGTCCACTGCTACTTCTCTCCTTAGCTTAGGTGGAGCAATGCCAACAGGAGGGTAAATTTTCTCAAATGGTGTATGTCTGAGGCGTTCTGTCACTATACACATGGCTTCATTAACAGAGATGTCAACTTGTTTTGTGTGTGTGGATGCACTCCATGCTGGAGCAGCATACTTTGCTGCAGAGATACTTAGGGCCAAAGGTGATGTCCACAGCATGGTGTCATGAAAACCTGGGGTTGCGCACCTCACCCAGATTGAGTGCTTCCCCCTTCCCCTCTGTTGTTTGTGGCCTAGATCGAGGCTTGCCCACTTTTACCTTCAAGGCTGGAATATCCCGCCTGATGAAATTTCCCAGGCAGATGAAAGTGAAAGCAACCTCCCTTTAGGATTTACAGTAGCAATCATTATCTCCAAGTAAATGTCCCCTTTGAGCAAACTTGTTCCTCAAGGTTATGTTGGTGTGAAAGTGTAGCCTTATTGACAGCTTCAAACCTTTGTTTATCTGTTCTCCACGAAAACTCCCCTTCTTCGCAGCAAAGATGTGACTCCACAGCTTGCCTTTTGAGAGTTTTATTGAAGCTTAATATTCATCCCTAATATGCAGGATAAACGTGCAAAGAACTAATCTATTGTACTCTAACCTACAAACTGATAAAATAATAAAAGATAAAATAGCTAACCTCTGTATAAAGCTGGTAGAACACGGGCTTTAATAGCCCTCATGTGAGACTTATGTTGGCATGGTCTTGGTTGAGAGTAATACAGGCTCCCGACTATCTGGGGAAAAGTCCCTCTCGAGTTTCCAAACCTAGGGTCTTAAATACCCTTTTTACTTCCTCACACCTTCCTCTAGAATGTTAAAGATGTGGAATGACTTAATGTGTTTTGACTATTATCTTGTTGTTTCAAATTTGACATCATGTTCTCATTCCTGGGATTCCCCCTTTTTTGATTGGCATCCCTATTCTCTATGACATGCTAATGTGCAGAGTGTGTGCATAAATGTTAATGACATAAATGCTTTCTCTGTTTGAGAGTTAGCCTTTCTCAACCTTAAAAATAATATAAAAACCATAGTGTAACTTAAGTTAATATAAAGTAATTCAAAGAATAATAATGTCCCTTAGGATTTTCATGACACATGGATGGTTGGGTTCCCCATTTATAGTTTTTGCTTTTCCTGATGATGTTGTTCCTTGTACTAACCCTATTAGAAAGTATACAGTAACAAAGAATGTGGAGGAATGGGGATGCTTGTTTCATTCTCTTAACCATTTTCTTGTGAATTCCTTATCCCATCTAAAGTATTTATTTATTTTGTAAACCTCCCATAATTAGTGTAGAGCCTTGCCCTAGGTGATTCACAATAAAAGTAAGATGTTTATTGATGTAGCTGTAGCCATTACAAAAGATATGCAAAGTGGGAAAAGATGAGCATGGGTCTGGAACCTTGGTGGTGGTGGTGGTGGTGGTGGTGGTGGGGTAGGCAAGCTTAATGTAGATGGGGGGGGGAGGTAGTTAGGAAGAGCTGGGGAAATTTTAACTTTCCTATTTCATTCTCTTTTTCCCCCACAGCAAAACACCACACTGATTCATGAGAAAGACTGAGTTGGGGCAGGAAGCTGTAGCTGTAACTGGAGAATTATGAATGTGGATAAGAAAAGGGCCAGGAAGCTCACCTTCTATCTCAAATAGCAAGATATTTCAGGTAGGAGCCAATTTCTTGGAAAACTATCTTTGTATATGTCATTTCCAGAGACTCCTCCCGATAAAGATTCAAGCCATTTAATTTGAGCTAGAATTTCATGGCATAATTATTGGCCTGCTAGGAGGGAGATGCATGCAGAGACAAGATTATTATAAGTGTAAACAAAAATGTATGAGAGCACCAGGAGGCACAGAAATCCACTGAGCTATTTTCCCTGTGGAATGAGCCAACTATGATTTTTTAAAAACTTATTTTGCCCAGCAAAGATGCTAGATCCATGATGTCAAACCTTGGCACTCCAGATGTTCTTGGACTTCAATGCCCAGAAGCCCAAGCACCCATGAATCCGCCCAAATGGGTTTACTGCGATTCATCCAGCCCACAACGCCCTCATTGCTCCTTCCGCTTCCAGGAGTGATGAGGGCGGCGTGGGCCGGATGAATTGCAGTAATTCATGTGGATTCATGGGGGCTTGGGCTTCTGGGAATTGAAGTCCAAGAACATCTGGAGTGCCAAGGTTCGACATCACGGTTCTAGATGAGGATTTCCCGCTGGCAATTATTTGGATCAGGATGTCCAAAACTGCCTTCAACCAGCTACCTTGAGTAGCTGTACTGAAATGCATGGGATAAATGAGCAGTCAGACAGATTTCATTTTGTTTTGCAAAACCAGGGTGTTGGAGTAATTACTTGTCCACTTGTAGGAATTTGCCGTCTCCAGGTGCTGAAGGGAGGCAAGTCATTTAGGGTTCTTGGATATGATGTTTTCCATATTGAAGGCTTTGCATTTTTCATCATTGAAATTGAAAAGAGAAGAAGCTTTGCTTTGTAAAAATCAATAAACTGGGTTTTTTTGTATCTTGTCCCCCTAAACAATGTGAAACAAAAGTCATATGTTTCCCTCCATTCATCTTAATGGAGTATTAATGGCTTTAAAGGCTAGCCATGGCCATTTAAATGTGAATGCTATTAATCAGCCAGCTTAAATACAAACACTCAGCCTCAGGGTCCTGTGGTTTAATTGCATAGGGAAGTGGAGCCCAATTTGAATTTGTGAGTGAAGACTTTTGAGGGGGGGGAGCAGCTGGAGTGGAGAGGAAGGAGGCATGTGAATAACCTAGACAGAAAAGAAGTAAAATAACTTAAAATGAATAAGAGCAAAAAGCGGCAAATACCATTTGCATTTACAGGTGTGTTTATAGTGTTATTATTATATTTTTGCAGTCACAAATTATTCCCAGTCTGTATAAAATGAAGTTGCAGTTTCCTTTTTATTGCCACTGCAGTAACTTGCAAAAAACACATCCATCCATCTGTGAGTACATGTGCACGCACACACTCACACACAGTGGTCTCGTGTGTCCTTTGAAAGCCAGGATTTTGAACTGATCCCCTCCTGTTTCAGAATTATTAGGAAAATAATAACAGGGGATGGCCAGTCTTATGTTCTATATTTACATGCCTGAGCATTACCCCCTTATGGGAACTACCATGCCATTCTCATGAGGCACTGGTTGTGCATATGGCTGCTTATGCCCGATGCCCTGTCAGACTGTGGCTGCTATATATGGCACTGTAGACGAAGTGTGCATTTTCCCTTTAAGTACAGCCTAACCTCTAAACTGCCTCCTTCCCTGTGTCCTTTGGATTAGAAAAGCCACTCATTAAGAACCATACAGACTGTTATCAATCTACATTATAGAATGTTGCTTAATAAACCTCCCGAGTGCTGGTAGCAGAAGGGGTTTATTAAGCAACAATCTGTAAAGGAGCCAAAATAATCAGCAGCTAGGTGTATGTGGATGGGTTGAAAGAAGATGGGCCCAGAGCAGCTTGGGGGAAGTGGTAGTTAAACGGAGGAGAGTAGCGGTTAAGCCAGAGCAATTCTGCAGTAAGATTAAGACGGAGGGGGAAAATCTGACATTGTGGTGGTAAATGAAAACAGAAAGAAAGAAAACAAAGTGCTGTTTCTATTTCTTGAAGCTAGTGGTCTGTCACTAGACCCTGGTCGCAGAATGTGGTCTAGACTAGTGCAGTTTGACTGCAAGAAAATATCTGAATGACTATGAGAAATGAAAATACAGATGTCTGTAACACAGGGCAGCATTTCTTATTATTATCTAGGCTAGATGTGAAACTGCCAATAGGAAGCCACCTTTTGGGGAATTTAGTCCGTAGTTCTTTTTGCCTGACCCAGTGTGAGAAAGATTAGCTGGCAAAGGGTGCATCTGATTGTGGTTCAATAGCTGTTCAAGATGTAATGAAACTACTGGAGATACATCCTTGGGTAGACATATGTGTTATAGTCCTAGAATGAACAGGCAAAAAATTACCAGTTCAGATGTGTTTGTGCATGATGTTTCAGTATTGTTCTGTGGAGCAAGGAGCTCCTGTTCACCCCCAAGAATGCAGCTATACTATAATGGATATTTTGTATCACATTTGGAATTTACCTTTTTAATGTTCTTAAATTAAATGAGGAAAGGAGAAATAGAATGTTGGAACCAATTTCAAATCCACGCGAATTTACTTTATATGTGCCATTTTGCAGACCACTTTCAAAATGAATGTGTGACTGGGGAACATTTTTGCCAATATTTTACTGAGTTGGGTTTTAATTTGATTTAGTGTCTTGTTGGAAGGCTTGGGACTTAAGTACTTTTTGGACTACCATCCCTAAAAAGACTGGAAAAAATTTCTCAGCTAGTATTTTGGGGCCTTTAGCCAAACAAAACCAAAGTCTCATCAGGTGTTTTTAAATTAGTTGCAATTAAGAAATAAAGGTTTTATATTGGACATAGATAGGAACTGTGGTGGCTCAGTGGTTAACATGCTGAACTTGATGACTGGAAAGTTGGCAGATCAGCAGTTTGAGACCCGAGTCCTGCATGACAGAGTGTGTTCCCATCGCTGTCCCAGCTCCTGCCAACCCAGAAGTTCGAAAGCAAGACATTGCAAGTAGATAAATAGGTGCTACTTCGGTGGGGAGGTAAATAGCATTCTGTGCACTCTGGTGTCTAATAATGCCTGCCGCATGTCCATGGAAACATCTGCAGATTCAGACAGCACTGGCTCTTTGGCTATAAACGGAGATGACCCTCAAACCCTAGAGTTTATGAGCAAGGGCGACCTTTACCTTGACCTATTGGACATGATTAGTGTCCATGAAGATGGGGCAAATTATTGGTAGGGGTTTATCTCTATGGGAGTTGGCATTAGGGGCCTGCCACTTTCCTGACTTGCACCCTCTAAGGCAGGGATTTTCAACCTGCGGCCCACGGTGCCATTTCATCTGGCCCCAAACTGCCTCCACCACACCAAGAAGTGCCATGTGGTGGAGGAAAGGCAAAATTACCATCTGGCCCCTGGAGCTGTCTGCGGGAGCGTGATCCGGCCCCCGGCTTAAAAAGGTTGAGAACTCTTGCTCATTTCTCAGTTAAATACATGATGAGATCCACTGATTATTCTGGCCTCTTTTCTTTGGGTCTGATCCTTGTATCCTCTTCATATATACATATGGTTCCTGTATGTGCTGAATAGTTTTTATTGTTACAAATTATTTTCATTAATTTATCTTATGGTTACCTTTATAAAGTGGAACATATATTAACAATAAAAGTCATGCATGCAATCTAGGCAAGGCATGCCATAAGAACATAATACTGTTCAAACAGTTGTGTATGGGAATCGCCACAACCAGCACATAAGTGCTACTAGACTTATGGTCTCAGTGTGTCCAGATTATAAGAGAAAATAAAAACTGATTACGAAGAAACATTCCTTCATTTAATAAGGATGTAGGATTTTTTCTTTGAAAAAATGTTTTTCCACAAATGGTACCTTATTTCTCCAAAGCTTGAAACCGACATACGTTTACTTAGAGATAAGCTTCATTGAATCTGGTCAGGACTTTCCTCTGCGTAAGCTAAAATAAAGTTGGCCTTTTGTTCAGACAATCCATCAACATCAAATGATTCTTTAAACAGTTCCATTTAGGATTAAAACATTCCTGATGAACTAAGACTTTCTAATTCTAAATGTCCACCATATTACTAAACTCTGAGTAGGGCAGATGCTATGTCTCATCTTTGAGAGGAGTTGTAACTGGTGTTTTAGATTATGTGAAGATTAACCTCAACTCTCCATGTGATTGTCCAGAGGCCAGCATTTGAAGCAGATGTTGGCTGTGTTTTTAGTGAAAGGAAACTCTGTTCAGCTGGAGAGTTCAAAATGGTTGAACTATTTATCAAGAAAAATGTGTATTTTGTAGACTCTAATGATCTTTCTTTCTGTCTGCCTATGAAAAATCCTATTTTGGAGTGCTCATGATGTCATCCAACTTCCCCACGTCTGACCCATGGAACTGTGATTAATTCCTCAGATATATGCAGACTTCTTCCTCCTTTCCTGCTGCTCTCTCTACTTAAAATAAAAGATGGCAATAACATATGCAAAACAGAAAGAAAGTTGCACATTTTATCTGCCAAAACAAAATCTTCATATGACAGACAGGTTAAGTTGCCGGATATTTTTGGACAGACAAAACCAAAGGCATATGGGGAGAGAGAACTGAAGACAGGGGACTGCTGAATCCCAAACCCTACTGGGCTTCTTCTGGAAAAGTGGAACCAGACTGTGAGTGCAGCTGGATACAGAACAGTGTGACTAGTATTAAATATATCAACTCCAGAGCTGGCCTACTTCTCCACCTCCATTTTGAAAGAGTATTTTGTGAATAGGTGGCTTTGGATACACACCTCCCCCAATCAATTGTAGAACCTCCACCCCCTTTTTTGTGTGGTATTGATTGAGCAGTGGATGTCTTTATGCTTGAGACAGGGGAGCTTCTGAGGAAAGTGTTCAAACTCTACTACCAGAAACACATCTTTTTGGGAGGGAGAGAAGGTCTCTCACATCTTGCCCTCTATGGCACAGGTCCACAACTACCGGGCTGTGGATGCTACTGGGGCACAAACCGGGCCACAGGGGTTTGTGGTGCTGGGAGCCCCGATGGCAGCCTTCTGCCCTCAACATGCTTCAACAGGTCTGCCCGGCAATTGGAGTGAGAGCATGGGTTTCAGACACAGCAGATAGGCAGGTGGCAGGGTCCCTCTTCCGTGTTGCTTAACTATAGCTCTTATGGTAATTATGTATTTTATTATGTGCTTGCACCATCCAATCCCACCACCCTGACTTACCAGTCTGTGGAAAAATTGTTTAGCATGAAACTGGTCTGTGGTGCAAAAGAGTTTGGGGACACCTGCTCTATGGGATGATAATTTTGTGACCACAGTGTACAGTCTTTGCCTTGCCTTGACATAATTATTCAGCGAGGAGTGCCTGGGTGAGTAGATATCTCCACAACAACACTTCACACAACTTGCGATTTTCTAGCCATTTAGATCACATCACCCACTGGCCAGGCCAGTGTACAGTGCAATTACAAATTTAAGATCTTTAAAATAAATAGTATGAATGTATGTCTTGAAAGCATAGCAGGTCTCTCTTCAAGTGTCTTCACAATGATGCTGAGAAAGGTATACTACTTGTGATTGCTCAATGCCAAGTGCAGAGGACAATGCACAAGCAACCCATTTTAAAATCATGTATACATTCTAGTCGGTGCTTCTTTATTGATGTTAGAAATGTAGAAACCAATTTAGGTGTCACTTCTAAAAGTGGCCTTTGTTTTTAACAGTCATGTTCTTTGGGAACACCATTGAACCTGTCAAGTTAAAATATTTCTAAAAAGAGGTAAAATTACTCTTTGTTGCAAAGAGGTTGAAAGAGTTACAGCTAACAAACATTGGAGATTCGATAGAGATAAATAGCAATGGAAATAAACAAAGTTTGTCATCTGAGTTAGTTTTTAGGTAACTCAGTTTAACTCTTATTAAAACTTAAACGGTGTGTTAACTGTTTAGAAATAATTTTGGACTTCAGTATGTGTTTCACTTGCCTTGTCATATGGAAGACAGAACAGAGAGATAGCCCTGATGGCTCCAAAGTTTCTCCTGCTGCAGACCTCATTGATTCTCTGTCCCCTCCACCTTATCCTTCTGAAGAAGGTGGGAGAGCTTGAGAAGCAAAGGTTGCAGGCACATTTGCCATGCGTTCCATCGAGTATAGCTTTATATGTACACTGATCTAGAGACAAGTAGAAGGGCTGAGTGGGTTGAAGTCTTTGTTCATGGGTGTAGTCTAGGTTGTGAAGTTGCAGTCCCTGAATGGTGTACCGCCTAAGTTTCTTGTGCATTCTCATTCTGAATTCATGCCAGCTATTTCCTGTGCATTGACTTCTATCATTTCCTTATGCAGCAATGTCCCTTTCTATGACCAGTCCTCATTTTGTATGTTTGATCCTATGGCTACTAAAGGTAGGTGGTATGTGGGAGATTTTGTTCCATTTCACCCAGAAAAGTTGCCTTTCTCTTGTTTGAGAAAAAGTGATATGCAGATATACTTTTAGCAACTGTTGTACTCATATCTGGGTACCTAAAAGGCAGGATGTTATTTCACTTTAAAAACTGCATTCTGACAAATGAAGTGAGGATTACTGTAATTTAGATCAAAATTCTTTAAATATGCAATATATTCACTTAGACAGAGGGTGCAAAAATGTATACTTCTTCTAGTACCATATCTGTTCCGGATATTGACAATAATCTTCCTGTTCTTAACTCCTTGGAACAGTTCTTCCATGGACATTCCACACCAGTTTCTCAGGTTCTTTGGCCATGCCTGATTTCATTAAGCAATGCTAAATATGTGGAATTTGATATTCTGTTCTTTAAACAAAAACTAGAAAAAATCTACATCCAGGGTCTCTCCTCCAAGTTTTTAAAATGAAAAAAAACAACAACCAGTGTTAAAATTGTAATACTCAATAAATACCAATAGCAAAAGATGAATTCAAGTCATATTTGCCTTCTGCAATTAGAAGAGCAGCATTCAGACACTTCTGACTATAGCGAACTACTGCTTGAGCAACATTGACCAAAATATTCTGAATCTTCCTTTGTGCATATCTCACACAGAACCATGCATCTCAAACTTATCACAAAATCATGCAGTTGTTAGGCATGTTGAAAGTTCTGTTTCATACTCATGCCTACGTTGATGTACTTCCACAACATTCTCACATTTCAGATACTACTTCAGAAAGGTCTTGTGCTCCTCAAATGACAACCATGCATCTGCCATTTTATTTAGATTAGACAAGTTCATGGGTATCAATGGCTATAATTATGGATACCTAAGAACAACCTCCGGTTTGGAGAGATAGGCCGGATATCTCTCAATGCCATTTCCAGGGAATCATAAGCAGGCGAAGGCATCTGCTTGGGAATACCCTGAAGGAAATGGTGAGCCACTGTGTGAGACAGAATGCTGGACTGGATGGGCTGTGGCCTGTTCCAGCAAGGCTGTTCTTATGTTCTTATTTTGTTGTCCTGCCTGTCACATGGTGATACTAGCATTAATTGTTTTGAACAAACGCCATTCTACACACTGTTAGCCTTATTCAATTCAACTTCAAAAAATGAGATGATAGATAATATGTCTGAAAATGTGTATACATTTTGGCACCCTCTGCATATCTATTCAGAAGTAACATTTACTGAGTCACTTGAATGGAAAATGGATATAACATTGCAAACCTAATTAATTAAGAGTTGGAGAGATTTGTAGTTCCCATCCAACACAGAATATGAGGGCATAGATAAGCCTATACTGTATATAGAATTCTACATATATATTCACCCACTGTATTTTATTAAGGCAACAGACAATGTCCTGCACTAATTAGCGCACTGTCTCCATGTCCCCCATCCTTTTCCTTATCAATAACCCACTTATTACAGAAAAATTGTTGAAAGCATGGAACAGGCGCATGGTGTTTTCCATTCAGAAACTCTCTTGATGGAAAATGGCTTTACCATTTAGGCCACCCTTTACCTTTATGCCTCATGGGGATTTTGTGAGGATTTTGACAGGATTTCAAGTTTTCTTTAGTATACTTTTCTGATACCATGCAGCTCTTGTAATAGTTCAATAGAGATTAAACTTTATTCCACACAGACCAAACCAAAGGGTGCTCAGAACTGATCATTGCAGGAATCTCTGTCCTCTCTGTTTTCCAAGAAAATGGATCATAGTGGGCAATTTATGAAGCTCAGCTCAAAGTGGGCTGAATTATACTTGCTTACAGCCTTTAAAATGGAACCTTAGAATATTCTTTAATCTGCTGAGGGCTGCAACAACAACAAAAGGCCAGAACCATTTTGGCCAAGATTTGCAATGATAATTCTTGTGCCAAGAATCTGGTCTTTGATGTCAAAAGTGCAGCCTTTGGCAAAATGGCATGAATTCATATAACTTTTATCATCAGTGACAGGTAGAAATAAAACTAAGACCAGACTTGCCACAGCCTGATTTCATTAAGCATTGTTAAATATGTGGAATTTGATACAGTATTCTGTTGTTGTTTTTTTAAACTAGAAAAAAATGTAAAGCATCATCTTGGAAATTAAAAAAACCTTGTATATCTTATGTCCAGCATAGCAAATCCTGTAATAAACAAGCAATGCTTTGGACAAGCAGACCTGACTGTGCTTAAAAGAATACATACTTGCATCTCTGACATCCAAAATGATATACTGAATTCTCCCCCCGCCCCCACCCCCCGCCTCTTACACACATGTGTAAATATTGTACTCTTCCAGGACACTCTGCCTTCAGCCTAAAAAGGGTATTTTTAAAAGCAGCTTTGAAGGCAAATTCCAGCACAGAACAGCTAATCAAGAATTCATCAAGGGGTTCAACTGTAGTATTTCTGGACTGAATGCAGGAAAAGCTTTTCTTATATATATATATATATATATATATATATATATATTTGGACCCCTATCAATCGGGTTTCAGGCCTGGATATGGTACTGAGACTGCATTGGTCGCAGTGGTTGATGACCTCTTGCGGGAGTGGGATGGGGGTCATCCATCCGTCCTGGCTCTTCTGGATCTCTCAGCGGCCTTTGACACCGTTGACCACAGTATCCTTCTGGAACGGCTCAAAGGTTTGGGGATCCAGGGCACTGTGTTGTCCTGGTTTTCCTCATTTCTGGAGGGTCGTACCCAGTTGGTGTGGTTGGAGAGTGAGAGGTCCAGCGCTAGGCCCCTACAGTATGGGGTGCCTCAGGGCTCGGTGCTCTCTCCTCTCCTATTTAACATACATGAAGCCGTTGGGCGAGGTTATCCGTTCCCATGGGGTAAGGTATCATCAATATGCTGATGATACCCAGTTATATATCTTGGCCCATGGGGACCCCAGTGATGCAGTCAATGTCCTATCCAGATGTCTGGAAGCAGTTGGGGTCTGGATGGGGGACAACGGGCTACAATTGAATCCCCCCAAGACTGAGTGGCTTTGGTTAGGGGGTCCCGCGTTATCCAGGGAGCTGCCATCTTTGGTCTTGGATGGGGCTGCTTTGCCCCAGACAGACCCGGTACGCAACTTAGGGGTCCTCCTGGACTCGGGGCTGCTACTAGCAGATCAGGTGGCGGCTGTGGCCAGGAGGGCTTTCTCACAGCTTCACGTCATCCGTCAGTTGCATTCGCTCCTGGACCGGGACTCCCTGCTCATGGTCACACATGCTCTGGTCACCTCCAGGCTAGATTATTGCAATGCGCTCTACATGGGCTGCCCTTGTCAACCATTCGGAGGCTGCAGTTGGTCCAGAATGCAGCAGCCCGGGTGGAGATAGGGCACAGGCATTATGCTCGTGCCTCACCATTACTTTGGGAGCTGCACTGGCTACCAGTTTGCCTCTGGGTGCAGTTCAAGGTGCTGGTTTTGACCTTTAAAGCCCTTCATGGTAGTGGGCCAGGATACCTTAGAGACCGCATCATCCCAAGAGTGTCCGCCCGTCCAACCAGAGCGGATCAGAGGGGCTCCCTGATTGTTCCATCTGCCAGAGGGGCTCGTCTCTCTGGTACACGAAGGAGGGCCTTTTCTGTGTCCGCACCGGCCTTGTGGAACCTCCTGCCTGTAGACTTGCGGGAGCATATGGAGCTGCTACCTTTCAGAAAAGACCTAAAAACCTGGTTGTTGGGGCAGGTGTGGGGCCCAGATGGAAGAGTGGCCCCCGCCTGTTGGCTTATAAATTAAGCCCCCATTTCTTTTAATTGTCTTTTTTTAATGTGGGTTTATGTGGGTTTTAAGAGGAATGGGGTAGGTGGGTGGGTATGTTGGGTTTTAATTGGTTTTAATTGGTTGTACTGTTTTATGTGTGTTTTAACTTGTTGTGAGCCGCCCAGAGTCGGGTTTACCTGATTGGGTGGCAAAGAAATTTGAATATAAAATAAAATAAAATAAAATAAAATAATATATATATATAAGGCTGTCCTCATTAACACCAAAAAGTTATTTGTTTTTCTTCACTTGCTGATGAAAACTGCATGTAGTTTTTGCATTTTGAAGTTCCCTCGAATTCCACTGGAATTTTTGGCTGGACCATTAGGAAAGCTGAGCACAGAAGAATAGATACTTTTGAGAGTCCCATGGACAGCAAGGAGAACAAATAGGTCAATCTTAGAAAAATCAACTCTGACTGCTCCTTAGAAGGTCAAATAGTAAAGATGAAGCTAAAGTACTTTGGACATCAAATGAGAAGAGAGGATTCACTTGAGAAGGCCTTGATATTGGGAAAGGTGGAGAGCAAAAGAAGAAGGGGGAGGCCAAAGATGAGATGGCTAGATGGTATTGAAGACACAGTAGGCACAGAGCTGGGCAGGCTGAGGAGAATGGTGGAGGACAGGTGCCTGGAGGTCAATGGTCCATAGGCTCGCAAAGGGTCAACTTTGCGACTGAACAACAACATTCTCATTTCTTTAATTTGAGGCCACATCCCTGGATCTGATGGAATAGACTCTACACAGAAAAGTGTATGCCAAATTCAATATTTTACAGTGGTCTGGGGCCACAAATAGAAATCACACTTGCCCTTAAAATAAATGGGTTAGTCTTTAAAGTGTCGCAGTACTTCTTCTAAAGGTGCCACAATACTGTTTTTACTGCAACAAACAGTGCTAACCTTGCTGGAATATAACCTTGACAGTTATGAGCATAGTTTTGCTGCACGATCATGCATGCAAGAATGTAAGATGTGCTCTTTCTTCAGTGTCTTTCATCTTAAGTTCGGTTCACTACAGTTTCAACCAAACAATGTTCCTCTGACATGGAAAAATGACTAAGAAGCTGTTGGCACCTTGTTGTGTTCTCAATACTATGCCTTTAAACAATCACCAGCTGTATCAATGTAACCCGTTGTAATTAGGACGCGAGCTAATGACCACCTGGTGGCAATAGCGAGCACCCAGCTCACACGGTTCCAATTCCCCAAAGAACTACAGCGCGGGAAGATTCCCGCCACTACCTCACCTGGACAAGAAAGGCGTGACCTGAAATGACGTCACGCCGACAGTAGCCAATGGGCTACCGTGGAGCCACATTCAAATGTATAGCCACTGTATATATTGAGCTGTTCGTCCGCCATTACCACATGTTCCCCCGTACCACCATGCAATAAAGATGTGTTAAGCCAATCCTTCGGCTGTTCCTGTGTCTTGGTTCTCATACACTAAATTGGCGACGAAGGTGGGATAATGGATCCCCACGAGAGCAAGACACACGCTAGTCATGCCGGTTTCGACATCAACAAGCCGAAAGATTGGGAGCTCTTTGAAATGGACTTCCAAGATGCGCTGGTGGTGTCCGACATTACGGACGAGGGAAAGAAGAGGGCCATCCTCACCCGGATGCTCGGAAATGCCGCCAAAAGAGTATTGGTGGACCTGGTATCACCGAAGAAGGTGAGCGAGCTGTCGGTCAAACAGCTCCTGAAAGCGATGCGCGACCATTTCCAGCCCTCGGTTTCGATGTTTTCAGCACGAGACGCGTTCTGGAAGAGAGTTCAAGCACCTGGTGAGTCCATCGCCACTTTTGCAGCAGCCCTGCGGTTGGCCGCTGGCCCATGCAAGTGGGAGAATCTGGAAATCGCCCTCAGGGACCGCATGCTGTGTGGCCTGTGGGACGAGGAGGTTCAGCGAAAGTTGATGAACCAAGAGCCACCCCTGATGCTGCGTGAAGTCGTGAAGGCGGCGCAGGCCACAGAAGCCACGAGGGCCAGAGTCAAGGGGTTTAGAGAAAGGCCCCCACAGTCCGACACGGCAGCGGGCTCGGTGCATGCGGCCAGACGAACGCCGAAATCTCCCGCGGAGAGCAGCGACGACGAGGACGTCCGGAGGGTTCGGAAGGAAGGCCGACGCTGCAACGGATGTGGGGCGCCCCACGACCGCATCAAGTGCCCGTTCCGGAAGGCCGAGTGCCACAACTGCGGACGCCGGGGGCACATCGCCAAGGTATGCAGATGGCGGCGCAAGGAACGGAAAGGCTCATCAGACCGCTCGCCGAGGACCAAGGAGGGCACCCGGCCCGCGAGGAAACAGGATGGCGTGGGCCGCATCTCCGACGACAGTAGTGATGATGCCCCAGTGTACAGCGTGTCCTTGGGACACCCCCGTTACTTTGTTGAGGTACTGGTGCAAGGGGCCCCTGTTAGGATGGAGATAGACTCGGGTTCCTCCTACTCAATCATGTCCCAGCGGGAGTTCTTGGGAATTCCCCCCCACGTGCGCCCTAAGCTCAAAGCGTTGAGGTCCACGCTACGGGATGTACAGGGAAATAGCATTCCGGTGTTGGGGGTTGGAAAATTCAAGGTCCAATACAAGCAACACGCCGCAGAACTTCCCCTGGTTGTTCTCAAGGGGGGAAGCTGTAGCCTCCTTGGGACCCAATGGTTTAAGCCCCTGGGTTTGTTCATTGGGGGGGGGGTGCATGCCGTTGGGACTGACCCGATACAGGAGGTGTGTGACGCGCACCCCGAAGTTTTCAAGAAAGGACTCGGAAAATACAAGGGACCCCCAGTAGCGTTCGACCTGGACCCAGAGGTCCGCCCTATAAGACTCAAGCCGCGCAGAGTGCCTTTCGCACTAAAGGACAAGATAGAGGCGGAACTGGACAAATTGGTGGGCCAGGGGATTCTTATTCCTGTTGATTCCGCGGAGTGGGAAACTCTGATTGTAACTGCGCTAAAGGCCAACGGGGAGGTTCGCATATGCGCTGATTATAAGTGCACCATTAATAAGGCGATCCGCCCAAATGCATATCCGGTGCCGGTAGTCAGCCACCTGTTGGCCAGGTTACAAGGGCGAAAGTGTTTCGCAAAACTTGACCTGGCGCAGGCCTATCAGCAACTCTCGGTAACCCCAGCTGCAGCTGCCGCGCAAACAATAGTCACTCATAAGGGGGCGTTCCAGGTGACGCGCCTACAGTTTGGCGTGAACTCGGCGCCGGGCATTTTCCAGTCGCTCGTGGAACGCCTCTTAAAGGGGCTAGATGGGGTCTTGCCATACTTTGATGACGTATTGATAACAGGGGGGAGTGAGGAGGAGTTGGCTGAAAGGCTAGACAAAGTACTGGCGGTGTTTGAAAAGGCGGGGTTGAGGTTGCAAAAAGACAAATGCGTCTTCTTCGCAAAAGAGGTTGAGTTCTTGGGTTTCCAGGTAACCCCTGCGGGAATCAAACCCTCCAAATCAAAGGTAGCCGCGATTCAAAATGCCCCTCGCCCCACCTCCAAGCCCGAATTGCAGTTGTTCCTAGGGCTCTTAAATTTCTACCACTCCTTCCTGCCTCGGAAGGCATCGGTAGCGGAGCCGCTGCATAAGCTGCTCAAGAAGGACGAGGCGTGGAAGTGGGGCGAGAGCCAGGAGAGGGCATTCGTGGAACTGAAACAACTCCTAACGTCTGAGGCCATTCTCACCCATTTTGACCCCAAGAAGCCGGTGGTTCTGATATGTGATGCATCCCCAGTGGGGGTGGGGGCGGTGCTGTGCCATGTGCTGGAAAACGGGAGAGAGGCCCCGGTAGCTTTCTACTCCAGATCCCTGTCCCAGGCTGAGCGAAACTACGCCCAAACAGACAGGGAGGCGCTAGCGATAATAGCAGGGACTAAGAAGTTCCACGATTTCCTCTACGGCCGCCCCTTCACCATAGTAACCGACCACAAGCCCCTGCTAGGCATTTTCACTGTGGACAAGCCCACACCTCAGATCCTGTCCCCTAGGATGTTACGGTGGGCCATCTTCTTAAACGCGTATCAGCACGCGTTGGTATACCGCCCAGGGAAGGAAATAAGCCACGCGGACGCCCTGTCGAGGTCTCCCCTTCCCCGCGGTAGCGGCCTCGTGGGCGAGGAAGAACGAGACCGCCAGGTGCTCCTGATAGAGGTTTTAGATTCGGCCCCCATTGTACCTGCAGACATCGCCAAGGTGACCGGAAAGGACAAAACGTTAGCCCTAGTCAGCTCCTGGGTGCAGAAGGGGTGGCCGGCGTCCTCCCCGGCGGCGGAGATCGCCCCGTTTTTCAGGAAGCGGCTAGAGTTGTCCATAGAGAGGGGGTGCCTTCTGTGGGGCCAGCGGGTGGTAGTCCCCGAATCCCTGAGGCCTAGGGGGGAGGAGAAGGAGACTGTTCTCGTAGATAGCCTGTAGGATCCCCCCAATGACCCAGCAGAAGATTTCGAGTTTCAGTTACAAAACCGGGGGGGGGGGTTCGGAGTGGTCCCCCACCCGTCCAAGCGAGAAGCGGGGTTTTTCGTTAGCCCCCAGTGCCCCCGGTTTTTCCACAATGGAGTTTGTCCCTTCCCCAAAAGCCGCAGAACCGCGGCAAATCACTAATGAGTCTCCCTCTCCCGTTGCAGGACAAGAGACCAGGGGACAGAGAAGCAGTAGCACTCCCGGGACAAGCCAGCCAGCAGCACGCCCAAAACGCGTTTGCAATAAGCCATCTTGGATGAGAGACTTCGTCTCATCCTAGGGGGGAGGGATGTTGTGTTCTCAATACTATGCCTTTAAACAATCACCAGCTGTATCAATGTAACCCGTTGTAATTAGGACGCGAGCTAATGACCACCTGGTGGCAATAGCGAGCACCCAGCTCACACGGTTCCAATTCCCCAAAGAACTACAGCGCGGGAAGATTCCCGCCACTACCTCACCTGGACAAGAAGGGCGTGACCTGAAATGACGTCACGCCGACAGTAGCCAATGGGCTACCGTGGAGCCACATTCAAATGTATAGCCACTGTATATATTGAGCTGTTCGTCCGCCATTACCACATGTTCCCCCATACCACCATGCAAGAAAGATGTGTTAAGCCAATCCTTCGGCTGTTCCTGTGTCTTGGTTCTCATACACTAAACACCTGAAGGCCTTACAACTTTCTTTCCCAGCACAAAGTGTTATCTTACTTGCTATCAAACTATCTGGAAATCTCTTATATGGAATGTACAGTAATACCTCATACAAAGTCCGCTTCATACAACATCAAATTCATACAACATCGCCTAATTCCTTGAAAAAAGTTGCCTCATACAAAGTCGCTGCGACTTTGTATGAGGCATTGGGGTTTTTCCCAGGTTGCATTGTGCCTGGGCAGTATAAAAGGCAGGACACATGCATTACACTTTTGGGTTTTGCACGAGGCAAAGAGTGTTTAGAAGTGGTTTTGAGCATGATTTTGGATTTTTTTGAATTTTGAATATTGGTGTCTCTTGGGTAAAAGAAACCAGTTACATATCTATAACGATTTCTTCAGGCACAGGTTGGACAAAGCAAAAGAATTCAGCAGATTTGTGGACATGGAAAATGATAGTGGGACATATTGCTTGTAGCTAAAGAAACAGGCAGTATTGGGCCATTTCATCCCATTCTCCTCAGACTCCCTGTTTTACCAAGGGGGAGACCTCTGAGTTTCTGATCTCCAGATCAGGCTTATTTATCCCTAGTAACTAGAGTTAACTAGCAGAAGTCTAGTTATGTGGGATCACTATGTTTGAGGTCCCACTATCTACACCATTATTTTAGGTTAATAGAAACAGCTATTTTTCTAAATAATAGTTTAAATAGCAATAAGCAGCATTCTGTGTTCTCCAGAGTCTAGTCATGCCTGCCACATGACCACAGAAATGTCTGCAGAAGCAGACAGCACTGGCTCTTTGGCTTTGAAACAGAAATGAGCACTGAACCCTAGAGTTGGATACAACTAGCTTTCGAGCAAGGGAAATCTTTACCTTTACCTTTAGCAATCATACTTATATACCACCCCAAAGCACTTGAATCACTCTGGTTAATTAGCATTTTGCCTCCAACAAAATGCTAATTTTGCTGGGAATGAGAAGGATGGAAGGCTGATTCAACCTTTGCACATCAGGATTGAACTCAGATCGTGAACAGAGTTTTAGTTGCAGTACTCCAACTTAAGCACTGTGCCACTTCTCAAAAATATCTATTTTCAAGACATTTGCTGGGTGTAGGAAAATAGGTCGATCTTAAAAGAAATCAACCCTGACTGCTCCTTAGAAGGTCAAATAGTAAAGATGAAGCTAAAGTGATTTGGACATCAATTGAGAAGAGAAGATTCACTTGAGAAAGCCTTGATGCTGGGAATGGTGGAGGGCAAAAGAAAAAGGGGGCAGCCAAAAATGAGATGGTTAGATGGTATTACAGATGCAATGGGCACAGAGCTGGGCGGATTGAGGAGGATGGTGGAGGACAGAGGTGCCTGGACGACAATGGTCCATGGGGTCGCAAAGGGTCAGAATCAACTGTGTGACTGAACAACAACAACAATAGGAAAATGGCCCTGTTGCTAGGCCACTTTTTGAGGAAGCCCCTCCTCCAATGGACTATACTGGGATTTAAGATGGCTTCTGTGTGAAGATTGTAACTTGGATCCATGCTGATCATATCTTTGGATGGTAGTGGGTGTGTGGTGATCCATACTAATTTGAAAAAATATTTGCAGAAAGTGATAGTGCACAGTTCTTTTTTTAATAGTCTGTCTTACACATAGTTATATAGATACAGTTCCCACTGTAACAGGTGAGACAGTGAATGTGTAATTCTATGGAGGATTGTAGCATCAATGCCTAGGAGAGATCTCATGCTGTGTTTTCAATTCTTGTGGCCACATATACAGCTTAGAAGCTAATAATAAAGTCAAAATTAGCAACAAATTTTGAAGGAAGCAGAATCTTTATGCTAGCTGTAAATCTCAAATTAATGGATATCTGATTTGTTCCAAGATCATGATCTTTAAATCAGAATGAGTTCCTTCTATCAAGTCATTACAAATATTCTTCATACCTTAATAAGATCAAGTAAATAGATCCCCCTTTTATTATTAACAGCATTCTCCGTACATAATAATTCCCTCCAGGAGCAATATCAATGCTAATACAGCATTAATAAAGATAAAGACATAAAACAATGTTGCAATAAATTTCCGTTCCTAGACATCAAGGTACTATTTTCAAGACAGTTTAATGCTTTCTTTTGCTAGGGATGCAAAATTAGGGCACTTTGCAGAGAAGACCTCTATTACATTCATTAATGAGATTTATAAGAACATTAATACGTAAATCCAAACCCTTTCTCTATCAACAATAATGCAAATCCACCTTCAATACCCTGCAACACATAAATATTCACATTTGTCCTCATTTCTTTGATGCATATGCATATGTTGAACACATCGGCAATCAGCCTAGCATTGTCTATAGTTGTAGCAACATCCTTAAAAAAAAGCTCAAATTGATACCCTGTATATTTATGTCCACTACCAACTGTTGTTACATAATGGCTAAGAATGTGACATGAGCCCCTAGTTCAACGCTGACACTAACTATGTGCCATAGATTGTCTTAACCAAGACAATCTCAAAAATGTGCTGAAGCCACATCTTCAAAATGTAGGTAGCAACAGGGACTATTACTCTGATATGTCATGCTTAATGCTTTGATAACCTTGACATGGGCTAAAAAAATGTTGTTTTTGCTTTTATTATTCTGCTACACAGCTATATTGGTATAGCTTGACATGTAGAATAAAATCATGACAGTCCAAATAGCCAGTGCCTAAAGTGTTCAAATTTCTGGCTCCACCAGGAATAAGTTATTAGTAAATGGAACAGGTCATAACTGCTCTTTCAAGTTGAACCCACAACAAAATGTCTTGCATTGTAATAAAGTTCATAGCAATGCACTAGCCCTATGCAGACATTATGTCTGAAATCAGGTAAGGTGTGAATATGGTGGGAACAGGAATGCATTGGCAAACCCTTCCTCACATTCCCATCCCATTCAGAAGTCATGCATAATTTCATGTGTTTACTGTGAAGGTCTGCATAGAACTGCTATGTATTCAGCCAAACTTGCTTATTGTGTTTGCATGATCAGCAGCCCTATAAGGACGCATTGTAACATACCTGTCAACCCACGGCTTCAAAAAAAACGGGACCTGCGTAGATTGCTTGTGCGCAGCTCACTTTCCACGCATGCGTGGAAGGGTTTTATCCCTTCCACGCATGCGCAGAAGCGCTACGCTGCTTGCATAGGGGCTGCACAAGCGGTGTAGTGCTTCCATGCATGCGTGGAAAGCGTTTACCCCCGCTGCCAAATTACGGGATTTTGGCAGCGCGGGGCGGGTCATGACGTCAATCGACGTCAAATTACGGGGTAATCCCGGCCAAACCGGGATGGTTAACAGGTATGAATTGCAAGCTCAATTATTTTTGTTTTTTTTATTATTAAATTTATATACTGTCCTTCTGGACAAAAGACCAACCACGTTTGTGAACATAGAACACACAATCAAATATACAAGATAAAATACAGAAAATATAAAAGATATAAAATATAAAAAATTTCCAGCAATACAATTAAGAAAATGGTAAACATGTTAAATGAACCTGTAAAGCAGAGAGTGCCTGAATGTCCTGAAATGCTTCTCTGAAGAGTTTGGCCTTAACTAATTCTTGGCTAAAGGTTTAAAGCAAAGGCTGGATGGGTATTTATCAGATAGCCATTAACTGTTTTCATATTTTTTCACAAATGGTTGGTTTGGGTACTTATGGCTCTCTGGATGTTGCCAGAGTGCAACTTCAAGTGTCCTCTCCATGATTATGTTGGTTAGAGCTGATGAGAGTTGCCATTTGGTAACCTTTCTATAATTTTGAAGCCGGAGGGCTTCAAAAGGGAGATGCTGCCTGGAGCCCCACTGCCACCGCCACCGC
Organism: Bradypodion pumilum; assembly: GCA_035047305.1. NCBI lineage: Eukaryota > Metazoa > Chordata > Lepidosauria > Squamata > Chamaeleonidae > Bradypodion > Bradypodion pumilum. The sequence continues at coordinate 75,895,661 of JAWDJD010000002.1, read as the reverse complement.
CGCGTTGCCTCTCCTCAGGGCTCACTCCACTGGCCCTGAGGATGGGAGGCAGGTGCGTCTCCTTAGCCTCACCGAGACTGCTTGCCGGAGGGCTTCAAAAGGGAGATGCTGCCTGGAGCCCCACCGCCACCGCCGCGTTGCCTCTCCTCAGGGCTCACACCACCGGCCCTGAGGATGGGAGGCAGGTGCTGTCACATGCTCCTTCCCCTGGTCCCACTGGCCGGGGGAAGTGGGGGCAACTGGGGGAGTGGACTGAGTTTGTTCAGTGCCTTTCTTGGGTATAGCTGGCCACAGACCTTTTCCTCCTTGCTATGTGGACCTTGGTCCCTTGTTTGCCCACCTTTGGCAGGTTTTCAATGGGAGGGAGGAGGATTGTGTGTGATGTTAAAAGATATTTGATGCTGATGTATATTTTTGAATTTGTTACCATGTGATTTGTACTGTTTATTATTGTTCTGATTTATTTTTTGTATTGCTATATTGTATTTTTGGATTATTGTATTGTATCAATTATGTTGTTTGCCGCCTAGAGTTGGCCTCGGTTGAGAAGGCGGGATATAAATTAAAATTTATTATTATTATTATTATTATAACCAGAGGGAACTTTTTTTTTTGACATAAGGGTTGTCAAGTTAACACTTACAAATAACACTTCTCATGCCAACACTCTTGTATGTCCAACTGGTTTAATGACTGAAATCCTGTTGCTTTCTTGTGCAGGTAGAAGGCAACTGGTTTAACATTCACCTGGTTCTAGCTAATAGTTAATTAGTTTCCATGGGTTCTTGAGTATGTGCAAAGCCAGGATATGTGTATACCTCAAAACTGTGGGGACTCATTAATTGCTAACTAGAACAGAGTGAACTTTATGTTGTTTGCCTTTCACCTCTATAAAAAGCAGTAGGTTTTCAGTCAATGGGTCTATTTTAGGCATATCACAATACAAAAACACTGCAGTGCTTTAAAGACTAACTGCTATATTTTTAATGTGAACTTTCATGGAACAAGTCCAATTCATCAGACATAGGAATGAAACTTCAAGGCATGAACTTATATACACCAGGCACAGAGTGATCAATCAGAATGACAGATAAGCATGCAAATCAATACAGCTTTCCATAGCTGGCAGCAGCAGATGATCTGGGTGTTATTCGGATCAGCTGTAAATTTCCCCTTTTCAATTTTAAATAGTGGGGAGATACAAAACAAACACCTGGCATGGAACATATGCTAATGAATTTAACCTCTGTATTACTGTGTGAGCACATCCTTTGTTGTACAGTATTTTACTTTGACTAAAAGATAAATTTAGTCCATGGTGACTAAAACAAAGTACTGACCTCATTAATGGAAAGTCTGTTCACTTATCATTTAAATTCCACATCTGCTTAATAGGGACCAAAATACCACTTAAAAGGGAGTCAGTTTGCTGACTGTAAATATCTGCAATTCTCAGGGCACTCATGGTAGGCAATTGCCCACCTACTTTATATTTTATGCCTAATTCCCCCAACACTTTGTATAATATCATTAAATCATTTTCATGACTATTTCTCTAATTAATTAAGATAATCCTGAACTGCCTCCTAGTTTTGTGTCATCTGCAAATGTGATAAATATGCTTGGAATTTTTTATCCAAGTCATTAATAAAATGACAAACCTAATGTCTTGCTCCTCCACTCATATTAAAAGTAATTGAGTTTGGGGAAAATCAATAACATTAACATGCAGCCCATTAAATTACATGGCATTTTATAGTGATGTAAAAATGTATTTTTCTGGGTTGAATATATTCATTGTGTATGATTTGGCTGTGATATTCATTTCGGCACACCTCTGAACTATTCCAGATTCTTTTTCCAAAATATGGAGATGTTTCCTCTTGCTTCCATCCCAAGTTAGATATCCTTTCCACAAAAAAAAAAAAAAAAAAAAACAGAAGGCTGTTCTAGATGCAGGTGTCTAAGGCCCCGGACAATAATCTGAAAGGAAGTAACTGTTGGCTAATGTTTACAGGAAGTGAATGAAAATCTTTTGACTACTTCACATTACAGAAAAATGACATGGTTGATCCATGAGTATGAAGTGGCCTATGGGTTTTGAGGGTAACTGAAACTGTAACATTCTGAGCTTATCATTTCTTGTTTATTTGTTTTTTGTTTAATACACATTTTCAAAATATAAGTTTGAAACAGCAAAATATTTGTTGTTCTTCTGTTAGCGCAATAGTATTTTTCCACCTCTTCTGCAGCAGTTCCTTTAGATTTCACTGGAGAGGCCAGAATAAGTTTGTCAAAAGGTTAGCATTGCCTTTGCTGTGTATAGAAGATCATAACAGCCTCTATGGATACTGTGGCTTTAGGCATAATTCTTATGAGCCAAAGAGTTCAGAGTCTGATCATTAATTATCCTTATTTTGCCAAAGTGCTTTGCTGAGGTTCTCAAATTTTCCACTGGCAGTAGCTTTATTTGTGCAAGTGAGTATGATTTGGAGGTCCTCTGTCAAAAGCTAATGATGTACAGTACTCTTTGTGCTACGAATTACCTACGCTTACTCCCGGGTCTCTTATTCTGAAGGCTGAATCCTTTAAAATGGGACAAGTTGAACTGATTTGAGATGAGAATATGGCACAGATGGGAAGAAAGGCAAAACATAGTTCAGAGGTGGATTTATGAACAAGACAGAGATTGATTTAAGAAGCCATCCTAAGAGTGATCTCAAAGGGTACAGAAGCTAATTAATTGGAATGAGGTTTCTAGAAGACCCCAGTCTATCAATTAGTGACAGAATCAACAAATATGTATAGATTAATTTACAGGAATAAGGCTCCATGCTGGCTGTACTGCTCAGTAATTTACATATCTACCTGTAGTTGTGGAGCAAGAGTTTGAGAGTTTTATTTTCCGCTGTGCCTCCAGTGAGATCAGCTAGCCTGTGTTGACTTGGGTAAGCTGCATGGTCCTAAGCTACTCCCAGAAGAAGGGAATGATAAACAAGTTCTGGGAGTTCTCAAACTAGAAGTCCTTGGAAAGTATCTCCATAGGTCAGAATTGACTTGATGGCACATAATAATAATTTTTTATTATCAAGGATCCACTAGAGATAGAGCAAGGCTCAAAGAAATCATATAGCAATATAGGACCAGGACAAGGTGGTGAATCTTTATCAGTTCTAGGCACCCAATTGTCCTTGTCTGGCTCTGGCTCTGCCTCTGAGAAAAACAAGGAAAGTGTGCTCATGTGTAATGGGAAGTTGGCAGTAAGCATAGTTTATGACAATGCACAACAGTGTTCCTGATAATACAGTATGTTTGCAAAGTATTAGCCTTTACTTCCTTTTCCCTGCTTGTGTGTGTGTGTGTGTGTGTGTGTGTGTGAAGTTTGAGTCAAAATGAAGTAACCTTAATTCTGGTCTTAAACTGTCAGGGTTGTTTTAAATAATGGAATCTAATCCACCCAAGTAATGTTTGTAGATCCAGTGAGCAGGAGTTTTCCATATTTTCATACTGCGACCCTCCCTCGAGCTCGCTTGCCTAAATCCTTTCAGTTGGAGATTCTGAGGACTGAACCTGCAATTTCCAAAATATGTAAGTCATAGCTTTCCTGCACAAGGTGGAAAAATGTGGGATCAGGATCAGGCTGGGGCTATAGGCATTGGCAGCCAAAGAGGCTGTTGACTTTAGCCAGCCAATGCGACCTGCAATAAGTGGTATTGTCAAGCCTCTTAGGAATTTGAGTCAGCTCGGAATAAACAAGTGAAACTACAAAAATCATTTTCTCTGTGCTCCACCCCAGATTTAAAATGCCCTATTCTTCACCTGTAGCTGTAAAAACAGTTGTTTTCAAAAGCTGAGTTCAGCTGCAAAACTGTTGTGTTTGGAATATTGTGCCTTTAAGTAATGTAATACTCGAATGAGTGGATATAACAATCACCAGCTGTAACACTGTAACCTTCTGTATCAGGACGCGAGCTAGTGACCACTAGGGGCAGTAGCGAGCACCCAGCTCACATGGTTCCAATTCCCCAAATACCTACAGCGCGGGAAGATTCCCGCCACCACCTCACCTGGACAAGAAGGGCGTGATGGGGAGTGACGTCACGCAGACAGTAGCCAATGGGCTATCGAGGAGCCACATTCAAATGTATAGCCACAGTATATATTGAGCTGTTCATCCGCCATTACCACATGTTCCCCCGGACCATCATGCAATAAAGATGTGTTAAGCCAAGCTTTCGGCTGTTTCTATTGTCTTGGTTCTCAAACACTAAATTGGCGACGAAGGTGGGATGATGGATCCCCACGGAATCAAGACAACGCAGGCCGGTTTCAACATCAACAAACCGGAAGAATGGGAACTGTTCGAGATGGACTTCCAAAGCGCACTGATGGTGTCCGACATCTCAGACGAGGGGAAGAAGAGGGCCATACTCATCAGGATGCTCGGGTTCCCTGCCATGAAGGTATTGGTGGACCTGGTGTCTCCGAAGAAGGTGAACGAAGTGCCGATCAAGCAGCTCCTGAAAGCGATGCGGGACCATTTCCAGCCCTCGGTCTCAATGTTTTCGGCTCGGGACGCATTCTGGAAGAGAGTCCAGGCGCCGGGTTAGTCCGTGGCTGCCTTTGCAGCGGCCCTCCGTTTGGCCGCCGGCCCATGCAAGTGGGAGAACCTGGAAATCGCCCTCAGGGACCGCATGCTGTGCGGCCTGTGGGACGAAGAGGTTCAGCGAAAGCTGATGAACAAGGAGCCGCCCCCGACGCTGCAAGTGGTCGTGAAGGAGCCGCAGGTGGCGGAAGCCACGAGGGCCGGAGTTAAGGGGTTCAGATCAAGGCCCCCACAACCCGACAAGGCAGTGGGCTCGGTGCAAGCAGCCAGGCGGGCACCACACTCCTCCATGGAGAGCAGCGAGGACGAGGACATCCGGAAGGTGCGGAAGGATGGCCGGCGTTGCGATGTCTGCGGGGCGTCCCATGACCGCATCAAGTGCCCGTTCAGGAAGGCTGAGTGCCACAACTGCGGGCACCAAGGCCACATAGCCAAGGTTTGCAGACGGCAGCGCAGAGACCAGAAAGGCTCAACAGACCGCTCACTGAAGAACCAGGAAGGCGTCCGGCCCTCGAGGAAGCAGGACGGCATGGGCCGCATCTCTGACGACAGCGACGACACGGCAGTCCACAGCATGTCCTTAGGACACTCACGTTATTTTGTAGAGGTACTGGTGCAAGGGGTCCCCGTTTAGATGGAGATAGACTCGGGTTCCTCATATTCCATCATTTCCCAGAGGGAGTTTTTGGGAATTTTCCCCAACGTGCGGCCCAAGCTCAAAGCACTGAGGTCTACGCTGCAGGACGTGCAGGGAAATAGCATTCCGGTGTTGGGGGTTGGAAAATTCAAGGTCCAATACAAGCAACATGCCACGGAACTTCCCCTGGTTGTTCTCAAAGGGGGGAGTTGTTGCCTCCTCGGGACACAATGGTTTAAGCCCCTGGGTTTGTTCATTGGGGGGGTGCATGCCGTTGGGACTGACCCAATACAGGAGGTGTGTAACGCGCATCCCGAAGTGTTCAAGAAGGGACTCGGAAAATTCAAGGGGCCCCCAGTTGCGTTCGACCTGGACCCGGAGGTCCGCCCAATAAGACTCAAACCGTGAAGGGTGCCTTTTGCACTTAAGGACAAAATAGAGGCGGAACTGGACAAATTGGTGGGCCAGGGGATCCTTGTTCCTGTTGATTCTGCGGAGTGGGAAACTCCGATTGTAACAGCGCTAAAGGCCAACGGGGAGGTTCGAATATGCGCTGATTACAAATGTACCATTAATAAGGCGATACGCCCAAATGCGTATCCGGTGCCGGTAGTCAGCCACCTGTTGGCCAGGTTACATGGGGGAAAGTGTTTTGCAAAGCTTGACCTGGCGCAGGCTTACCAGCAGCTCTCGGTAACCACAGCTGCAGCTGCTGTGCAGACGATAGTCACTCATAAGGGGGCATTCCAGGTGACGCGCCTACAGTTTGGCGTGAACTCGGGGCCAGGCATCTTCCAATCACTAGTGGAACGTCTCTTAAAGGGTCTGGAGGGGGTCTTGCCATATTTTGACGACGTATTGATAACAGGGGGGAGTGAGTCAGAATTGGCTGAGAGGCTAGACAAAGTACTGACGGTATTTGAAAAGGCGGGGTTGAGGTTGCGGAAAGACAAATGCGTCTTCTTCGCAAAAGAGGTTGAGTTCCTGGGTTTCCGGGTAACCCCTGTAGGCATTAAACCCTCCGAATCAAAGGTGGCTGCCATTCAAAATGCTCCTCGCCCCACCTCCAAGCCCGAATTGCAGTCGTTCCTGGGGCTCTTAAACTTCTACCATTCCTTCCTGCCTAGGAAGGCGTCGGTAGCAGAGCCGCTTCATAAGTTGCTAAAAAAGGACGAGGCGTGGAAATGGGGTGAGCGCCAGGAGAGGGCATTCAATGAGCTGAAACAACTCTTATCCTCAGACGCCATATTAACCCATTTTGACCCCAAGAAACCAGTGGTCCTGGTATGTGATGCATCTCCAGTGGGGGTGGGGGCGGTCCTGTGCCACGTGTTGGAGAATGGGCGGGAGGCCCCGGTGGCGTTCTACTCCAGGTCCCTGTCTAAGGCAGAGCGTAACTACACACAGACAGACAGGGAGGCATTAGCGATAATTGCTGGGATGAAGAAGTTCCACGACTTCCTCTATGGCCGCCCCTTTACCATCGTGACTGACCACAAGCCCCTGCTAGGCATTTTCACCGCAGACAAGCCCACTCCACAGATTCTGTCCCCTAGGATGCTCAGGTGGGCCATTTTTTTTAAACGCGTACCAGAACGCGCTGGTGTATCGCCCTGGAAAGGACATAAGCCACGCGGACGCCCTGTCGAGGTCACCCCTCCCCCACACGGGCAGCCACATGTGCGAGGTGGAACAAGACCACCAAGTGCTCATGATAGAGGTCCTGGATTCACCCCCCATAGTGCCCGCAGAGATCGCCAAGGCGACGGGCAGGGACAAAACGTTGGCCCTGGTTAGTTCATGGATGCAGAAAGGGTGGCCAACGGCCTCCCCGGCGGCGGAATTTGCCCCATTTTTTAGGAAAAAGTTAGAACTGTCCATGGAGAGGGGTTGCCTCCTGTGGGGCCAGCGGGTAATCGTCCCTGAGTCCCTGAGAGCAAGGGTGCTCAAGCTGCTGCACGTCAGCCACCCTGGGATTGTCCGCTCCAAGGCACTGGCCAGGAGCTACTTCTGGTGGCCCCAGTTGGACGCCGATATCGAGCACATGGTGGGCACTTGCGAGAGTTGCCAAAGCTCCCGGCCCGAAGAGGCCCGACTTCCGCACAGGGAATGTGATGCGGCAAAGGGGCCATGGTCCCGCGTGCACATTGACTTCACGGGCCCTTTCAGAGGGTCGCTTTTTCTCCTTATAGTGGATGCTTATTCCAAGTGGTTAGAGGTTATCCCAGTTGCGAACACCTCCTCAGCCGCAACCATTAAACAATTGCGCAAGGTGTTCAGTTCGTTCGGTATACCCGACACACTTGTTAGCGATAACGCTAGTTGCTTCACGTCCGCCGAATTCAGGGCATTCATCGACATCAACGCCATCCGGCACATCACCTCCGCGCCCTTCCACCCGGCGACGAATGGCCAGGTAGAACGCCTTGTGCGTACCACCAAAGACGCGCTGAGGCGCATGGGCCCCGGGGATTTAAACCTGCAGTTGTGCCAGTTTTTGCTGGGATATAGGGTGACCCCCCTAGCGTCAGGATACTCGCCCGCAGAGCTCCTAATGCGCAGAAAACTGACTATGGTACTGACCAGGCTAGACCCTACGAGGGTGGAAGACACTGGGAGGAACATCGGGTTAGCGGGCACGAAGAGTTTCGAAATAGGTGCCCCGGTCCATTGCAGAAACTACGCTAGCGCAGGGCCAGCCTGGGTTCCGGGAGTAGTCATTGGGCAAACGGATCCCGTGTCGTACTGCGTAGAGACCAGCACAGGTCTACTCTGGAGGCGGCACGCGGACCAACTCCGACGCCGGGTCTCCGGAAACCAGAGCGCGGACAGCGCGGAACAGGATTCAGCGTTAGGGTTCTCCCCCACCCGTTCAGCCCAAGGGGGAGGAGAGGGGGGCCAGTGGTCCCCACCAAGGGGGGAAGGGAATAGGTTTGTCCCCATAGATATCCTGCAGGATACCCCCACAGATACCCCAGAAGATGATTTTGAGTTTGAGTTACAAAACCGGGTGGGTTTTTCGGAGTGGTCCCCCACCCATCCAGGCGAGAAGCGGGGTTTTTCGTTAGCCCCCAATGCCCCCGGTTTGCCCACAATGGAGTTTACCCCTACCCCGAAAACCGCGGAACCTTGGCGGGTCGCTAACGAGTCTCCCTCTCCCATTGCAGGACAAGAGACCAGGGAACACAGAAGTGATAGCGCCCCCGGGACAAGCCAACCAGCCTTTCGCCCGAAACGTGCTTGCAATAAACCATATTGGATGAGAGACTTCGTCTCATCCTAGGGGGGAGGGATGTTGTGTTTGGAATATTGTGCCTTTAAGTAATGTAACACTCGAATGAGTGGATATAACAATCACCAGCTGTAACACTGTAACCTTCTGTATCAGGACGCGAGCTAGTGACCACTAGGGGCAATAGCGAGCGCCCAGCTCACATGGTTCCAATTCCCCAAATACCTACAGCACAGGAAGATTCCCGCCACCACCTCACCTGGACAAGAAGGGCGTGACGGGGAGTGACGTCATGCAGACAGTAGCCAATGGGCTATCGAGGAGCCACATTCAAATGTATAGCCACAGTATATATTGAGCTGTTCATCCACCATTACCACATGTTCCCCCGGACCATCATGCAAGAAAGATGTGTTAAGCCAAGCTTTCGGCTGTTTCTATTGTCTTGGTTCTCAAACACTAAAAAAACTGAATAGCTGACTGTTGGCTTCCTTGATTTTCTGCTGATTACTGGGGAGGAGATGTTTTACAGTTCTTATGTTACATGCTATCAAGTTGATTCTGACTTGTTGCACTGTTATGTGCCATCAAGTCGACTCTGACTTAAAACAAAAATTGTGTCAGAAATTACTCTGGGTTGAAAGGATTTTTGCTGAAGAAACTGCTCAGGGGACACCCAAATGAGGCCCCTTTCATGTCCCCAAGATCCGTCGTGCAGCACTTGTGTATCGAGCCCTGACCTTCCAGTCTCCAAGCTCAGTGTATTAACCACTAAGCCACTGCAGTGCTGCAGACTCTGACTTAGAGTATAGTGACCCTATGAATGAGAGATATCTAAAAGGCACACCCAAGGCAACTTTGATTATTTATTCCATTCCATATATGCTGCCCATCTCGATGATCTACCCACTCTGGGCAGTGTAGAACATTAAATAAAACAAAAGAATACAATGTAAAAATATATAAAGGTAAAGGTCGCCCTTGCTTGAAAGTCAGTTGAATCTGACTTTAGGGTTCAGTGCTCATCTCTATTTATAGCCAAAGAACCAGCATTGTCTGTGTCTGCAAATGTTTCCATGGTCACGTGGCAGACATGCCTAGACACTAGAGTCCACGGAATGCTGTTTATCTTCCCACCAAAGTGGTACCTATTTATCTACTTGCAATCTCATGCTTTCAAACTGGTAGGTTGGCAGGAGCTGGGACAGAGACGGGAGCTCACTCAGTCAGGCAGCACTCGGGGCTCAAACTGCTGACCTGCCGACCTTCCAGTCATTAAGTTCAGCATCTTAACCACTTAAGCTACCACACAAGAATAATAAATTGAAGATTAAGGCCGGAAATATTGCAAGTGATGTGCTCAATTTATCTTGTGTTTGATCTTTTTTTTGCTGACTTCAGCCTTTCCCAGCATTATTGCCTTTTCCAGAGAATCTTGCTTTCCCATGATGCACCCAAAATAGGACAGCCTCACCCTCATAATTTTGCCTCTAAGGACAGTTCAGGCCTAATTTTTTCTAGGACCCACTTGTTCATCTTTCTGGCAACCCAGGGTATCTGCAGACCTCTCCTCCAGCACCATATTTCAATCAAATCAATTTCTCCCCATGCCAGCTTTCTTTACTGTCCAACCTTCACACCCATATATGATGATTGGGAGTGCATTATGTGGATGATCTTGGTCTATTAGGGACTGTAACAGGGGTTACAAGATGAGTCAGATATTTAACAAGTGACTTGACCAGTACCATCCCCATTTGTTTTACAATTAAGTAATTTAATTTGTACTTGGATGACACTGTTTGTGGATTTCTTACTGGGCATACAAATTTTCATTCGTGGTTGTAAGGCATTTGAAAGTTACATTAACTTAAATTATCTAAAGTCTGATATCAACTTCCATTGAGTTTGGGAAACTAAGATCAAAGTTGCACGTCCCTGTCTCCTTCTGCATGTGAAGCTATCTCCTCCCTTTCCCAGGTAGCATAAAGGTGAGATCTAAATCTGTAGCCATACAATTCTTTCCTGGCTAAACCCTATATCCCCTGGCAAAGGCTTCCTGCAGAACCTGAAGAGGAAATGAATATCATTCAAAGTAACTGGGTTTGCTTTCCCTTTCATTGGGAAAAAACCCCCACATATTTGTGACCGTGCTATATTGTCTTGAGGCTCTCTCTGGAGGCTCTTTATAATAGGCATCTATTTAGTGATAATTTCACTGCATGCTCTTTCATTTTCCCTCTTTATTCTTCCCTGCAATAACATAGTTTTCATCTGCCATTTACTCTTCTATGTGCTGCACTCTAAGCTGTTCTGCTCTTGGCAAGGTCAGCTCTCTAACCATCTTCTCTCTGAACTTCAAGTTCTCTTCGAAGTTGCCAAAAATGGTAATTTGACCCATAGGACCAGCAATGCTGCTTTTAGAATGCTTAGCAAGATGATACAAAAAAGCCACACACGACCCATTGCTGTCTGTTTTTTTGACTAGGAAATAATATGCTGAACAAAAAGAAGAGCACCCACAACTTCCCTTAGTCTGCAAGTTCCTAAGACAGTGGTGGCGAACCTATGGGACCAATGCCAGAGGGGGCACTCAGAGCCCTCTCGGTGGGCATGCATGCCATTGCCCCAGCACAGAGATCACCCCACCCATCTGCCCAGCAGCCCAATGGGAGTGCTTCCTCCCTCCCCTCAGCACAGAGTTCACCCTGCCTCTCTGTTTGGGCACTCATTCTCTAAAAAGTTCACCACCACTGTCCTAGGACATCTACAGGCCATTCGATTTTTGAAACAATTTCCTTGGCCTCTTATTCCTCTGTGCCTTGGTGCAGTCATGATCTCCTTTCTTTGCCGTGGAAAAAGGAAAAAGCTAAAATGCTGACATTCTTCAAGGATGGTGGTCACATGCTATTTTAATGTACCATATTTTCTGGCGTATAAGATGACCCCCAACTTTTCCAGTTAAAATATAGAGTTTGGAATATACTTGCCGTATAAGACTATCCCTCTTCCAATGCACACCAAATACAAATTAACCCACACTCAACCCAAAGATGCGCAGCCCTCCGAGTCGAATGGGCAGGTTCTGGTGGAGAGTCAATCCACGCTCACATTCTCCTCCTCGAGGTACAGGAAGATGTGTGCAGCTTGCTTCCCCTTGCTTCATACTCCCCGCACAGAGCAGGGACTCGGCCACGGCACCCCCCACCATATGCGCCAGACATATGAAGCAAGGGGAAATAAGCTGCAGTTAAATACATGTCCTATAAGATGACCCCCGACTTTGGCACAGATTTTTCAGGGTTAAAAAGTAGTCTTATATGCCAGAAAATACAGTAAATAGTTTTCTTGAATTGAAATGGTATTGTTAGCAAGCAGAGTTGAACAGCAGTACAGGTAGACGTTTCAGTGAACCAAAATCCTTGAACCTTGTCAAGCCTAAAACCATATTTTCATTTTAGTATATAATCTGGTATACCTCCTTAAAAAATAAATCTAGTTGTGGAGACAGACTATAGCTCAGTGATGGAGCACATGGTTTTAATGGAGAATTTAGAACACAGAATACAGAACTGTCTTACTAGTTAAAACAGCCAGGAAGCATGAAAGATCGTTACTAGAGATTGTAGACAGTGAGGCTATAATTAAGGACAGACTGGTCTTGGCACAAGATATCTTCATTGTATATAAGACTGCTTCAAATGCCATTTTCTTCTTCTGCCTGATTATTTGTTTTTCTTTCTTCTCATTCTTCAAACAGATTGTCTGGTTTTACTGGTGTTAAACCATGTTAGATCAACTCATGACCCAACTCTTGGCCATTCACAACCTGTTCAATGAAGACTGGTAAACCAGAGTTCTTGGTTACTATAACATAAAGTGAAATCTGAGATGGGAAAAGTTATTATTATTATTTTAGTATTTGTCTTCACCTCAGCTGCAGTGCTTTGGGAGTTGTAATCCAATAAAGTAATGTTTTCCATTTCTACTTAAAACACATGGATAAGATCATGAGTGTAATTTTTCTTGTCATAAATGCTGCAGAAGTAGGATGGATCGCACTTTTTACATAATTCCTCTCACTTTAGCAATAAAAGGTAGCATAACCTTTTCTAGCCTTGAATCTGGCCAGCCAATACCTTTCTTTTACAAATCACATCTTCCATTCTTTCTTCTTTTACTTAAAACAAAACATAAGCAATGGTTGGTCACCACAGAAATGAGATGTCCATGGAAGGCTGCTGGAGTGACTAGAAGGAATAAAACCAGGAATGATGGAACAGAATCCATCTTGCACTACATACAGAGACAACAAATAAAGTGGTTTGCCCATTTGGAGAGAATGTCTTGGAATTCCATACCTTACAAAGCATATGTGGAAAGAAGAGAGTGGAGAGATAGCACCAAAGAAATATTACAAGAACACCAAATAACACTGGTGGAGGCCTCTAGAAGTGCCAGAACAAGAACCTTGCATCTTCCTCGACACGTAAATGGGTAAAAGAGGAAGCAAAGAAGATCTTCCATTCTTTTATTTATATTCCAGCACCAAAGCACATGGGATTGTCTTCAGATCCAACACCATTAAATTGAATCAAAAGTACAAACATATGAGTTCAATACACAGCAGTATTGGTCTGTCCAGGGTTTTCATCCACAACCTGTCTTGATCCATTGCTTCAGCAAAGCGCTGAAACAAAAGTGCATAAACTGTGCACAAGTACTGTTAGAAATTGTTTTAATAATCCTCCTTGAAGATTTTCAAGCTCTCGTAAGCAATACATACCCCACCAATTCAGAAGTGTAATGAGATACAGCAAGAAAAATCACAATCAGCACCAGCTGTTGCCCAATTAAACTCAACAGTTCACAGGTGTTCACACAAGAATACAGTTTTTCCCAAGCCAATTTATGTTCTTAACTAACCCTTTAGAGGGGGAAAACCCTCAAATGGTTTGATAGGGTGCTCTACAAGCTTTTAGGAGGTTTTAAAGGAAAAACTTTTGTACATTTACATTAAGCATTTGATACAAAACAACCCCCTTTCAATTAATTACAGTTTAGTCAAAACTGAAAAGTCAACTGTAATAGCTGAAGCATATGCCTTGTCATTTTCCTCTTGGTGCTTTGATTTTCCTTTAATAAGCTTTAGTGTTCATCCAGTGTCTGTCTCAGGTGCCATCTTTTTATGCAGAGCTAATATATTCACTAATTCACATTTTGGCTTTGTTTGCAAAGATGAGCAGTGCTAGCTACTTCTGTGGGGACCTATATAGGAGATATTGCTTTAGTTTTGTATAGTTCCTACATGCCCATTATAAGAAGTGCCTTTTACAATTCCTCCAGGAATGAAACCCTGTAAAAATACCCTAGAACTTTTGCTTGTTTTGCTTTTTTGTGCAAGGGTTTGGAAGATGAAACTAATCTATTTTTGTTAACATCCTACTTTTTCACACCCAATTCTATTCTCTCTATGCAGATTGTTAAAGATTTATACAGAGACATATCTCTATGTTCTTCTGCTCAGCTGGCTGAATAGCTCAGTGAGTTGGAGTATTTGGCTGCTGAGAAAAAGATCAGAAGTTTGATTCCCCACTGTGCCTGCTGGAGGGAAAACCAGTTTATGTAGCCTTGGGGTAGTTGCACAATCCTAGAATATCACCAGAAGAGGGCACAGATAAGTCACTACTGAACATTTTATACCTAGGAACCTCCTCAAAGCCAGAATAGATTTGATGGCACACAATATTTTTATGATAATGGATTGATTAATGAAATGGGCCTCAACTTTCTGGGACATGTGGGCCACGTTGGTGTACCCAATGCCTAAAGAAGGCCATATCTTGAATTAAAATGTAACAAATTTTTAACCTACTGATTTAGAGCAAAAGTACAGAGGCCGAATAAATGGTAATATTACAGATATTCAAGCTCTTCTGGCCAGTAAAGCACTCAGAATGGTCAAAATTCTATTATGGTGGATAAGACCAAGAGGAAACTGACAGAAGGAGTTATGGAGACCAGAAGAAAAGATAGTGCCACTGGAGGTGTTATGTATGTATGTACAATGTTACTTTAAGAAATGTATGAATGTAACCTGACCACAATTACAATGTAGCCCAGCTGTTAAAGGAACACGAGTAAGCTGCCCATAGAGGGCAGCTGCGAGCGTTCAACTCACATGGTTCTCATTCCTCAAATCGCCGGCAGCCGCGGGAACTTTCCCGCACCAACAAAACTACTACTGGAACCGAGGGGGGGGGGCGTGACTGGGACAACGTCACGCCGGTAGCAGCCAATGAGCTACCGTGCAGCAAGATTCAAATGTATTGTACTACCGTATATAATGTGATGTATCTCCGCCATTACCACATGTTCATACTGATCATCAACCAATAAACCTGTGTTAGTCTTTACTGCGACTCCTTCGTTGTCTTCCGTGCAAGACACCAAATTGGCGATGAAGGTGGGATAATGGCGAATCCCAAGGTCAAGCCTTACCAGTTCGATGTCAGCGAGCCCGAACAGTGGGAGCTCTACGAATGCCAATTCCGGCACGCTATGGAAGCCGCGGGTGTCGATGACGACGCGAGGATGCGCTCTTACTTCCTGGCCCAGGTGGGGCCGGCCACGCTGCGCATCCTGATGAACCTGGTGGCCCCCAAGAAGGTAGAAGAGGTGCCCATCGACCGCATGCTGGGGCTGCTGGGCGAGCATTTCCAGCCTCCCGTGTCAATCTTCCCGGCCCGGGTCGCGTTCCACAGGTGAGACCAGCGACCGGGCGAATCCGTGTCCGCCTACGCGGCGGCCCTCAGGCTGGCAGCAGTGCACTGCCAGTGGGATGACCTAGACCAGGCTCTCCGAGACCGCATGCTGTGTGGCCTGAGGGACGAGGAGCTTCAGCGGAAGCTTATGACCCGCGACTACTGCCTCACGTTCAACGAGGTGCTGCGGGAGGCCCAAGCGGCTGAGGCGGCCAGGAGCGGGGTCAGAGTGTTCAAGTTCCGAGGGGCCACGTCCGAAAGGGCCAAGTCACCAGTACAGGCGGCCCGGCGGACACCAGCGAAAACAGCCTGGCGGGCCCCCAAGCCGCCCACCGGCACACCAATGGCGTGCGAGGAGTTGTCCACGACTGCAGACCCCTGCTCCAGCGAGGACGACGACGTCCAGCGGGTCAAGAAGTGAGGAGAGAAGCGACAGACCCGCAAGCGGCAGGACCGCTGCTGCGACGGTTGTGGGGCGTCCCACGACCACACGAGGTGCCCGTTCCGGAAGGCCAAGTGTCACAACTGCGGCCGAAAGGGGCACATCACCCGGGTGTGCAGGCGCGGGCGAGTCGAGGACAAGGGCAATTCGAACCATCCCCAGATGCACCAACGGAAGGCGGCCGGCACGAGGAAGGTCTCAGACGACCACAGCAGGGCAGGCGTGAACCGCGTGGGCCTGGAGCACCGGCGTTTTTTCGTTGAGGTACAGTTACAGGGGGTCCCAGTGAGGATGGAGATAGACTCGGGGTCGTCCTATTCCATCCTGTCCCAAAAGGAGTATATGCGCATTCCCCCAGATGCTTGGCCCAAGTTGCGGGCCATGAGGTCACACCTACGGGACGTACAAGGGAACGGGATCCCAGTGTTGGGGGTGGGGAACTTCAAGGTGAAGTTCAAGAATTACTCCGAGAAACTGCCCCTAGTGGTCCTCAAGGGGGGGAGGTGCTGCCTTTTGGGAACGCAGTGGTTCGCTCCCCTTGGAATCGAACTGTCCGGCATTAACGCCATAGAGACTGACCCAATGCGGGACATGTGCAACGCACACCCGGACGTTTACAAGGGGCCCCCAGTTTCCTTTGACCTGGATCCAGAAATCCGACCCATCCGCCTCAAGCCCAGAAGAGTGCCGTTCGCCCTCAAGGACAAGATCGAGGCGGAACTGGACAAATTGGTGGGGCAGGGGATTTTGGTTCCAGTTGATTCGGCGGAGTGGGAAACGCCAATTGTGACAGCCCTCAAATCAAACGGGGAGGTTAGGATTTGTGCGGACTATAAGTGTACGATTAATAAGGCCATTCGGCCAAATGCATATCCGGTACCCGTGGTCAGCCATTTACTGGCCACGCTTCATGGGGGGAAGTGTTTCGCCAAGCTAGATCTGGCGCAAGCATATCAGCAGCTCTCTGTAACCCCAGCCGCTGCCGCTGCACAAACGATCGTAACGCACAAGGGGGCATTTAAGGTAATGCGGCTTCAGTTTGGCGTGAATTCAGCCCCCGGAATCTTCCAGTCCCTCGTGGAACGCCTTTTAAAGGGGCTTCCAGGCGTCCTCCCATACTTCGACGATGTGTTGATAACAGCGGGGGGCGAGTCAGAATTAGTGCAAAGGCTAGACAGGGTCCTTTCCATATTCGAGAAAGCGGGCCTCCGTCTGAGAAGGGACAAATGTGTTTTCTTTGCGAGGGAGGTCGAGTTCCTTGGGTTCAAGGTAACCCCAGAAGGCATCAAGCCCGCCGAGTCCAAGGTGGCAGCTGTGAAAAATGCCCCTCGCCCCACCGCGAAACCGGAGCTGCAGTCGTTTCTAGGGCTCTTGAATTTTTACCATTCCTTCCTGCCAAGGAAGGCATCCGTTGCTGAGCCACTGCACGCGCTATTGAAGAAAGAGGCAGTTTGGCGGTGGGGAGATAGGCAAGAGAAAGCGTTTAGAGAACTGAAGGCACTCCTATCCTCGAGTGCTGTCCTGACCCACTTTGACCCTAGGAGACCAGTAGTTCTAGTCTGTGATGCATCCCCAGTGGGGGTGGGGCCAGTTCTATGCCACGTGTTGGAGAGCGGGAGGGAAGCCCCGGTAGCGTACTACTCAAGGTCCCTCTCGAAGGCCAAGCGCAATTACGCGCAAACTGATAGGGAGGCCCTAGCCATCATCGCGGGAACGAAAAAGTTCCATGACTTTTTATACGGCCGCGAGTTTACGGTAGTGACGGATCACAAACCACTTCTGGGGATCTTCACTACCGGCAAACCCACACCGCAAATTCTATCCCCCAGGATGCTGCGTTGGGCCATCTTTCTCAACGCCTACCAGTATGAACTGGTCTATCGCCCAGGGAAGGAGATCTCCCATGCGGACGCGCTGTCCCGATCTCCCCTCCCAAGTGTAGGGGACCCCACATGCGAGGTAGAGCAGGACCACCAAGTCCTGCTGATCGAGTCTCTCGACTCACCCCCATTCTCCTGGCCGACCTCGCCAAGGCCACGGCGGCCGATAAGACGCTGGCCCAAGTTAGCTCCTGGGTGAGGAAAGGGTGGCCCACTACTCCCCCCGAGGAACAATTCAAGCCATTTGTCAGGCGCAGAGTAGAGCTTTCGCTGGAAAGGGGCTGCTTACTCTGGGGCCAGCGGGTAGTTATCCCAGAAAAGCTGAGAGCCAAAGTACTGAGCCTATTGCATACCAGTCACCCCGGGATCGTGCGCTCCAAGGCTCTGGCCAGGAGTTTCTTTTGGTGGCCCCAGATAGACGCGGATATAGAACGTTTAGTGGGCACGTGCGAGAGCTGCCAGAGCTTTCGACCCAAGGAGTCCCGGGTACCCCATAGGGAATGGGACACGGCCCGCAGGCCATGGTCCCGGATTCATGTTGACTTCGCTGGCCCTTTCCGCGGGGCCATGTTCCTACTAGTAGTCGACTCCTACTCCAAGTGGTTGGAGGTAATTCCCGTGAACAGCACCTCCTCTGCGGCAACCATTAAACAGTTGCGCAAGCTGTTTGCCTGTTTCGGCCTGCCAGACGTCCTGGTTAGCGATAACGCCAGTACCTTCACGTCCGCAGAGTTCAAGACGTTCATTGAGCGAAACGCCATCAGGCACATTACCGCTGCCCCGTTTCACCCCGCCACAAATGGTCAGGTAGAGCGCCAAGTGCGTACTACGAAAGACGCACTGCGGCGCATGGGTCCTGGTGAGTTGAACCTTCATCTGTGCCAGTTCCTCATCTGCTACAGAACAACTCCCCTAGCTTCAGGTTTCTCCCCAGCCGAACTCCTCATGAGGAGGCGTCCGGTAACACTTTTTGACCGGATGGATCCATCCAGGGTGGAGGATGAAGGGAGAAATATAAACATAGAGGTAGATAGCTCCAAGAGTTTTTCAGTTGGGGACCCGGTTCACTGCAGGAACTACGCGGCCTCGGGGTTCCAGGGACAATTATTGAGCAGACGGGACCGGTATCCTACAGGGTTGAGACTAGCTTGGGTCTACTCTGGAGGAGGCACGCCGACCAACTCAGAAGGCGAGTCACCAGTGAAGGGGATTCAGCGTTAGGGTCCTCCCCCACCCGCATTACCCAAGGGGGAGACACGGCGGAACCCGCGGATACAAATGCATATCCTGGGTTCTCGACCACAGAGGAGGATACTTTGAAAGAGAGGGATCAGTTTATGATTATGATTTGCAGTACCAGGGGGGTGTAGCGGAGTGGTCCCCCACCCGTCCTAGCGAGAAGAGGGGTTTCAGTTCAGCCCCTGGTACCTCCAGTCCCCCCAGTCCTTTTGTTTTAGAATGTACCATAGTGCCAGCTCCCCGGAGACAAACAACCCCAAGACAGGCAACGGGGGGGGAGTCCGCCCACCACAGTCTCCAGAACTCCCGGGCAGGTAACGGGGGGTGGCGAGGCCACGAGGGCCTCTTCGTTGGTCCCGAGATTCGTACTGGGGGGGACCCCAAGCTCCTCAAACTGTAGGCAGGGGTTCACTTCCCAACTGTTCATTCCATTCCCGTCCCCCAATGCAAGGTCACCGCGGAGCCCACACCAAGCCACTAATGAGTCCTCCCTTTCCGTTGCAGGACAGGACTCTGCAGAACCAGGCTCCCCTATGTTAAGTCAAGCGGCCGCACGCCCCAGGCGCACGTGCGGCAAGCCACAATGGTTGAGGGACTTCGTCCCATCCTAGGGGGGAGGGATGTTATGTATGTATGTACAATGTTACTTTAAGAAATGTATGAATGTAACCTGACCACAATTACAATGTAGCCCAGCTGTTAAAGGAACGCGAGTAAGCTGCCCATAGAGGGCAGCTGCGAGCGTTCAACTCACATGGTTCTCATTCCTCAAATCGCCGGCAGCCGCGGGAACTTTCCCGCACCAACAAACTACTACTGGAACCGAGGGGGGCATGACTGGGACAACGTCATGCTGGTAGCAGCCAATGAGCTACCATGCAGCAAGATTCAAATGTATTGTACTACCGTATATAATGTGATGTATCTCCTCCATTACCACATGTTCCTACTGATCATCAACCAATAAACCTGTGTTAGTCCTTACTGCGACTCCTTCCTTGTCTTCCGTGCAAGACACCAAAGGAGGCAGGCAGAACAGTGTGAGTTTGAGGCAAGAGTTGGTTTTAGCTGGTTCACACCGGTTCAGCTGAACCTATACCTAATTTTTTTGTTGAGTTCGGTGAACTGATTGTTAAAATAGCACTTGTAATCAGGGCTCTCCTGATTACCTGGGCAGCCACCCAATGTGGAAATAACAAATTTACATTCCTTACTCTATTTTAACATTCATCTGTGCATCAGTGTATTCTAAGTGCCTGTAGTAATGTTTGTTCCGTTCACAAGTGAAAAAATTAGATGGAACTATGCTTGTAATAGTTATTTATTCATTTCATAAAACTCATTATACCTTTGATGAAATACTACATTTTTATTCCCTTGTGTTTGTTTACTTCAGTAAACAAACATATAACATAAAGAGAAAAATTGCCAAAGAAGCAGGGTTAACACACTGTCTTATTGCCCATTTTGGAAGTCATGGAAGAATGTTTTTCCATGTTGGAATCCTTATGTCAGTGTGGATGTGGTAATTAAGACTTTTTTATCACAACTTTCCCATGACAAACAGGTTTGTCATACACATTATTATGTCATGATTAATCTGCATAGCCTATGCCATTTATTAATTCTGCAATTTTTTGGGTTAGTATTAATAAAATGAAGAAAATGTATGTTCTGACTGAAGTTTATCAATAGTATAACATTTCTTATAACATAATCTAGTTTTAAGGTGGAAAATGTGAGAAAGATATGATGATGATGACGACAACAGCAAGAATGTTAATAGCTAAAAATTGGAAAACATATTATTTAGGATTCGAGGAGTGGTATAAAGAATTGTGGAATATGGCAATTAATGATAAGCTGACATGTGAATTAAAAGTGAAAAAGGTATTATTAAGAAAAATGAATTTGTTAACATTTGGGGAGAATTTATTGAATTTGTGTTGGGAAAATCTAAAGGAATTAAACCTGGATATGGATATATGACATTTTGGAGATAGGGGAAAATAAAAAGATTTATGCAACTTGTATAGTTAAGTAACAGTTTTAGACAAGTTGTAATGCCCCCTGGGTGATGGGTTTGCACCATACTGTAATCATATATTATGTGTGTTTTGATTTTTGTTGATGTATGTTTTTATGGAAAAAACTAAATAAAAAATCTTTAAAAACACATAATCTAGTTTTGTGTACCTCTTTTATTGTTCTTATTTAAGTATTAACTGCATGAAATAATAAACTAACTTTTGGCATATCGTTTTTTAATACCTTAAAATGACTGTATTAGGGCAGTGAACCAGTTATTAAATCATTTGAATCCCAACACTGGTCTGAGGGAAAATGTGTGGAGTGTGATAGCAGTAAAGAAGCAGGTTGGAAGAGCTTAGGGTTTCATGTGGCTCACTGGCTGTAATTACTGGCTGTAGGTTGGGGATCCGTGGATTAAACTATACAGGTTTGCACAGTATTTGTGTTCATTCTAGTAATTGACATATTGTCAATATATGTATATTGTCTGATGTTTTTATTTCCCTTTTTCATAGCACATAATAAACCTGAAAATGGATATATGTCCAACCGGAGAGTGTGTTTGGTTTTGTGCCCATACAGGTAGGTGAGGTAAGATCCCATAAAAATTAGACCCAGCTAAGACTAGAACTACACAAACACAATAAGTTGTCACTCGAGGCAATAACAGTATTTTTGCTTCCACCCTTGATTGATTTATTTGAGTTGCATTTTGCTTTTCTCCCAGGAGCCTGGAGTCCCAGGAGGCTCACAACAATATTAAAACAGGTGCAAAGAAAAACAGAACAAATGTTATAATGCTAACATGTAATTAAATGAACTATAGAAAGCAATGTTAAATCATGTTTTTTTTAAGTACAGCACAAAAGTACAGTTGCTCAAAAGCCTTTGTTGTCAGCAGCCAGTCAACTATTGAAAGCCTGCCTGCATTAAAAGGTCTTTGCTCCACAGCCTGCTATGTAGCAATCCTCTAGCAAAGATTGCAAAGGATTCTGGGACAGATATCCTGGATCAAATCTACCACAGTGGCTGGCAAAACATCTATAAAGTTAAAAGTAAAGGTTAAGGTAAAGGTTGCCCTTGCTCAAAAGCCAGTTGTATCTGATTCTAAGATGTGGTGCTCACTTCCGTTTATAGGCAAAGAGCCAGTGCTGTCCATGTCTACAGATGTTTCTGTGTTCGTGTGGCAGGCATAACTAGACACCATAACACATGGAATGTTGTTACCTTCCCATTGAAGTGGTTCCTACTTACCTACTTGATATTTCTTGCTTTCAAATTGCTAGTTTTTGCAGAAGCTAGGACAATGATAGGAGCTCACTCCATTGTGCAGCACTTGAGACTTGAGTCTTGAACTGCTGACCTTCCAGTCATCAAGTTCAGCATCTTAACCACTAAGCCACCACAGTCCTAAAGTTAAACATAGGTCTAGTTAAATGCCATTGAATTGTACCAGTTGGTAGTGGAGGAAGGTATATATGGTTGCTGTGGTAGCTACATCTCATGGTTGAAGTTAGTGCTCATGAAAGTGAAGGAGTTACCTACTCTTTGCATGGATCCATTCCCTAAACATGAAGGGAGTTAAGTGAAGAGATCATATGAAGAAATATACAATATTAGTACAACGTATAAGAGAAATACTGCGAGAAACTTTTGAGAATGGATTTCCCTTGGTAATCTTCCAAGTACTAATCCACACATTTCTATTTGTCAAGCAGCTGATTACAAGGCTGAGACATAGTGCAATATTACAAAGATAGTCATGCAATTTATCCTTACACCTCAGATGAAAGGATGTGGTCTCAACCCACAATAAAGCATTTTATGTGTTTTGCTTCCAGCTTAATTTAATAATGTTTAATAATAATACTTAGCAATGATACACAACATTTTCTTTGATCCCTGGTTCTCAAAGGCACTTTATGATCATGTATCTTCACCACACCCCCACGAAGCAGGGATTCTGTGGTTGTAAATGCATAAAATGAACATTGTAAACCATAGGGATTACGGCACCCACTTCATTTGAGCCATTATGTTCAGCAACAATGCCTCTCTTAGAAGCTCTGCAGTACAGTTGCCAATCTGTGTAGACAATAATGGGCTAGATAGAGATCTTTTTCAGCCTTTCCTGTATATACTGAAAGTGTGACAAATACAAGCAACAATATATATTTGTGGATTAAGTCTGATGAAGTGGACTTGATCCACAAAAGCTAACATTAAAATACAGCAGTTTTTGCTTTGTTTGCTCTCTGATATGCTTGAAACACAGACTTTATTTGTGTCAGAGGCACCACAACCATATAATTGCATACAAAGCAAAAGTAACATGAAAGGAGACTCCCCGAAGATTGCTACTTCAGCAATCGGGCATCCCCTGGGCACAGAGATTTATCACCAGCAATTGAGATTTTTCGCTGGCTAATCCTTTCAACCCAGAAGCAACAGAAGTAGAAACACAGACTAACATGGCTACCATTTCAAATATTTTTCTTTGTATATTATTTCTTCTACAACAGCATCTGAAACCAAGATTTGCAAAATACATGATTATAGTTGGTAAAAGGTGATCCTGTACATTAAACTTGAAGTCAGCAAGATCCTCCTACAGAATTATTTGGAAATGTTGCATTTATTCATCTTAGCATAACCTTTTAACAAGAAGAAAATTAATATAAGCATATGGAAGCTGTTGCACAAATTTGGGTCAAATCTGAGCCAATCATATCACCAATCCAAGTGTGACTATCCACAAATACTGAGCTACCAGAAGTATAAAGCTGTGATTTATCCTGGTGCATCTTTTTTTTTAAAAATATTCTTGCTGTTGATAATTATTTCTTTGAAGACTGAGAGAAGGCCATTTCATTCCCTGCTGTTTATTTCCTTTCTACTGTGGCAGGCACTCACTTTTCCATTTTCTATCTTTCCCCTCTTTGTTTACATACTATTACATATAGTGCCATCACCCACACAAACAGTATATCACTTAACAGACATATGGCAGAAGTAAATTACCACAAATAATGCACATGTCTTTTGTTAATGCAATTTTCAGTGTGAAAATTGTTAGATTGCAACAGTAAATGTGAGAAATGTTTCATTTATTCATTAAATCAGTTTTCCCTCCTTTCAAGGAACATATGGTAATCTGCTTGGTTTCCATGACTATCAGTCAATCACAGAGAAATCTCTTATTCCCCTGCTGTTAAGCCAGGGGGTATTGCTCCCTCCACAGACATCAAATTCCTAGTATTTTGCTTATCAATGTTGTAGTTTGAAATACTGATTCAAGTGTTTCAACAGGACTAAGTGGTTACTTCTGCATTCTCTTTTGCTCTATATATTGAATGTTTCTGTGGACATTGCCACCAGATGGATGGGTGTTTGCAAATGCTGAGGCTCATACAGTAGATTTTAGCATTTGGCCTAGGGAGAATCTGATACTAGATACAGTATTACAAAGAATATCTTTGTAGGAAAGTATAGAAGCAGTCTAATGCATGCTTATATTCCCAATTGAATCACATTCAATGGGGCTTTCATCTTTATAGGTATGTGAAGGATGGGAGTACATATGTTACTGTTGTATGAATAACTGCACTGTATTCACTTCAGGCCCACCAAACTGGCAGCTGATGTTTCCTAGATCATAAAGGACACTCCACCTCTTCCCTATGAAAGATCATACTTCTTGGCCTCCTCTTCTCTGTATAACGTAACTCTTTCTGTTGGTTTTTATCTCAGTGAAAACTACTGTGGTCACTGTGGACAAAAAATTATGTTCAGTATAAAATATAATGATGGGCCAGTCAACATTTCTTCAAGTTATTATCCATCTGAAGGACAGTGAGTTAATTCTTTAAGGTGGCATCTACCAGAATGAAAGCGTGGCGCCATCCGGGTGAGTTAGGGGGCGTGGCCACCCCTCTATAAAAGGGGTGGCCACGAGGCAGATGAGCTGCCATTTTTAAAAGAGCGACGGAGAGGAGAAGTTTTCTCCATCGCTGTTCCTTCGTCTCTTCGGCGCTTTAGCCCTTGGTCGTCAGGTTGATCCCTGGAAAGGGACCCTGCTCTTTCTAACAGATATGCCTCCCAAACGGAAGGCCCCGGCGATGAAACCACGGCCAAAGGGGAGGACTTTTGCGGGCCCTGCGCAGGGCGGGGGGCAGCCCTCAGGTCGGAGGACCAGGGCTGCGCACCCAGGGCAGGGCACTACCCCAGCTTTACCAACCGATACCGGTGGGGCAATGCAGGCTGGTGCTTGGCCATCGGCTGGCCAGCCTCCGGCCGGCCCTTCAGGGGCTTCGGCCCTCGGCCCGCAGTTGCCGGCCATGGGTCAGGTCAGCGGGGGAGAGCCTGGTGCGGGTGCCAGCACGTTCCCCCTCCGGCCCCTCATGGGCCGGAGTTTTGGGCATGGCCCTATTCGGGCCCAGGCTCGCACTTTGGGGTTCCTGGTCAAATGCCTGGTGGGCCGTCTGGCCCACCCGGCCCACTTTATACTGGGGGATCTGTCGCGGTGGATGCGTTGCTAATGCGTTTAGCTGTGCTTGAGGCATCCTTGGGGGATTGCTCACACCCCATGGGAGGGGGCCCTTCTCTCTCTGCTGGGGGCCCTTCATGTTCACCGGCTACCTCGACGGCTGCCACACTGCAACAGGCGGCCAGCCGGGTTGAGCAGCTTGAGACGCTCCTGCCTGCTCCTGCCGGTGTCTCGCAGCTCCCTGTTCGTCCAGAGCTACAGCCAGGGAGTGGTCAGGTGTGGCCCCGGAGCTCGATTCTGGTCGCGAGCTCCGATGCCCGCCATGGGCCGGAACCCCCAGTGGGGGCGGCTCACGGGGGTGCACCTAGTGAGTATCAGGTTCAAGTTAATGCACCCACATCACAGTCCACTTCCAGTGGTGGGGTTCAATGGCCATGGCCTTGTCAAGTCGAGGCGAGTGGGCATCAGTTGCCAGCCTATCCCAGTGCCCCTTGGTTCCATACTGGCACAACATTGGGGGTGGGGTTTTCCGCCCCCGGGGCAGTGCCGGGCATCGCAGGGGCTGTCCAGGTTCCGCTGCGTATGCCCCGTGTACCTAATGTGCCGGTGACGGCCTTGCCGATGGCTGGTTATTCATTGCCCCTTGGTGATCATTTGTCCCAGGTTACGAGGGAAAAGATTTGGCGGGGGGAGTACAGTTGATGCGAGCGGGCATCAGTTACCATCTTATCCCAGTATCCCATGGTGCTAAATGGTCCCTCGTTAAGGGTGGGGGTGTCTGCCCCCGGGGCAGTGCCGAGCATCGCAGGGGCTGTCCGGGTCCTGCTGCGTATGCCCTTGATACAGAATGTGCCATCGATGGCTTTGCCGACGGCTGGTTATTCCTTGCCCCTGGGTGATCATTTGCCGCAGGTCACGAGGGGTAAGGTCTGGAGGGGGATATGTGGATATTCTCCATATTGAACTGTGAGCCCACTGAGGAGGAGAGAGAAGGACAGGACGACAGAGACAAAGAGCTGTCCCATCATCGTAAGCCACCGCGCACCTGGGGCCAACTGGTTGTTGGCATACCTTATATATATGGTGGTATGCCGCAGGGCCCGGCCTGATTGGGCCATCCCGATGGTTCCATCCATTGCTGATATTTACAGGGTGATGGTTGATTTGATGGGCCCATCGCAGTTGGCTTACGACGAGGAATGTGGATGAGGGTGGCCCTACACCCTGAGAGGAGGTGGGATGAGCCCTGTCAGGAATTGTGCTCATGTACATGACTCCCACGTGACTGGTGCCTGGTGATAGGTACCATGGTGGTCATGCTGTGCAGCGGGCTGCTCAGACACAGGCTCCACGCTAACTCGTCGGGCAGGGGGTTCCAGCCCGCCTGCCATGTTTGACCTGCTCAGCTGGCGACGTGTGTACTAAGCGCCAGTGTCATTACCGACTTGGTGTCCCCTTTTGCGCTGGCCCTTACGCCGCCTCCGCGTGCCCGCGGGTTGGTGGGTTACGGGGCAGAGGTAGGGGTGTACAGGGGGCGATCAGAGCTCTGTCTGAAAGAACTAGCCTTGTCAGAGCCCCCCCTCCCCAATTAGTGTACTCAGGCTGGAGCAATGGCACTCAGCTCATCCAAGAAGGGATGATGCGGGGTACCTGCTGGAGGGTTTTCAATGGGGCTTTTGTATTCCATTCGGGGGTGTTAGGGGTCCCAGGATGCTACTAATCTGGTTACCTTGAAAGGTAATGAAGAGGTTGCTCCACTGTGCACAGCTATGGGAGTTGGGGCTATGAGAGTAGCGGATCCCTTCTTGGAACCACCTTTCCTAAGTTGAATGTCTCCCCTATGAGGCTAGTACCGAGGTAGAACCAGGGTGAATGTCATTTAATCCTCCATTTAGCTCACCCTGTGTGTTATCCGGTTAGGGATGCCATTCCTGATGACCTTGTTCAGTCAGGTACTCGTAGTTGGTTCAGCCCCTATGGGTGGCTCGCTCATGCAGTCCCGGTGCTTTCCTGGCACAGTGTGATATGCACTCGGCTTTCAGATTACTGCCAGTGCACCCAATGGATTTAGAGCTATTGGGTTTTTAGGTTCCAAGGTGAATTTTACTTAGATAAGTCCAACCCCTTCTGACTGAGTTAATTCATGTTCGGCATTCGAACGATTCGGGACTTTCATTCAGTGGGCCTTTGCTCGCAGGTCGGGGTCTTGGTCTCTAGCCCATTACCTTGACGACTTTTGGTTTGGGAGTGAACGGGGCTCGGACACGTGCACGCGTCTCCTCACTACATTTCAGACACTCAGGTGGGAACTGGGTGTCCCCTTGGCGCCTGAAAAGACCGAGGGCCCAGCTACTAAGCTCACACTGCTAAATCGACTCTGTCGCACGGGCATCCGGGTTACCCATGAATAAGGTGGCTCGGATCTCCACGGCGATTTTGGCATTGATTGCCAAACATAAAGTGTTCCCTTGTGACCTGCCGTTACTTCATGGCCGCCTTAATTTTGCCTGCAGGGTGGTTCCACCCGGCAGAGCATTGGCCAGGCGCCTGTGTGACGCCATGGCTGGCCTGTTAAAACGTCAACACAGGGTCTGGCTGATCAGGGGCATACGGGTGGACCTTCCGGTCTGGCTCAAATTACTCCTGGGTTTTAACGGGGTCTCTTCCTGGAGATCAGACCTGATGGTCTGCCCTAGATTTCAAGTACGGTCGGATGCCTCCGGCTCCCTGACTTATGGGGGTTTACTCTGAGGGTAGGTGGACTTACGGCCGATGCCAGCACCCATGGCTTGGCACGGATCGCCTCCGCGATCTTACCTTCCTTGAGTTTCTTCCCAATTTGGGGAGCACTGATGCTATGGGGCGATGAGTGGGCCTACTCAGTGGTCCATTTTTGGTGTGATAATGCGGCAGTGGTGCACATTGTCTACACCCAGACATGCAAATCCCCCAGGGTCATGACATTAGTTTGTCTATTCTTTTCGAGAAGCCTACGCCTAAATGTGCTGTTCTGGGCCAGACATGTTCCAGGTATTAATAACGACATTGCTGCTGCTTTCTCCCGCCTGCAGATCCCCCGGTTCCGTGCCTTACTCTGGAAGCAGATGAATTCCACCCGCCATTCCCGGCCGATATTTGACGTTTGGCAAGGAGAGGTGAACCGGGCATGTCATTGGCACCTCGCACGCGTAAGGCGTATCAGTATGCGTTCATGCGTCGTGTTTTGGAGGGGTGGACACGGGAACGTGTCCGCCGCCCAGACATGCGTCACCCCAGTTCTCAGAGTTTCTGACCCACCTTGCACGAGGCTGGCATTACTTTTGTTTGGATAGGTGTGAAGTGGCTCTTGGTCAGGCAGCTAACACGGTAGCCTTTTTGGAGCACTCCGCATCAGTGAGTGGGTGCCAGAGTTGGTACCATCTGTGTAAGGCGGATGTGTCTCGTAGGGCACTGGAACTCGACGATGTTTCTGTCACACATGAGTGGGCTCAAGTGGGGATACGGTCCTCACAGGTTGTTCAGCACGGCGTAGGCAGTAGAGTCAGACTGCTACGAAGTTTTATTGGAGACATCTGTCCGGTTGGTGCCCTACATGAATTTTCGACAGTGCCTTCTGCGCGCCCCAGCCTGTTTTTCTGCCACCAGGATAGGTCTACCCTTGCCGAAGTAATGTTACTGAGGGTGACCGGTGCCACGCTTCGCGGTATGGGGGCCCGTTTTGGCACCCATTTATTTAGGATAGGTGTCGCGTTGATCGCGGCTACGTTTGGAGTACTCGGAGGCGGACATGCGTGTACGTGCAATTTCTTATATGTACGTGCCCTCACTGTACGAGTACCTAGTTATGTCCTTAACCTCTTCTCCTCTTTTACAGATCCTGTGTGTCTCTACACACCGGTGGCAGTGGGGCTGGTGGGCCGCAGCTATGTAGACTGGGCAGCAGTATATGCTGCGGCGACAGAGAGTGGACCCCGACTTGGGCTGTGTGCATCCGCATGTATGCGATGGTATGGTATGCGCGGCACAAGGGGGCGGAAACTGTTGCCATTCCTGATGTCTGTCGGGGATGCTGGACCGCCCGATGTTCTTAATAGGCACCTCGGCGGCAACGATCTTATATGGATCACTGCTGTTACTAAACTGTCGAGGGGCTGTGACCTGGCGTTTTATATCACGTATGCTTACACACGGTTACTATGGTCTAACATCGTGCCAAGACACCACTTTAGGGGAGACGTGGATCTCCGTGGTTCGGACTGTTCTGGCAGTCAGTGGACAGGGCTGTTGCTCAGTCCCTTGCTGAGCATGGCTGGGAGACAGCCATTGGACACCTGAGGATAGGCTTACAAAAATTTTGCCGGTAGGCAGGAGAAGGGGTCCACCTGTCAGCTGGGTGTGGTGCAAGCAGGCCTGGCGACCGAGCTGACGGTCTTGGGGGGGGGTGAGTCATCATGGACGCCTCCCCGTGTGGCGGGTAGCACTGGTAAGGTAAAGATTTATGACACAGAGGTATCCGGCAGGTTCGCAATTGACTGGCCAACACTTAGACAGGTACAGGTGTAATAGCTTTGACCGGTCAACGACGAACCAGGCAAGGGGTGATGGCAGGAGCTTTTCAGCATGCATCACCCCGTGATTTGATGGATACACGTCATAGGGTGGGGTCAGTAGATAGTTTATTGACTCCGGTCAACAATTTGTTTGTATCAACAAACAAATTGATACAAATGGATACATTGTAGCCAATTGCCATTGGCAATTTTGGGAGGAACCTTACCAGTGTTATTGCGGCCTGCTTGCCTTAACAATTACAATTGGATGAATACACCAACTGAAAGTTATAATTCGGACTAGGGCATTATTCAATAAAAGTGGCCCGATGCCTTTATCCATATACCGGTGTCTGAGTCTTTCTTTGGGGGGTGCGCCTGCAAAGTGGAAGCAACATATTTGAGAACAGAGCTGTGTTCCCACATAGCCTGCCTTGTATCCTTAGTCTCCTCCCTTTCCCAGTATTTCGTCAAGACTGACCTCCCATCACCAGTCTTGAAGTAAACTGCCAGGACAGTTGGCTTTGGTACAGGTACTGGAAGGTTATACCATCTTATTCTTTACATAGATGCCTTGGTAGGACCTCCATTACTTCCTGATTAAAACACATGAAATGTATAACCTCCTGCTCAAAGTTATATCTCTCTAACAAAAAAAAAAGATTATAACATTGCTGGTGATTTTTGTTTTGTTTTCTTTTACAGAGGTATCTGTACAACATCAACATTTTTCAGATACCTTCTGGTGGAAACAATGATTCTTCATCTCTCTTCACATATTCTGCTTTTACTCATAATATGCCAGATCATTACTAAAGTACAATATTCTTAAAAGTCTGTCTTCTCATTTCCTGCCAAGGTAAATCTATCATTAATTTATATGGGGATTTTCTTTGCATGTAGACTGTACATTTGAGCCCTTAAGTGTGAAAGATTTGTAGTTTCTTGTGGGCGAGTATTTCATTCAGTTGTATTGATTTTTCAGCCCTATCCTTCCTGTTCTTTGTGTGTTAGCAACAAAAATCTACAATCCTGAGGAATCGTATTAAAGATGTCATAGAAGATATAGGGTTGCACTTAGTAATTTTTCCTGAAGAATGTAATAAAGCTGAATAAATCTCTTTCCTAGCGCTGCTCAAAACATGCTAAGAATAAAAAAGTGAGACACAATACATGCTTTGTAAGTTATTTTTATATTAAATAATACTTTTTTTTACAGTGTTCTTTGTATATTTGCAAATTGATATTTTGTGAAAAAAGTGTTATATCTTCCTTGGAACACTCCTGTTCCCGAGTCAAACAGGTTTTAAACAACAGCATGGAAAACTGCTGAATGTTTCTGCTAGAAAGGATTGCTTTGTGCAGTTTTAAACAAATTTCCTTGCATAAGAATGGGTGTAGCCTGGTTTAATTTAAGTTCCATTGATCTCAGTTGAAATCAGTGGGAGTGAAAAATGTTTCACTTGGACGGGCACTTTAATAGGGAAACATCATTTGGGATTTCAGTTACAGTTATCCACAGATATCAGATGGCCCTGCACTAATATACAGTCAGCATGATGAATGCACTGAACAGTTGCTTCTGTTTTTTAAGGAGATACTTGATTGTCATCTCTGACCTGATCACTTAGTTGTTAGATAGTCTTTAACGAAGGAAGGAAGGAAAGATCTCAAGAGATAACTAAAAAATAATCCCTTTGCTGAAGCCCAACCACTTGAATTTTGATGACATCACATGGGAGAGATAGGCATGGAGGGCACAGTCTCTCTGATATCTTCCAGGCCACCCTCTTGTTGATCCTCAGGAACAAAATAGTTTTCCATTCTCACTCTAAAACACATCTGGCTGGCACTCATGCATTTATGAAGATAACATTTGGACTAAGCAACATTTCTCCTCAGGTATAATAATAATAATTTTGTGTCAGAGAGGACTCTGGGTTGAAAGGATGTTTACTGGAGAAACTCTGCTCAGGGGATGCCCAAATGAGGTCCATTTCATGTCCCCAAGTGCAGCCCTCAGGTATCGAAATCCGACGTTCCAGTCTTCAAGCTCAGCGTCTTAACCACTAAGCCACCAGGGGACTTGCTTCTCCTCAAGTGAATAGATGTATCAAGCTATGAACAGCATGAAATGTTGGTTTTGCAATGCTACTCTAGTTGCATGGTGGAGATCTTTTATTCACAGGTGCTTTTGGTGTCTTCAGTATGGAAAAGCCTTGTGTGAAACTCATGTTCTATATAATGAACAATGATGGCATTATAGAAGAAGATGAAAATATGCTGTGCTTCTATTTTTTACATGAGAAAAATGTAGAGAAGCTGACCACATCTTCTGACCACAAGTCTCGCTTTCGTTCTGTTCATCCAACCATCATTGGGCACCACTGTTGTGGTGACTGAGTTCAATGCCCTCAGTCATGGCAAACAAATGTAGTTTCCCTTGTGGGAAGTGATTTTACTTTAAAGCTCCGCAGTTTTATGAACTGCAAATGAAAGCGCAGTGCCAAAATGGTCGCCGCGCTCTTTGCGGCCCCCCCACCCGGACTCGGACATCCGGGTAGTTAGGGGCCGTGGCCACTCCTCTATAAAAGGGGTGGCCATGAGGCAGCCGAGCTGCCATTTTAGAATGCGACGGAGCGGAGAAGTTTTCTCCATCGCATTTTTTGCTCAGAGCTTTGCCCTTCGTACCTTGGCTTAGAGCGGAGTTTCTTTGCTCTTCACTACTGCGGTACTCGGGGCTCAGGATCCGATCCCTGGCCAGGGATCCTTTAGGAGGCAGTTTCAGGAGACATGGCTCCCAAGCGCAGGGCTCCGGCGGTCAAGCCGTAGCCGAGGGGAAGGGCTTTCCCTACCCCTTCATGGAACGGGGGCAGCCATCGGGTCGGAGGACTCGGGCTGCACCCCCGCAGTGGGGCAGCGGGATGGATTTGCCCACCGCTGCCAGTGGGGCTGATCAGGCTCCTGCCTGTCAGCCTGGCACAAGCTTCCAGGCTGGACTGGCACAGGCTGGCCCCTCGGGGATCCCTGCCCATGGAGGGCCTTTCCCCAGATCGGGACAGGGTGGCTCATGTGGATTTGGCGTGGGTTTCCGC
Organism: Bradypodion pumilum; assembly: GCA_035047305.1. Lineage (NCBI taxonomy): Eukaryota > Metazoa > Chordata > Lepidosauria > Squamata > Chamaeleonidae > Bradypodion > Bradypodion pumilum. The sequence goes on along the minus strand of JAWDJD010000002.1, from coordinate 75,862,699 downwards.
CCCACCATTCCTCCTGCCCCCCAAGGGCCAGAGTCTTGGGCATGGCCCTACTCGGGCCCTGGATCTCCATTCGGGTTTCCAATCCAGCAATTGACCAGTGGGCCATCCGGCCCATCCAGCCTACCTTATACTGGGGGCTCGGAGACTGTGGATGCGCTTATCGCACGCATTGCGGTGCTAGAGGCATCACTGGGCATCGCCCAACTGCCTTCCGATGGGGGTTTAGCCGCTGCTTCCATTCCGGCCCCCTCGTCGATCCCGGCAGACACGTTGGCCGTCACTCTCCGGCAGGCCGTCAACAGGGTTGAGCTGCTCGAGGCCACCATGCCAGCCCAGGCTGGCACCTCGCAGCTCCCCGCACGCCCGGACTTGCCGGTGGGGAGCAGTCAGGTGTGGCCCCAGAGCTCGATGCCTGTCGCGGGCTCCGACGCCCGCCATGGGCCAGAACCCCCAGTGGGGGCGGCTCACATGGGTGCGACTAGTGAGTATCCAGTTCAATTTAGTGCACCACCGACACTGTCCAGTCACACTGGGGGGGTGCAGTGGCCATGGCCACGGCAGGTTACCATGGGTGGGCAGTTGCTTCCTCACTGCCCTGTTAACTCCAGGTTGCCAAATGGCACCTCGGTTAGGGCAGGGGTATCCGTCCCGGGGGTATGCCAAGTGTAGCAGGGGCTATTCAGGGACCGCTGCGCATACCCTTTCTCCAAAATGTGCCAACAGCCGCTTTGCCGAAGGCTGGTTATTCCTTGCCCCTGGGTGATCATCTATCCCAGGCCATGAGGGATAAGATTTGGCAAGGGGAGTACGTTGATATTTTCTCCCTCTTGAATCGTGAGCCCACCAAGGAGGAGAGGGAGGGACAGGATGACAGGGACAAGGAGTTGTCCCGTCGTCGTAAGCCACCGCGTACCTGGGCCAATTGGTTGCCGGCATACCTGATATATATGGCGGTGTACCTTAGGGCCCGGCCCGATTTGGCCGTTCCAATGGTGCAATACCTCAACAATATTTACAGGGCGATGGTGGATTTTCCTGGCCCATAGTGGTTGGCTTACGACGAGGAATTTAGGATGAGGGTGGCCCTACATCCTGAGATGAGATGGGATGAGCCCTGCCAGCGATTGTGGCTCTTGTATATGACTCCCACGCATCCGGCGCCTGGTGATAGGTACCATTGCAGCCATGCCGTACAGCGGGCGGCTGCGATGCAGGTTCCCTGCCAGCCGGCGGGGCAGGGGGTTCCAGCCCGCCTGCTGTGTTAGAGCTTCTCAGCTAGCAGCATGTGCAACAAGCGTCAGTGTCGTTTCCGATACGAGTGTCCCTCTTGCTCTGGCCCTCACGTCGCCTCCGCGTGCCCGCGGGTGGGTGGGTCATGAGGCAGAGGTAGGGGTGGGCAGGGGGCGGTCAGAGCTCCCTCTGATGGGGCTGGCCAAGCAAAAGGCCCCCTCCCCAATTAATATCCATAGGCTGGAACGATGGCTTTCCACTTATCCTAGATGGGATGATGCGAGGTACCTGCTAGAAGGTTTCCAGTTTGGCTTTTGTATTCCATTTAGGGGTGTCCGGGGATCGCAGGATGCCCCGAACTTACTTTCTCTGCAGGGTAAGGAGGAGGTCGCTGCACAAAGCATAGCTAAGGAGGTGAAGGCTATGAGAGTTGCGGGGCCCTTTACTGAACCACCATTCCCTAACTTGAAGGTCTCCCCTCTGGGGCTAGTGCCTAAAAAGACCCCAGGTGAATTCGCTTAATTCATCATCTATCTTACCCTGCGGGTTCCTCGGTCAATGATGCTATTCCTGATGACCTTTGCTCAGTCAGGTACATGTCGTTTGATCAGGCCCTACAGATGTTATACTCCTGTGGTCCCGGGGCCCTCCTAACAAAGTGTGATATTAAATCGGCATTCCGATCACTTTGAGCTGTTGGGTTTTCGTTTCCGAGGAAAGTTCTACGTAGATAAGGCCATGCCTTTTGGCTGTTCTATTTAATGTTTGGCATTTGAACTATTCAGCACTTTCCTCCAATGGGTCTTTGTTCGCAGGTCAGGGTCCCGGTCTTATATCATGGGTGACACTTTGTCCCAGCGTTTGGATCGTGCACGACGGTCAGTGAACATGGCTGCTGCCTGGTTCTTTATCTAAAATGGCTCGGGGACAGCCATTTGTAGTCTGGGGATAGGGTTACAGGAATTTGGCCAGTGTTCTGGAGATGGGGTTCACCGGTCAACAAGTGGAGGCACCTCTCTTTTGAATAACGTGCAAGAGGGCCAGGTGACCGAATTGTTGGTCAAGGTGAGCGGCCCCCACTGCAAGGTGGCAATGTTGCCAGGTGGAAGGTGCCTCTCCGAGAGTCACACGTGATGCATGGCCGCATCAACTTCGCCTGCAGAGTGGTAATACCAGGCAGTGCTTTCGCCTAGTGTCTGGGTCACGCTATGGCGGGTCTTGTTAAACGAAGCCGTGAGGTACAGCTGATTAGGGGTTTACGAGCGGACCTGTTGGTTTGGCTCACATTACCGCAGGACTTCCATGCTGTCACATCGGGAGGTCTGAGCTTCTGGTCAGCCCCAGTTACAAGTACAGTCGGATGCCTCCAGCTCCCCGGGTGGGGGGGATTTATTTAAGGACAGGGGTCTATGGTCATTGGCCCCAGGTATGTCAGGGCACGGATCGCTTACGCGATCTTATGTTTCTAACAAATCTTCTCAATTCTGGGTACCTTTTATGCTCTGGGGGGGGGGCGGTGAGTCATCATGGACGCCTCCTCGTGTGGCGGGTAGCACTGGTAAGGTAAAGATTTATGACCCATAGGTATCCGGTAGGTTCGCAATTGACTGGCCAACACGTAGACAGGTACAGGGGAAAGAGGTTTGGCTGGTCAAGGGCGAACCAGGCAAGAGGTGATGTCAGGAGCTTCACAGCCTGCATCACCTTGATATTTAACGGATACACGTCATAGGGTGGGGTCAGTAGATAGTTTATTGACTCCGGTCAACAATTTGTTTGTGTCAACAAACAAATTGATACAAATAGTTACATGTAGCCAATTGCCATTGGCATTTTGGGAGGAACCTTACCAGTGTTACTGCGGCCTGCTGGCCTTAAAGAATTGCAATTGGATGATTACACCAATTGAAAGTTATAATTCAGACTAGGGCATTATTCAATAAAAGTGGCCCGATGCCTTTATCCATATACCGGTGTCTGAGTCTTTCTTTGGGGGGTGCGCCTGCAATGAAAGCGCGGCGCCAAAATGGCTGCCGCGCTCATTGCGGGGGGGCCCCCACCCGGACTCAGATATCCGGGTAGTTAGGGGGCGTGGCCACTCCTTTATAAAAGGGGTGGCCACGAGGCAGCCGAGCTGCCATTTTAGAATTGCGACGGAGCGGAGAAGTTTTTCCCTCCACCCCCTCCCTAGTGAACAGTGTGAATTTTGGTCGCTTCGGGGCCAGGTGGGAATTTTTGGCTTGAACCTACAATTTGCTCTTTGGTTCTCACTTTTTTGTCCATCCCACACTGTTGCTAGTGTTTGAGAAAAGGGGCAAGTTGACTTTGGTCACTTTTCGCGGGTAGCACTGGTAAGGTAAAGATTTATGACCCATAGGTATCCGGTAGGTTCGCAATTGACTGGCCAACATGTAGACAGGTACAGGGGAAAGAGGTTTGGCCGGTCAAGGGCGAACCAGGCAAGGGGTGATGTCAGGAGCTTCACAGCCTGCATCACCTTGAGATTTAACGGATACACGTCATAGGGTGGGGTCAGTAGATAGTTTATTGACTCCGGTCAACAATTTGTTTGTGTCAACAAACAAATTGATACAAATAGTTACATGTAGCCAATTGCCATCGGCATTTTGGGAGGAACCTTACCAGTGTTACTGCGGCTTGCTTGCCTTAAAGAATTACAATTGGATGATTACACCAATTGAAAGTTATAATTCGGACTAGGGCATTATTCAATAAAAGTGGCCCGATGCCTTTATCCATATACCGGTGTCTGAGTCTTTCTTTGGGGGGTGCGCCTGCAAAGCACTAACTATGTGTAAATGCTATGTGGGTGTAACTTCTCGACAATTGAGGACCAGGTTTGGGGTACATCGTTCTAAGATTCGGCTGGGGAACATTTCATCCCCCCCCCCCGTTAATCACTTCCTTGACAAACGACACAGCAACTGTGACTTTAAATTTGTTGTATTCGAATGTTATAAACTTGATCTATACTCCCGCAGCAATATCGAGCAACTACTTATGCAACAAGAATGTTTCTATATTTACTACTTTAACACGCTACACCCTCATGGTCTTAACATGGAGATAGATTACTTATGTTTCCTGTAAATACCATTGATTACTGCACAGCTGTTTCCTAGATCAGTAAAAGCTTTAAATTGGGTCTTACGCTTCTACTTTTTCGATGTCTGTTGGCACTAAAGGAATAAACTTGGGAGGCCAGGGACGTGATTGAAATTTATAAAGAGACAAAAGAGAAATATTATATTTAACCTGTTACCTAATAATTCAATGAATGTTTCAGGATAATACAGGTAATCTTCCTTTGTTCATTTTTGTGGTTTGACAATAACGAATCCGCGATTAATACATTGTAAATATGTGTATATTATATAAGTAGTGATTAGTTCTTTATTTTCATAGATCCCTGAGGAGAGTTATGTTCTAAAAATTCCCATTACCAGAAGGATTTCGGATCTCTTCGTTTGGATTATGGAATAACTTGTTTGGATTTAGAATAAATATCTTCTTTCACTGCATCATTGCCTGCCTCGAACGGTTTTTCTTGGAATATGTTGATACACACCGTTTGGCCCCTCTTTTTCCTACTCTTGCTCAAAAGCAAGTCATATCCAACTCTAGGGTTCAGTGCTCATATCTAATAATAATAATAATAATAATAATAATAATAATAATAATAATAATAATAATAATAATAATAATAATAATAATAATAATAATAATAATAATAATAATAATAATAATAATAATTTATGTCTTGCACTTTCTCAGCCGAAGCCGACTCAAGGCGAGCATAACAACATATATATCATACAATACAATAATATCATAATACAATAATAAAGAAATAAATAATAATTAATTACAATAACAGTACAATAATCAATAATCAGTAATAAAAAGTTAACTAATATAATATAATATAATATAATATAATATAATATAATATAATATAATATAATATAATATAATATAATATAATATAATATAATATAATATAATATAATATAATATAATAAAACACAAACCATAAACCTCCCTAAACCAGCCGCAAACAAGTCCAACAGAGAGGGGTAAATAACATCCAGTCATTCGATACTACAGTCCTCAAAACCCAACAAGGGGCAAGGGCCGGGGCATTAAGATGGAGTCATCCCGACACATACCGACCCACCACAAAAACATCCCACACAGTAACAAAAAGAAACCAGCCATGGCTGCCTGTCTTCAAAGCCCGGCAGGTCAACAAAGCTGAAGATCCGAATAGTCCCGGCGCCCTCCATCCCACTGCAACCAACTCCAAGCAGTGGCCATGGCATCAACTGGAACTATGTTGATGATGGCTCCTGTCTTCCTAGCCGCAGGAACGACCACCAGCTGCAACTCCCAAGGATGACCAGACCAAAGGGAGTATGAAGAAGGTGTCTGCTGGTAGAGTGCCGGTGGCGACTCATGCGGCCGGGTCAGGAGAAGAGTGCACACAAAGAGCCAGCACTGTCTGCATTTGCAGATGTTTCTGTGGGCATGTGGCAGGCATGCCTAGACACCGAAGTGCATGGAATGCTGTTAACTCTATGTGAGTGGAAAGAAAAAACCCCAAAGGATAAATACTCAAGCTTTCGTTAGAGACTGTACATACTTCCAGGAAGCACTTGTAGACATCACTCCAATTAAAAAGAGAATTACAAAGCAAATTCTATAGTAAATCTTATTTGTGAGCTTTCTTAAAAGGTGCTTGCTAATATTTTCACAGTCAATTTGGCAGCAGCATGTTTATTTTTTTATTAAGAAATATTTAAAATAGACACAATTGGCTACCACTTCCAAACATTTGTTTGGTGAATGAAGTTTTGGACAGCTTCCCTCTCAACTGGCAAAGGCCTGCCTCCTAAAGGTCAGCTTAGAAAAATCTGTTCTCTTCTAGTCTAACAGATTGCCATTTTCTTAAAGTGAAGCAATATCCATTTGACTCTGGTTGATATTCAATAAAAAAGGTGCAATGTGAGAAATGTGATTGGTCTGGATTTTTTTTTGTAAGTGTAAGCTAGATTGTTACTTGGATTTATTGAGCTTTGGACCATGTCTGAATTCAGTTTCCAGCCTTCCAAGCTAATTTATAAGTGTATGATGAAATTAGTGATGCTCCTGAACAATATGAACCTGAACTTTTAAAATGTTTATGTGTTTAGCTGAGGAAAATAGGGGCCACCTATGCATACCACACTCTTATCTTTGTTTCTAGATTTTCTAATAATTTTAAGAGTTAAATGTTTCCATGTGATAATATTTTTGGGAATAATAATAATTTCATGTTACAGTTTATGGCATGATTATCCTGGTTTGTCTTTAAAAAACCCTCCCATCTGTTGTTGCATTAGTTCCACAGATAACCTAATGCTATAGAATTCATGGGGTGAAAGGTTAGCCCAAACCAAGTAGTCCATCAGTCTTTCATATGTGATCTTTGTCTTCCCATTTATGCTAAAAATACAAAACCTCCCACCAGATTTCTTTAATGGTAGAGGGGGGGGAGAGAACTATGGTAGAGGGATTTCTAAGTGATAATTTTCCTTCTCCTGTGTAAGGCTCCTGCAAATTGGCTGTTGTTAAATAAGATGTCAATTGAATTTTGGAGATAGCCCTTAAATTAACAGAATTGTCAAAGGATGTCAATTGAAGAATGAAGTAGATTTTCCTAACTGGATATAACTGATGCTTTCTCATGAACTGACAGTCTCACCAGCTAATTTTTCACCTAGGTGATGAGCCATCACATCATCTTAGACTTGTATTGACAAGTCTTAGGCCCCAGAGTATCCTGCTGAGGTTGTGCTGAACTGGGCATCTACATGCTAAGACAGTGTTGAACGTGTCAGGTTTTCATTAACAGGTCATTCTTTTTTGTTTACGTCTTAAATCACAGAAGTATTAATAGTTGTTTCCAAGTGTAAATTCTTGCATTTGATTTACATTATGCTTCATTCAGAGCAAATGAGGGGATAGTGATAGTGTAAGACAGTTATGGTGAACCTTTTAGAGACCAAGTGCTCAAACTGCAACCCCAAACCCACTTATTTATCGCAAAGTGCCAACACAGCAATAGGGGAGGAAGGAATGTTTCTGCTGGGCAGAGGGGTGGGTGAACAATGTGCTGTGGGGCGACCTTTATCTAATGCCACAATATCGGTCTTGCATCCATTTACTAATCATTTTCAATTCAAAAGGGTGAAGCTCCACAACTGATCCAAATAACAGGTGTTACCAGTTGCAAAAAAACAACATATTGATTTCTATACTTATCTGTTATGCTACTCATTCTGTATACATGTAGCAGATGGGTATAAATTGATGCCATGAAGTCTCACTCTTTTGTCTGATGAAGTGGACTTGATCCACAGAAGCTAACATTAGAATACAGCAGTTAGTCTATAAAATGCCTTTTTTTGTCTTTTTGTTTTATTTTGTTTTGTTTATTCTCTTATGTACTTGAAACACAGACTAACACAGCTACCATTTAAAAGATTTCATGAATTAATTTGTAGATGTAATTTGATTGTCTAATCCAATGTTTCCTAACCTTTGGTTTTTGGACTTCAATTCCCAGAAGCCTAAGTCAATTCCCTAAAGCACTGATCAGCCAATGCACTGACTTAGGCTTCTAGGAATAAAAGTCCCCCTGTGGGGCATGGACCCCACATTGGGAACCACTGTTACTAATCTATCACTCCTAGAGAGTCACTTTGGTTGGGATTCATACAGTAATAGCTATATAAGGTTTACCTCCAGCAGTCAATGGTTGGAGAGCCCTTTCTTCAGAGCTATTCCATTTCCAGAAGAGGGGCTGGTGGGGCAGGTTTGTGGCTTTTGTGCTGTTCCAATTACATCGAGAAAAGAAAGAAGGTGATAGTGGCGGTTTGGGGAAGGAAACAGGCTGGGAACTGTCCAGGAGTCTAAGGATGGACACTAGGGTGGGCTGACATATGAAATGGATAAGGGTCTGTTGCTGTGTGTTGCCAGGAATTCAAGATTGTTTCATATAGACTCGAGTGATAATAAGTTGTGTGAGAGTGGTGTGATGAGTTTCATTTGACAGCCTTTGGTGTGTTTGCATTGGTTCTGTGCCCTATCGCTTTGTGGTGACACCCCCTCCCAATAAATGAAAGAAGGGAAACATACTTGCATTCAGAACTAGTCATTAAAAACCAAGAAAATGAAACAAAACAATATGTACTTTGAAAGAACAAAGGTGTGTGTGGTTTTTTCATTGCAGGCGCACCCCCCAAAGAAAGACTCAGACACCGGTATATGGATAAAGGCATTGGGCCACTTTTATTGAATAATGCCCTAGTCCGAATTATAACTTTCAATTGGTACTCATCCAATTATAATTCTTAAGGCAAGCAGGCCGCAGTAACACTGGTAAGGTTCCTCCCAAAATTGCGAATGGCAATTAAGAACATAAGAACATAAGAACAGCCTTGCTGGAACAGGCCACAGCCCATCCAGTCCAGCATTCTGTCTCACACAGTGGCTCACCATTTCCTTCAGGGTATTCCCAAGCAGATGCCTTCACCTGCTTAGGATTCCCTGGAAATGATATTGAGAGATATCCTGCCTATCTCTCCAACCCGGAGGTTGTCCTTAAGTATCCATAATTATAGCCATTGATACTCTTGTCCTCCATGAACTTGTCTAATCCTTTCTTAAAGCTGTCAAGACTGACAGCTGTCACCACTTCTTCTGGCAGGGAGTTCCATAGACCAGTAATCCTCTGGGTGAAAAAATACTTTCTCTTATTTGTTTGAGAACTAGTACCCAAAAGTTTCATCGAGTGTCCCCTAGTTCTAGTGTTATGCGATAGGGAAAACAGTTTTTCCTTATCTACTTTGTCCACACCGTGCATGATTTTATAAACTTCAATCAGGTCACCTCTTAGACGTCGTCGTTCAAGAGTGAAGAGGCCCAACCGTTGCAGCCTCAGATGGTAAGGAAGGTGTTCCAGTCCCCTAATCATTCTGGTTGCCCTCCTCTGCACTTTTTCCAGCTCCATAATATCCTTCTGGAGGTATGGCGACCAGAACTGTACACAGTATTCCAGATGGGGCCTCACCATAGATTTATAAAGAGGCAAAATGACACTTGCTGACTTATTTTCTATACCCTTCCTAATGATCCCTAGCATTGAGTTTGCTTTTTTCACTGCTGAGGCACACTGGGTTGACACCTTCATTGAGTTGTCCACCAGGACACCAAGGTCCCTTTCCTGGTTTGTCGCAGAGAGTTCAGACCCCATCAGTTTATAAATGTAATTGGGGTTCTTTGCCCCAACATGCATCACTCTGCACTTACTAATGTTGAAACTCATTTGCCACTGTTTTGCCCACTCCCCCAGTGTCGAGAGATCCCTCTGGAGCTCCTCACAATCTCTCACAGTTTTCACTACCCTGTATAATTTAGTGTCATCAGCAAATTTGGCTACCTTGCTTTTTACTCCTACCTCAAGATCATTTATGAAGAGGTTGAAAAGCAGGGGTCCCAGTACTGAACCTTGGGGGACCCCACTCTTTACTTCCCTCCACTTGGAGAAGTGTCCATTTAGTGCTACCCTCTGTTTCCTGTCCCTTAGCCAGTTGCTGATCTAGGACAAGACCTGTCCCTTTATTCCATGACTGGTAAGTTTATTCAAGAGCCTCTGGTGTGGGACCTTGTCAAAAGCCTTCTGAAAGTCCAGATAAACAATGTCAACTGGATCCCCCTTATCCACATGCTTGTTGACACTCTCAAAAAATTCCAACAGATTAGTGAGGCATGATTTGCCCTTGCAAAAACCATGTTGGCTCTCCTTTAGCAGCGCCTTCTCTTCTATGTGCCTATTAATTCTATCTTTTAGGATGGTTTCCATCACTTTACCTGGGACACATGTCAAACTGACAGGTCGGTAATTTCCTGGATCACCCCTGGATCCTTTTTTGAAAATTGGTGTTACATTCGCTACCTTCCAGTCATCAGGCACAAAGCCTGATTTGAGGGAAAGATTATATATTTTGGCTAGGAGATCAGCAATTTCATCTTTAAGTTCCCTGAGAACTCGTGGATGGATTCCATCTGGTCCTGGTGATTTGTTAGTGTTTAGCTTAACAAGACATGCAAGGACCTCCTCCCTGGTTATTTCTATCTGGCTTAATTCTTCGGTTTCCCTCCCTACGAAGATAGGCTCTGTTTTGGGCATGTGGCCTCTGTCTTCTTCAGTGAATACTGAAGCAAAGAATTCATTGAGTCTCTCTGCAATCTCTGTTTCCTCTTTAATAACCCCTTGCCTTCCATTGTCATCTAATGGTACAATGGCCTTCCTAGTTGGGTTCTTACTTCTAATGTACTTAAAGAAGTCTTTGTTATTTCTCTGAGTATTTTTAGCTATACGCTCCTCAAAGTCTTGCTTTGCTTTCCTGATTGTTGCCTTGCATTTGTTCTGCCAGAATTTATGTTTCTGCCTGCTGTCCTCATTCGGACAAGCCTTCCATCTTCTAAATGAGCTTTTCTTGTTCTTGATCACTTCCCGAACAGCTCCTGTAAGCCACGTTGGAGTCCTCTTGGACCTGGCAGTGCCCTTTTTCGTTTTGGGTATGCATTCCAATTGAGCCTCTGTTATTGTTTTTGTAAACAGCCTCCATGCCTCTTGGAGTGTTTGGACTCTCTCAATTGTATCCATTTGTATCCATTTGTTTGTTGACACAAACAAATTGTTGACCGTAGTCAATAAACTGACCCCACCCTCTGACATGTATCCATCAAATCACGGGGTGATGCATGCTGAAAAGCTCCTGCCATCACCCCTTGCCTGGTTCGTCGTTGACCGGTCAACGTTATTACACCTGTACCTGTCTAAGTGTTGGCCAGTCAATTGCGAACCTGCTGGATACCTATGGGTCATAAATCTTTACCTTACCAGTGCTACCCGCCTAAGTGACCAAAGTCAAGAGCAAGAAAAACCCCTATGTCAAACCTCATCAACAGTGTGGGATGGGCAAAAAAGCCAGAACCCAAGGGCCAATTGTGGGTTCCGGCCAAAAATTCCCACCCGGCCCCGAAGCGACCAAAATACCACACTGTTCACTAGGGAGGGGGTGGAGGGAAAACTTCTCCTCTCCGTCGCTATTTTAAAATGGCAGCTCGGCTGCCTCGTGGCCACCCCTTTTATAGAGGGGTGGCCACGCCCCCTAACTCACCCGGATGTCTGAGTCTGGGTGGGGGCCCCCCCGCAAAGAGCGTGGCGGCCATTTTGGCACAGCACTTTCATTGCAGGCGCACCCCCCAAAGAAAGACTCAGACACCGGTATATGGATAAAGGCATTGGGCCACTTTTATTGAATAATGCCCTAGTCCGAATTATAACTTTCAATTGGTACTCATCCAATTATAATTCTTAAGGCAAGCAGGCCGCAGTAACACTGGTAAGGTTCCTCCCAAAATTGCCAATGACAATTGGCTACAATGTATCCATTTGTATCAATTTGTTTGTTGACACAAACAAATTGTTGACCGTAGTCAATAAACTGACCCCACCCTCTGACGTGTATCCATCAAATCACGGGGTGATGCATGCTGAAAAGCTCCTGCCATCACCCCTTGCCTGGTTCGTCGTTGACCGGTCAACGTTATTACACCTGTACCTGTCTAAGTGTTGGCCAGTCAATTGCGAACCTGCCGGATACCTATGGGTCATGAATCTTTACCTTACCAGTGCTACCCGCCACACGGGGAGGCTTCAATGAAGACTCACTGCCCCCCCCCCCAGACCGTCAGCTCGGTCAACAGGCCTGCTTGCAAATCTTCCAAAAAGAGGTTCATACCTCTAGCCGACAGGTGGACCCCATCCCCTGCATACAGATCATAATTTTGTAAAGTAATGGTGGGGTGTCGGATGACCATCCCCAAACCCTTGTCTGCCATGAACCGGGCAACTGCCCTGTCCACCGAGCGACGAGCGCGGTCAAGAGCACGGAGGTCAATACCTCCCGTGTAAGCGTGATGTGGTATGATGTCCGACCATAGCAGCCTTGTGGACTGCCACACATAATGCAAATAAGCTAGGTCACTGCAAATTTTAAAGAAAGGCCAGTGACCTGGCCGAGGTCATTGCCCCCGAGGTGCAGTACAAGGACATCAGGCAGTTCAGCATCCCTGATGGAGAAAAGGAATGGCAACAGTTCCCGCCATCTCATTCCACGCTTACCGTACCAACGTATGCATGCGGCTGCACGCAGTCCAAGCTGGGGTCCCCACTCTGTCGCCGCAGTATACTGCGCTGCCCAGTGCACGTAACTGTGGCCCACCAGCCATACTGCCACCAGTGTGCGGGGACACACAGGGTCTGTAAGAGAAAAAAGAGAACAGTGATTTAACTGGTACTCATGCCTGAAGAGGGCGAACATATAATGCAAAACGCATAGATCCCCATCTTCCCATACGGCGTATATCAGCATCAGAGTACCCAAATGCAGCTGCAGTTGAAGCAGCACCTATTCTAAACGAATGGGTGCCGTAACGAGCCCCTGGGAGGCCAACACTGGATAGTGCCATACCGGTCACCTTCCAAAATTGAAATTTAGTAAGGGGAGACCCATGCTGGTGGCAGAAAAACGGGCCAGGGTGCGTGCCACGCACTGCCAAGAACTCCTGTAGGGCACCAACCAGACAGATGTCTGCAATGGAACATCGTAGCAGTCTAACTCCACTGCCTACGCTGTGCTGATCAACTTCTGAGGACCGTATCCTCAACTGAGCCCACTCATTAGAAACATAGACATCGTCGAGTTCCAGTGCCCTACGAGTCGCATCCACCTTAGGCAGTAGTACCAACTCACTGATGCGGAGCGCTCCAAAGAAGGCCACCGTGGTAACCGCATGAAAAAGAGCTGCTTCATACCTGTCAAAACATAGGTAATGCCAGCCTCGTGCAAGGTGGGTAAGCACCCCTGGGGAAATTGGGTGATGAGTGTCCGGGCGGCGGCCACGTTCCCGTGTCCACCCCTCCAAAACATGCCGTATGCGGAAATCGTTCATGCTGTCAGCAAAACCCCTCACCTTGGCAACAAATGCCAGTGCTGACAGCCTGGATGCTATAGTGCGGGGAGCGAGGCCCTGACTGTGTAAATAAACCATGAATTGTAAAACTTGTTCCACAGGAATGGGCCACACCTCGGGCAACTGAAGTTGCACACAAAAATTTATAAATTGAACGAAAGCATGATGATACGCCTTACGCGTGCGGGACGCCTAGGACATGCCGATTGCCCGGTTCACCTCTCCTTGCCAAATGTCCAAATCTCAGCCGGGAGTGGCGAGGGGAATTCCTCTGCGTCCGGAGCCAAGGCGCGGAACCGGGGGATCTGCAGACAGGATAAAGCATCGGCAATATCATTATTAATGCCTGGTACATGTCTGGCCCTAAAAAGCACATTGAGGCGTAGGCTACGTAACACGAATTGGCGAACTAAAGCCATCACCCTGGGTGATTTAGACGTCTGAGCATTGACAATGTGCACTACCGCAGCATTGTCACACCAAAAGTGAACCACAGAGTCGGCCCACTCCTCGGAAAAAACTCAAGGAATGTAAGATCGCGGAGGCGATCCGTGCCCCGCCATGCTGGAGGCCATTGGCCATAAGCCCACCTCCCCTGGAAGTAAATCCCATATCCCAGGGAGCCGGAGGCATCCGACTGTACTTGAAACCTAGGGTAAACTAAAAGGTCGGATCTCCAAAAGGAGAAGTCCCGCAGGAATGTGAGCCAAACCAAAAGGTCAGCCCGCATGCCCCTCGTCAGTCGGACCCTATGATGGCGCCTTGTCAGGCCAGACATGGCGTCGCATAGGCGCCGAGCAAATGCCCTGCCAGACGTAACCACCCTGCAGGCAAAGTTAAGATGGCCATGTAGCACCTGAAGCTCACGAAGTGACACTTTATGTTTGGCCAGCAAGGCCAAAACCATCGCGGAGATCCGGGTGACCTTATCGATGGGTAACCGGGATGCCTGTGCGACCGTGTTAATTTCAATACCCAGAAATGTGAGGGTAGTGGATGGGCCCTCGGTCTTTTCGGGCGCTAAAGGGACACCCAGTTCCTGCATTAGCGTCTGAAATGTGGTGAGGAGATGCGTGCACGTGTCCAAGCCCTGTTCACCCCCGAACAAAAAGTCATCGAGGTAATGGGCTAAAGACCGAGACCCGGACCTGCGAACAAAGGCCCACTGAAGGAAAGTGCTAAAACGTTCAAATGCTGAACAGGATATAGAGCAGCCAAAAGGCATGGCCTTATCTACATAAAACTTCCCTTGGAATCTAAAACCCAATAGCTCAAAGTCCTCCGGGTGCACTGGTAACAATCGGAATGCCGATTTAATGTCGCATTTTGCCAGGAGGGCACCAGGACCACAAGAGCGCACCATTCACAGGGCTTGGTCAAAGGACGTATACCTGACCGAACAAAGGTCATCAGGGATAGCATCATTGACAGAATAACCCGCCGGGTACGATAAATGGTGGATTAAATGAAATTCCCCTGGGGCCTTTTTGGGTACCAACCCCAGAGGGGAGACCTTCAGGTTGGGAAAGGGTGGTACAAAAAAGGGGCCTGCCACCCTCCTGGCCTCAACCTCCTTAGCAATACTCAGGGAAGCCACCTCTTCTCTACCCCTCAGGGACAGTAAATTGGGTGCATCTTGGGGTCCCCGCACTCCTTTGAATGGGATTCGGAAGCCCCACTGAAAACCCTCGAGGAGGTACCTCGCGTCCTCTCTCCTTGGATAAGTTGAGAGCCATCGCTCCAACATTTACACATTAACTGGGGAGGGGGCCTTTTGTCTGGCTAGCTCCATCAGCAGAAGCTCTGCCCACTCCCTGTCCACCTCTACCTCTGCCCCGTGACCCACCGGCCCGCGGACACGCGGCGGCAGCGTGGGGGCCAGCGCAAGAGGGATACTCATGTTTGTATTGGCACTGCCGCTTATTCCACACACCGCTAGCCGAGAAGCTCCAACACAGCAAGCGGGCTGGAACCCCCTGCCCCGCCGGCTGGCGGGAAGCCTGTGTTGGAGCAGCTCGCTGAACGGCATGGCCACAATGGTACCTATCCCCAGGCGCCGGACGCGTGGGGGTCATGTACAATAGCCACAATTTCTGACAGGGCTCATCCCATCTCATCTCCGGGTGCAAGGGCACCCTCATTCTAAATTCCTCATCGTAAGCCAACCACGATGGGCCAGGAAAATCCACCATTGCCCTGTAAATATTGTCCAAATATTGGACCATAGGAATGGCCAGGTCAGGCCGGGCCCTGAGGTACACCGCCATATAAATAAGATATGCGGGCAACCAGTTGGCCCAGGTGCGTGATGGCTTACGACGGCGGGACAGCTCTTTGTCTCTGTCATCCTGTCCCTCTCTCTCCTCCTTAGAGGGCTCACGGTTCAATAGGGAGAATATATCCACGTACTCCCCCCGCCAAATCTTTTCCCTCGTGACCTGGGACAAATGATCACCAAGGGGCAAGGAATAACCAGCCGTCGGCAAGGCCGTCACCGGCACATTACGTACCTGGGGCATACGCAGCGGAACCTGGACAGTCCCTGCGATGCCCGGCACTGCCCCGGGGGCGGAAAACCCACCCCCAACGCTGTACCAGTATGGAACCAAGGGGCACTGGGATAGGCTGGCAACTGACGCCCACTCACCTCGGCGTGACGAGTCCATGGCCACTGAACCCCACCATTGGAAGTGGACTGTGATGTGGGTGCATTAACTTGAACCTGATACTCACTAGGTGCACCTCCATGAGCCGCCCCCACTGGGGGTTCCGGCCCACGGCGGGCGTCGGAGCTCGCGACCGGAATCGAGCTCTGGGGCCACGCCTGACCATTCTCCTGCTGTAGCTCTGGACGAACAGGGAGCTGCGAGACACCGGCAGAGGCAGGCCGGAGCGTCTCAAGCAGCTCAACCCGGCTGGCCGCTTGTTGCAGTGTGGCGGCCGTCGAGGTAGCCGGTGAACCCGAAGGGCCCCCAGCAGAGAGTGAAGGGCCACCTGACATGGGGTTGTGTGCAATCCCCAAGGATGCCTCAAGCACAGCCAAACGCATTAGCAATGCATCAACTGCCACAGATCCCCCAGTATAAAGTGGGCCGGGTGGGCCGGACGGCCCACCAGGCATTTGACCAGGAACCCCAAAATGAGAGTCTGGGCCCGAATAGGGCCATGCCCAAAACTCCGGCCCATGAGGGGCCAGAGGGGAAACATGCTGTGCACCAGCACCGCCCCCCCCCGCTGACCAGACCCATGGCCGGCAACTGCGGGACGAGGGCCGAAGCCCCAGAAGGGCCAGTTGAAGGCTGGCTAGCCGAGGGCCAAGCAGCCTGCATCACCCCACCAGTATCGGTGGAGGTAGTGCCCTGCCGCGTCGGCGCAGCCCTGGTCCTCCGACCTGAGGGCTGCCCCCCACGTTGCGCAGGGCCAGCAAAAGTCCTCCCCGTTGGCCGCGGTTTCGTCGCCGGGGCCTTCCGTTTGGGAGGCATATCGATAGCAATAGCAGGATCCCTGTCCAGGGATCAACCGATGCCAAAAAACACAGAGCAAGCAAGCCAAAGGCTCTGTGCAACTCCTTCCTTCCCAGCAGGGAAAGCCAAGGGCTAAAGAGCTGAAGAATCGAAGGAACAGCGACGGAGAAAACTTCTCCTCTCCGTCGCTATTTTAAAATGGCAGCTTGGCTGTCTCGTGGCCACCCCTTTTATAGAGGGGTGGCCATGCCCCCTAACTCACCCGGATGTCTGAGTCCGGGTGGGTTGGGGGCCCGCAAAGAGCGTGGTGGCCATTTTGGCACTGCACTTTCATTCTTTCAGTTCTTTGTGTGATGAGTACGTCCACCCCCTCTATATGTACAATACTCTTGGCTGCACTTATTATTCAAGAACAGCCCCCGCCCCTCACAAGCTTCAGCTAAAATATTCTTGTACTCTTGGCTACTCATGTGGAGTACATGCAGTCCTGTGAGCAATGTTCAATGAGTGAATTCTCCCAGGTCTTCCCTACATCTCTCTCTGTATAGAAGAACATGAGGGATCTGGGGTCCTTTGCCCCTGAAGATGTACTTGTACAATTGCCCCATTAGCAAAATGTTTGTAATTCTGGGTTGCTGTTATTTTAAATGTATATGCAGTAACTGTAAATACCTCCTGCCAATCTTGCAGTTTGAAAGCAAGAAATTGCAAGTAGATAAATAGGGACCACTTAGGTGGGAAGGTAACAGTGTTCCATGTGCTCCAGTGTCTAGTCATGCCTGCCACATGACCACGGAAATGTCTGCAGAAGCAGACAGCGCTGGCTCTTCGGCTTTGAAACAGAGATGAGCACTGAACCCTAGAGTTGGATATGACTGGCTTTACCTTTACCTTAACTGTAAATACTGGTCTCAAAAGGAAATGATGATAACTCATGACCCATTCAACCTGGTTACAGTGGCTTCTGAAGAAGAGTACTATACTGTAGTGCAAAATAAATAGTGTCTCTTTATGCCAGTAACATAAGTGGGCATCTCAGTCAGTCCTGTGAGCAATGTTCAATAAATGAATTCTCCCAGGTCTTCTCTACATCTCTTCTCTTTATCATCATTTCCTTTTGAGATCTGAATACAAATATATATGCAGAGTCTGTTTATCTTATTTTTCCATTGATTTTCAATCCCATTACAGTGGAACCTCATACAACAATCTCCCTGTATAGCAATGAAATCACATAACAATTAGGTTTCGGGGTGGAATGGCATCCTGCATAACAATTTTCCCTATGTAAAAAATCGTACAATATTTTTTCAATGAGGAAAAGCACTTAGCAAAAAAAATGTTGTACAATGCATCCCATAGGGAAAATCGCTATACGATGCATGCATTGTATAGCAATTGTTTCGTACAACAAGCCCCATGGAACAGATTGAAATCATTGTATGAGATACGACTTATCACACTCACCAACCAGGCCCCGGCTTGTCCCAACACCGCTAACTCGGGACCCGGCCTTGAAACGCCTTCCACTCCACCTGCTCTCACTGATCGGCTCGGACAGGTCACCTCGTTCCCAGACTAGTGGAATGGTTTGCCGACACGGAGAGAGAAAGCAAAGCAGGTTTTTGGTAGTGTTGCGAAAGGGTGCCTTTACTGAGTTAACCCCAGCAAAGAAAACCAGTAAGAGAAATAGAGATCTAACGGGAAATGCCTTAAAAAGTATCGCAGATTGAAAAACTCTGCAATGCCCTCTGGGACTGGTAGCGACTTCACCTATTAGATCTTATTGACCCTTATCACAGCTTTCTTATGGGAATTTGGCCTTTGATTTTACAGCTAGGTGAGGGGGAGGCGAGCACAGTCCTGGAAGACAAGACTCCCAAAATCTCTTCCCTCTCAAGCTCTCTGATTATCTGGCCCAGCTGCACTGTCCGAAATAACAAAGAATCCGTGTTGAAAAGTAACAAGCCCTTATCTGAAAAATTCCCTTTCTACTCCTTCATTGCTGGAAGGAGGCAAAATAACAGTTCTTGACAAAGAAAATCCTTTCAAAGGTGTATTGGAATGATAAAATAGAATATTCCAAAATATAGTATAAAAATCCTCTCTAAACTACGCTATGAAAAATACATGTTTCTAAGAAAGTAAATCAGAGATTCAAAAAGAAATACTTATCTAAAAGAGTATGGCTTATGAGCCGCCCATTCAGGTTACGGGTCGGATCCAGTCTAGAAGACGGAGAGCAGCATCTTGAGATGATCTGAGATAACTGCTCTGTTCCTCTCTTATCTGGCTTGATTGCCACAATTTTATACCCTTTTGGGTGAGAATGCATGTGGAGGTGCATTGAGTGACAGATACCCTCTTTTGAAGTCCAGTCTGGGGCAGGACATTTAATCAGTGTTCCCATCTGAAAGACATGAGTCTTTCGTGCTTCTCTCAGGTAATTATTCTGAGAACAGACACTTTCCCAGATTCACTGTCTGTGAACGGAGGGCAGGCTGACCTGCCGATTTTGATTGGGCAGAAGTTGGCTTCTGCATACTAGAGTATTCCAAAATGGATCCATCTAAGCTAAGCAATGTCAAAACATTTTTAACAGAATAAAAACAGATTAAAACCATAAGCATCTAGGCTTTAAGCAAACAGAATAAAGAATTAAAATTTATTCTTCCCTGGCTATGAAATCATGACACTCCTGTATTTGCAATTACAGCATATAAATTTGAAATAACATCAACCAAATTAATTACAAAAATTTTCTAACATGAGGGTGCAATTTATGGAAATGGGGTACCAAGGAGTACACAAGTGGAAAAAAAGATTGGAAACCACTGGTCTAAGAAAAAACAGCTTCTGACAATTGAGATTAAGATGCTTAGCTTGATGACTGGAAGGTCAGCAGCTGTGCAATTAGGGCCAAACGGTTCATATCCAGAGAGTCACAAAAAGTATGTTTGAGGCAAAATCAAATATCTCTTTATTTATACAAGGTTCCTTTGTGCAATAAAGTCTTCAATTCTCAAGAACAAATAAAATGTCTCTGTACTGAGTTCATAAACAGAATTTAAATCTTCAAATCTCAAAGATAACTTTTCAAAGGTAACTTCAAAAGTAACTTAAAGTTTGCCGGTGTTAGAACTTTTTGGGTTAGTTTCCTTCCTCAGAAATTGTATTTTATATTTGTACAAGGTTGTCTGTTTATTTAATTAAAGTATTCTGTAAAGACAAAATAATACACTTTTATGTATGCTGTTATCAATACTATTACTGCTAACCTATCCAACACGGACCCATACTACAACGAAGACTTCTCATAACATATTGCTAGTAATGTTATAACAAGTAATAAAAAGCAATTTTAATGCAATTCTATTCTTACCTTAATAGTTGAAAAGAAGGAAATTGCAAATAGATAAATAGGCACTGCTTCTGCAGGAATGGTAACAGTGTTCAGTGCTCTCCACCATCTCATTGTGCCTGCAACATGACCAGAAGCAGACAGCACTGGCTCTTTGGCGGCAATTGGAGATAAGCACAGTCCCCTAGAATTTGACTTGATTGACTTTTGCGCAAGGGAGACATTTAATGTTACCTTTCAACAGACATGCTCCATCTTTTTCAAGCATACAGTAGGTACTAATTACCACCAGCAAGTGTGTCATTGGCACCTGTCATTCTCCTTGTCTGCTTTCCAGCTGAGCCAACATCCTTCCTGTATTGCATCATGAACAATCACTCTGTGCTGGGCAATATGTTCCCTTTCCCTCTCCCACTGGCAATTATTTTGTAACACCCCAGGGAGTCTTCTTTAGGATTATCATCTTCCAGGATCCTAGTTCTGAGCTAGCCTCAATCTTATATTTTAAATGTAGATGTGATTTCTCTCTCTCTGTGTTAAACACTTACTATTCAGCATGAATATGCAGTACAGTTGAAACATATTCTTAAATAATCTCAACAAATGAATGAATCAATACACTTTGTAGTTAAATAAAAGAAAAGCTTTACAGAGTGCTTTATGTATCTGAAAAATGGAAATCTGTAACTTGCACCTAGGATCCCAATTACTGCCATTAGTTTCCTATATTGGAAATGCATTTGTAATGCTCAGTTTTATTAAACCTGTCTATGCTGCATTAAAGCAGTGGAACAAAGTTAACATTTAACTATATCCGAACTGAACTGATTCCCTTTTTATTCAGTCTTCTTTCCTTCTTTAGGAACTGGCATTCGTCTGGGTATTCCATTCTTCCTAAATATATGAAAGACATAAAGCAGATCCAGTTTGGAAAAGGACAAAAGGGGCAGTTAAAATTGTTTAAAACTAGCCCACCCACATTTCTATATTTGCTGAGAATTCTTAATGTGATTGGTTTAATAATTTTCCTCTACTTCACATGAGAAAGATGAAGGAGAAATTTTTCCAACGTGGGATGGGGTCTGTGTGATTTAAACATGGTGATCTCTGGAAGGCTTAAAGGAACACACTGCAACAAGAGTCTGAGTTGGGAGTACAATAATCATAAAGACAGCTAATATTTAAACTTCTTTTTTTAAAAAGGGTACTTTTCCTTCTAGGTTCTTTTGTGTGTCATGCAGATTACATGAAAAAGGACAGGAAGTGCTCATATCAACTCACAATACTGACCAAGGTGGGAAAATAAAAATGTTAAAAATTGAAAATAGTATTACCATACAAACTCTAGTCTTACATTGATAGGGGCTAGGTTGGTCTTCAGCCTGTTTACTTTGGCATTAGGAGTCAAACTAAAGGATACACTAAGAAAATACAGTAAAACCCCAACTTACATATGCCGTGTTACATATAAATCGACTTGCATAATGATTTTGTGCTAAAAGCATGTCCCGATTTACACGATTTCCTATGGGTTTGTTTTGAGTTACGTAAAGATTCATTTCCCTATGGGTTTGCTTCAATTCACATAAAAATTTCATTTTTCCAATGGGTTTGCTTCGAGTTACATAAAAAAACGATTTAAGCAAAAGCCTACAGAATGGACTTTTTTTCGTAAGTAGGGGTTTTACTGAATTCAGGAGTGGATAGCCCATTGTTCCTCAAACAATGCTATTTGCACATGAGCCCTGGTGACACAGTAGTTAAACTGCTGAACTGCAGCCCAAACATTGTGAGTTCGATCCTGATCAGATTCAAAGTTGACTCAGCCTTCCATCCTTCCAAGGTCGGTAAAATGAATACCCAGTATGTTGTGGGGCAAACTGCTAATTACCTGTAAACTACCCAGAGCGTTCACTATGTGCTATGGGGTGGTATATAAGTGAAATTGCTATTGTTTTTCCTCATAGCTAAAAAAGGCAATGTCAAAGAATGCTCAAACTATCGAACAATTGCGCTCATCCCACATGCCAGCAAGGTGATGCTCAAGATAATATAGGATAGACTTCAGCAACATGTGGAGAGAGAACTACCAGAGGTGCAGGCCGGTTTCAGAAGAGGCAGGGAGACTAGAGACCACATTGCCAACATATGTTGGATCATGGAGAAAACAAAGGAATACCAGAAACAAGTCTACTTTTGTTTTATTGACTACACCAAGGCTTTTGATTGTATGGACCACAACAAAATGTGGCAAGTAATTAAAGAGATGGGAATACCAGAACACCTCATATGTGTCATGAGAAATCTGTACACGAACCAAAAAAACAACAGTTAGGACAGAACACGGAATGACAGAGTGGTTTGGAATAGGAAAAGGAGTAAGACAAGGCTGTATTTTATCACCCTGCTTATTCAATCTATACACAGAGTACATAATGTGTAATGCAGGGATGGAGGAATCACAATATGGGATCAAAATTGCTGGGAGAAACATCAACAATTTGAGATATGCAGATGATACTTCCCTAGTGGCAGAAAGTGAAGAAGACCTAAAAGACCTCTTGATTGGGCTGAAGGAGAAGAGTGCAAAAGCTGGCTTGAGATTTAATATCAAGAAAACCAAGATATTGGCAACAGGCCATATCAGTCCCTGGAAAATAGATGGGGAAGGAGTAGAAGCAGTGACAGATTTTACTTTCCTATGATCTAAGATCACTGCAGATGGTGATTGCAGCCATGAAATAAAAAGACAACTGATTATGGGAAGACAAGCTATGAGTAGCCTGGGGAATATAGTGAAAAGCAGAGACATCACCTTGAAAACAAAAATTCGCATAATCAAAGCAATGGTATTCCCGGTGGTAATGTATGGGTGTGAGAGCTGGACCATTAGGAAAGCTGATCGCAGAAGAATAGATGCCTTTGAAATGTGGTGTTGGAGGAGAGTCCTGAGAGTCCCCTGGACAGCAAAGAGAACAAATAGGTCAATATTAGAAGAAATTAACCCTGACTGTTTATTGGAGGGACAAATAGTGAAGATGAAGCAAAAGTACTTTGGACATCAAATGAGAAGGGAGGACTCACTTGAGAAGGCCTTGATGCTGGGAAACGTGGAGGGCAAGAGAAGAAAGGGGCATCCAAAGATGAGATGGTTAGATCTCAAGATGAGATGGCTAAGTGGGCGGTATAGAAACTGAAATAAATAAATAGATAGTATTGTGGACATTATGGGTACAGAGCTGGGCGGGCTGAGGAGGATGGTGGAGGACAGAGGTGCCTGAAGTAAAATGGTCCATGGGGTCACAAAGGGTCGGAATTGTCTGTGCGACTGAACAACAAGAAAACACGCCTGAGGAATGAGACTTGCAAACTAATCCCCATCTTCCAATTACCATTCTTTTACTAGTGGTGGATAGGTTTGCAGACCAATCACAAAAAAGTTGCTGGCAGGCAAGATACAGAGTCAAATGGAAGCACGTGTGCTATGACAAATATGCAGCTTTCATCACTACAGAGAGACCCACTTCTAATATGAATTATTATCTGGGTTGATGCTCTATCAAAACTTTGTGGGGTGCTGTTCTGTTTACGCAATTCATTGCAGGCGCACCCCCCAAAGAAAGACTCAGACACCGGTATATGGATAAAGGCATCGGGCCACTTTGCAGGCGCACCCCCCAATAAAGGACTCAGACACCAATGAAAGTGGATAACGGCATTGGGCCACATTTATTGATTCATGCCCTAGTCCGAATTATAAATTTCTATTGGTAATTGACCAATCATAATTCTTAAGGCAAGCAGGCCGAAGTAACACTGGTAAGGTACCACCCAAAATTGCCAACGGCAATTGCTACAATGTATCCATTTGTATCAATTTGTTTGTTGACCACAAACAAATTGTTGACCGTAGTCAATATCTAACTAATGACCCCACCCTCTGACGCGTATCTGTAAAATCACGGGTGATGCATGCTGTCTAGCTATAGCCATCACCCCGTCGCCTAGTTCGTCGTTGACCGGACAACGTTTAACCAACTTATGCCTGTCTAGTGTTGTCCAGTCAATTGCGAACTTGCCGGATACCTGTGGGTCATAATGTTTACCTTACCAGTGCTACCCGCCCATGTGACCAAAGTCAACAGCAGCAACAGAAAAACCCCTATGTCAAACCATAGCAACAGTGTGGGATGGGCGAAAAAACCAGGACCCGGAAGCCAATATGGGTCCCAGCCAAAAATTCCCACCCGGCCCCGAAGCGACCAAAATATCACACTGTTAACTAGGGAGGGGGTGGAGGGAAAAACTTCTCCGCTCCGTCGCTTCGCAAAATGGCAGCTCGGCTGCCTCATGGCCACCCCTTTTATAAGGGAGCTGGCCACGCCACTAACTACCCGGATGCCTTCGTCCTGTGGGGGGGCCCCCGCAAAGAGCGTGGCGGCCATTTTGGCGCCGCGCTTGCATTGCAGGCGCACCCCCCAATAAAGGACTCAGACACCAATGAAAGTGGATAACGGCATTGGGCCACATTTATTGATTCATGCCCTAGTCCGAATTATAAATTTCTATTGGTAATTGACCAATCATAATTCTTAAGGCAAGCAGGCCGAAGTAACACTGGTAAGGTACCACCCAAAATTGCCAACGGCAATTGCTACAATGTATCCATTTGTATCAATTTGTTTGTTGACCACAAACAAATTGTTGACCGTAGTCAATATCTAACTAATGACACCACCCTCTGACGCGTATCCGTAAAATCACGGGTGATGCATGCTGTCTAGCTATAGCCATCACCCTGTCGCCTAGTTCGTCGTTGACCGGACAACGTTTAACCAACTTATGCCTGTCTAGTGTTGTCCAGTCAATTGCGAACTTGCCGGATACCTGTGGGTCATAATGTTTACCTTACCAGTGCTACCCGCCACACGGAGGGGCTTCAAAGAAGGCTCGACGCCCCCCCCCAGACCGTCAGCTCGGTCAACAGGCCTGCTCGCCAATCACCCAACAGGAGGTCCATACCTCCTCGCGACAGATGGACCCCATCCCCTGCATACAAGTCATAACTTTGGAGGCTAATAGCGGGGTGACGACTGACCCTCCCCCAAGCCCTGTCGACAAGGAAACGCGCCACTGCCCTATTCACCATGCGTCTAGCGCGGTCAAGGGCCAGGAGGTCAACACCCCCTCTGTAGGAATGGCGCGGGACCATGTCCGACCAAACAAGGGTTGTGGCGGGCCAGACGTAATGCAGGTAGGCGATGTTCTCGCAAATCGCATGCTTCAGCGACAAGCCGGTGACCTGGCCCAAATCATTGCCCCCCAGGTGTATGATCAGAATGTCAGGCGGGTCAGCATTCTGGCCTGAAAAAAGGAAAGGCAGCAGCTCCCGCCATAATATCCCGGGCTTACCATGCCATGTGAGACTTGCGTATGCACCCAGTCCCAGTCGGGGTCCCCACTCTGTCGCCGCAGCATAACGCGCTGCCCTGTGCACGTAGCTATGGCCCACCAGCCATACTGTCACCGGTGTAATACGACACCCCGGGTCTGTAAAGGAAAAATGAGGGAAAGTAGGTAAGGTGACTGGGTTGGTACTCACGGCGGGAGTGGGTGCACATAAAATTGAAAACATTGCGAACCCCACCGTCCCATGCTACGTATGTCAGCCCCTGAGCACCCAAAAGCAGCTGCGGTCGAGGCCGCCCCTATACGGAATGAATGAGTGCCATAGCGGGCGCCTGGGAGGCCCACACTGGCCAGCGCTTTGCCCGTCACCTTCCAAAATTGAAATTTAGTAAGGGGAGACCCATCTTGGTGACAGAAAAATGGGCCATGGTGCGTGCCACGCAGTGCCAGGAATTCCTGTAGGGCACCAACCGGACAGATGTCTGCCAAAGAACACCGTAGCAGTCGCACACCACTGCCGACGCCATGCTGATCGGTCTTAGAGGAACGTATCCTCAACTGAGCCCAGTCTTTGGCAACACAGACATCCTCGAGTTCCAGTGCCCTACGACTTGCATCCGCCTTAGACAGCATCACAAGCTCGCTGATGCGGAGCACTCCAAAAAATGCCACCGTTGTGGCTGCATGGAACAGGGCTGCCTCATATGCATCAAAACAGAGGCAAGGCCAGCCCCGGGCCAACCCCTGGGGAAATCGGGTGGCGGTCGTCCGGGCAACGCCCGCGCTCGCGCACCCACCCCTCCAAAACATGTCTCACACGGAAGTCAGAGGTGCTGTCCACATGACCCACCACCTTGGCCATAAAAGCCAACGCTGAAAGCTTAGATGCTATGGTGCGAGGTGCAAGGCCCTGAGAATGCAGGTAAACCATGAACCGCAGAACATGGGTTACCGGGATCGGCCAGGTTCCTGGCAATTGAAATTGAGTACAGAACGCCCTGAAAGAATTAATTGCGTGGTGATACGCCTTACGGGTGCGTGGCGCTAGCGACAGGCCAATCGCCCGGTTCACCTCTCCTTGCCAATGGTCCATATCTCCTCCGGGAGTGGCGAGGGAAATTCCTCCGCATCCGGGGCCAAGGCACGGAACCGGGAGATCTGTAGGCAGGACAAAGCGTCAGCAATATCATTATTAACCCCTGGGACATGCCTGGCCCTGAACAGTACGTTGAGGCGCAGGCTGCGCAACACAAATTGGCGCACTAGATCCATAACCCTGGGCGATTTGGAAGTCTGTGCATTTACAATGTGGACCACAGCCGCATTGTCACACCAGAAATGCACGACCGAGTTGGACCACGCCTGGCCCCATAGCATCAAAGCACCCAGGATAGGGAAAAATTCCAGATATGTGAGATCACGCAGGCGACCCGTGCCTGCCCAGGCCGGTGGCCACCCACCATAGGCCCACTTCCCATTGAAGTACATCCCATAACCGAGGGATCCCGAGGCATCAGACTGAATCTGAAATTGAGGGGAAGCCAGGAGGTCATGCCTCCAAAATGAGACCCCATTGAACTCCCTCAGGAACTGTAACCAGACAAGCATGTCTGCCCTGATACCCCGGGTAAGCCTAACCCTATGGTGAGGCCTGGATAATCCTGCCATAGCGTCGCACAAGCGCCGGGCAAAAGCCCTGCCCGGTGCGACCACTCTGCAGGCGAAATTAAGGTGACCATGCAGCACCTGCAGTTCCCTCAGTGATGCCTTGCGCTTGGCCAACAAGTCCGAGATAAGGGCCACTATCCTTGACACCTTATCCCGCGGTAACCTAGATGCCTGCGCTATCGTGTCAATCTCCACCCCCAGGAAGACTAGCTGTGTAGATGGGCCCTCGGTCTTTTCGGGCGCTAAAGGGACACCGAGTTCCTCCATTAGCGTCTGAAATGTGTTGAGGAGACGTGTACACGTGTCCCAGCCCCGTTCACCCCCGAATAAAAAGTCATCCAGGTAATGGGCTACAGACCGGGACCCTGACCTGCGGACGAAAGCCCACTCTAGGAAGGTACTGAAACGCTCGAAAGCCGAGCATGATATGGAACAGCCAAAAGGCATGGCCTTATCAAAATAATATTCGCCCCGAAATTTGAAACCCAGCAATTCAAAGTCGCCCGGGTGCACTGGCAAGAGGCGAAAAGCCGACTTAATGTCGCACTTAGCCAGCAGCGCACCCGGGCCACATGAGCGCACCATGCGCAGCGCGTGGTCAAAAGATGTATACCTGACTGAGCAAAGGTCGTCAGGGATAGCATCGTTGACCGATCGGCCAGCTGGGTAGGACAAGTGATGGATAAGGCGAAACTCGCCTGGTGACTTCTTGGGAACCAAGCCCAGGGGCGATACCTTGAGGTTAGTGAACGGGGGTGCAGGGAAAGGGCCAGCGACCCTGCCCGCATTGACCTCCTTATTGATGCTGGCAGCAGCCACCTCCTCCTTCCCCCTAAGGGACAAAAGGTTGGGGGCATCCTGAGGGGACCTATCACCCATGAAAGGAATACGGAACCCCCGTCTAAAGCCCTGAAGGAGATAATCTGCATCCTCCCCCTTCGGGTACAATGCGAGCCAACGCTCCAACATGTCCACATTAATTGGGGAGGGAGCCTTTCAGTGAACCAGCTCCATCTGCGGCAGTCTTGCCAGCCCACTGTCCGCCCCTCCCTCTGCCCCGCGTCCCTCCAGGCCTGGGACAGGCAGAGGCTGCATGGGGGCCCGCACAGGTGGGACACTCATGTCTGTACTTGCAATTCTTCTTATTGCATGAACCAATAGACGAGAAAGTCCAGCACAGCAGGCGGGCTGGAACCCCCTGCCCTGCCACTTGGCGGGGAACCTGTGCTGGAGCCACTCGCTGGACCGCATGTCCACAATGGTATCTTTCCCCTGGCGCGGGGCGCGTGGGCGTCATGTACAGAAGCCAAAGCCTCTGGCATGGCTCATCCCACCTCATCTCAGGGTGCAGGGGAATTCGCATACGGAATTCCTCGTCATAAGCCAACCACGACGGGCCCGGAAAATCAACCATCGCCCGATAGATATTGTCCAAATACTGGACCATCGGAATTGCCAGATCCGGCCGGGCCCTCAGGTACACCGCCATGTAGATGAGGTAAGCCGGCAGCCAGTTGGCCCACGTTCGTGGTGGCTTGCGACGACGTGCCTGTTCCTTATCCTTCTCATCCTGCCCCTCCCTCTCTTCCTTGGTGGGCTCCCTGTTTAGGAGTGAGAAGATATCAACATACTCCCCTCGCCATATTTTCTCTCTGGTGGCCTGTGCCAAGTGGTCACCCAGTGGCAAGGAATAGCCCGCTGTCGGCAAGGCCGAGACAGGCACAGCAGAAACTGCGGGCATCTGGAAAGGGGCTTGGACTAGCCCAGCCACCCCCAAAACATTCCCCACAGGGTAGGAAACGCTCCCCACCCCGGGGCCCTGGGTGGTGGTTGACGTCGCCTGGTGGTGCGTCAGCGGCTGTACCGCCGCACCACCCATGCGAGGCCAAGGCCATTGGAAAGCCCCCCCAACGTAGCCACATGTGTAGGTGCACTAGTTTGTACCACATACTCACATGCTGCACCCCCGCGGGCCGCCCCCACCGGGGGTTCCGGCCCACTGGGGGCGTCGGAGCTCACGACCGCCGTAGAGCTCGCCGCCGGGGCCTGACCCGCGCTGGCCTGTTGGTTGGGGAGCTGCGAGGCAGTGGCCGAAGTCGCGCCACGCGCCTCAAGCTGCTCGACCCGTCCCGTCGCCTACCGCTGCCCAGCAGATGACGCGTCAAAGTGCACCCCAAAAGGAGCCCCAGCGTGGCTGGCCCGAGCAAGGGAAGCCTCGAGTGCCGCCACGTGGGCCAGCAAGGCCTCCACACTGGCGTGGGGCCACGGGCCAGCTGGCCCGCCCGTTACGGGCGTGGGTACAGGTCCTTGCACCCCGGTGCCTGAATATGGCCATGACCCCACACCCAGGCCCGGCAGGGCCGGCGTAGGCACCTGCCAAGGGAGGGGACCACACCACCCCCCAAGGCTGGAAGGCCCTGGAGTGAGCTGCGCCCCGATAGAGGGAGGCCCAGTAGAGTGAGCACCAGGAGCGGCATCCGCCGCTTGCGGGCCGCGGGCCGCAGCCCATGCTGGACCCCTGCTCGGGTCCCCAGCCTCCGGCCAGGGGGTAATAGACCCCATCCCACCGGTCCCGGTGGGAGCCGGCAAAGGCGGCTGGTGGGAAGGCGCAGCCGCGGTCCTCCGACCCGGATTGCGCCTCCGAACCGCCCGAGCCGCGCTCACGGCCGCCTTCTTCTTCGAAGGCATCTCAGTCGGACCTAAGGGAAGCCGAAAAGAGGAAGGCCAGCAGCCAAAAGGCTTCCCGATCAAGGTAAAAGCGACGGAGTAAGAGGAAAAACTTCTCCGCTCCGTCGCTTCGCAAAATGGCAGCTCGGCTGCCTCGTGGCCACCCCTTTTATAAGGGAGCTGGCCACGCCCCTAACTACCCGGATGCCTTCGTCCTGTGGGGGGGCCCCCCGCAAAGAACGCGGCGGCCATTTTGGCGCCGCGCTTGCATTTATTGAATAATGCCCTAGTCCGAATTATAACTTTCAATTGGTGTAATCATCCAATTGTAATTCTTTAAGGCAAGCAGGCCGCAGTAACACTGGTAAGGTTCCTCCCAAAATGCCAATGGCAATTGGCTACATGTAACTATTTGTATCAATTTGTTTGTTGACACAAACAAATTGTTGACCGGAGTCAATAAACTATCTACTGACCACACCCTATGACGTGTATCTGTTAAATCTCAAGGTGATGCAGGCTGTTAAGCTCCTGCCATCACCCCTTGCCTGGTTCGTCATTGACTGGCCAAAGCTATTACCCCTGTACCTGTCTAAGTGTTGGCCAGTCAATTGCGAACCTGCTGGATACCTATGGGTCATAAATCTTTACCTTACCAGTGCTACCCGCCAAAGTGACCAAAGTCAACTAACCCCTTTGCTCAAACACTAGCAACAGTGTGGGATGGGCAAAAAAGCCAGAACCAAGGTGCCAATTGTAGGTTCGGGCCAAAAATTCCCACCCGGCCCCAAAGCGACCAAAAATTCACACTGTTCACTAGGGAGGGGGTGGAGGGGAAAACTTCTCCTCTCCATCGCAATTCTAAAATGGCAGCTCGGCTGCCTCGTGGCCACCCCTTTTATAGAGGGGTGGCCATGCCCCCTAACTCACCCGGATGTCTGAGTCCGGGTGGGGGGGGCGCAAAGAGCGCGGTGGCCATTTTGGCGCTGTGCTTTCATTGCAGGCGCACCCCCCAAAGAAAGACTCAGACACCGGTATATGGATGAAGGCATCAGGCCACTTTTATTGAATAATGCCCTAGTCCGAATTATAACTTTCAATTGGTGTAATCATCCAATTGTAATTCTTTAAGGCAAGCAGGCCGCAGTAACACTGGTAAGGTTCCTCCCAAAATGCCAATGGCAATTGGCTACATGTAACTATTTGTATCAATTTGTTTGTTGACACAAACAAATTGTTGACCGGAGTCAATAAAATATCTACTGACCCCACCCTATGATGTGTATCCGTTAAATCTCAAGGTGATGCAGGCTGTTAAGCTCCTGCCATCACCCCTTGCCATGTTCGTCGTTGACCGGCCAAAGCTATTACCCCTGTACCTGTCTAAGTGTTGGCCAGTCAATTGCGAACCTGCCGGATACCTATGGGTCATAAATCTTTACCTTACCCGTGCTACCCGCCACACGGGGAGGCGTCCATGATGACTCACCGCTGCCCCCCAACCGTCAGCTCGGTCGCCAGGCCTGCTTGCACCTCGCCCAGAAAGAGGTACATACCTCCAGCCGACAGGTGGACCCCATATCCTGCCTACCAGCAAAAAGTTTTGTAAGCCTATCTGCAGGTTTCCAATGGCTGTCTCCCAGCCATGCTCAGCAAGGGACCGAGCAACAGCGCTGTCCACTGACTGCCGGAACAGTCCAAACCACGGAGATCCACGTCTCCCCTAAATTGGTGTCTCGGCACGACGTTAGACCATAGCGACCGTGTGTAAGCCATACATGATATAAAACGCCAGGTCACTGCACCTCGACAGTTTAAGGAATAGCAGTGATCTGTATAAGATCATTGCCGCCAAGGTGCATAATAAGAACGTCGGGCGGTCCAGCATCCCTGACGGACATCAGGAATGGCAACAGTTCCTGCCCCCTTGTGCCGCGCATACCATACCATCTCATACGTGCGGATGCACACAGCCCAAGTCGGGGTCTACACTTTGTCGCCGCAGCATATAATGCTGCCCAGTGTACATAGCTGCAGCCCACCAGCCCCACTGCCACCGGTGTGCAGAGACACACAGGATCTGTAAAAGAGGAGAAGAGGTGAAGGACATAACTAGGTACTCATACAGTGAGGGGACGTACATATACGAAATTATGCGTACACATATATCTGCCTCCGAGTACCCCAAACGTAGCCACGGTCAATGCAATGCCTATCCTAAATGAACGGGTGCCAAAACGGGCCCCACACCGCGAAGCGCGGCACCGGTCACCCTCCGTAACTTTACTTTGGTAAGGGTAGACCCATCCTGGTGGCAGAAAAACAGGCTGGGGCGCGCAGCAGGCACTGCCAAAATTTCATGTAGGGCACCAACCGGACAAATGTCTCCAATGAAACCTCGTAGCAGTCTAACTCCACTGCCTACGCCGTGCTGAACAACCTTTGAGGACCGTATCCCCAATTGAGCCCACTCATGCGTGACATAGACATCATCGAGTTCCAGTGCCCTATGAGACACATCCGCCTTACACAATGGTACCAACTCTGGCGCCAACTCACTGATGCGGAGCGCTCCAAAAAAAAAAGGGCTACCGTGGTAGCTGTGTGACCAAGAGCCACTTCACACCTATCCTAACATAAGTTATGCCAGCCTCGTGCAAGGTGGGTCAGAAACTCTGGCGAACTGGGGTGACGCATGTCTGGGCGGCGGACACGTTCACGTGTCCACCCCTCCAAAACACGACGCATGCGGAAGTAACTCACGCAGTCATTGAAACCCCCCCACGTTGGCCATAAATGCCAGTGCCGAAAGCCTGAAGGCTATAGTACGGGGGGCCAAACCCTGACTGCAAAGATAAATATGTATTATAAAACCTGGTCCTCTGGTATTGACCACACTTGAGGTAACTGGAGTTACTCGCAAAAAGTTCTAAATCGCATGAAAGCATGTTGATACGCTTTACGCGTGCGAGGTGCCAATGACACCTCTTCTCGCCAAACGTCCAAATATCGGCCGGGAGTGGCGAGTGGAATTCCTCTGCTTCCGGAGCAAGGCACGGAACCGGGGGATCTGCAGGCGGGATAAAGCATCAGCAATATCGTTATTAATACCTGGTACATGTCTGGCCCTGAACAGCACATTTAGGCGTAGGCTTCTCAAAAAGAATTGACAAACCAATGCCATGACCCTGGGGGATTTGCACATCTGGGTGTTGACAATGTGCACCACTGCCGCATTGTCACACCAAAAATGGACCACTGAGTTGGCCCACTCATCACCCCATAGCATCAGTGCTCCCCAAATTGGGAATAAACTCAAGCAAGGTAAGATCGCGGAGGCGATCCGTGCAAAGCCATGCGTGAGGCCCTCGGCCGTAAGTCCACCTACCCTCAGAGTAAACTCCCATAACCCAGGGAGCCGGAGGCATCCGACTGTACTTGAAATCTAGGGCAGACCATAAGGTCTGATCTCCAGGAAGAGACCCCGTTAAAACCCTGGAGGAATTTGAGCCAGACCGAAAGATCCACCCGTATGCCCCTGGTCAGCCGGACCCTGTGGTGGCATTTTAACAGGCCAGCCATGGCGTCACACAGGCGCCTGGCCAATGCTCTGCCGGGTGTCACCACCCTGCAGGCAAAGTTAAGGTGGCCATGAAGTAGCTGCAGCTCATGAGGGGACACTTTACATATGGCAATCAATGCCAAAATCGCCGCGGAGATCCGAGCCACCTTATCCATGGGTAACCCGGATGCCTGTGCGACAGAGTCAATTTCAATGCCTAGAAATGTGAGCTTAGTAGCTGGGCCCTCGGTCTTTTCAGGTGCTAAGGGGACACCCAGTTCCCGCATGAGTGTCTGAAATGTAGTGAGGAGACGCGTGCACGTGTCCGAGCCCCGTTCACCCCCGAACCAAAAGTCATCGAGGTAATGGGATAGAGACCGGGACCCCGACCTGCGAGCAAAGGCCCACTGAAGGAAAGTACCGAATCGTTCTAATGTCGAACATGAAATAGAGCAGTCAAAAGGCATGGCCCTATCTAAGTAAAATTCCCCTTGGAACCTAAAACCCAATAGCTCAAAATCCCCTGGGTGCACTGGCAGTAATCGGAAAGCCGAGTGCATATCACACTGTGCCAGGAAAGCACCGGGACCGCATGAGCATACCACCCGTAGGGGCTGAACAAACGACGTGTACCTGACTGAAAAAGGTCATTAGGAATCACATCACTGACCGAAGAACCTGCAGGGTAAGCTAGATGGAGGATTAGACGACATTCACCTGGGTTCTATTTCGGTACTAGCCCCAGAGGGGAGACCTTCAAATTAGGGAAAGGCGGTTCCAAGAAGGGGCCCACTACTCTCATAGCCTCAACTTCATTAGCTATGCTCAATGCAGCAACCTCCTCATTACCTTTCAAGGGAACTAAATTAGTAGCATCTTGGGGCCCCTAACACCCCTGAATGGAATACGAAAGCCCCATTGGAAACCCTCCAGCAGGTACCTCGCATCATCCCTTCTTGGATAAGCTGAGAGCCATCCCTCCAGCATGAGTACACTAATTGGGGAGGAGGCCTTTTGCCTGGCTAGTTCCATCAGACGGCACTCTGATCGCCCCCTGTGCACCCCTACCTCTGCCCCATAACCCACCAGCCCGCGGGCACGCGGAGGCGGCGTGGGGGCCAGCGCAAAAGGGACACTCGTGTCGGGAATGACACTGGTGCTTATTACACACGTCGCTAGCTGAGAAGGTCCCACACAGCAGGCGGGCTGGAACCCCCTGCCCCACCGGTTGTTGGGGAACCTGTGTTGCAGCAGCCCGCTGCACAGCATGACCACCATGGTACCTATCACCAGGCGCCGGTCACGTGGGAGTCATGTACAAGAACCACAACTGCTGACAGGGCTCATCCCACTTCATCTCAGGATGTAGGGCCACCCTCATCCAAATTCCTCATCGTAAGCCAACTACGATGGGCCCAGGAAATCAACCATCGCCCTGTAAATATTATCAAGGTATTGAACCATCGGGATGGCCAAATCAGGCCGGGCCCTGAGGCATACCGCCATATATATAAAGTATGCCGGCAACCAGTTGGCCCAGGTGCGCGGTGGCTTACGACGACGGAACAGCTCTTTGTCTCTGTCGTCCTGTCCCTCTCTCATCCTTAGTGGGCTCATGGTTCAATAGGGAGAAAATATCTACATACTCCCCTCATCAAATCTTATCCCTCGTGACCTGTGACAAATGATCACCCAGGGGCAAAGAATAACCAGCCGTCGGTAAAGCCATCGACGGCACATTCTGTATAGCGGGTATACGCAGCGGGACCTGGACAGCCCCTGCGAAGCTCGGCATGGCCCCAGGGGCGGACACCCCCGCCCTCATTTTGGAACCAGGGGTTATTGGGATAATGTGATAACTGCTGCCCACCCGCATCAAGTGGACGCGGCCATGGCCACTGAACCCCCCCAGTGTAAGTGGACAGTGTTGGTGGTGCACTAAATTGAACCTGATACTCACTAGTCGCACCCCCGTGAGCCGCCCCCACCAGGGGTTCTGGCCCATGGTGAGCGTCAGAGCTCGCGACCGGAATCGAGCTCTGGGACCACCCCTGGCTGCTCCCAGCCTGTACATCGGGACGGCCGGGGAGCTGCGAGGCACCAGCCGGTGCTGGCCGGACAGCCTCAAGCAGCTCAACCCAGTTGGCCGCCCGCTGAAGCATCCCGGCCGGCAAGTTGGCCGGGGTCGACAAAGGGGCCCCTGTTGAAGAAGCGGTAGCACCCCCCTCAGAAGGTGGCTGGGCAATGCCCAAGGATGCTTCTAGCACTGCTATACATGCGATCAAAGCATCCACTGCCTCAGAGCCCCCAGTGTAAGGTGGGCCAGGTGGGCTGGACGGCCCACCAGGCAGTTGGGACAAAGGCAACCCAAAAGGGGAGCCAGGGCCAGAATAGGGCCATGCCCAGAACTCAGGCCCATGGGGGGCCGGAGGAGCTGTGGGGCGGGCACCCGCACTAGGCCCCCTGGGCCAACCTGTCCCGGGCCCTGCAAAGGGGCACTCAAGGCCAAAGCCCCCGAGTAGCCAGCCTGTACCTGCCCAGCCATGATGCTGGCACCCGGCTGCCAAGTGGTAGCCTGACGGGCCCCGCTGGTACCAGTGGGCAAGGGTCCATCACTGCCCCGTCGTGGGGGCGCAGCCCTGGTCCTCCGACCCGAAGCTGGCCCCCATCCGATGAAGGGCCGGTAAAAGCCCTTCCCCTTGGCCGCGGCTTCAATGCAGGAGCCTTTCGCTTGGGAGCCATGACTCCCTAAATTAATATGCTGCAGAGGATCCCTATCCAGGGATCGAACTACTGCATTAGAGTACCGCGAGCAAAGAGGCAAATCTAAAACGGAGGTCTTTTCTTTTTCCCAGCCGGGAAAGCTAAAAGGAGAACGCGACTTATGGTTTTAAACTTTGTTTTCTGCTACGGCGGCCAGAAGATGGAATATACTTCTTTACAGTAAGATGGATTATACACCTTAAAAGATAGAATATACATCTTTACAGTAAGTAAATTGCAAATTGTGTGAGTCAAACACTGGATGGTGTGCAAAGCAAAGCAATTACACGTATATACCGCCCCATAGCACTTAATGCATTCTCTGGGCAGTTCACAAGTTAATTGGCATTTTGCCTCCAACATGCTGGGTACTCTTTTTACTGACCTCAGAAGGATGAAAGGCTGAGTCAACCTTGCGCCCTGGTCAGGATCAAACTCACAACCTTTTGTTTGCAGGACAGCAGCTTAACCACTGCTCCATCAGTGTTGTTTTGTGTTTTTTGGAGTGAATCCAAGAAACATGGTGATGTGATGGCAGGGTTGATTGATGAACCACTGAAGCCAGGCCCTTCTGGGCATGGAGGACACCAGTAGCTGTAGTCTTACTGTCCATTAGGCTTTATTGGAAGTCACTGCCGAAAAGAACTATAACTCCCAGGAAGCACTGTGCAGGTTTTTTTTTTAAAAAAACTATACTGGGAGCACGGCAGCATCAGATGTAAATAACTCCAAACCTCAGGGGATTGGAGGGATAAAAATCAGAAGTTTACAGACAGTAATTGGAGGGCCGAGATTCCCAGAATTCTTCCCGGGAGGCCATTGGAGAATTATGGGGTTTGCTGTCCAAAATAATGAATGAGCACACTACTGGAAAGGCTTTGGAGGATTAATTTCTTCCCTTTCAATCCTCTCTAAAGACAACTGCTTTTACTGCAGTGAGCAAGTATTTCTAATATTTTTTGCCCTCAAGATCTGGATCTGAAGGAAACAGCAGGGGGAGAAATGATGGATCAAAGATGACCAATGCCAATTTTAATACTGGATGGTAAATATTACTTGAAAACTTTGCGCAGGCTATTTACTCACATCTGTGTTTACCATTAAACATTAAAATCCCATCAATTGAGAACAGTGTAGTCATGGGCATCTCCACAAGAAACCTCAGACAAATAACACATATGGATTTCCGTCTACTAATGAAATAAATGTTCTGTATTTCCTCTTAGACCCTCAGCACATTTGCATGTTTTGTTGATAAAGCAAAATAGATGTATGACTCACCTTTCAATAAAATACAATCCCATTTACAAAATACCTAGTGCAAATATCCTCAGGTGGATCAGGTGGAATATAAGGAGTTGCTTTCCAACCAGAATAGGTTTGTTGGGGAAAAAACTTTAAAAAAGAGAAATGAAGAAAGTTTTGTTCCACTAATACACTGAGAGGACTTTAAGAGGAGTTTACATATACTGGGCTCTCACTTGAAACCTTTGAATATAAGTCCAAAATTGGATTCCAGCATAGACGAGTTTAGACTAGCTGTGAGTTCATTAAATGATTAGGCAATGGAACATTGCAAAGACCAATGACAAATATTCAGTTTACTGAAATAGTGGTGGATTAGCACTTAAATTCCTTTCCATATGTAACTTTAAACAATCTTTAGTGATCCATAAAAATTGGCTCTTATAAACCCCATCATTTACCAGGGATTAAAAGAGCAGTGTTTTGACAATGCAGCTGATTTACGTGCAACCCATCATTAATCCAAGTTGATTAATGCCAAGGTTGTAGTGCCTGGGATATTGTGTGTGTATTTAATTTGCTTACATTTTGAATAAAAGCAAGTGTATTACAGTCCATGCCTGTTTTGTGTCTTAGCTGTTTGTTTACATAACCCAAACCACCTGTTTCTTTACACTGTTGGAGACTGATGACTTTAGTTAACTATCCATGCCTGCTGTGTTCGAATCTCAACTTTATATACTAGTTTTCCTCATGCTATTTTGGTCCTGTACTATACATGCACATAGAAAGACAAAATCCTGAATACAGAAAGACAACTGATCAGCCCATTTTGAAGGGCAAAGGAAATATTCTTTTGTGTATGGATAAGCCATTTGCTCTCCAGACACTTCATAGGATGTTTGCACTTGGCTTATGTTAAGAATCAGATGTATTTGTTCAGTGAATTCAATCCCTATAAGTTATACAGACTCTGAAAAGAACCTTTTATTCCTGTTTAGCTTTCCTGCAAAGCAGACAGGAAGAAAGCTGGATGAGAAAGCCTAGATCTTGATGTTTACAGGAACGCTATTATATGTTTGATGTTAATCTATCTTCTACTTTCTCTTTCTCCCTATAGGAAAGGAAGGAAAGCGTCCCATGATTCCAACTGGCTTTCTCCATGACTAAATAAGTCTTAGAACAAAACAAGCACCCAGGTTCTGATACTCTAGGCAGGGCTAGGCCAAAAACTAACTGAGCTTTCATTGAGTAGAAAGTCTCACCAGTGCACTAACAAACGACCACTCCGCTGGCACATGTGCAACTGTTGCACAAACAGAAGGTGATTTTTCTTTATGGGTAGTACAGCTTCCACCATAGTTAGCACATGGCATGATTCTGGGTTTCTATGCGGATGGGACTTTCTCTTCAACATAGGTTATCTACACAAATCTTCAAAAAGTGGCCAGCCAGATGGCTTTGATGAACTTACAATCAAAAGACTTCTGTTGTCTCATTTTTTTTGTTCTTTAAACATACTGTTTCTTAACAAAGACATTGTATATTAGAAAATCTTGTCTTGTACTTGCATATCTGTAGCATGTCTGTATTCTGCAGTGGTGAAAATGTGGTGTTGTTTTTCATCTATCATTTAATCTATCAGACTATAAAATCTTACTTTCATCTTTCAGCCTGTCTGTATATTATTTCCCTCTGTTCCACCATTCTGCCTTCCTTCCATCAGGTAGAAGTATTAAACTGTAAATATTTAGTCTCTATGTTAAGTGCCTGTTGTGTTCTGATGGTTTTTTATTGTACACATGGATTACAATGTATCTGAGCCAATGTAACCTTGCCTATAGCAACAATGTAACCTTCAGCTGTATCATATAAACCCTGTAATAGGACGCGAGCTAATGACCACCAGCTGGCAGCAGCGAGCGTCCAAGCTCTCTTGGTCCGAACTCATCAAAGGCAACAGCGCGGGAAGTTTTCCCGCCACCACCTACACCTGGACAAGAAGGGCGTGACCTGAAATGACGTCACGTAGACAGTAGCCAATGGGCTACCATGGCACCACGTTCAAATGTATTACTGCTGTATATAAAGAGCTATCGATCCGCCATTACCTCATGTTCCCTCTGCCCACGATGCAATAAACCTGAGTTAACCCAGCCCGAGGCTGTGTCCTGTGTCTTGGTTTGCATACACCAAATTGGCGACGAAGGTGGGATTATGGATCCCCACGGAACAGCCAGGGCACAGAGCGGTTTCAACATCACCAAACCGCAAGACTGGGAGCTGCTTGAGATGGATTTCCAGGCGGCCCTGGTGGAACTCAGAGTCAAAGGAGAAGACGAGGAGAGGAAGAGGGCCATCCTCACCAGAATGCTCGGGATGGAAACCAAGCGGACGCTGGTGGGCATAATCGCTCCGAAGAAGGTGAGCGACTTTAAGGCGAGCGACATCATGAAACTGCTGCGAGAGCGGTTCTGCCCCTCGAGGGCAATGTTTCCCGCTCGGAGCGCGTTTTGGAGGCGAGTCCAAGCGCCGGATGAGTCGGTTGAGGCATTCGTGGCCGCCATGAGGATAGCCGCCGCCCCCTGTAAATGGGGCGATATCCTGGAGTTGGTCCTCAGGGACGGCGTGTTGTGTGGCCTGAAAGACAAGGAGGTACAGCGCAGCTTGATGAATAAGGAGCCGCCACCCACGCTGGCAGAGGTCATAGAGGCCGCGGAAGCCGCAGAGTCCACGAATGCCGGAGTGGACGAGATGCACCAGTGGCGTGAGTGGCGTCCTAGAGCCGGCAAGGCGGAAAATTCGGTGCACGGGAAGACCGGACAGTCGGTGCACGCGACTCGACGGGCCTCAAAGTCGTCTACGGAAGGCAGCGACGGCGAGGAGGTCCAGAAGGTCCGGAAGGGTGGTCGACGCTGCGAGGGTTGCGGAGCGGCCCACGAGCGCGCGAGATGCCCGTTCAGGAAGGCCGAGTGTTACACCTGCGGCCGTCGGGGGCACATCGCCAAGGCGTGCAGAAAGCGGAAAGAGGGCCGGAGGCAGTCACAAGACCGCGCGGCCAGACCGGACCGTCCAGCGAGGCCCAAAGATGGCGCCCAGACCACGAGGAAGCAGGACGGCGTGGGCCGCGTCTCGGACGGCAGCGAGGACGACGCCTCAGTGTTCAGCGTGTCCGCGGGACAGTCCCATTACTTCGTTGAGGTATTAGTACAAGGGGCCCCTATTAAGATGGAAATTGACTCGGGGTCCTCCTATTCCATAATCCCCCAGAAAGAGTTCCTGAAAATCGACCCCCGCGTGCGGCCCAAGCTTAAAGCGTTGAGGTCCACACTACGGGACGTACAGGGAAACAGCATTCCGGTGTTGGGGGTCGGGAAATTTCGGGTCAATTTTAAGAGACATTCTGCGGAACTGCCCCTAGTTGTCCTCAAAGGGGGAAGCTGTAGCCTCCTAGGGACACAGTGGTTTCAGCCCTTAGGTTTGTTCATAGGGGGGGTGCATACCGTGGGGGGGGACCCAATACAAGCGGTTTGCAATGCGCATCCCGCCGTTTTTAAGAAAGGACTCGGAAAGTTCAAGGGACCCCCTGTAGCTTTCGACATAGACCCGGAGGTCCGCCCGATAAGACTCAAACCACGCAGGGTGCCGTTCGCACTCAAGGACAAGATAGAGGCGGAACTGGACAAACTGGTGGGCCAGGGGATTCTTATTCCTGTTGATTCCGCGGAGTGGGAAACTCCAATTGTAACGGCTCTAAAGGCTAACGGGGAGGTGCGCATTTGCGCTGACTATAAGTGTACAATTAACAAGGCGATCCGCCCTAATGCATACCCGGTGCCAGTGATCAGCCACCTTTTGGCCAGGCTAAATGGGGGAAAGTGTTTCGCTAAACTCGATTTGGCACAAGCCTATCAGCAACTTCCTGTGACCCCCGCCACGGCCGCGGCACAAACGATAGTTACACATAAGGGAGCGTTCCAGGTGTCGCGGTTACAGTTCGGCGTGAACTCGGCACCCGGCCTTTTTCAATCGCTCGTGGAACGCCTCCTAAAGGGCCTGGAGGGGGTGTTGCCTTATTTTGATGACGTGTTAATAACAGGGGGGAGTGAGGCTGAACTGGCAAAAAGGTTGGACAAGGTACTGACCGTGTTCGAGAAAGCGGGGCTGAGATTGAGGAAGGATAAATGTGTCTTTTTCGAAACCGAGGTCGAGTTTTTAGGGTTCCGGATCACACCCGAGGGGATTAAGCCGTCTAAATCCAAGGTAGCAGCCATTAAAAAGGCCCCTCGCCCCACATCCAAAACCGAGCTGCAGTCTTTCCTGGGGCTCCTCAATTTTTACCATACATTCCTCCCGCGGAAGGCGTCCGTGGCCGAACCGCTCCATCGGTTACTTAAAAAGGAGGAGCCATGGATGTGGGGTGACGAGCACGAGAGGGCGTTCAAAGAGCTAAAGCAGCTCCTAACATCTGAGGCAATCCTGACGCACTTCGACCCCAAACGGCCTGTGGTCCTAGTTTGTGATGCATCCCCGGTGGGGGTGGGGGCGGTGCTTTGCCACGTGTTGGAGGACGGAAGGGAGGCCCCGGTAGCGTTTTACTCAAGGTCCCTGTCCCAAGCGGAGTGAAATTACGCACAAACCGACAGGGAAGCGTTAGCAATAGTAGCGGGGACCAAAAAATTTCACGATTTTTTGTATGGCCGCCCGTTCAAAATCGTGACCGATCACAAGCCGCTGTTAGGGATTTTCACGGCAAGCAAGCCCACGCCGCAGATCCTGTCCCCGAGAATGCTGCGATGGGCTATTTTCCTCAACGCGTACCAACATGAGTTGGAGTACAGGCCCGGAAAGGAGATCAGCCATGCTGATGCGCTTTCGAGATCCCCTCTGCCCTTGTCGGACGACCAAAAGGCGAGAGCAGAAAGAGACCGCCAGGTGTTGCTAATTGAGGTTTTAGACGCACCCCCACTAGTACCAGCCGACATTGCTAGGGCGACAGGCAAGGACAGGACGCTGGAGAAAGTTAGTTCATGGGTGCAGAAGGGGTGGCCGGCTTCGTCCCCGAGTACAGAGTTCGACCCATTCTTTAGGAAAAAGCTAGAGTTGTCCCTAGAGAGGGGGTGCCTTCTGTGGGGCCAACGGGTGGTGGTCCCTACGCCCCTGCGGACGAGGGTGCTCGAACT
Source organism: Bradypodion pumilum (assembly GCA_035047305.1). Lineage (NCBI taxonomy): Eukaryota > Metazoa > Chordata > Lepidosauria > Squamata > Chamaeleonidae > Bradypodion > Bradypodion pumilum. Next base: position 75,820,039 of record JAWDJD010000002.1, on the reverse strand, counting down.
GCTGCACGTCAGCCACCCGGGCATAGTTCGTTCAAAGGCGCTGGCCCGGAGTTACTTCTGGTGGCCACAGCTGGACGCGGACATTGAGCACATGGTCGGCACTTGCGAGGCTTGCCAGGGATCCCGACCTGAGGCGGCCCGTCTCCCGCATAGGGAGTGGGACACAGCAAGGGGGCCGTGGTCCAGAGTGCACGTGGATTTCGCTGGCCCATTCCGAGGAACCATGTTTCTCCTGGTGGTAGATGCGTTCTCCAAGTGGCTGGAGGTTATCCCAGTAAAGAGCACGTCCTCCGCCACGACAATTAGCCAGCTAAGGAGAGTCTTTTCCACATTCGGTTTACCCGACACTTTGGTCAGCGATAACGCTAGTTGTTTCACCTCCGCCGAGTTCGGGGCGTTCATGGAGGCAAACGCCATTCGGCATGTCACGTCCGCACCGTTTCACCCGGCCACGAATGGCCAAGTGGAACGGCTGGTGCGGACAACGAAGGAGGCGCTGCGGCGCATGGGCCCGGGGGACCTGAATCACCAAGTATGCCAGTTCCTCTTAGCGTATAGGGTAACCCCCTTAGCGTCAGGCTACTCGCCGGCAGAGCTCTTGATGCGGCGAAAACTGACCACGATCCTGTCCAGGCTAGACCCGACGAGAGTCGAGGATAAAGGGAAAAACATAGGGTTGGCAGTCTCGAAGGGTTTCGCCGCCGGGGACCCTGTTCACTGCAGGAACTATTCCAGCGCAGGGCCAGCCTGGGTGCCAGGTACGGTGGTAGAACAGACGGGGCCAGTGTCGTACCGGGTCGAGACTAACACCGGCCTCTTTTGGAGGAGGCACGCGGACCAACTGAGGCACCGAGTGAGTGGGCCAGTCAGTGGAGCTCAGCAACAGGATTCAGCGTTAGGGTTCTCCCCCACCCGCTTAACCCAAGGGGGAGACAGCAGTGGACAACAGTCCACAGCAAGGGGGGAAGGAAGCAGTAGTAGCGGCCCCGACTCATATCCTTTCGATACGCCAGTCTTATCAGGGGCCGGGGAAGGGGGAGAGGAGTTCGCGACCGCTGCCCCCGATTGTGATTTTGATTTTGATTTTGCGAGCCGGGGGGGTTTTCAGGAGTGTTCCCCCACCCATCCAAGCGAGAAGAGGGGTTTTTCGTTAGCCCCCAGTGCCCCCGGTTCCTCCCTAAGAAAGAGCACACCTCCCAACAACGCCGCGGAGCCGCAAGTCACTAACGAGTCTCCCTCTCATATTACAGGACAGGAAACCAGGGGACAAAGAGAAGGTAGCAAACCCGGGGAGAGGCAGCCCGCATCGAGACCCCAGCGTGTTCGAAATAAGCCATCTTGGCTGAGAGACTTTGTCTCCTAAGGGGGGGGAGTGTGTTTAAGTGTGGGCTCGAGACTTTGTCTCGTCCTAGGGGGGAGGGGTGTTGTGTTCTGATGGTTTTTTATTGTACACATGGATTACAATGTATCTGAGCCAATGTAACCTTGCCTATAGCAACAATGTAACCTTCAGCTGTATCATATAAACCCTGTAATAGGACGCGAGCTAATGACCACCAGCTGGCAGCAGCGAGCGTCCAAGCTCTCTTGGTCCGAACTCATCAAAGGCAACAGCGCGGGAAGTTTTCCCGCCACCACCTACACCTGGACAAGAAGGGCGTGACCTGAAATGACGTCACGCAGACAGTAGCCAATGGGCTACCATGGCACCACGTTCAAATGTATTACTGCTGTATATAAAGAGCTATCGATCCGCCATTACCTCATGTTCCCTCTGCCCACGATGCAATAAACCTGAGTTAACCCAGCCCGAGGCTGTGTCCTGTGTCTTGGTTTGCATACACCAAAGTGCCGCTCTTGCATTTATTTCATCCTTCCTACAGAAAGACAGTCATTCCTCATGACAACTTTATATTGTGCTATCTCTTCATATTATTTTAACTCTTTGGAAATCACTTCAGCAACAACTCTGCTGTGAAACAGGAAAATTGAGGGCAAAATAAATTAAAAATAACATGCCTACCAATTAAATCTTCTTGAACTTTGGTTTTAAAAAGGAGAATGAATGCATTGTTTCACTGAAGAATTTATTAGGTTATGTCTCCAAATGGATGACTCAGTTTGAGACCATATTATGATCTTGTCATTTTTCTTACTTGTAAAGAGTAGCATTTCTAGGTATGAGATAATCTAAGAAGTTACAAAATATACCTTTATGTAACACCCTTCTCTCAATTTTTGGACTTGATGAAATCTGTATAAAAAGTGTTGAGCTGTTTGCCATTCTAATGGAGTAAAGAGGTCGGTCACACCCACCTCTTGGCCTCCTCCTCCCAGAGCTGCCAGAAACATGTCCCATTTGCCTCACCCAGGGCCAAAGACGTGCTTTCATCTCTGCACTTTCCTTGTGCCTTCAGCCATGGGCGAGGCAAATAGGATGCGTTTTTTGCGGTGCTAGGAGGGGGAGGCCGGCCAGTGCCAGCCCACCAACCCACCCACCCACCTCTCAGCAGCGCCACTGGCAGGGATGCATTTCCAGCAGTGCAGGGAAGGGGAGCCCTGCCAGCGCGAGCCCACCAACTCACCCTGCTCACCTCCCAGCAGTGCTGCTGCTCTGGGACTCCTCCATTCTCCTCCTCATCTCCGCGAAGAAAGAGAGCAAGGTAGGTTTCTTTATTATTATTTTTCTGGGGGGGATGAGGCCACACCCACAGATAGCCACACCCACAGATAGCCATGCCCACTGAGTGGGTACTAAAAATTTTCACAGTGTATCACTGGCTACAATTCTAATAACAAGTCCAAGCAGGATGAGGTCTGCTCACAATTGAGCTCAGGGCCAAACCGGCTGTCAATGGGGCAGAATTTTTTTTTTCATTTGGTTCATGGCTTGTTTCTGCCTACTATATAATATGCTAGATATATCAGGAAAAGTTATGGAAATGGTATTAAGCAATACAGATACTATGTTCCCAAACATAGGTATTCCTTAGCTTCTGGAAGACATTTGATTGTCACAAGTGAGGTTTACCTACTTCCTTTAGCTTGGTAATGAAGCTGTGATAGGGTATGGTGGGAAGCAAAAGCTTCATTTTTAAGACTGATTCCTCATATATAAATCTATGTTGAGTTTTTCTGTCTGGAAAACTAATATGCTTTTAGATTCTAATGATGTGACATTTGTAATGTATAGCTTGCCCCTTGGAGAAAGATAAGCAGCAAAACAGAGAAGACTACCACTCAATTTCATATATTTTTCACATGAATTCGCTAGACTTAATTTACCATCTAACTTTGAAGTCACTTACTGTCACACTTCAGTAGTGCACTGACTTAGTTTCTTCCATCTGGAATAAGGATATCATTCTTAATTTTAAAAAATCAGTCTAGAAGAACAGTATATGGTGTTTGTAGCATGAGGATATCGAGTTCTATGATAATGGTTCTATAGGTCTAGGGTCATTTCACCCTCTCATAACTTAGGAATGATCACTGAAGTAAACATAACAACAACAACAACAATTTTATTTATATCCTGCTTTAATTTTTAATTAATTAATTTAATTTTTCAATTTGCATGCCACCCCACTCGCAGAGCAACTCTGGGCGGCTAACAAAGAACAACACAATATCACAATTACAGTACCAAATATCAAGTCATAAGTGTTTCAGAAACATTACAGCAAATATCCCAACCACCATTATAAAACTTCAACCCATCCCCACCCGCACCAATTAAAAATCCAGTTAAAACATTAAAAAGCATGAGAGATTTAAGTCACACTTTTAATTTATTAAGAACAGAACAAGAAACATCAAGACAAAGCAATCATGAGTTCCATGCACAACAAGAACATATCAGCTACAAGGGGAAATGAGTACCTCCGGACTATATCCTGAGATCTCCAACTGTGGAGGTGCAAAGCTCATCCTCAAAGACAGCTGGAGAACCAGCCACTTTCTGAATATTGATTTTTAAAGGTACTCATTTCCACCTCCAGTGACCAATACAACATATTAGTAATTCTTGCATCTGAATGATTATTAGTTCATGTAAAAAAAAGTCTGCTATATATCTGATCTCTCAATGAGGTAATTTAGTTCAGATGAGTTCAACGCCCTAGTCAAGCTTATTCTGAAAGTGTGAGCAAGGAGAGAGCTCTAGCTTTGCTCTCTGATCATTTCATTTTCCTTGGGAAGAGGGGCTGTCTGAAGAAGAAAGCTCTTGTTTCTGCTACTTTTGTCCCTCCATATGGTTGAGGATATTAAAAAAATCAGGGTTCCTGATCCCATGGAGTGTTTTTACATGTAGCATATTGCCCACTATTCAGACTGCCCTATTTCATTTGGACACAGTGACAGTCAAGAGACATGGCTAGAACCTCTTTCACTGATCACATTTATGAAATCACTCCTTTGTTGAATGCCTTAGTAGGGCTCAAGTCCTTCCAGTTCATGATAATCTTACTAATCTCAGGCCAACTTCCTTAAAATGGCAGACTCAGGTCAGTTTATGAGCTACAAGGACTGCACTAAAATCTGGGCATTTGATTACAAATTGGGGAAAAAAACCCCACATCCAAATACACAGAGCCAACAAATCTGATTTTGATTAATCTATGGGAACAATGTCTAAAGGTTGTTATTATAAGCCTGGGGTATTTAGGCTGAAATTTAAGAAAAACATCTTGCCTTCTTAAGAGTATATAGGTATTTGGAGAGTTTACAAAAATACTTCTGTGCCAGGGTTTCAAAGATTTCTGAACATCCACATTTAAAAAAAATCATTTGTGTATTTAAATTATAAGAGGTATACAAAATACACCAGAAATTTCAGCAGACGTTCAAGATCCAAAAGATTTCCAGAATTCACAATTAAAAATAGAAAGCAAAGTGGGGATGTAACAAAGAACAAAATATTTTAAAGCTAGATGCAAAATACACAAAGAATCCCTTCATATGGTCTTCACTTAATTCAAATATGAATGCACATACTTTTAGAATACTTGTATTCTAGATTTATATGCATTCATCTTTGAATTAAGTATTTGGACAAGATGACATTAGTGGTATTGTTTCTGGTACATGAAAGTTACCTAATATAAATCATTCCAGTTCTAGAACGGTGCATAATTTGACCAAAAACAGTTAAAAATGTTTGCAATGTTAAAGTTCAGGGTTAACGTTCATTTGGATACAACCAGCAACATTCACTGGGCTTAAAAACAGCTAAAATCCATTAACCCATGGTATTCATTTGATTAAGGATAGAAGAACTCAGAATGTAACATAAAACTGTTTATCACATATGTGCAAAGTCTCTATGGATCCATTGGATTACTATTGGGAACTTGTGTGTGTAGTTTCTAGGAAATTCTTTCCTTCTGTTGTGTCAATATTTTGAAGAATATGGCCTGAATGCTCCCTATACAAAGGAAATATTTAAAGACTTCCAGTTACTATTGTTTGATGATGAATAACAGCTCATACATCATGAGTATTTGTGGAAGAGAATATGAGATAAGGCAATGCATATACTAAACAACCACACATGGCAATGCAGCATATTGTTGTAAGTTATTGCAGTTTTTCTAGTAATAGCTTTTCAATCCTGATCTTAATATTATTTTTATTGTAGATGCACGTTACTTTTATTGTTTATCTTGAATTTGTTTCTTAGCTACTTTGGGAGCTTTTTGTCTAATGAAAAGTAGAATAGAACATTGAAAAATACATGTTAGATATCCTGCTAGGAGCCTAGAAGCCTGTCTACACTGTCCATCCAGGCATAGTTTTGCTTAGTCTTGAAAGGTTGTTTTAAGATGAGGGGAGGAGCTAAGTTATGTTTATCCCATTTCCCCCATCTACACAGTCATCTAAACAATGCTTCAAAACAGCAGTCATCTATTGAATGCTTTAAAAACCTGCAACTGTAGCAGTGCAATCCAAGGTGTTTGGCTATAGAAGTTACTTCCCAGCTGATCAACTGCAGTGTTCCTGTTGATCAGCTGGGAAGCATCCTGCCAATCAGCCTCCTGCCACTGGAGTGCAGCTGCCTTTGCTACTTCTCAGCTTATCGATCACAGTGCTACTGCCATTCAACAGATGACCCCACCAATCCGCTGAGTGATGCAAAAGATCGGCTGGGAAGTGGCAGATGTTCTGTTCTACTTTTCATCAGACAAGAAGCTCCCAAAGAATTTCCTGGAAAGTGGCAGTGCTCCTGACCATCAGCTTGTTGTGTCCTAAAGCCTGTGCCTTTAAACAATGTACCTATCCATGTGTATCCAATGTAACCTCTTCTATGTGTAACATTGTAACCTCCAGCTGAATCACTGTAACCTTAATAGGATGCGAGCTAGTGACCACTAGATGGCAATAGCGAGCGTCCAAGCTCATTGGTCCAAGACTCACCTAGAACAACAGCGCGGGAAGATTCCCGCCACTACCTTCACCTGGACAAGAAGGGCGTGACCTGCAATGACGTCACGCAGCCTGTAGCCAATAGGCTATCAAGGAGCCACATTCAAATGTATAGCCACTGTATATATTGAGCTGTTCGTCCGCCATTACCGCATGTTCCCTCTGACCAGCATGTAATAAAGTTGTGTTAAGCCAGCTCTTCGGCTGTCCTGGTGTCTTTGGTCCCATACACTAAACAGCTGCAGCAACCCAATCAGCAGGAGAACATCTGTAGCTCTAATTTATCACATCCCCAGCATGCACATACATGGGTACTTGGATAAAATGCAGTTGGGCAATTTAGAAGACTCCCTTGATGAGGTCTCAGAAAGGATTGGATTGGGCAGATTGGCTGAATCCAGCATACATTACATGCATACTATATGCCCATGTGCACAGGCTCTATGTTAAACATTAGCAAATGTTGAGGCTTTTTAAAGGTGCCTCTGGCAATTATCTGTTTACAGCTTTAGTGAAAAGACTCCTTTTTCATTTTGAAGCTTTTAAAAATATAGGGTGTTATGATTGCTGTCTTGAGTGAGGTTTAGCTTAAACAGATACATCATGGTGTTCTTTGTCTCTGTTGGTTTATATTTGGACATAGTCCAAATCCTTAGACAAGACAGGTAAAATGATGTAGTGGCCAAAAGTCATGAAGGTCGGAAACTTCAAATACACTAATAGTCTTGCCTTAACCTGGCTGAAGAGTAAGACCAAACTATATAGAAAACATGGCATCAGTCCACCCTCATAGGCACATTTATGGTGGGCAAGAGATCTCCTGTTGAATGGTGATTAAGCTGGACCTCCTCTTGCTGTCCTTCTTCTGACAGAAGATGTTTTTATATAAATAGGCCTCTGGCTACTGATGAGGACATTTTAATAGTTGATACTTTGCAGCTGTAATTATATTGTTCTCAAATAGATTAAATTGGTTTTAAATAGTTTGAAATGTTATTTATTATATATTTGCTTTATTATGAGAATTTATTCAACACTATTTTTGTATTGTGTTTTTCAGTTCTATTGTTTCAACAAAATGTATTGTAAGCTGTTTTGGGTTCTGCATGGGAGAAGAATTGGATACATACAAACACATGAATAATCAAAATAACTAAGTGACTAATTAAAGAGGGAGTTCCTTAAGTACAGAACATGAGTGACTTTAGAGAAAGATGTTATCACACTCCACACACTTTGAAAATTAGCTTTCCTGCTTTTGTGATTTGTCTTTGGGATGTAAAGTATGACAAGGTGTTAAGATCTCGGACTAGCTAATAATCATGCAGAAGGCCAGAAGAAATATTTAAATAACAAAACAGGTTTATTGTAGTAGGCCTAGAGAGCAGCACCAGACAAACCTATCCATGCTGCTGGTAAAACTTTTCTGAGGAGATAGAGAGTGTATGAATCTCCTCCCCCTAGGAGGCAGGCCAAAGCAGGGGCCTAACAAGGCTAGCTCCACCACCACATTTCTATGTGACAGTCCCCTTCTTGCTAGCCGAGAAACTGGGAGAGCAAACATATCATCATACATACATATTTACAACACAAGACCCAATTTCCCGCATAAAAATTTGTGCCGGTTTGCAGCTACAGGTTTTGTAAAAATGTCAGCAACCTTGACCTCTGTGGGACAATGTTTGATGAAAACAAATCCTATTTTAGCTAACTGCCTGACATTTTTATATCTGATATCAATATGCCTTGATTTAGGTCCTGAGGCACGGGTCTGAGATATGTTTATTAAGGTGGTGTTATCCTCTAGAATTTGAATTTGCAGTGGAGGTGAAGCCCTGATATTGGTGATAAGATCATTAAACCATATTAGGTCATTGGCAGTGTCCAACAGGCAGGCATACTCTGCAGATGAACATGAGATAAACTTCTGTTGCCCCATATGCCAATGGGATAGGGCTGCCGTTTAGGAGGATGAGGAAGCCCGAAGTGCTCTTGCGGGATTTGGGATCAGTGCCCCAGTCAGCGTCTGCATAGGCTGACAGTCGAGGCACACTTCCTTTTGTTGGCTCTAGAAACAAATGGTGTCTGTTGTGCCCTTAAGATCCCTGAGTAGCCTTTTTATAGCTACCTAGTGGATCTGTGTAGGATGCTCGACATGTCTGGCCAGTAACTTAATGCTAAGAGTGATATCAGGCCTAGTCCAGTTACTAATGTAGAGAACTGATCACAGACCTATAGAATGTATTGTCTTGGAATTCAGGTCTTTCTTTATATGCCTGAGCCAAAAATTGGTTTGCATAGGGGTATTAGTTATATTGGAGTCCATCATTTTGCACTTCTTGAGAAGCTCCACAACCTTCTCTTTTCTGGAGAGTGCAACCCCCTTCTCTGTCCTGATTATGTGGACTCCAAGAGTCACTAGTCAACTCAAAGTCACTAGTCCACTTGGCCTAGTGACTTTAGTGTAAAATTCTTCCCCAGGCTCTCTGCAAATTGGTCAGCCATTTCCTTGCTAGGTCCTATGTAGAGAAGATTATCTACATAGACCAAGATTTTCTCCATACTCTTTTCTGATTTTTTCAGAAAAACGCACTCATCAGGTATGGTAGTGGAGAAACCCATGTTTTTAAGAGACTTAGATAGACACTCATACCATATTTCCATGACTGCTTAAGGCCGTATAGGTTTTGCAGGCGCACCCCCCAATAACGGACTCAGACACTGATGAAAGTGGATAACGGCATTGGGCCACATTTATTGATTCATGCCCTAGTCCGAATTATAAATTTCTATTGGTATTCAACCAATTATAATTCTTAAGGCAAGCAGGCCGAAGTAACACTGGTAAGGTACCACCCAAAATTGCAAACGGCAATTGGTTACAATGTATCCATTTGTATCCATTTGTTTGTTGACAACAAACAAATTGTTGACCGTAGTCAATACCTAACTATTGACCCTACCCTCTGACGCGTATCCGTAAAATAACGGGGTGATGCATGCTGCATAGCTCTTGCCATCACCCCATCGCCTGGTTCATCGTTGACCGGACAACGTTTAATCAACTTGTGCCTGTCTAGTGTTGTCCAGTCAATTGCGAACCTGCCGGATACATGTGGGTCATAAATGTTTACCTTACCAGTGCTACCCGCCCATGTGACCAAAGTCAACAGCAGCAGAAAGAAAACCCCTATATCAAACCATAGCAACAGTGTGGGATGGGCAAAAAAGCCAGGACCCAAGAGCCAATTGTAGGTTCCAGCCAAAAATTCCCACCCGGCCCCGAAGCGACCAAAATATCACACTGTTAACTAGGGAGGGGATGGAGGGGAAAAACTTCTCCTCTCCGTCGCATCACAAAGTGGCAGCTCAGCTGCCTCGTGGCCGCCCCTTTTATAAGGGTGCTGGCCACGACCCCTAACTACCCGGATACTCTTCGTCCGGTGGGGGGGAGGCGCAAAGAGTGTGGCGGCCATTTTGGCGCCGCGCTTGCATTGCAGGCGCACCCCCCAATAACGGACTAAGACACTGATGAAAGTGGATAACGGCATTGGGCCACATTTATTGATTCATGCCCTAGTCCGAATTATAAATTTCTATTGGTATTCAACCAATTATAATTCTTAAGGCAAGCAGGCCGAAGTAACACTGGTAAGGTACCACCCAAAATTGCAAACGGCAATTGGTTACAATGTATCCATTTGTATCCATTTGTTTGTTGACAACAAACAAATTGTTGACCGCAGTCAATACCTAACTATTGACCCCACCCTCTGACGCATATCCGTAAAATAACGGGGTGATGCATGCTGCATAGCTCTTGCCATCACCCCATCGCCTGGTTCATCGTTGACCGGACAACGTTTAATCAACTTGTGCCTGTCTAGTGTTGTCCAGTCAATTGCGAACCTGCCGGATATCTGTGGGTCATAAATGTTTACCTTACCAGTGCTACCCGCCACACGGAGAGGCTCAATAAAGGCTCGACACCCCCCCAGACCGTCAGCTCGGTCAACAGGCCTGCTCGCCAATCTCCTAACAGGATGTCCATACCTCCCTGCGACAGATGGACCCCATCCCCTGAATAAAGCTCATAATTTTGTAGGCTGATTGCAGGGTGCCTAATGACGCGCCCCCAACCCTTGTCGATAAGGAACCGGGCAATAGCCCTGTTCAACGAGCGACGAGCTCGATCAAGGGCCTGGAGGTCGAACCCTCCCCTGTAAGCATGCCGCGGTACCATGTCTGACCAAATGAGGGTTGTGGCAGGCCACACATAATGTAAGTAAGCCAGGTCACCACAAATCGCATGCTTCAGCGATAGTCCAGTGACCTCCCCCAAATCATTGCCCCCAAGGTGTATGATCAGAATATCTGGCGGGTCAGCATTCCTGCTGGATAACAGGAATGGCAACAGTTCCCGCCATAACATGCTGCGCTTAGCATACCATCTGAGACTTGCGGATGCACCCAGTCCCAGTTGGGGTCCCCACTCTGTCACCGCAGCGTACGACGCTGCCCTATGCACGTAGCTGTGACCCACCAGCCATACTGCCACCGGTGTAATACGACACCCAGGGTCTGTCAAGGAAAAAGGGGGGGGGAGAACAATACAGTGACTAAACTGGTACTCACGGTTGAAGAGGGTGAACATAAAACTGAAAACAACGTGATCCCCACCTCCCCATGCGGCGTATTTCAGCCCCGGAGTACCCAAAAGCAGCTGCAGTAGAAGCCGCCCCTATCCTAAATGAATGGGTGCCGTAACGAGCCCCAGGGAGGCCAACACTGGCTAGCGCCTTGCCGGTCACCTTCCAAAATTGAAATTTAGTAAGGGGAGACCCATCTTGGTGACAGAAAAACGGGCCATGGTGCGTGCCACGCAGTGCAAGAAACTCCTGCAGGGCACCAACCGGACAGATGTCTGCCAATGAACATCGTAGCAGTCGCACACCACTGCCTACGCCGTGCTGATCAACTTTAGAGGAGCGTATCCTCAACTGAGCCCAATCATTGCAAACATAGACATCGTCGAGTTCCAGTGCCCTACGACTTGCATCCGCCTTAGACAGCATCACCAGCTCGCTGATGCGGAGCGCTCCAAAAAAGGCCACCGTAGTAGCCGCATGAAACAGGGCCGCCTCATACCTGTCAAAACAGAGGTCATGCCAGCCCCGTGCTAGGTGGGTAAGTACCCCTGGGGAAATTGGGTGGCGGTCATCCGGGCTACGCCCATGCTCCCGCACCCACCCCTCCAAAACATGTTGTATGCGGAAATCAGTGATACTGTCCGCATAACCCCCAACTTTGGCCATGAATGCCAACGCTGACAGCCTGGATGCTATGGTGCGGGGAGCTAGGCCCTAGGCATGTAGGTAAACCATGAATTGTAGAATGTGGGCGACTAGGATAGGCCAAGCCTCAGGTAGTCGAAACTGGGCACAAAAGGCCTGGAAAGTGATGAACGCGTGGTGATACGCCTTACGCGTGTGGGGCGCCAGCGACATGCCGATCGCCCGGTTCACCTCTCCTTGCCAAGTGTCCATATCTCGTCCGGGAGTGGCGAGGGAAATTCCTCTGCATCCGGGGCCAAGGCACGGAACCGGGAGATCTGCAGGCGGGACAAAGCGTCAGCAATATCGTTATTAACACCAGGCACATGCCTAGCCCTGAATAGCACATTGAGGCGCAGGCTACGCAACACAAACTGTCGCATCAGCTCCATGACCCTGGGAGATTTAGACGTCTGTGAGTTGACAATGTGGACAACTGCCGCATTGTCACACCAGAAATGTACTACCGAATTGGCCCACTCCTCACCCCATAGCATCAAGGCTCCCAGAATGGGAAAAAATTCCAGATACGTGAGGTCGCGCAAGCGACCCGTGCCAGACCAGGCTGGCGGCCATCTGCCGTAGGCCCACCTCCCATTGAAGTACATCCCATAACCCAGGGACCCCGATGCATCGGACTGGACCTGGAAAAGAGGGTAAGCCAGAAGGTCGGACCTCCAGAAGGACACCCCGTTGAACTCTCTCAGGAACTGGAGCCAGATGAGCATATCCGCCTTAAGGCCCCTGCTAAGATGCACCCTGTGGTGGGGCTTGGTTAATCCTATCATGGCGTCGCACAAGCGTCGAGCAAAGGCTCTGCCAGGTGCGATCACCCTGCAAGCAAAATTGAGGTGACCATGCAGCACCTGTAGCTCACAAAGAGACGCCTTGCGTTTAGCCAGCAAGCCGAATATGAGTGCAACGATCCGTGACACCTTATCAGCCGGTAACCTGGATGCTTGCACTACCGTGTCAATCTCCACCCCCAGGAATGTGAGCTTGGTAGATGGGCCCTCGGTCTTTTCGGGCGCTAAAGGGACACCAAGTTCCATCATTAGCGTCTGAAATGTATTGAGGAGACGCGCACACGTGTCCCAGCCCCGTTCACCCCCGAATAAGAAATCATCCAGGTAATGGGCTACAGACCGAGATCCCGACCTGCGGACGAACGCCCACTGCAGGAAGGTGCTGAAACGCTCGAAAGCCGAGCAGGAGATGGAACAACCAAAAGGCATGGCCTTATCGAAGTAATATTCACCCCGGAACTTGAAACCCAGCAACTCAAAGTCGCCCGGGTGCACCAGCAGAAGACGGAAGGCCGACTTGATGTCGCACTTAGCCAACAGTGCACCCGGGCCACATGAGCGCACCATGCGCAGAGCCTGGTCAAAAGATGTATACCGTACCGAACAAAGGTCATCCGGGATAGCATCATTGACCGATCGGCCGGCTGGGTAGGACAAGTGATGTATTAAGCGGAAATCACCCGGCGACTTTTTGGGAACTAGCCCCAAGGGGGAAACTTTCAAATTAGGAAACAGGGGGGCAGGGAAAGGGCCGGCGACCCTGCCAGCATCCACCTCCTTAATAATGCTCAAGGCAGCCACCTCCTCCCTTCCCCTAAGTGACAAAAGGTTGGGTGCATCTTGAGGAGCCCTGACCCCCGTGAAAGGAATGCGAAACCCCTGCTGGAAACCCTCAAGCAGGTAAGCTGCGTCTGCCCTCCTCGGGTACATCGTGAGCCAACGCTCCAACATGTCCACATCAATTGGTGAGGGTGCCTTTTGACTGACCAGCTCCCTCTGCGGCAGTCTTGCCAGCCCCCTGTCCACCTCTACCCCTGCCCCGCGCTCCTCCCGGCCTGGGACAGGCGGAGGCAGCGTGGGGGCCAGCACAAGAGGGACACTCATGCCTATATCGGCAATTTCCCCTGCTGCAGGTACCATTGGCCGAGAAGGTCCAGCACAGCAGGCGGCCTGGAACCCCCTGCCCCGCCACCTGGCGTGGTGTCTATGCCGGAGCAGCTCGCTGGACCGAATGTCCACAATGGTACCTCTCCCCAGGCGCCGGGTGCGTGGGGGTCATATACAGAAGCCACAGCTTCTGGCAGGGCTCATCCCACCTCATCTCCGGGTGTAGGGGCACTCTCATGCGAAATTCTTCGTCGTAAGCCAACCACGACGGGCCCGGGAAGTCAACCATTGCCCGGTATATGTTGTCCAAGTACTGGACCATCGGAATGGCCAGATCCGGCCGGGCCCTGAGGTACACAGCCATGTATATGAGGTACGCTGGCAGCCAGTTGGCCCACGTGCGTGGCGGCTTACGACGACGTGCTTGTTCCTTATCTTTCTCATCCTGCCCCTCCCTCTCCTCCTTGGTGGGTTCTCTAGTCAGAAGGGAGAAAATGTCCACATACTCCCCCCGCCAAATTTTCTCTTTGGTGGCCTGGGCAAGATGATCCCCAAGGGGCAGAGAATACCCCGCCGTAGGCAATGCCGACGACGGCACAGAGGCCGCATTGGGCACGGTGAAAGGAGCCTGTACCAAGCCCACCACCCCGAGGAAGTTCCCAACGGGACAGGGGGCGCCGCCCCCAGTGGGGCCCTGGATTGATGGTGCCGCACCCGCATGGCCCGGCGGCGGCTGAACCACCGCGCCAGCCATATGGGGCCACGGCCACTGGACGCCCCCCAATGTAGGTAGTGGTGTGGGTGCACTAGTTTGAACCACATACTCACCCGCTGCACCCCCACGGGCCGCCCCTACCAGGGGTTCCGGCCCACTGTGGGCGTCGGAGCTCGCGACCGCAACCGAGCTCGTGGACGAGGCCTGGTCCGTACCGGACGGCAGCAACTGTTGCACGGGGAGCTGCGAGGCCGCGGCTGACGCCGACCCACGGGCCTCAAGCAGCTCTACCCGTCCGGCCGCCTGCCGATGACTGGCAGCCGATGGGTCAACCTGTGGTCCCAAAAGCGCCCCGGGTGGGTTAACCACCCCCAAAGAAGCCTCAAGGGCTGCTACGCGGGCCAGAAGGGCGTCAACATTAACATAGCCCCCAACACTGATGGGGGACATAGAGCCGGCTGGCCCACTGATAAGAGGCGCCGGGTCAGGTCTCTGGACCCCGGGTCCCGAATATGGCCATGAACCCAGTACCGGCCCTTGGGGGGCCGGAGGCATGCCCGAAGTAGCTTCCCAGCTAAGGTAAGAGCGACGGAGCAATGGGGGAAAAACTTCTCCTCTCCGTCGCTTCGCAAAATGGCAGCTCGGCTGCCTCGTGGCCGCCCCTTTTATAAGGCTGCTGGCCACGCCCCCTAACTACCCGGATACTCTTCGTCCGGTGGGGGGGCCCGCAAAGAGCGCGGCGGCCATTTTGGCACTGCGCTTGCATTTGTTGAGTAACCAGCTAGGACCTTCTGTCTCACTGAAACCAGGGGCACATCTTACATAGATGCTATACTCTAGGTCTGTGTGCAGGCAAGCAACCTGCACATCAAACTGGTAGACCTGTTCCCTAGTGCTGCCACTGTGGCCTTCACACTTTCCGCTCTAACCGTGGGTGAGTAGGTCTTGCAATAGTCCTGTAGATAGGTTTGTGCAAAGTCTTACACCACACGATGAGCTTTGTAAAGATATTTATTGTTGGGTAGTGGTTTTATTTTATAAACCCAGCAAGTCCCAATAGTTTTATCCCCTTTGGGAGGCACTTTTGGAGTGTAGACATTGAGTTGTTTCAAGCTGTCCATCTCCCACTCCATTGCAGTTCTCCACTTCCTTTGTTCCTCATCATGCAACTGAACGACATCTGAGTATGTTCTTGGAACTGTTGTTACACTATTGATGGATGCTATGTAGCCTATATATATTCTTTTAGGAGGTATCCCTTTGTTTGGGTGTTTGGACCTCCTGATTGTCTGCTACTTGCCTTTGCCATCATCAGGTCGAAAGTCATTCTGGGAATCATCGCTCAGGAGATGTGGAGGTTCTCTGTTCCCTTAGTCAGTATCAGGTAAGGCATCTTTTTCATCTGATGAGTTGTCAGATTGGTGTTGTTTGGATGTGCATGTTGTAGTTGGCTGTTTGTTGTTTTTAGAAATGTATGGTGCCAGGTTGTTAGAGTGTATTTTGGCCCAGTTGTCATCTGTTTCAAAATTGGCCAAATTGGAAATGACAAGTTTGCCATGCTCATCCATGAACCTGCAAGCCTTTGAGCCTGAAGCATAGTCCTAAAACCTGAGCCTTTTCGACACCTTCTCCCCCTTTTGGCAAGTCTGACTTGGGACATTGACCCAAGCATGAAAACCAAAGATGTAGAGATGGGCAAGGTCAATAGCCATATCAAGGGTATTCTCTCTCATCATTATAATTTGAATGTCCTTGCACCATTCAATAAAATTTTCACACCCTAACTGTTATTTTTTGAAGGCATTAGGTAAAGCATTAAAGCTATTTTGATTATTAGAAGCTACAGTATTAATTTTGTATTTTTCTTTCCTTCTAGGTGAAGAGGCATAGGAATGCTTATGCCTGGGGCAGCTTGGGTTTTGACAGCCAACTGGAGTTCAGGGAGTGAGGACGTGTCTCCCTGGGCTCTGAAGTTGGGTCTAGGCTTGAGCTGGAAACCTGTAGTCTGTGCCCTGGAGCAGTTATGGTGGTTGGGACCGAAAGAAGAGGAGGAATCCACAGAGCCCTCATCATGGGAACAGTGCTCCTGAGAATAGGAGTCCCCATCAGATAAGTATCATTGTCGGGTCCATCGGTAGGGTGTTGGGTGGCATTTAGTGCCTTGATAGAAGTCCCCCAGTTGTGGGTGGTGTAGCTGGGGTGCGGTGGCTAGTTGCTGCCGTGGTGTCCTTAAAGCTGCAATTAAAGTGTATAAAGCGGTTTAGATAGCATCTCCCTGGGTTGTGAGTTTTTCTTTAGTTTCTTGATTCCGGGTGGTCCCAGGGACTGCTGGATTGCTGGATCTTGCAGCTGGAGCTTCGAGAGATGGTGTGTAGGTTAGTGCCATTGTCTCTTCTGAAAACAGGCCATTCAGTCGCTGTTTCTGTGTTTTTGGTTTTGGTGCCAAAAGCGTTTGGTGCCTTGGTGGGAAATCCATCATGTTGGAGGAGTTAGGATGATGAGGGTGGCCTTGTGCTAGGCCTATCTCCTCACCTGTGCTACTTTCTGACTCCTCAGATGGCCTGGAATTACCTGCCTGTTCTTCCAGGTAGGCCGTGTCTTGCCCTTCCATTTCCTCTGCCGCTGTCACCTGCTTCACTGCCTCAGCTGCCTAGGTCGCGAGGAGAGTGGTAAGAAGGATGTGACATTCAGCTTCTGTCATGAAGCTGACGTGTTGGGAGGTAGCCTGGAGGGCTGAATCTATGTCTTCTGCTTCATCCATGGCGATGCCCTTTGTATCATCTTGGTCGGATGCAGATGCATGTGGTTCCGCTGCTACTGGTGTTGCCATGAGTTCTGAGGGGTTGCTTTTCAGGTTAGGAAGCTGTAGGTCCCTCAGGGAGGTCACGGAGATAGACAGGCATGTAGATTCTCTAGACTGGCACCCTCTGGTTACCACAGGAGAGCTGTGATTGTAAGATGGTTCCAGGCCTTTCTTGGATCCAGGCATTTCACTATGCCTGACACGCTTCCTCGGCACTGATGGAATTACTAGCTGGTCTATCAACCATCCTCTGCTACCAAATGACAAGGGGTTATTGCATTTTCATTGTATTTCACTTTATTCCTGTATTCCTTCACTTCATTCTGCCAGAAGGTGACTCAAACAGTTTACATTGATGCATGCTGACTGCACCACAGCCAGCAGGAAGAAAGTAAAAAGATACAATAGTCACAATACAGTAAAAAAAAGTACAATAATCACAAGATAGAAAAACACAATATAAAAATCAGATACATAAAACTTAACACAATAAACCGGCATAATCAAGCAAAACTATACTCAAAATACGCCCTCTGGCGATGTCGGGGCCAGAGGGTGGAGGCAGGGTGTCCATATGTCTTCAGGGCCATGGCCCATCTTTTATCCCTCTCCAGGTGAAGCAAGACCCGGAGGGGGGGAGCCGAGCTCCACTGCCCGACCGCCGCAGCTGCTGCCATTTCATCCTCTGGTGATGTCGGGGCCAGAGGATGGAGGCAAGGCATCCCAGCATCTTTGGGGCCATGGAAGATCTTTTATTCCTCCCTGGGCAAAGCAGGATCCGGAGGGGGGATGGCGGGAGCCAAGCTCCACTGCCCAACTGCCGCAGCTGCTGCCGTTTCATCCGTTATGATCTTGGGACCAGCTAATAATCATGCAGAAGGCCAGAAGAAATATTTAAATAACAAAACAGGTTTATTGTAGTAGGCCTAGAGAGCAGCACCAGACAAATGTATCCATGCTGCTAGTAAAACTTTTCTGAGGAGAGAGAGAGTGTGTGTATGACGCTCCTCCCCCTAGGAAGCACGCCAAAGCAGAGGCCTAACAAGGCTAGCACCACCACCACATTTGTATGTTACAACATGGACTTCACTTGCAAGCATTATTTTTTTTCTAAGACATGAAAGTTTGGAGGGCCTTCCAGTTTTTGGAGCAATAATGCCATTTTAACATCTAATGAAGCACAATCTTGCATGGATAGCTTGCCCCTCAGAAATGACCTTTTGACAGGGTTCTATTTCTTTCCTCATGAATTGTTGTACTCTGTATTCTTTAAGACAATCAACAAGGATCAAGACTTTTGAGATTTTGTATTTATACCAATATACATCTGGAACAAAAAAAGAGAAATCAGAAAAGGTCAGAGAAAGCAGAAACTCATCATACTTGTGAAAGACTTTTGCTGACAGGCTAAAGAATGGAAAGTCAAGGTGTGAAAATGCTTGCTGAAGCTTTACAATGTACAGTATATCTATTAGGGGATACTGGCTGAAACAGAAATATGCAGTTTGGTTAAGCAGTCTTTATTAGCTGTTATGATTCTAAAATTGTTGCTAGACTGTTGATTGATGTGGGGCTCCCCCCTTTTTTGCTTTTCAAAGATGTACAGAACAACGCAGTATAAGACAATATTCATTCAACTTCCCAACAGCTCCCGGTGAAGGTGATGAGCTCCTGATCTTTTTCCACTCTGTTGCTTCTGATATTGTTTCCTCATGGATCAGCTACCTTCTGTAGCTATTTTTGATGTGATATCAGAGGCCAGAAAGAGTATTGCCAAATGTCGGTGTCCTTCAGAGGTTCTTACAAATGTCCTTCTAAGGTTTTCAAAATTACAGCTGTAGCCTAAGTGGGAGCTGATCTGTTTTAAAGTGTGTGTGTGTGGGGTGGGGGGGTGGGATTAATTGTTCCACAGCTCTGCATTACAATCATATAACTAAGGAACACATCCTTTAAGGATGTTTTGTTCCTTCATAATTGTCTCATATCTCTATGATGAAAATAACTACTTAAGAACTAATCGATTAATTCTTGTCACAAACAGCTTCCATTTTGTTCAGTGTCATAAAAAGATGGAAGGTAAGAATGTGTTTTCTTCTTTTGATCCTTTTGGGATGCACTTCTACAAAAAGCTCGATTGATTATTAGCTCGATTGATCAATTCTGTCTTGCCTTACTCCTCCGAGGGACTCAAGACATCTTAAAATGTAGATTTAAAACAAACTCACTTTTAAAACCCTCAATACGTTACAGTATTAAAACAGCAATATATTGATTATCACATCAAAGCAAACACAGTGTGGTGTAGTGGGTAAAATGACAAACCACTACTCAGAAGAACTGGGTTCTAATCCCTGCTTGGCCACAGAAACTCATTCTTTAATCTCATTTACTTTGAAAGTCCTATTAAGGTCCTTATTAGGTTATATTATGGTGGTAAATAATATACACACAAGTTAAACTATATAAGAACAACAATGAGATAAAAAAGAACAACTAGCATTAAAAGATTCTTCCTCCTCAGGCTATTAGTGCAGGGGTCAAAAACCTCTCTAAATACAAGTTTCTTGAAAAGAGAACAGGGTGAGGGTCAGCCTAGCTTTGTTTGGAAGGAAACTCCATAGCTTAGGTGCTGCTGCTGTGAAGGTGGTCATCACTTTCTCACTAAACATATCTATCAGAGTTATGGGAAAGAAAGAAAGATCACTCTTTGATATCTATCTATCTATCTATCTATCTATCTATCTATCTATCTATCTATCTATCTATCTATCTATCTATCTATCTATCTATCTAATCTATCTAATCTATCTATCTATCTATCTATCTATCTATCTATCTATCTAATCTATCTAATCTATCTAATCTATCTATCTATCTAATCTATCTAATCTATCTATCTATCTAATCTATCTATCTATCTATCTATCTATCTATCTATCTATCTATCTATCTATCTATCTATCCATCCATCCATCCATCCATCCATCCCTCCCTTCCTTCCTTCCACTTCTGTCGCACTTTTATCTCCCAAAGGGTCCTGAGGCAGTCTAGACAAGCTCTTGGCAAGCTATGATAACAGAGCACATAGCTACCATAGATAACAAACATGACACTCAAATGAAGAAGGTTCAAACAACTGACCTTTTTTTTACATTGTTACAGTGAGAAACAAAGAAACTATTCCTTTTACTAACCTCTGGTTTAGGAGTGTAGGATATTGTTTCTATGCCCTCAGTTCAAATCATCAGGGAATATCCAAGAGTGCCTTGCCAGCAGGAAAAAGGATGCTAAGCTTTACGTAGAAAATTCCCGCCCGTATGTTGATGGCACCAGAGTTAGTCATGAAGGTGGTGTCTAGCATCCCCTCTTGTATTCCTTACCTTTCACAAAGAAGCAAGGGAAAAAATCTCAGAAGTGGATTCCTTTCTCATCAGTTAACTGCTTCTCACTATAATTTAATTTATTTTTAATTTAATAGTCATATTTATATATGCCGCCCACTCAGGCAGAACCCGACTCAGGGCGGCATTACAAGAAGTTCTAAAAACACATAAAAACACTTTAAAAGACCCATATCCCACCCATTTAAAAGACCCATATCCCACCCACCCATCCCACCCACTATCAAAAGAAGAAGAGAGAGTTCTTAATTGTTTACATAAGCCAGCAGGCGGGGACCGTGTTCCCATTTGGGCCCCACACCTGTCCTGCCAGCCAGGTCTTCAATCCCTTCCTGAAGGGCAGCAACTCTCTTTGAAGTCTTAGATCTGTTGGCAGGAGGTTCCAGAGGGTTGGTGCGGACACGGAGAAGGCCCTCCTTCGGGTGCTGGACAGATGTGCACCCCTAGTGGATAGCACTGTTAGAGAGCCCCTCCAGTCCACTCTGGTTGGACGGGCAGACACTCTTGGGACAATGCGGTTTCTAGGGTATCCTGGCCCACTGCCATATAGGGCTTTAAAGGTCAAAACCAGCACCTTGAATTGCACCCAGAGACAAACTGGTAACCAGTGCAGCTCCCGAAGTAGCGGTGAGGCATGGGCATATCGCCCACATCCCATCACCACCCGGGCTGCTGCATTCTGGACCAGCTGCAGCCTCCGAATGGTCGTCAAGGGCAGCCTCATGTAGAGCGCATTACAATAATCTAGTCGGGAAGTGACCAGAGCGTGGGTGACCATAAGCAAGGAGCCCTGGTCCAGGAGCGTGCGCAACTGGTGAATCACCCGAAGTTGGGCAAAAGCCCTCCTGGCCACAGCCGCTACCTGTTCTTCTAGCAGCAGCCGCGAGTCCAGAAGGACCCCCAAGTTGCGCACTGGGTCTGTCTGGGGCAAAACAGCCCCATCCAGTACCAAAGATGGTAACTCCCTGGATAACACGGGGCCCCCTACCCACAGCCACTCTGTCTTGCTGGGATTCAGCCGAAGCCCAATGGCCCCCATCAAGACCCCAATGGCCTCCAGGCATCCGGATAGGATTTCAACAGCATCACTGGGGTCCCCACGGGCCGAGATGTACAACTGAGTGTCATCCGCGTACTGATGGTACTGCACCCCGTGGGAATGAATAATCTCACCCAGTGGCTTCATGTAGATGTTAAATAGGAGAGGAGAGAGCACTGAGCCCTGAGGCACTCCATACTTGAGGAGCCTAGGGCTAGACCTCTCACTCTCTAACCACACCAACTGGGTATGGCCCTCCAGAAAAGAGGAAAACCAGGACAACACGGTGCCCTGGATCCCCAGTCCTTTGAGCCGTTCCAGAAGGATACCGTGGTCGACGGTATCAAAGGCCACTGAGAGGTCAAGAAGAGCAAGGACGGATGGATAACCCCCGTCCCGCTCCCGCCAGAGATCATCCATCAGTGCAACCAATGCCGTCTCCATACCATACCCGGGCCTGAATCCTGATTGAAAGGGGTCTAGATAATTCGCTTCCTCCAGGACACTCTGCAGTTCGCGTGCCACCGCCTTCTCCAAAACCTTACCCAGAAAGGGCAGGTTGGAAACCAGCCTGTAGTTGTTAAGGACAGCTGTGTCAAGGGATATTTTCTTCAGGAGGGGGCGCACCAAAGCATGTTTTAGCGGTGCAGGAAATACCCCCTCCCGTAATGATGCATTTATTATCACCCCAACCCAGCCACCTGTCACCACCTTGGAGGCTTTCACCAACCAGGTGGGACAGGGGTCCAAAGGACATGTAGTGGCATGCACAGCTGCAAGGAGCCTGTCCACTTCATCAGGGACAACAGGATCAAACTGATCCCAGATCGTACAGCAAGACTGTGCTCCGGTGCCCCTCCGACCCTCCCCATCCATGCCGGGATTCAGCCCTGAATGAATCCGATCGATTTTCTCCACCAGATGGTCAGCAAAGTCCTCAGCCGAACCCTGCCAACCGGGCAATGATCTCCCCCTACCGAGGAGGGACCTGGTTACCTGGAACAGGGCGGCTGGGTGATTATCAGTGGAGGCAATAAGGGTGGTGAAGTATTGCCACCTCACCACCCCCATTGCCACTAGGTAGGCCCTAATAGCAGCTCTAGCTAGTGTCCAATCGGAGTCATCCTGGGTCTTCACCCAGCGGCGCTCTAGGCGTCTCTTTGCCCGTTTGAGCTCCCGCAGTTCATCCGTGAACCACGGGGATGACCTAACCCAACGGGCACGGAGAGGCTGCAGTGGCACGATTTCATCCAAGGTTGCTGTTGCCATCCTGTTCCACAGGTCGACAAGTGCCTCAGGTGAATCGTGTAGCCGATCCAGAGGAACATTCCCCAGTTCCCTCTGGAATCCATCTGGATCCATTAGTCACCGAGGGCAGGCCATTTTAATAGGCCCTGCCTCCCTACGATGAAGCGTCGCCCCCAGAAAGTCAAGAGTCACCAGATAGTGATCTGACCATGGCACAGGTGAGATGGCTAAGTCCTGTAATCTCAGATCACTCTGCCACTGCTCCGACAAGAAAACTAAGTCTGGCATGTGACCACTGCCCCTGGCCGGACCCCGAACTACCTGAGTCAGGCCCATAATTTAAACTGCTGAGAGCCACCTCTGTTCAAACAGAGGAAGCAGTTTGAAGCTTCCAGAAGCAGGGGGGCAGGGCCACACCAGGCCCTTCCCTGAACTGTGACTCATAGGGGCGGAGCCACACTAGCCTTTAAAAGCTCTGAGCTCTTTCAGAGTCAGCCATTTTGACTCTGCATGTGCTCTTAAGCAGAGCTGCTGCTGAGGAGAGCCAAACAAAGGAAGTGAGCACTGGTAAGTTTTGCAGTTGGAGTAGAGCTGCTTTAGAGGCCCGCGCGCCTGACGGCGCGCGAGGTTACATACTAGGAACATAAGAAGAATATAGTCTTACTAGGTAGAAAGGTAGTAAATGTGTACATTTTGAGGCCCAGAATACTGCACTTGTTAAAATGGATTCTGAGGGAACAGCTGTAGTTACCTGCAATTCTTGTGCCATGTTTGTGTTCTTGCCAAAGCATATGGAGAACTACACTTGCAGCAAGTGCAAGCTGGTTGCACTACTAGAAGAGAAGGTCCAGCAGCTAGAGGCCCGCATATCTAACCACCAACAAATTAAGGAGCTTGAGCTGTTCTTGGACAGAGCGGAGCAGACTATGCTGGACAAAGAAGAGACAGGGCACAGTTCTGAGGGAGAAGGCCCTTCACTAACTCAGGAGGGAGATGGTTGGAGGAATGTGACTCAAAGGAGGAGAAGAGTAGGGGATCACTCTGAGAGTCTGAAATTACAGAATAAATTTGAGGCTCTTTCCCTGACGAGGAACACACAGAGGAACAGCTGGTTCCACCTGATGATCTCTCCTTCATCACACTTGATGAGATCCAGGAAGATGAACATCAGGAACAAACTGAGGTTCTCTCCCTTAATATGGTTGATGAGGTGCATGTAGATGAACAGATTGCAGGAGAGAGGCTCCTTGTACTAGGCGATTCAATAATTAGAAATACAGAGAAATGGATTTGTGATGCACATGATAACCGTATGGTGACTTGCCTGCCAGGTGCAAAAGTTGCAGACATCACAAGAAATCTAGATAGATTGTTAGAGAGAACTGGGAACGAGCCAGTTGTCATGGTACACGTTGGTACTAATGATGTTGGGAAGGCCAAGCGGTCTGTCCTGGAAGCCAAATTTAGGTTGTTAGGAAGAAGATTGAAGTCCCGGACTTCCAAGGTAGCATTTTCAGAAGTGCTGCCTGTCCCTCGCGCAGGACCTACCAGGCAGGCAGAGCTCAGAAGCCTCAATGCGTGGATGAGGCGGTGGTGTCGAGAGGAGGGCTTCAGATTTGTCAGGAACTGGAGAACATTTTGGGACAAGCCAAATCTGTTCAGGAGGGATGGGTTGCATTTAAACCATGATGGGACCAGATTGCTGGCACTCAACATCAAAAAGGCTGCAGAGCAGCTTTTAAACTGATAACTGGGGGAAAGCCGACAGGAGCTGGGCAGCATCCGGTTCGGGAAAGTGTGTACTTGAGTAGTGAGGAGGATGCAAAAATTACTGAGCAGAGCGAGGAGCTAGTCACTAGCATTCTAGCAGAAGGATGCAAGAGGCAGTCTAACAATGCAACTGGACACAAAAGACTGTGTCAGAAATGCATATATAAATGCTTGTATACAAATGCCAGAAGCCTCCGGAACAAAATAGGGGAGCTGGAATACTTAGCAATAGATAAGAATATTGATATTATTGGTATCACTGAAACCTGGTGGACGGATGATAACCAATGGGATACAGTTATCCCAGGCTACAAACTGTACAGGAAGGATAGGAAGGGGCAAACAGGAGGTGGTGTAGCCTTGTATGTCAAAGAAGTGATAAAATCTTATGAATTGGAATATCTAGGTGATTTAGAGTCACCATTAGAAGCTCTGTGGGTAAGAGTACCAGGCCACAAGGATGGTCTAACAGTAGGCATATACTATCGGCCTCCGACCCAAACTCTTGAGGGAGACTGGCAATTGGAGAATGTTGTAAAGGAGGCATCCAGGAAGGGAAGCCTGGTTATAATGGGGGACTTCAATTACCCTCACATAGACTGGGTGAACTGTTGTTCAGCACATGATAAAGAGATAAAGTTCCTAGATATGCTCAATGATTGTTCCCTGGGACAGATGGTTGAAGACCCAACTAGAGGTACAAGAATCCTTGACTTGATCCTGAGTAATACTCAGGATCTGGTGCAAGATGTTAATGTGACTGATCCAATAGGGAACAGTGACCACAACTCAATTATGTTTAACTTGAACATAGACTGCAAGTCACTGATAAAATCTAACACAGAGACCTTAAATTTTCAAAAAGGAAATTTCCCAAAGTTGAGGAAACTAGTAAAAAAGAAGCTGAAAGGGAAAATTGAGAGAGTCCAAACACTCCAAGAGGCATGGAGGCTGTTTACAAAAACAATAACAGAGGCCCAATTGGAATGCATACCCAAAAGGAAAAAGGGCACTGCCAGGTCCAAGAGGACTCCAATGTGGCTTACAGGAGCTGTTCGGGAAGTGATCAAGAGCAAGAAAAGCTCATTTAGAAGATGGAAGGCTTGTCCAAATGAGGACAGCAGGCAGAAACATAAATTCTGGCAGAACAAATGCAAGGCAACAATCAGGAAAGCAAAGCAAGACTTTGAGGAGCGTATAGCTAAAAATACTCAGAGGAAATCAAAGACTTCTTTAAGTACATTAGAAGTAAGAACCCAACTAGGAAGGCCATTGGACCATTAGATGACAATGGAAGGCAAGGGGTTATTAAAGAGGAAACAGAGATTGCAGAGAGACTCAATGAATTCTTTGCTTCAGTATTCACTGAAGAAGATAGAGACCACATGCCCAAAACAGAACCTATCTTCGTAGGGAGGGAAACCGAAGAATTAAGCAAGATAGAAATAACCAGGGAGGAGGTCCTTGCATGTCTTGTTAAACTAAACACTAACAAATCACCAGGACCAGATGGCATCCATCCACGAGTTCTCAGGGAACTTAAAGATGAAATTGCTGATCTCCTAGCCAAAATATATAATATTTCCCTCAAATCAGGGTTTGTGCCTGATGACTGGAAGGTAGCGAATGTAACACCAATTTTCAAAAAAGGATCCAGGGGTGATCCAGGAAATTACCGGCCTGTCAGTTTGACATGTGTCCCAGGTAAAGTGATGGAAACCATCCTAAAAGATAGAATTAATAGGTACATAGAAGAGGAGGCGCTGCTAAAGGAGAGCCAACATGGCTTTTTCAAGGGCAAATCATGCCTCACTAATCTGTTGGAATTTTTTGAGAGTGTCAACAAGCATGTGGATAAGGGGGATCCAGTTGACATTGTTTATCTGGACTTTCAGAAGGCTTTTGACAAGGTCCCACACCAAAGGCTCTTGAATAAACTTACCAGTCATGGAATAAAGGGACAGGTCTTGTCCTGGATCAGCAACTGGCTAAGCGACAGGAAACAGAGGGTAGCACTAAATGGACACTTCTCCAAGTGGAGGGAAGTAAAGAGTGGGGTCCCCCAAGGTTCAGTACTGGGACCCCTGCTTTTCAACCTCTTCATAAATGATCTAGAGGTAGGAGTAAAAAGCAAGGTAGCCAAATTTGCTGACGATACTAAATTATACAGGGTAGTGAAAACTGTGAGAGATTGTGAAGAGCTCCAGAGGGATCTCTTGACACTGGGGGAGTGGGCAAAACAGTGGCAAATGAGCTTCAACATCAGTAAGTGCAGAGTGATGCATGTTGGGGCAAAAAACCCCAATTACATTTATAAACTGGTGGGGTCTGAACTCTCTGCGACAAACCAGGAAAGGGACCTTGGTGTCCTGGTGGACAGCTCAATGAAGGTGTCAACCCAGTGTGCCTCAGCAGTGAAAAAAGCAAACTCAATGTTAGGGATCATTAGGAAGGGTATAGAAAATAAGTCAGCAAGTGTCATTTTGCCTCTTTATAAATCTATGGTGAGGCCCCATCTGGAATACTGTGTACAGTTCTGGTCGCCATACCTCCAGAAGGATATTATGGAGTTGGAGAAAGTACAGAGGAGGGCAACCAGAATGATTAGGGGACTGGAACACCTTCCTTACCATCTGAGGCTGCAACGGTTGGGCCTTTTCACTCTTGAACGACGGCGTCTAAGAGGTGACCTGATTGAAGTTTATAAAATCATGCACGGTGTGGACAAAGTGGATAAGGAAAAACTGTTTTCCCTATCGCACAACACTAGAACTAGGGGACACTCCATGAAACTTTTGGGTACTAGTTCTCAAACAAATAAGAGAAAGTACTTTTTCACCCAGAGGATTACTGGTCTATGGAACTCCCTGCCAGAAGAAGTGGTGACAGCTGTCAGTCTTGACAGCTTTAAGAAAGGATTAGACAAGTTCATGGAGGACAAGGCTATCAATGGCTATAATTATGGCTACCTAAGGACAACCTCCGGGTTGGAAAGATAGGCAGGATATCTCTCAATGCCATTTCCAGGGAATCCTAAGCAGGTGAAGGCATCTCCTTGGGAATACCCTGAAGGAAATGGTGAGCCACTGTGTGAGACAGAATGCTGGACTGGATGGGCTGTGGCCTGTTCCAGCAAGGCTGTTCTTATGTTCTTATGTTCTTATGTAACTCCCTTGCCACCTCAAAAGCCATCCCCAATGATGGCAAATTGAAGTCCCCCAGAACCATAAGCCTTGGGAACTCCAATGCCAGCATCGAGGCGGCTTTGAGGAGCTCAGGCAGGGTATCC
This sequence comes from Bradypodion pumilum, assembly GCA_035047305.1. Taxonomy (NCBI): domain Eukaryota; kingdom Metazoa; phylum Chordata; class Lepidosauria; order Squamata; family Chamaeleonidae; genus Bradypodion; species Bradypodion pumilum. The sequence continues at coordinate 75,792,105 of JAWDJD010000002.1, read as the reverse complement.
CTTACCCTGCAAGGGGGCAGGTACAGGAGTAAGATCCCCAACTGACCCTTGGGGCCCAACTGTAGAAGCAGGGCCTCACAACCAGACACTTGTGGAGCAGTGGCCCTAGCAATTCCCAAAGACTCCCTGGCAACAATGGCGACACCACCACCCCTCCCCTCACCTCTAGGCTGATGCCAAATACCGAACCCAGCTGGACATATGTCCGAAAGAGGTACTCCATCCTCAGGTGTCAGCCAGGTTTTGGTGATGCATGCCAGGTCGGCCCGCCCCTCCTGGATAGAATCTTGGATCAGGGGGGCCTTATTACAGACCGATCTGGCATTCACGAGCAGCAGCCTAAGGGCGAGGTCACTCTGGATCTGCTGCTCAGGGCCCAGAGATGTACCTGCAGGGCTGGAATGAGGGACCGCACTTAAACATCGGACCCGCATTCCCCGAGTGCGGCCCGCCCCATGGTACCCGCCATACCGCCCCATGCCCGTCACAACACCTATATGGATCCCTGGAACCCCCCTAGATGGAATGCTGCCCCTCCTTCCTGGCTGGCAGGACCAACTCTCTCTCTTCCCACCCCATCCACAATCCCCCCTGGTTCCAGCAACAAGCATGGGCTCCCGGAACGAGCAGGGAGCGCTGGCGAGCCCCGGCATTGGCGTCTCCTTTTTCTTCCCCCCAGGTGGGGAGGGCGGAGGCAGAACCGATGGCTCCCACCTGCCTCAAATCCTGGGAGCCGGTGGCATGGGCTCCCGGAATGAGCAGGGAGCGTTGGCGAGCCGCGGCATCGGCGTCTCCTTTTTCTTCCCCCCAGGTGGGGAGGGTGGAGGCAGAAGCGATGGCTCCCACCTGCCTCCAATCCCGGGAGCCGGTGGCATGGGCTCCCGGAACAAGCAGGGAGCGTTGGCGAGCCGCGGCATCAGCGTCTCCTTTTTCTTCCCCCCTGGTGGGGAGGGCGGAGGCAGAAGCGATGGCTCCCGCCTGCCTCAAATCCCAGGAGCCAGTGGCATGGGCTCCTGGAACAAGCAGGGAGCGTTGGCGAGCCGCGGCGTCGGCGTCTCCTTTTTCTTCTCCGCAGGTGGGGAGGGCAGAGGCAGAAGCGATGGCTCCCACCTGCCTCAAATCCAGGGAGCCGGTGGCATGGGCTCCCGGAACGAGCAGGGAGCGTTAGCGAGCTGCATCGGCGTCTCCTTTTTCTTCCCCCCAGGTGGGGAGGGCGGTGGCAGAAGCGATGGCTCCCACCTGCCTCAAATCACGGGAGCCAGTGGCATGGGCTCCCGGAACGAGCAGGGAGCGTTGGCGAGCCGCGGCATCGGCGTCTCCTTTTTCTTCCCCCCAGGTGGGGAGGGCGGAGGCAGAAGCGATGGCTCCCATCTGCCTCAAATCCCGGGAGCCGGTGGCATAATAATAACATGTCAGAGATTACTCTGGATTGAAAGGATTTTTGCTGGAGAAACTCCACCCAGGGGACACCCAAATGAGGCTCCTTTCATGTCCCCAAATACAGCTCTCGGGTATCAAAACCCAACCTTCCAGTCTCCAGCTCAGCATCTTAACCACTAAACCACTGGGGAAAGTTGCACTGCTTCTCACTCAAACAGAAAATAATTGTCATGACTGTTTTTTTTTTATAAAAAACAACAACCCCAGAAGTCCTCTAGTTATCCTTTCTCTCTCTTTTTCCAGAAATGACTCACACACTTCAGGGCTGCTCCTCTCACTTATTTATTTTTGTTTGTTTGTTTATTTATTGCATTTTTATACCACCAATCTGGGATAGTTCCCACTCTGAGTGGTGTCCTTGTGGCTACTTTTTCTCATTCTTTATCTTTACAACTCCTTTTTTCTGTGGCTCCCCATCCTCTCTTTATCTTCCCAATCCTTACTTGGCTCCTCTTTATTATTTTCTCTCATTCTGCCGGTCCCTGGCATCTTCTCTCTGTGATTCTTCTCCCTTTCTCTATCTGCTTTTGTCTCTAAACTTCCTGTGGTTCTCTCTCTCTCTCCCTTCCTCCCCCCCTCCCCATGGCTCTTTGTTCTCTCAGGGCTCCTCACTTTATCCCTCTGTGCTCTCCATGTCTCTTTGGTTCCTGTGTCCTGTCTTTCCCACTCTGTTATTTCTCTCTCCCTTCCATGGCTCTTTTATCTTTTTCTTCCAGCCTAGCAAGAAATTGCAAGTAGATAAATAGGGACCACTTTGGTGGGAAGGTAAACAGCATTCCATGTGCTCCGGTGTCTAGTCATGCAGAAGCAGACAGCACTGGCTCTTTGGCTTTGAAACAGAGATGAGCACTGAACCCCAGAGGTGGATATGACTAGCTGTCGAGCAAGGAAACATTTACATTTACCTTTTCTCTGTGCCCCCTCCCTTCCTCACTTTTTGTCCCTCCCTCCCTGTCTCAAGGTCCTCTGCATGTGTATTTGTTTAGTGACACCTATCCCTGTGGTAAGGCTGAACTCTTGATCTCTTGTCTTGTCCAGAAGTAAGTCCCATTCATCTCAACTTCACCTCATGCATTCCCTGAAGTACCGGCAAGAGGTGTGGGCGATTGCTATGGAATGTCAATCAATGTGCACAGCTAGATTGCACAAACTATCTCCTATGCAAACCAAATGTTTTTAAGAACATGTATCTTTCAGATGACAAAACAAAGTTGTAGTGGAAGTCATTTCCTTTTTAGTAGGCATTTGAAAAATAACATTTTGCTGAAATTGTAGCAAAAAAATTGTAGCAAAAAAAATTACATGGGAACTTTAAAACTCCCCAGAAATTAGAACTTGAAAAACATTTGGACAAACATCTTCAAATCTGGCCCAGATTAAGCCCATATTGTTTACTACTACTCTTCTAATTTATAGTATCTTCTTTAATAAAGTTTTCAAATAAGAGAATTAGTGTAGGTGAGTCATGACTCATGGGGTTGAAAGAATATATATATTTTTTAAAAATGAAAATGGAAAGTGATATCATCTGCTAGTTCTCTGTTCTCTCTGTAGAATCTTCACAGGAACTGGGGTTGGTGGAAGATGATTTTCATAGTAGTGAGTTATTCTTGCTGAAATTTCAAGCATTTTACTCTTATTTATTTAGGTGGAGTGAAGGTTCCCTCAGTGGAGGAAATGCATACTTGTCAAGTATCCCGTATTAGCTGGGATTTCCCGTAATTCACTGCCGCTTTTTCCTCTTTCCCACCCAGACCTGCTGCCATCCCATAATTTGACGGTGGGGGAAAGTAGTTACTGCGCATTCCCTACTGCACAGAACCCTTCTACACATGCGCGGAAGGGGATGAGCAGAAGAGGATGCAGAGCAGCCTTCTGCACATGTGTCGAAGGGTTCTGCGCATGCATAGAAGGATTCTGCACAGAAGCCTTCTGCGCAGGTCCCATATTGAGTGGAGCCCCACTTGACAGGTATGAGGAAATGCCACTGGAAACCAACATATTAGGCCCAATGGCAAAATGACCAGAGAAGGAACTCTGATTCCCAATGGTAATGGAGGTGGAAGAGGCCATGCCAGATGGACTGGCTGTAAAGGTGCCACCTTTATAATATCCTCAAGGCTGTGGCAGTCCATTGCAGTCACGGTGTTAAATCCTGCATGTCATTCTTCATGTGTGCAGTGGGTGATGGCTCCGAGATCATAGTGTGTGGGTCACCTCATGACAAGATGGGATCTACCTTAAACAAATTCACACCAGTGACATTTTTCCTCCTTCAGGGGAAAAAAATGCATTCTTGGATATTAATTAGAGTCGATGACGATTCTGAAGTAGCCATTTAAGGTCCACTAGCATTAAAAAAACTGCTTTTGATGAAGAGAAATACTTCTAGAATTGTTATCTTGAAGTGATTAATAAATCTGCCTCCTTGTTTGTGATTCAGCTGCTACTAATATAAATTGGCTATCTTCTGTAGACTCTCAGTTTCATAGTTAGTGACAGAACAGGTAAGCAGATGTACACCACAGATGAATACAGTTGAAAGTGTATTTGCACTGGCTTTTGCTGGTCAGGTGTCATTTTAAGATAAAAGTATCCTCTAAAAGACTATCTCTTCTGGCATACAAACATTTCAGTGCTACTTGCCTGAGACAGTAGTTACGGAAACAAAGCAATTCCACCTTCCAACTGAACTCCCAGTCACTCCAGCATGTGAGGTTGTAAACTGAGGTTGTAGTCTAATAGTACCTCCATGAATTTTTCACACACAACTCCCCAGATCACTCAAAATGAACCCATAGACAGCTGGTGACTCTCATATCTTGGGATTGAGGAGTCCTCCTTAAGGAGCTACTGTGGAAGCAAAACCTATTTTGGCAATAGTGTGCAATGCCTTGCTTAGTTTGCACAATGTCTGTGCTAATACCAAGGGATGAGTCACTTCCTTTGGCCCACATATCAGTTATTGGACACTGCCTGGATCCTTGTTGTTTGCTTCACTCAGGAGCTGGTTTACAACCCCTCATTGGTTATAATTCATTGACCAGAAAGAACAAATTCAACAAGCTTCATATAAAGTAATTGGTCATTTTCACCCATGAGATTTATAGCATCTGTAACTTCACTTGGCATTGTAACAAGAGTATAACACACTGAAGAACTTGGCTTCTCATTCCTTTTGCAGTCTTTGTGTTCTTTCCTGCAAGTTCAAATAACTGTATGCTGTACAACTCTTACATGTGAAAAAAAATCCTGTACAAAGACACTTGTCATGGAAATCAGATACTGTACTGAAAGTTTCTCCTTTTTGGCCTGCTATTCTTATTTGAACTACTGCATGCTGGATGTGATTTTCTGGGAATGGTAGTTTGAAAAGAAAACATTTCTCATCTCTGTTTCAGTTGACAGTATGACAGATTGTTTTCGGCCTGACCCTTGTCTTGGTATCTCGCCGTTCATTTCAGAGCTTCCTTGTTCTGGCCTGTTCTGTGTGGAATCCAAGACTCCGAGTTCAGGTCACCTAAATGTCATCCTGCAAAGACCTGCAGCAACCTGGGGCTTACCTGAATTGTACAGAGCCCAGACAATAATGGGGAGAGTAATATTCATATTATGTGGTAGGGTGTGGCTTATGGCTTAACTCTTGTCTTACCCCCTCTTCCAATAAACAGACATCTTGATGAAGTAAAAGTTGTTTATTGTTCATGAAGCATAATGTAAAAATAGCAGTTCATTCGTTGGTTCAGGATACATGAAATCCAGCAAAACAATACTAATCAAAAAGTACAGGTAGGAAAATCCACACTCAGGCCTTTCCCCATGAAACCAAAGGAAAACCTGAGTAATCCAAGTAATCATGAATAAGCATGGGTTGGAGTCTGGACTCAGGTGTTAGAGTCCCACTCTCCCTTCTGAGGTGAATCTTTCAGAGACCCCAAACTCAAATTGATTCCCAAACCCATGTTTCTATAGAAAAGAACATGAGCTTGACTCTCTTAATTAGCATATAGGCAATTAGAGCCCAGGGATTGTATAAACACACCCTGGTTCCCCCAACAAAAGTCTGGTGTTCCCAGGCTTGGGATGTTGATGCAAACGAACATTAGGCCTGGAGAAGAAGACATTAGGCCTGGAGAAGAAGAAACATAGGCCTGAAGCTCTGAGAAGCTTCTACTAAGCACACCTGCTTGATAAGTGCAGCAGAAAAAATTATGAGCCTTTGCAAAGACGCAAAGCTACATTCTAAAACAGTTTAAAAACCAAAGAGACTCCATATTGAATAACAGCAATCAAATAGATCTGAAAGGCAATAAATGTAGGAAATTCATAAGGAGTTCTGAAGAATTTAAATTTAAGCAAGCAAACAACAAGGATGAAAATGTGCATATCATATACACAAATGAGCTCCCATGCAGTTGTGAATGAGGTATCAACAGAAGTGCTTCCCCACACACACACTTTTAGTAGATTTTGCACCATACTAAATGGCCTGTTATACTTCTGTTCCATTACTAAGTTGTAAAGGATTCTAGCAATCATTTAGATGTATTAAAAAATAGAAAGAAAGGTCCTCCAAGTGCTGAGAACATAATTAAAGTAGCACAAAATCACTTTGGTGGGTTCCTTATCATGTTTTACTAGCAGACTGTTAAGGACTAACTGAACAAAAAGTTTCATGTATTCCCTAGCCTTCAGATCAGACTGACAACTATCTTTTACACTCCTGCATAATTTTTTCTGAGCATTTTTCTTCCATGAAATTTCCAACCTGAAGCCAGATGACCCATCTTCTGTTTCTGGTTGGGTAGAATACATTATAATTTTGTGAGAGTCATGGTAAAGCTATTCAAGTGTTCACTATGCCAAAATATTTTAATCAATACCTTTTGTCTGTCACTGTGACCAGTATGAATCTCATGAGGTGCATCCATTGCATGATTATGCAACTGGAGATTAGCCTGTGTAAGAGAAATCAGCTTACTGTGTGTCAGCCTGGAGCAAAATAGATGCAACTTAAAGCAGCAGCCTAGACATTTAGGTCCAGGAGGCTCAAAAGCAAAGGGTAGTAACTGCAATAGATAAGAAACTACAAGAAAAATGAAAGACATTTGCTGACCTTTCATTGAAAGTGAAAAGTCTTTATATTTCAGAGTGATCTGTGTAGTAGATAGAGATGGACAGATGCATTCATATCTAGCCTGTATCACCCATGCAAATGTTCAATCACCTCTATTCCATTCACTTTCCACATCAGTCTGTGATTTAGAAGATAAGGTGTTTCACTTTCATGTACAATTTCTTTAACACATTTGCTGAAATCATGTTGCTTAACATTGGAAGGCATACGTCCACTGAGTCATGAAGGAGTTGACTCATCAAATCCTCTTTCATTCAATGGCCTACTCTAATGTATGCATTTTGGCATGACACTGCCTAATATACACATTGTTTTATCTAGTTTTTGAAACAAGAATTGAATTGCAAAATTTCTATACATGATCAGTCTAAAGAAGACATCTGATCTAATGTTCATCTGGAAAAGGTGAATGAGGAAAATCTGCTTAAAATTTGGGTCAATATCCATTGCTATAGCTAAGAGATGTAGTTAAAATATGGTTAAATATAAATTTGAAAATATAAATTTAAAATCTTTATGATATTTTTATAGGAGCAGAAGTAATTATGATTGATTTTAGTTGTAGTTGTGATTTTTTTTTTTACTGAAGTACATACTGTCCTGCAATCACCTCATATATTACAGCTTATACAGTACATCTTTTTTTAAAAAATGACTAAAATTAGGAATATTGTAATTGTCTTAAAATATTAATAACCTTTCTGGCCGGATAAAAAAAGATCAGGCTGACAGTTCTAGTCATCTTTCTGGTCCAATGCATAGCAACTGCATGACCCTGCATGACAACAATTGCTTTTAGTGGCGTCTAATCACCAGGGTCACAAACAGAAGTGATCATTGTTGTAGGTTGAAGTGTACACTGTTTTATTGTAAATGTTACCAAGAGGCTAGAGGAAAACTACTTGATTTTGTTTTCACTCCCTGTTCTGAAGAGCACTTGCTTTTATTGTATATGGCTAAATATGAATACATGTGATATGTTCTTGTTGCTATAATCCAATATCACTGGGCAATCTTTGTTTTTTTTTCACAACTAGATATAACTATTACTTTTTGTTTCTTTCTCTCTTGTAAAACTTTGGAATAAACTCACTATAGAACAATGAAATGCAAATATGCATTTAATATTTCTGATTTTGGAATAGGTCTGTGGGCCAAATAAGGTGGTAGTGCAAATCCTATGTGATCTTGTTGATATCTGTCTTTTTTCACATGAGAAACTGAGGTGGTCTTACCTTATGATCAGACGGGGAAGGATTAAATGGTCTCTGCAATTTCCTGTGCTTTGCTTCCCCGGGGTCAGTAACACTAGGCATGTTTCTCCTAGAAATTGCTCTTGTCTGCTAATGGAACCAGGCTAGGGGAAAATGAAAATGTTTATTCCTGAAATAGGAGCTAAAGGCAGGGATATACTTGCTATATTATTTATTCTTGACTACTTAAGCTGACTTAGTTTGATATGTTATCTCAGACAGGAATGTTCAAACTCCATGAAATTCCTCACCTCAAGGTAGAAGAGAGAAAAAGACCACTATAGTCTTTCATGTTCTCTATAATTCATGCAGACTGTGTAAAATTGCTGTTTTCCACTTTGAGTAGAGAAGCACCCACCCACAGAAAGCACAGAATAGGTCGTTTTAAAACAAACAAACAACCTGTCTGATGCTTCTAATACTTAAAAGCCCATACAATAAAACTGTAATCACTATCCTTTTGCAGAAGTTGTGTTATTTGCTCCAAAGCATCATTTGTATTGACATGTTTTGTTTGCTTAATTTGTGCAAAGCTCCTTGTTCTTGTCAATGTTCCAGGTAAATCCTTCACCCTCTTATGGGGTGAGGAATCATAACCTGCAGTTGCTCATTGCAGGCGCACCCCCCCAATAACGGACACAGACAACATTGAAAGTGGATAACAGCAAAGGGCCACATTTATTGATTCAATGCCCTAGTCCGAATTATAAATTTGTATTGGTAAAACGACCAATCATAATTCCTAAGGCAAGCAGGCCGAAGTAACACTGGTAAGGTACCACCCCAAAATTGCCAACGGCAATTGGTTACAATGTATCAAATTGTATCAATTTGTTTGTTAACAACAAACAAATTGTTGACCGTAGTCAATAACTAACTCATGACCCCACCCTCTGACGCGTATCCGTGAAATCACAGGGGTGATGCATGCTGGTTAGCAATCATCATCACCCCATCGCCTGATTCGTCGTTGACCGGACAACGTTTAACTACTTTATTCCTGTCTAGTGTTGTCCAGTCAATTGCGAACCTGCCGGATACTTGTGGGTCATACTGTTTACCTTACCAGTGCTACCCGCCCATGTGACCAAAGTCAACAGTAGGAACGAAGAAAGACCCCTATATCAAACCATAGCAACAGTGTGGGATGGGCAAAAAAGCCAGGACCCGAAGCCAATGTGGGTCCCAACCAAAAATTCCCACCCGGCCCCGAAGCGACCATAATCACACTGTTAACTAGGGAGGGGGTGGAGGGGAAAAACTTCTCCGCTCCGTCGCTGAGGCAAAATGGCAGCGCGGCTGCCTCGTGGCCACCCCTTTTATAAGGGAGCTGGCCACGCCCCTAACTACCCGGATTCTCTGTCCCGTGGGGGGGGGGCCGCAAAGGGCGCGGCGGCCATTTTGGCGCCGCGCTTGCATTGCAGGCGCACCCCCCCAATAACGGACACAGACAACATTGAAAGTGGATAACAGCAAAGGGCCACATTTATTGATTCAATGCCCTAGTCCGAATTATAAATTTGTATTGGTAAAACGACCAATCATAATTCCTAAGGCAAGCAGGCCGAAGTAACACTGGTAAGGTACCACCCCAAAATTGCCAACGGCAATTGGTTACAATGTATCAAATTGTATCAATTTGTTTGTTAACAACAAACAAATTGTTGACCGTAGTCAATAACTAACTCATGACCCCACCCTCTGACGCGTATCCGTGAAATCACAGGGGTGATGCATGCTGGTTAGCAATCATCATCACCCCATCGCCTGATTCGTCGTTGACCGGACAACGTTTAACTACTTTATTCCTGTCTAGTGTTGTCCAGTCAATTGCGAACCTGCCGGATACTTGTGGGTCATACTGTTTACCTTACCAGTGCTACCCGCCACACGGAGGGGCTTCACAGAAGACCTGACGCCCCCCCCCAGACCGTCAGCTCGGTCAACAGGCCTGCTCGCCAGTCACCCAACAGGAGGTCCATACCTCCTCGCGACAGATGGACCCCATCCCCTGCATACAAGTCACAATTTTGTAGACTAATATCGGGGTGATGACTAACCCGTCCCCACGCCCTGGTGGTGAGAAACCGCGCCACTGCCTCATTGACCGCGCGCCTAGCTCGGTCAAGGGCCAGGAGGTTAACGCCCCCTCTGTAAGAGTGGCGCGGAACAATGTCCGACCAAACCAGGGCTGTGGCAGGCCAGACATAATGCAAGTAGGCGAGGTCCTCGCAAATCGCATGCTTGAGCGATAAGCCGGTGACCTGGCCCAAATCATTGCCCCCCAAGTGGATGATTAGAATGTCAGGCGGGTCAGCCCCCAGGCCAGAAAAAAGGAAAGGCCGCAGCTCCCGCCATAACATCCCAGGCTTACCGTGCCATGAGAGACTGGCGTGGTCACCCAGTCCCAGTCGGGGTCCCCACTCTGTCGCCGCAGCGTAACGCGCTGCCCTGAGCACATAGCTGTGGCCCACCAGCCATACTGTCACCGGTGTAATACGACACCCAGGGTCTGTAAGAAAATTGAGAAAAATGAAGGTAAGGTGACTGGATTGGTACTCATGGCGGGAGTGGGCGCACATAAAACTGAAAACATTGTGAGCCCCACCTCCCCATGCTACGTATGTCAGCCCCAGAGTACCCAAAAGCAGCTGCTGTAGAGGCTGCGCCAATACGGAACGAATGTGTGCCATAACGGGCACCTGGTAGTCCCACCCTGGTGAGGGCTCTGGCTGTCACCTTCCAAAACTGAAATTTAGTAAGGGGAGACCCATCTTGGTGACAGAAAAACGGGCCGTGGTGCCAGCCACGCAGTGCCAGGTATTCATGTAGGGCACCAACCGGACAGATGTCTGCCAAAGAACACCGTAGCAGTCTTACTCCACTGCCTACGCCATGCTGATCTGTTTTGGAGGAGCGAATCCTCAACTGGGCCCAGTCTTTGGCAACATATACATCTCCGAGTTCCAGTGCCCTACCACTTGCATCCGCCTTAGACAGCATCACGAGTTCGCTGATGCGGAGCGCTCCAAAAAATGCCACCGTTGTGGCTGCATGAAAAAGGGCTGCCTCATAATGATCAAAACAGAGGCCTGGCCAGCCCCGGGCCAACTGGGTAAGAACCCCTGGGGAAATAGGGTGCCGGTCATCCGGGCAACGCCCGCGCTCGCGCACCCACCCCTCCAAAACGTGTCTCACACGGAAGTCAGAGGTGGTATCCACATGACCCCCTACTTTGGCCATAAAAGCCAACGCCGAGAGCTTGGATGCTATGGTGCGAGGTGCAAGGCCCTGTGCATGCAGGTAAACCATGAACCGCAGAACATGGTCCACCGGGATGGGCCAGGTCTCTGGCCATTGAAATCGAGTAGCAAAAGCCCTATACAAATTGAATGCTTGTTGATACGCCTTACGCGTGCGTGGCGCTAGTGACAGGCCAATCGCCCGGTTCACCTCTCCTTGCCAATAGTCCACATCTCGTCCGGGAGTGGCGAGGGAAATTCCTCCGCATCCGGGGCCAAGGCGCGGAACCGGGAGATCTGCAGGCGGGACAAAGCGTCAGCAATAACGTTATTAACCCCTGGGACATGCCTGGCCCTGAACAAGACGTTGAGGCGCAGGCAGCGCAGCACAAAATGGCGCACTAGATCCATGACCCTGGGCGATTTAGAAGTCTGTGCATTGACAATGTGCACCACGGCAGCATTGTCGCACCAGAAATGCACCACCGAATTAGCCCACTGTTCGCCCCATAGCATCAAAGCCCCCAGAATGGGAAAAAATTCCAGGTATGTGAGATCCCGCAGGCGACCTGTGCCTGCCCATGCCGGTGGCCACCCACCATAGGCCCACTTCCCATTGAAGTACATCCCATAACCCAGGGATCCTGAGGCATCAGACTGGATCTGGAAATTGGGGGATGCCAGGAGGTCAGACCTCCAAAATGAGACCCCATTAAACTCCCTCAGGAATTGCAACCAGACAAACATGTCTGCCCTGATACCCCGGGTAAGCCTGACTCTGTGGTGGGGCCTGGATAACCCTGCCATGGCGTCGCATAAGCGCCGGGCGAAAGCCCTGCCCGGTGCGACCACCCTGCAGGCAAAATTGAGGTGCCCATGTAGCACCTGCAGTTCCCTCAGGGATGCCTTACGCTTAGCCAGCAATTCCGAGATAAGGGTCACTATCCTGGACACCTTATCACCCGGTAACCTAGAAGCCTGTACTACTGTATCAATCTCAACCCCCAGGAATACTAGTTTGGTCGACGGGCCCTCGGTCTTTTCGGGCGCTAAAGGGACACCCAGTTCCTGCATTAGCGTCTGAAATGTATTGAGGAGACGTGCACACGTGTCCCAGCCCCGTTCACCCCCGAATAAAAAGTCATCCAGGTAATGGGCTACAGACCGGGACCCTGACCTGCGGACGAAAGCCCACTCTAGGAAGGTACTAAAACGCTCGAAAGCCGAGCATGATATGGAGCAGCCAAAAGGCATGGCCTTATCAAAATAATACTCCCCTTTAAATTTAAAACCCAGCAATTCAAAGTCGCCCGGGTGCACCGGCAAGAGGCGAAAAGCTGACTTAATGTCGCACTTGGCCAGCAAGGCACCCGGGCCACACGAGCGCACCATGCGCAGCGCATGGTCGAACGATGTATACCTGACCGAACAAAGGTCATCAGGTATCGCATCGTTGACCGATCGGCCGGCTGGGTAGGACAAATGATGAATAAGGCGAAACTCACCTAGGGACTTTTTAGGAACCAAACCCAATGGTGAAACCTTAAGGTTGGGAAAAGGGGGTGCGGGAAAAGGTCCGGCGACCCTGCCCGCGTCTAACTCCTTTTTAATGCTGGCCTCGGCTACCTCCTCCCTTCCTCTGAGGGATAAAAGGTTGGGAGCATCCTGAGGAGATCTATCACCCATAAAAGGGATACGAAATCCCTGCTTAAAACCTTGGATGAGGTACTCCCTGTCCTCTCCCCTTGGGTACGATGCGAGCCAGCGCTCCAGCATGTCCACCTTAATTGGGGAGGGGGCCTTTCGGAGAACTAGCTCCATCCGTGGCAGGCTTGCCAGCCCACTGTCCACCCCTCCCTCTGCCTCGCACCCCCCCAGGCTTGGGACAAGCAGAGGCTGCATGGGGACCAGAACATGTGGGACACTCGTGCTTATACCTGCAGTTCTTCCGACTGCAGGAACCATTGGACGAGAAAGTCCAGCACAGCAGGCGGGCTGGAACCCCCTGCCCCGCCATTTGGCGGGTAACCTGCGCTGGAGCTGCTCGCTGGACCGCATGTCCACAATGGTATCTATCCCCCGGGGCAGGACGTGTGGGTGTCATATACAAGAGCCACAGTCTCTGGCACGGCTCATCCCATCTCATCTCGGGGTGCAGGGGAATCCTCATACGGAATTCCTCATCATATGCTAGCCATGAGGGGCCCGGGAAATCTACCATCGCCCTGTATATGTTGTCCAAATATTGGACCATGGGAATAGCTAGATCCGGCCGCGCCCTCAAATACACCGCCATGTATATCAAATAAGCGGGGAGCCAGTTAGCCCAGGTACGCGGCGGCTTACGGCGGCGTGCCTGCTCCTTGTCCTTCTCATCCTGACCCTCCCTTTCTTCCTTAGTGGGCTCTCTGTTCAGGAGTGAGAAGATATCCACGTACTCCCCTCGCCATATCTTTTCTCTGGTAGCCTGAGCCAAGTGATCACCCAATGGCAGGGAATACCCTGCCGTCGGCAAAGCCGAAAAGGGGATAGCTGGCCTACCCAAAGGGGCCTGAGTTAACCCTGCCACCCCAAGTACGGTCCCAGCAGTGTAAGAACCAATGCCCACCCCAGCGGGCATGGTGGCAGTAGTTGTCGCCGGGTGGGTCGCCAGCGGCGTAGCCCCTGCACCACCCGCGCGAGGCCAAGGCCACTGAAAGGTCCCCCCCATATTGGGAATGTGTGTGGATGTACTCGTTTGCACCATATACTCACATGCTGCACCCCCGCGGGCCGCCCCCAACGGGGGTTCCGGCCCACTGGGGGCGTCGGAGCTCACGACCGATGTAGAGCTCATCACCGGGGCTTGACCCGCGCCAGGTTGCTGGCTGGGGAGCTGCGAGGCAGTGGCCGGAGCCGCGCCACCCGCCTGCAGCAGCTCAACCCTCCCCGCCGGCCGTTGTCCTGCTGCCGATAGCGCCTCCAAAGGTACCCCGAAAGGGGCACCTGCCTGACTGGCCCGGGCCAAAGACTCCTCTAAGGCCGCAATACGGGCCAGTAAGGTGTCTACAGTAACCATGGGTAAAGAGCCGGCCGGCCCACCTGACCCTTGCATGGGGACAGTTCCCTGCGCCCCATGGCCCAGATATGGCCATTGGCCAGGGCCGAAGCCCGGTAGGGCTGGTGAGGAAACCTGCCAAGGCGGGGCACCGGGCCACCCCCCAAGGCTAGAGGGCCCCGGGAGAGGCTGCGGCCCAGAAGTAGTCGGCCCAACGGGTTGGGCGGAAGGAGGAGCGGTGTCCACCGCTCGCGGGCCGCGGGCCGGAGCGCCCTCCGCGCCCGCACTCTGAACGGGCCAAGGTGCGATAGACCCCAAGCCACTAGCCCCGGCCGGGGATGGCAAAGGTGGCTGTTGAGGAGGCGGCACCACGGTCCTCCGACCTAGGTTGCGCCTCCTAACAGCCCGAGCTGAATTCGCAGCAGCCTTCTTTTTGGAAGGCATCTCGAGCAAAAAAGGGAAGCTAGCTAAGCAAAATCGACCCAAAAGGCTTCCCGGCAATACCAACGAGCGACGGAGGCGCAGGGGGAAAAACTTCTCCGCTCCGTCGCTGAGGCAAAATGGCAGCGCGGCTGCCTCGTGGCCACCCCTTTTATAAGGGAGCTGGCCACGCCCCTAACTACCCGGATTCTCTGTCCTGTGGGGGGGGGCCCGCAAAGGGGGGGCGCCGCGCTTGCATTCTCCTGTCTACAGAGAAGTCAAGGATTTTGCACCTCTATCTATAGCGCTGTTTGGATATTCATGTGAACTCTACAGTTGAGTAAAATATAGGAGGACATAAGAATAAAAGATGAGCCATGCTAGAGTAGACCAAAAGCCTTCTTAGTTCAACATTCTGTTCTACAATCAGTTGCTTATGGGAAGCCCACTAGCAGGATATGAATACAACTGCAACCTCTGTCTCATGCCCTCCAACAATATAAAGGTAGGACAATATTGGCAGTGCTATGTAGTCACCCTGACCAGTAGCAATTAATGTCCTTCTATGAATTTGTCCAACTTCCCCCTTTAAAGCCATTAAAGTTGCCCAACATCACTACATTTTGTGGTAGTAAATTATACGGTTTAAATAAGTACCGTGTGAAGGTCATCCGTTTGTCTGTCTTAGATCTCCAACTATCCAGTTTCTGTGGATGACTCCAATGTCTAATATTATGATAAAGGGAGAAAAGCATCTACCCATTGGCTCTCTCTAGACCACACATAATTGATACACCTTGAATATCTACACACATGTGGGATCTTCAAGGTTCTGAAGGGTAAATTGCTGGAGTTCCCACTAAAGAATAGAGGCTTTTAAGCAGAGGGATTATCTTCACTTGTGAAAAAAGGGCTCCCTGAAAGTCTAGAAATGAGTGAAATAGGCTCCTATCTCTAAACACTTCATTCAAAATTAGCCCTTCCTTTGGTTCTCATACTGTACTTAGCCATCTTTTACAATTAACATTTGCACAATCAACTTTTCTTTTTAATGGACAGGCTGAGACTAAATATGACATGAAATATATTTCAACCAGGCATTAAAGGCATGAATTATTCATGTTTTAAGTGATACTAAAAATTGTCCTTATTGTCATTCGTGGAGTAGCAATCATTTAATTTATGTCTTTGTTATATGCTGATTAGTAGTAGGCAGCTCTTCCTCTCCCTAAGCTACCTATATTGCTTTCCTTTTGTTTAGCTTTGGTTTTAAAATGAACTCTTTTTGTTCAAAAGCCATTAAGCTACACATGGCAGCTTTACTTAAGCTTTTCACCATTTAATTTTTCTTCAGGTGGGTTCCCTTAGTTATGATGATTATGATTTTATTTTTAACTGATCAAATTTCAGTACACTAAGAGTGGTTGGATACTTACAATTTTTCAAACCTTGAAGAAAATACTGCTTGTCTAAGTAATGCTACATTTAGAAATGTTGATTGTCAGTAGTCATACATGAATATCTATATCATCCGTCAAGGGAATTGCAGTTTTTAGCAATATCAATTACCCTTATATAATGCCCCATAGTGCTTTGTACACTCTATGGGCAGTTTACAGGTAATTAGCATTTTGCCCCCAACATGTTGGGTACCCATTTTACTTCCCCACCAGGATCGAACTCACAATGTTTTGTCTGCAATATAGCAGTTTAACTACTGTGTCGCCAGGGCACTATACCACCAGTTTTTGATGGTGTTTGCCTCTGAAACGCATAAGAGACCAAAACACATAGCAGCTCACTTCGCTTTCTGACCCTCAGTTGATCAGCAATGTAGGACAGAGCAGGATTTTCACATTGCAGGTAAACTACAAAATCTGGTCAGGTTATCCTGCTATGGTAATTGAGTAGACCATACTGCCAGTGACTCAATGCTGATTGTCAAAGAGTGGTTAATTAACCTGACAACCCTGAGGACTAACAGCCATGGGTGGTGAGGTCCACAGGAAAGGGTAATGGTCCCCAGGTGTAGCAAATCCCACTTGAATCCATCTTGATAGAGGCCAGCAGCTTCATCAATACTGACCTGGGGCTAATGAGGATTTGGTGCTCCAAAATGGCTCAGGACCAGAAAGTGGCTTACAGAACTGTGATGCAGAAGGCAAATGGAAGGCCACTGCATTATATTGTTCCCAGGACAATCTTTATGGCTCATTGCCATGAGGATAGCCAATTTTTGGAATTGGATATGGCAATCGAAGAAGAAGAAAGTAAACAATGGTCTATATCAGGCGTTCTCAACCCCTGGCCCACAAGCCCAATCAGGCCTGTGCATATCATTAATACGGTCCATGGTGAGAACCTGGACACTTGTATACACCCCCGCCCACCCACCACCCATTGCCAGAAATTGCAACATGTCACTTACCGCTGTGACAATGATAATGATTGTGCCTATTTTGGCACTTCTGTCACTTCTCCCTGCAAGGGCAGGCTTTGCGGGCCAAGATCTCTGTGTCTGTGGGCCTTTCTGAGGTCACTCGGTGGTGCTGCAGCACAGAAAGTGCTCCATTCTATGACTTCCTGGTGTCACACTGATGATGCAGGTGCTGGTGATTGCCCGGAGGGGGTGTAGGAAGGCTTGATGGGGGTTGGAAGGCCCAATGGGGGTGGAAAAGCTTGGCGGGTTTAGGAAAGCCTGACAGGGGTGTAGGAAGGTCTGATGGGGTTGGGAAGCCCTAAGGGAATGTAGGAAGCCCCAGTGGGGTGAGAAGGCCTGGAAGGGATGGGAAGGCCCAGCGGGGGATCGGAAGGCCTGATGGGGGTGAGTGTGAAGGCTGTTTGGGGCTTTTCTGGAGCCCATTGTCTTGGTGGAGAGGAGTATTATGAGATATGACTTTGTGGAGGAGACTGAAGGATCAAGGCAGCCCATCATCTTTGCAAATGAGGATGCAGAGTTTGAAATCTCTAGCTCCTCTGTGGACTGGAGTTAGGAATGGCTTAGAAGGAGCTAGGGTTTTGTGGTTGTGGAAGAGATGTGGGAAGAAGACAAGAGAGTAAAGGAAGTAGTGGTGGAAGAGAAAAAGAAGGCGTTAAGAGCTTGGAGCTTGCAGACTGGAGACAAGTACAGATGGGAGACAAGTCTTAGGGAAGGTGCCTGGTGGAAGAGGACCTGAGGCTTCCTGTAGAATGGACATTTATATTTAAGGAGGGCACATGGTCTGGAGGGTAAAGAAGCATCATCGTGGTGGAGGCTGCAACAGCCAGCTGTGCGGCTAGAACACTCTTCTTTTTCACATGTTTAGATGAACCCTTTTTAAAATGCCTACATGGAGTTTATGTTTTCAAGGAAGCTTACTATCTCTTGCAAAAAAGCTTAGAGGAAAAGACTGGGGCCTCCTTTCCATCCCCTTTCAGTCATCTTGTTTTTTGTCTGCTTGCTTATAGAGACCTCCAGATATGCCAAAGTGAATGACAGCTATTTGATGTATTCAAAAGTTTTGCCTTCATTTGATTTCTAGAAGTAGCCAATACAATTAGTAGCATCATGGTATTACAATTCAGTCCTGACAGCCAGTACAGTTCTCCACCCTCCACCCCCTAAATGTATATTGTAACCCAAGCAGTTCAGAAAATCCATATTTTTATTGATATGGCATTATAACTTTATTACCTACATTGATGTAAGATACGAGCAGTGGGTTATGTCTCCCTCTCCCTATTCAGGCTCCTGTTTGTGCATACTAATCTGCAGACTTCTACTGTACACACAGGATTTTATGAAGAGGGTTAGGTTAATATTTATGGATAATCTCTCGTGTCAAGGGGAACTTTCCTGTGATGTATACATAAACTGGAAATAAAAAAAATAATGAAAGTGAAAAAATATCACCCTCTGAAGCTTTTTTAAATCTTCAACAGAAATACTGTTTAATGGCTGGGATGTTTATTTTCAAAGATTGTTCCTTCTTAGTCCGAATAGCTCCTAGTGCAAATGCAAGCTGAAATCTCTTTTGCACCTGGCAGGAGCTAAACTGTTTCAATCTCAAATATACTATACAATACATTCAGGAAAGGCTATCATCTTTTCTATCAACCCCTTTTAACCCTCTCTTAACCAAAGCGTTTTTGGTGTAAGTTGCCCATCCAATCATGCCATGGGTTGCCTGTGCCAAAGACATAACATAAACACAATATGCTGCAGGCACTAAATATATGTTGATATCATCATCAATTGCATATATTGCAGGAGGTGGTATATAAAACCACAATGAATTGTGACAATGAGAAACAAGGATTTTTAAAAGGCTTTGAAGTGAGAAACCTATGACCAAGTCAAGTTTATTGTGGTAACATGACCCATTCAATGCAGCACTGCAGTGGTTAAAATACTGAGCTTGGAGACTGGAAAGTCAGTTTTTGATACCCAAGTGCTGCATGACAGATCTTGGGGACATGAAAGGAGCCTCCTTTGGGCATTCCCTGAGCATAGTTTCTCCAGCAAAAAATCATTTCAACCCAGAGAAATTTCTGACACGAAATTTATTTGTTTACCCATTCAACTCTAAACAACACAACCCAAATGTGAGAGGGTCATAAGAGAGAGGGAGACACCCACAAATGCACAACGTAATCTGTTTACTGAATAGCAGTACCATTTTTAAAAAATAAAATAAAATTAAAAAGCCTCTTGGGCAGAAGCAGAAGAAAACGGGTTTGACAGATAACACATTATTATTCACTAGCAGGGGTACCCAGCATTGCCCGGGTGGTGGACCCAACCTGGCCTGAGGAGAGAGCCGGGCCTGGTTACCCCCATCCCCCATCCCACCCTACTGCTGCTACCTGGGTGGGGGATCCAACCCGATCTGAGGGGAGACCTGGGTCAGGTGCCCCCTCTGCCCCCACCCAAACCCACTGTCCTTACCTTGGTGGGGCAGTCGCGTGAAGTGGCGCTGCTGTAGGGGTCTGGCTTGGGGGGCAGGACACACCAGGGACCCCTGTGAGGGTACTTTTTGGGGGGATTCCAAAGACTCACCCGCCCAGTTCATGCTCATTACAGTAGAACGCGCAGGGCAGTGTAGCCTTTAAAGGGGACTACAATCCCCACCATGCATTGTGTGGCTCTGAAGGCTGGCCCTGCTAAGAACATTGCACTCGGCCATTTCCCTCCTCGCACAGGAGCAGCCTTCGGAGTGACTCAATGGACTGTGGGGATTGTAGTCTCCGCGGAAGGCTAGATTGTGCAGCGTGTTCTACTGTAATGAGTACAGACTGGGTGGGAGAGTCTTTGCAATTCCCCCCACACACCTTTTGAGAACCCTCAAGGGGATGGCCAGAGTGTCCTGGCCCCCAGCCATATCTCTCCATCCCAGCCTAGGGTTGGTCTAGGGCCGTGCATCGACTTCTGTCGGCACTCCTTCACTCTCCTGAGGGGCACTCAGGTGGAAGGGAGGCTCCACTGGGGGTGCACCCGCATGGTCCATGGAAGGTGGCACACCCCGTGGGTCCTCCTTGCTGCCCGAAGCGTCCCCCCAGGAGGGTGGAGGAGTCAGGCTGCATTGTCTGCTGGACAGAGTGAGGCAAAACAGGACAGGTGTTCAGGCAGGGGCTGACCACACCACTGCCTTCCGCAGGCCTGGTGGCTACGTCCCCCAGCCAAAATGGTGGCAAACCAGTGGTGCCACCCAACCGGGGAGATGGTAATGCACATGCGCCAGAGTCCGCACAGGCACAAAAACCTGCCCGGAGTTCCAGGCAGCAGCACCAGCTGGAACTCCAGGCAGACTTTTATGCCTGCGCGGACTCTGGCACATGCGCATTACCATCTCCCCGGTTGTTTCTGCCTGCTGGTGGGGGGTCACTTTGTGGCCCATTTTTGGGGTGACAAACCCCGAAATGAGCTGCTAGTCCCTTGCACTGGACAACCCAGGTGTGCGAGGTAGGTGGGCGCACAGTTCCCTGCACGATCGGTGCAGGGGTTAAATTGAATCCATCTAATTATAGGACAATGTGAAGATCTGGATGTTCTGGCTACAATGGTTTCAAGCCAGGGCTGTAGCCAGGATTCTGGAAGTGGGTGGACATATATTTTTTCAGGATGGGCAACAATGTGATATATATATATATATATATATATATATATATATATATATATATAGATAGATAGATAGATAGATAGATAGATAGATAGATAGATAGATAGATAGATATAGATATAGATATAGATATAGATATAGATATAGATATAGATATAGATATAGATATAGATATAGATATATTACATTGTTGCCCATCTTGAAAAAAAACTATGCCCACCCAACTTTGTTAGAATTCCCACCATCTCAAGGTACAAGCTTCTGTCAACGTAGTTGGGCAAATCAACTTTTCAAACAAGTCATCACAATAGCTTAATATCAACAAGCTATGAAGTGCAGTTTCCCAAAGCTGAGCAAAGGTAACTGATTGTTTGATATTCCTCTCAGGGGGTTTGCCCATGCCAACCCTAGCGTTCCACGGCTTTTATTGCCAATTTAGGGCCTGCTTAGATGGTGTGGTCCCTCTGGCCTATGCTTGATTGTGCTAAGAAAGCCCCCTCTGTGCTGACCCGTTAGGCTAGCAGGGCGTTCTTCTGTCCAGTTTGAACTGGATCATAAGTAGAAGGATGGCACCCCGCCCTATGTCACAGGTATCTTGGTAGCTATTTGGGATGGCCAATTAAAAAGTGTTGTCCAGCCACCTCCGACAGCACAACCCCACACTACCTTGGTGAAAATCAAAGCCTGATAAAAGGGGGGTACCTTCCCCTTTCAAAATCTTTCCTCACTGGTGACACCTTCAAGGCGAGGAAGCAAAACCCAAAAAAGCTCCTCTTCTGCTGGCATCCAAACAAAGCAGGCTTTTTACACTGTAATTCCTTTGTAGAGCTGATGCTCTTTTATCAGCATTCACCAAGGTCACTCTCTTCTCTAAGAGAGCAAACAAAAACTGCTGGATACAATATTCCTTAGTAGGCTTTATTGTGCATATTTTTAAATCCATGGAATAAAGGAAAATAAACCCAATTGTAAATCCATATTGTAAATCCCATTCATATTCCAAATTCTAAATTCAAATTGCAATTGTAATTCTAAATTCTAAGTTCATGCGGGCATGTATGTCCTCATGCATCTGAAGGATGGATCATAAGTCCAGGAGAGAAGGCTTATCTGAAGATCTTTGTATTCCCAAACGATGTTCCTAACAATCTAACGGACCCCAGAGTTGATGTCAGATTATATACCTGTATAGCATCTTGGGGTTCTTGCTCCCTCCCACTGGAATTCTAAGGATGTTCTTAAATATTTATGATGTCTGGTTTTTGTGCCAACCAAGATATTAGGTGTTACTTATCTGATTAAGAGACCGTCACCTGTCTGGTATTTTAGAATGTGACCTTGACATTTGCATGCTGTCTAAAAAATGACGTGCTTGGGTAAATGCAAAATGGAGTCACAATTGCTCTTCCTTAACTAAGTGTTAGACTAGTTAAAAAGACAATAGAAAGAAATCCTACCACCTTGCATAGATGAATATAAAGTAACTTAATAAAAAGTAACTTCCCACAAGATTCTCTGACAATTCCTTGTGTAGGAGACAGGGGCTTCAAGTTTGTTACACATGGGATAGTCATAATATATGAGCAAATTGGAATGGAGAAATTCATAAGTGAGCTGCATTTAAGTAGCAAATTGGGTTTAATTTTTTTAAAAAGTACGTTTTAAGCAAAACTTATATAATTTGAAGGAGAAGAACTATCCAAAGAGAACTCTAAAGTTTGTGTCCCTCTTTTGCTTAATTAGTAGCCCTCAGTGCAGATACCGATAGATCTGTACACATTAAATTGGAAAAGACACGTATCAGTAGTTCTATCTTTTAAGTAGACAACTTTGTTAAGGGATGATGGGCCAAATTCACAATGGGTATATCTATTCTCTAGAAAACAGGAGCTAAGTGAAGCAGATCACAATTTTGGAATTGAATAATATTTTGCATGTAAATTCCACTTGCAAAGAACAAAAATAGTAGTTTCATATACAGTTGAATGCAGTATCTCAATTGCTGATGTATATAGTTCTATGGAGAAAAGTGGGCTATAGTTCAAGTAATGAATATTTGAACATATTCAGTTCTGTTTTTTTAAATAATATGTTATGAAGTTGTAAAAATGATTTTGTTGGGCACACATTTCAGGTCTATGCAATACTGGGAGTGGTGTGTGTGTGTGTGTGTATGTGAAACTGAGAAAGTGGCATTTTCTCAAAGTGTCATACTTAAATCAGTGAACAGGCTCTATTTTTAGTTAATCTCATCAACTTTCAATATATGTCAGCTGCCTTATAATGTTTGCCATGAATGCTTGAAAAAAATCACTGCAATATTGACAAATCCTACTATGTTGTGAAATTGCAATGGGTCTGTAGTTGATGTCACTCATTTCAAGCATGTGTTTATCAGAAACGTATTGCTTCCCCCCTTATGTTGATAGGATACTGGTTTTCATCCAAGTCCTCAGGGCAAAGTGGTTTGGAGACTGAACTGATAGCTTTCTCTGTCAAACAAGTCAAAAATGTCTATAATCCTAAATGGACTTTACTCAGGACACATGTTTCAAAAAAAAAATTATTATATAAAACAAAATCATGCAACACATAGCAACTAAAGTTTGCTATAGTCCATTGGGACCATTCCCCTCCTTCTTCATGTAGCCCCATCCCCCTTACAAAACTGCATTGGCTTGGGAAGGTAAGCATCCCACCCCCTTAATTAACAGAAAATAATTAAATTATTCCCATAAACTATATCTCTAAAAATATTCTTGCTTAACACCCCATTTCATTGTCATCGACTACAACTCGTATCTGAGAATGCATTTTTCCCTGAAGCAGGAAATATCTCATTGGTGTGAATTTGTTTAGGTTAATCCCAGCCTGCCATGAAGTGACCCACACACTATGATCATGGAACCATCTCCTGCAGCACATACAAAATGAGACATGCAGGATTTAACACAGGGACTGCAATAGATTGCTACGGCCTTGAGGATATTATCATGTGTCTGGCCGGACATCCCGCTATGGTAATGGAGTAGACCATACAGCCAGCGACTCAACACTGAGTGTCAGGTAATGGTTAATTAACCTGACTTCCTAAAGGGGACAACAGCTTCAGGTGGATAAGCCCCTATAGGTGGGGTGATGGTCCCCTCAGTGGAGGAAATGCAACTGGAAACCATTATATTGAGCCCAAAAGCAAAATAAGTCGAGGAGTAATTCTGATTCCAAATAGTCGGAGAAGCGGAAGAGACCATGCCAAATGAACACCCCATTTAATTTTTAAGAACATAAGAACAGCTTTGCTAGAACAGGCCACAGCCCATCCATCACACAGTGGCTCACCATTTGCTTCAGGGTATTCCCAAGCAGATGCCTTCACCTGCTTAGGATTCCCTGGAAATGGCATTGAGAGATATCCTGCCTATCTCTCCAACCCCGAGGTTGTCCTTAAGTATCCATAATTATAGCCATTGATACCCTTGTCCTCCATGAACTTGTCTAATCCTTTCTTAAAGCTGTCAAGACTGACAGCTGTCACCACTTCTTCTGGCAAGGAGTTCCATAGACCAGTAATCCTCTGGGTGAAAAAGTACTTTCTCTTATTTGTTTGAGAACTAGTATCCAAAAGTTTCATCGAGTGTCCCCTAGTTCTAGTGTTGTGCGATAGGGAAAACAGTTTTTCCTTATCTACTTTGTCCACACCGTGCATGATTTTATAAACTTCAATCAGGTCACCTCTTAGACGCCGTCGTTCAATAGTGAAAAGGCCCAACCGTTGCAGCTTCAGATGGTAAGGAAGGTGTTCCAGTCCCCTAATCATTCTGGTTGCCCTCCTCTGCACTTTCTCCAACTCCATAATATCCTTCTGGAGGTATGGCGACCAGAACTGTACACAGTATTCCAGATGGGGCCTCACCATAGATTTATAAAGAGGCAAAATGACACTTGCTGACTTATTTTCTATACCCTTCCTAATGATCCCTAGTATTGAGTTTGCTTTTTTCACTGCTGAGGCACACTGGGTTGACACCTTCATTGAGTTGTCCACCAGGACACCAAGGTCCCTTTCCTGGTTTGTCTCAGAGAGTTCAGACCCCATCAGTTTATAAATGTAATTGGTTTTTTGCCCCAACATGCATCACTCTGCACTTACTAATGTTGAAGCTCATTTGCCACTGTTTTGCCCACTCCCCCAGTGTCAAGAGATCCCTCTGGAGCTCCTCACAATCTCTCACAGTTTTCACTACCCTGTATAATTTAGTGTCGTCAGCAAATTTGGCTACCTTGCTTTTTACTCCTACCTCTAGATCATTTATGAAGAGGTTGAAAAGCAGGGGTCCCAGTACTGAACCTTGGGGGCCCCACTCTTTCCTTCCCTCCACTTGGAGAAGTGTCCATTTAGTGCTACCCTCTGTTTCCTGTCCCTTAGCCAGTTGCTGATCCAGAACAAGACCTGTCCCTTTATTCCATGACTGGTAAGTTTATTCAAGAGCCTTTGGTGTGGGACCTTGTCAAAAGCCTTCTGAAAGTCCAGATAAACAATGTCAACTGGATCCTCCTTATCCACATGCTTGTTGACACTCTCAAAAAATTCCAACAGATTAGTGAGGCATGATTTGCCCTTGTAAAAGCCATGTTGGCTCTCCTTTAGCAGCGCCTTCTCTTCTATGTGCCTATTAATTCTATCTTTTAGGATGGTTTCCATCACTTTACCTGGGACACATGTCAAACTGACAGGTCGGTAATTTCCTGGATCACCCCTGGATCCTTTTTTGAAAATTGGTGTTACATTTGCTACCTTCCAGTCATCAGGCACAAAGCCTGATTTGAGGGAAATATTATATATTTTGGCTAGGAGATCAGCAATTTCATCTTTAAGTTCCCTGAGAACTCATGGGTGGATGCCATCTGGTCCTGGTGATTTGTTAGTGTTTAGCTTAACAAGACATGCAAGGACCTCCTCCCTGGTTATTTCTATCTTGCTTAATTCTTTGCTTTCCCTCCCTACGAAGATAGGCTCTGTTTTGGGCATGTGGTCTCTGTCTTCTTCAGTGAATACTGAAGCAAAGAATTCATTGAGTCTCTCTGCAATCTCTGCTTTCCATTGTCATCTAATGGTCCAATGGCCTTCCTAGTTGGGTTCTTACTTCTAATGTACTTAAAGAAGTCTTTGTTATTTCTCTGAGTATTTTTAGCTATACGCTCCTCAAAGTCTTGCTTTGCTTTCCTGATTGTTGCCTTGCATTTGTTCTGCCAGAATTTATGTTTCTGCCTGCTGTCCTCATTCGGACAAGCCTTCCATCTTCTAAATGAGCTTTTCTTGCTCTTGATCACTTCCCGAACAGCTCCTGTAAGCCACATTGGAGTCCTCTTGGACCTGGCAGTGCCCTTTTTCCTTTTGGGTATGCATTCCAATTGGGCCTCTGTTATTGTTTTTGTAAACAGCCTCCATGCCTCTTGGAGTGTTTGGACTCTCTCAATTTTCCCTTTCAGCTTCTTTTTTACTAGTTTCCTCATCTTTGGGAAATTTCCTTTTTGAAAATTTAAGGTCTCTGTGTTAGATTTTATCAGTGACTTGCAGTCTATGATCAAGTTAAACATAATTGAGTTGTGGTCACTGTTCCTTATTGGATCAATCACATTAACATCTTGCACCAGATCCTGAGTATTACTCAGGATCAAGTCAAGGATTCTTGTACCTCTAGTTGGGTCTTCAACCATCTGTCCCAGGGAACAATCATTTAGCATATCTAGGAACTTTATCTCTTTATCATGTGCTGAACAACAGTTCACCCAGTGTATGTGAGGGTAATTGAAGTCCCCCATTATAACCAGGCTTCCCTTCTTGGATGCCTCCTTTACAACATTCTCCAACTGCCAGTCTCCCTCAAGAGTTTGGGTCGGAGGCCGATAGTATATGCCTGCTGTTAGACCATCCTTGTGGCCTGGTACTCTTACCCACAGAGCATTTAATGGTGACTCCAAATCACCTAGATATTCCAATTCATACGATTTTATCACTTCTTTGACATACAAGGCTACACCCCCTCCCGTTTGCCCCTTCCTATCCTTCCTGTACAGTTTGTAGCCTGGGATAACTGTATCCCATTGGTTATCATCCGTCCACCAGGTTTCAGTGATACCAATTATATCAATATTCTTATCTATTGCTAAGTATTCCAGCTCCCCTATTTTGTTCCGGAGGCTTCTGGCATTTGTATACAAGCATTTATATATGCTTTCCTGATACAGTCTTTTGAGTCCAGTTGCATTGTTAGACTGCCTCTTGCATCCTTCTGCTAGAGTGCTGGTGACTAGCTCCTTGCTCTGCTCAGTAATTTTTGCATCCTCCTCACTATTCAAGTACACACTTTCCCGAACCTGATGCTGCCCACCTCCTGTCGGCTTTCCCCCAGTTATCAGTTGAAAAGCTGCTCTGCAGTCTTTTTTATGTTGAATTCCAGCAATCTGGTCCCATTATGGTTCAAATGCAACCCATCCCTCCTGACAGATTTGGCTTGTCCCAAAATGTTCTCCAGTTCCTGACAAATCTGAAGCCCTCCTCTTGACACCACCACCTCATCCACGCATTGAGGCTTCTGAGCTCTGCCTGCCTGGTAGGTCCTGTGCGAGGGACAGGCAGCACTTCTGAAAATGCTACCTTGGAAGTCCAGGACTTCAATCTTCTTCCTAACAACCTGAATTTGGCTTCCAGGACAGACCACTTGGCCTTCCCAACATCATTGGTACCAACGTCTACCATGACAACTGGCTCGTTCCCAGTTCTCTCTAACAATCTATCTAGATTTCTTGTGATGTCTGCAACTTTTGCACCTGGCAGGCAAGTCACCATATGGTTATCATGTGCATCACAAATCCATTTCTCTGTATTTCTAATTATTGAATCGCATAGTACAAGGAGCCTCTCTCCTGCAATCTGTTCATCTACATGCACCTCATCAACCATATTAAAGGAGAAAAACTCAGTTTGTTCCTGTTGTTTATCTTCCTGGATCTCATCAAGTGTGATGAAGGAGAGATTATCAGGTGGAACCAGTTGTTCCTCTGTGTGTTCCTCATCAGGTGTGATGAGGGAAAGAGCCTCAAATTTATTCTGTAATTTCACACTCTCAGAGTGATCCCCTACTCTTCTCCTCCTTTGAGTCACATTCCTCCAACCATCTCCCTCCTGAGTTAGTGAAGGGCCTTCTCCCTCAGAACTGTGCCCTGTCTCATCTTTGTCCAGCATAGTCTGCTCCGCTCTGTCCAAGAACAGCTCAAGCTCCTTAATTTGTTGATGGCTAGATATGCGGGCCTCTAGCTGTTGGACCTTCTCTTCTAGTATTGCAACCAGCTTGCACTTGCTGCAAGTGTAGTTCTCCATATGCTTTGGCAAGAACACAAATATGGCACAAGTATTGCAGGTAACTACAGCTGTTCCCTCAGAATCCATTTTAACAAGTGCAGTATTCTGGGCCTCAAAAATGTACACGTTTACTACCTTTCTACCTAGTAAGACTATATTCTTCCTTTGTTACTAATTTGAAATCTCACGCGCTGTTAGACGCGTGGGCCTCTAAAGCAGCTCTACTCCAACTGCAAAACTTACCAGTGCTCACTTCCTTTGTTGGGCTCTCCTCAGCAGCAGCTCTGCTTAAGAGCACATGCAGAATCAAAAGGGCTGACCCTGAAAGAGCTCAGAGCTTTTAAAGGCTAGTGTGGCTCCGCCCCTATGAGTCACAGTTCAGGGAAGGGCCTGGTGTGGCTCTGCTCCCTGCTTCTGGAAGCTTCTAACTGTTTCCTCTGTTTGAACAGAGGTGGCTCTCAGCAGTTTAAATTATCAATTTAAATTAGTGGAGGCCTCTAAAGCAGCTCTACTCCAACTGCAAAACTTACCAGTGCTCACTCACTTCCTTTGTTGGGCTCTCCTCAGCAGCAGCTCTGCTTAAGAGCATATGCAGAATCGAAAGGGCTGACCCTGAAAGAGCTCAGAGCTTTTAAAGGCTAGTGTGGCTCCGCCCCTATGAGTCACAGTTCAGGGAAGGGCCTGGTGTGGCTCTGCCCCCCTGCTTCTGGAAGCTTCTAACTGCTTCCTCTGTTTGAACAGAGGTGGCTCTCAGCAGTTTAAATTATCAATTTAAATTAGTGGAGGCCTCTAAAGCATATTACTTGTTACCATAACATTAATTGCTATATCCCAAACCTCTCTTTGTTTTCTTGTTCCTAGCTACTATTGATCTTTCCACTGTTAATAAGTTAGAAGTTAGTTGTTCAGCTACATTGGTCCTATCAATTTTTTCCCCATTTCATTTAATATTTCTATACCACCTTTCTCAGACCGGTTTACAAAGGACATGAAATGACAAAACAAAAATTACATATACAAAGTTACTTAGTTCAAATAATAAATTGTACACAATGGAAAATCAATTACAATAGGCAACAGTATAACCCCATAAAACAGAGGCACGCAGCAATACAAAATATCAATAATACAATATGATTTAAAACATTTCAGAAAAGGAAAGGGAAACCTCATCCCAGAGTCCCAAACAAAGTCAAGAGAACAGGGTCGTGGCATGCGGGGCATTGCAACGTCCATGGCGGCAGTGTTTTCAGAGTTCCCCCATGACCTCGGGGGCTCCCCTTATCCTCCCCCCACCGGTGGAAGGGGAGGGGAGGGGGTGGAATCATGGCGTCAGTGGCACAGGCGTTTTCGGAGCACCCTGCATTGTGAATGTCTCGGTCCTGAGCTGCCGCTGGCTTTTTATCCCCCTCCGGGCAAGCAGGACCCAGAGAGGGAGGGCAGGAGGGGCTCTCCACCACCCAGCCAACTCAGCTGCCACTGCTGCTCCTCCACCAACGATATTGGGGCCAGGGTCGGCAGCGTGGATGTCTTGGCGCTTGGTGCTGGGCTGCCGCTGGCTTTTTATCCCCGTCCGGGCAAGCAGGACCTGGAGAGGGAGGATGGGAGGGGCTCTCCACCACCCAGCTGATACAGCTGCTGCTGCTGCTCCTCTGCCAGCGATGTCGGGGCTGGGGGATCCCTAAAAAATTGAGCTTAGTTATTTCTTTTACTAGCACTTTTTTGCCCGGCCGTGCCGGGCAGTTATTATCCCCCCCAAACCACCCCAACCAGCAACACAGAGATAGTAACTGCACTGCAAGGCAGGGGTGCCTGGTTAGTGTGTGTGTGTGTGTGTGTGTATGTGTGAGAGAAAGACAGAGGGGGCGGGGGAGTGGTGCTCTGCATTCGGCCCTTGTCTGTCAGAGAAAGCAAGCACTTTCTCTGACAGTCAAGGGCCGAATGTGGAAGGGGCTTGCATCCCTCCAGGAGACGAAGGCAGGGTATTTGCATTTGTATTGGTATCTGTATTGCAGGCGCACCCCCCCAATAACGGACACAGACAACATTGAAAGTGGATAACAGCAAAGGGCCACATTTATTGATTCAATGCCCTAGTCCGAATTATAAATTTGTATTGGTAAAACGACCAATCATAATTCCTAAGGCAAGCAGGCCGAAGTAACACTGGTAAGGTACCACCCCAAAATTGCCAACGGCAATTGGTTACAATGTATCAAATTGTATCAATTTGCTTGTTAACAACAAACAAATTGTTGGCCGTAGTCAATAACTAACTCATGACCCCACCCTCTGACGCGTATCCGTGAAATCACAGGGGTGATGCATGCTGGTTAGCAATCATCATCACCCCATCGCCTGATTCGTCGTTGACCGGACAACGTTTAACTACTTTATTCCTGTCTAGTGTTGTCCAGTCAATTGCGAACCTGCCGGATACTTGTGGGTCATACTGTTTACCTTACCAGTGCTACCCGCCCATGTGACCAAAGTCAACAGTAGGAACGAAGAAAGACCCCTATATCAAACCATAGCAACAGTGTGGGATGGGCAAAAAAGCCAGGACCCGAAGCCAATGTGGGTCCCAACCAAAAATTCCCACCCGGCCCCGAAGCGACCATAATCACACTGTTAACTAGGGAGGGGGTGGAGGGGAAAAAACTTCTCCGCTCCGTCGCTGAGGCAAAATGGCAGCGCGGCTGCCTCGTGGCCACCCCTTTTATAAGGGAGCTGGCCACGCCCCTAACTACCCGGATTCTCTGTCCTGTGGGGGGGCCCCGCAAAGGGCGCGGCGGCCATTTTGGCGCCGCGCTTGCATTGCAGGCGCACCCCCCCAATAACGGACACAGACAACATTGAAAGTGGATAACAGCAAAGGGCCACATTTATTGATTCAATGCCCTAGTCCGAATTATAAATTTGTATTGGTAAAACGACCAATCATAATTCCTAAGGCAAGCAGGCCGAAGTAACACTGGTAAGGTACCACCCCAAAATTGCCAACGGCAATTGGTTACAATGTATCAAATTGTATCAATTTGCTTGTTAACAACAAACAAATTGTTGACCGTAGTCAATAACTAACTCATGACCCCACCCTCTGACGCGTATCCGTGAAATCACAGGGGTGATGCATGCTGGTTAGCAATCATCATCACCCCATCGCCTGATTCGTCGTTGACCGGACAACGTTTAACTACTTTATTCCTGTCTAGTGTTGTCCAGTCAATTGCGAACCTGCCGGATACTTGTGGGTCATACTGTTTACCTTACCAGTGCTACCCGCCACACGGAGGGGCTTCACAGAAGACCTGACGCCCCCCCCCAGACCGTCAGCTCGGTCAACAGGCCTGCTCGCCAGTCACCCAACAGGAGGTCCATACCTCCTCGCGACAGATGGGCCCCATCCCCTGCATACAAGTCACAATTTTGTAGACTAATATCGGGGTGATGACTAACCCGTCCGCAAGCCCTGGTGGTGAGAAACCGCGCCACTGCCTTATTGACCGCGCGCCTAGCTCGGTCAAGGGCCAGGAGGTTAACGCCCCCTCTGTAAGAGTGGCGCGGAACAATGTCCGACCAAACCAGGGCTGTGGCAGGCCAGACATAATGCAAGTAGGCGAGGTCCTCGCAAATCGCGTGCTTGAGCGATAAGCCGGTGACCTGGCCCAAATCATTGCCCCCCAAGTGGATGATTAGAATGTCAGGCGGGTCAGCCCCCAGGCCAGAAAAAAGGAAAGGCCGCAGCTCCCGCCATAACATCCCAGGCCTACCGTGCCATGAGAGACTGGCGTGGTCACCCAGTCCCAGTCGGGGTCCCCACTCTGTCGCCGCAGCGTAACGCGCTGCCCTGAGCACATAGCTGTGGCCCACCAGCCATACTGTCACCGGTGTAATACGACACCCAGGGTCTGTAAGAAAATTGAGAAAAAGGAAGGTAAGGTGACTGGATTGGTACTCATGGCGGGAGTGGGCGCACATAAAACTGAAAACATTGTGAGCCCCACCTCCCCCTGCTACGTATGTCAGCCCCAGAGTACCCAAAAGCAGCCGCTGTAGAGGCTGCGCCAATACGGAACGAATGTGTGCCAGAACGGGCACCCGGTAGTCCCACCCTGGTGAGGGCTCTGGCAGTCACCTTCCAAAACTGAAATTTAGTAAGGGGAGACCCATCTTGGTGACAGAAAAACGGGCCGTGGTGCATGCCACGCAGTGCCAGGTATTCCTGTAGGGCACCAACCGGACAGATGTCTGCCAAAGAACACCGTAGCAGTCTTACTCCACTGCCTACGCCATGCTGATCTGTTTTAGAGGAGCGAATCCTCAACTGGGCCCAGTCTTTGGCAACATATACATCTCCGCGTTCCAGTGCCCTACCACTTGCATCCGCCTTAGACAGCATCACGAGTTCGCTGATGCGGAGCGCTCCAAAAATTGCCACCGTTGTGGCTGCATGCGATTGGGCTGCCTCATAATGATCAAAACAGAGGCCTGGCCAGCCCCGGGCCAACTGGGTAAGAACCCCTGGGGAAATAGGGTGCCGGTCGTCCGGGCAACGCCCGCGCTCGCGCACCCACCCCTCCAAAACGTGTCTCACACGGAAGTCAGAGGTGGTATCCACATGACCCCCTACTTTGGCCATAAAAGCCAACGCCTAGAGCTTGGATGCTATGGTGCGAGGTGCAAGGCCCTGTGCATGCAGGTGAACCATGAACCGCAGAACATGGTCCACCGGGATGGGCCAGGTCTCTGGCCATTGAAATCGAGTAGCAAAAGCCCTATACAAATTGAATGCTTGTTGATACGCCTTACGCGTGCGTGGCGCTAGTGACAGGCCAATCGCCCGGTTCACCTCTCCTTGCCAATAGTCCACATCTCGTCCGGGAGTGGCGAGGGAAATTCCTCCGCATCCGGGGCCAAGGCGCGGAACCGGGAGATCTGCAGGCGGGACAAAGCGTCAGCAATATCGTTATTAACCCCTGGGACATGCCCGGCCCTGAACAAGACGTTGAGGCGCAGGCAGCGCAGCACAAAATGGCGCACTAGATCCATGACCCTGGGCGATTTAGAAGTCTGTGCATTGACAATGTGCACCACGGCAGCATTGTCGCACCAGAAATGCACCACCGAATTAGCCCACTGTTCGCCCCATAGCATCAAAGCCCCCAGAATGGAAAAAATTCCAGGTATGTGAGATCCCGCAGGCGACCTGTGCCTGCCCATGCCGGTGGCCACCCACCATAGGCCCACTTCCCATTGAAGTACATCCCATAACCCAGGGATCCTGAGGCATCAGACTGGATCTGGAAATTGGGGGATGCCAGGAGGTCAGACCTCCAAAATGAGACCCCATTAAACTCCCTCAGGAATTGCAACCAGACAAACATGTCTGCCCTGATACCCCGGGTAAGCCTGACTCTGTGGTGGGGCCTGGATAACCCTGCCATGGCGTCGCATAAGCGCCGGGCGAAAGCCCTGCCCGGTGCGACCACCCTGCAGGCAAAATTGAGGTGCCCATGTAGCACCTGCAGTTCCCTCAGGGATGCCTTACGCTTGGCCAGCAATTCCGAGATAAGGGTCACTATCCTGGACACCTCATCACCCGGTAACCTAGAAGCCTGTACTACTGTATCAATCTCAACCCCCAGGAATACTAGTTTGGTCGACGGGCCCTCGGTCTTTTCGGGCGCTAAAGGGACACCCAGTTCCTGCATTAGCGTCTGAAATGTATTGAGGAGACGTGCACACGTGTCCCAGCCCCGTTCACCCCCGAATAAAAAGTCATCCAGGTAATGGGCTACAGACCGGGACCCTGACCTGCGGACGAAAGCCCACTCTAGGAAGGTACTAAAACGCTCGAAAGCCGAGCATGATATGGAGCAGCCAAAAGGCATGGCCTTATCAAAACAATACTCCCCTTTAAATTTAAAACCCAGCAATTCAAAGTCGCCCGGGTGCACCGGCAAGAGGCGAAAAGCTGACTTAATGTCGCACTTGGCCAGCAAGGCACCCGGGCCACACGAGCGCACCATGCGCAGCGCATGGTCGAACGATGTATACCTGACCGAACAAAGGTCATCAGGTATCACATCGTTGACCGATCGGCCGGCTGGGTAGGACAAATGATGAATAAGGCGAAACTCACCTAGGGGCTTTTTAGGAACCAAACCCAATGGTGAAACCTTAAGGTTGGGAAAAGGGGGTGCGGGAAAAGGTCCGGCGACCCTGCCCGCGTCTAACTCCTTTTTAATGCTGGCCTCGGCTACCTCCCCCCTTCCTCTGAGGGATAAAAGGTTGGGAGCATCCTGAGGAGATCTATCACCCATAAAAGGGATACGAAATCCCTGCTTAAAACCTTGGATAAGGTACTCCCTGTCCTCTCCCCTTGGGTACGATGCGAGCCAGCGCTCCAGCATGTCCACCTTAATTGGGGAGGGGGCCTTTCGGAGAACTAGTTCCATCCGTGGCAGGCTTGCCAGCCCACTGTCCACCCCTCCCTCTGCCTCGCACCCCCCCAGGCTTGGGACAAGCAGAGGCTGCATGGGGACCAGAACATGTGGGACACTCGTGCTTATACCTGCAGTTCTTCCGACTGCAGGAACCATTGGACGAGAAAGTCCAGCACAGCAGGCGGGCTGGAATCCCCTGCCCCGCCATTTGGCGGGTAACCTGCGCTGGAGCTGCTCGCTGGACCGCATGTCCACAATGGTATCTATCCCCCGGGGCAGGACGTGTGGGTGTCATATACAAGAGCCACAGTCTCTGGCACGGCTCATCCCATCTCATCTCGGGGTGCAGGGGAATCCTCATACGGAATTCCTCATCATATGCTAGCCATGAGGGGCCCGGGAAATCTACCATCGCCCTGTATATGTTGTCCAAATATTGGACCATGGGAATAGCTAGATCCGGCCGCGCCCTCAAATACACCGCCATGTATATCAAATAAGCGGGGAGCCAGTTAGCCCAGGTACGCGGCGGCTTACGGCGGCGTGCCTGCTCCTTGTCCTTCTCATCCTGACCCTCCCTTTCTTCCTTAGTGGGCTCTCTGTTCAGGAGTGAGAAGATATCCACGTACTCCCCTCGCCATATCTTTTCTCTGGTAGCCTGAGCCAAGTGATCACCCAATGGCAGGGAATACCCTGCCGTCGGCAAAGCCGAAAAGGGGATAGCTGGCCTACCCAAAGGGGCATGAGTTAACCCTGCCACCCCAAGTACGTTCCCAGCAGTGTAAGAACCAATGCCCACCCCAGCGGGCATGGTGGCAGTAGTTGTCGCCGGGTGGGTCGCCAGCGGCGTAGCCCCTGCACCACCCGCGCGAGGCCAAGGCCACTGAAAGGCCCCCCCTATATTGGGAATGTGTGTGGATGTACTCGTTTGCACCATATACTCACATGCTGCACCCCCGCGGGCCGCCCCCAACGGGGGTTCCGGCCCACTGGGGGCGTCGGAGCTCACGACCGATGTAGAGCTCATCACCGGGGCTTGACCCGCGCCAGGTTGCTGGCTGGGGAGCTGCGAGGCAGTGGCCGGAGCCGCGCCACACGCCTGCAGCAGCTCAACCCTCCCCGCCGGCCGTTGTCCTGCTGCCGATAGCGCCTCCAAAGGTACCCCGAAAGGGGCACCTGCCTGACTGGCCCGGGCCAAAGACTCCTCTAAGGCCGCAATACGGGCCAGTAAGGTGTCTACAGTAACCATGGGTAAAGAGCCGGCCGGCCCACCTGACCCTTGCATGGGGACAGTTCCCTGCACCCCATGGCCCAGATATGGCCATTGGCCAGGGCCGAAGCCCGGAAGGGCTGGTGAGGAAACCTGCCAAGGCGGGGCACCGGGCCACCCCCCAAGGCTAGAGGGCCCCGGGAGAGGCTGCGGCCCAGAAGTAGTCGGCCCAACGGGTTGGGCGGAAGGAGGAGCGGTGTCCACCGCTCGCGGGCCGCGGGCCGGAGCGCCCTCCGCGCCCGCACTCTGAACGGACCAAGGTGCGATAGACCCCGAGCCACTAGCCCCGGCCGGGGATGGCAAAGGTGGCTGTTGAGGAGGCGGCACCACGGTCCTCCGACCTGAGTTGCGCCTCCTAACAGCCCGAGCTGAATTCGCAGGAGCCTTCTTTTTGGAAGGCATCTCGAGCAAAAAAGGGAAGCTAGCTAAGCCAAATCGACCCAAAAGGCTTCCCGGCAATACCAACGAGCGACGGAGGCGCAGGGGAAAAAACTTCTCCGCTCCGTCGCTGAGGCAAAATGGCAGCGCGGCTGCCTCGTGGCCACCCCTTTTATAAGGGAGCTGGCCACGCCCCTAACTACCCGGATTCTCTGTCCTGTGGGGGGGGGCCCGCAAAGGGCGCGGCGGCCATTTTGGCGCCGCGCTTGCATTGTACATGTTTTGTTTGTATTTTTGAAAAATTTAATAAAAATATATATTTTTAAAAAACCATGTGGTTCCTTTGCTTCCAATAATATATTATACATTTTACTTATTATTCTGCTTACCTTATTTGCATCTGCACTTTCCTTTTGTAATATAAGTTTTTCAATTTTTTTCAGTCACTTATTTACCATAGTAAAGGTAAAGATCACCCTTGCTCAAAAGCCAGTCATCTCTGGCTCTAGGGTTCAGTGCTCATCAATATATATAGCCAAAGAGCCAGTGCTGTCTGCATCTGCAGATGTTTCCATGGACATGAGGCAGGCATGACTCAACACGGAATGTTGCTTATCTTTTCACTGAAGTGCTACCTATTTATTTACTTGCAATTTCTTGCTTTCAAACTGCTAGGTTGTCATATCTTTCCTTACCATATCTTACCATATCTTTTCTTACCATATCTTTCCTCTAAACCTTTGTCCACTCTTTTAATTTCCTAGAAATATTTCCAACTATATCACTAGATGTAATGTAGAAATTGATGATATGAATATTTTCCCTTATTTATTCCAAATTAAAGAGGAGAAGAACAAAGAGCACAAGGCAAATTTGGAGAAAGATAGATACAACATCAAAGACATACTGTTGAAAAATTCTTGTATATATCCTCCACCATTTAGCCTTCCTATAATCATATTTAATTTTAATATCCATGTTCATTAAGGAATAATCTTTTGTAATACCTCCTTCACTATTAATCATTCTTGAAATCAGAATTTTAGATAAAAATATATAATCTATCCCAGAATATTTTTTTAAACTGAAAAATAGAAAGTGAATTTCTTTTAATATCTCTTTATCTTTCTTCAAACACTTCTCAAATCAGTTCTTCTTATCACTCTATTCAAAATGTAAGTTTTATTATTTTTTCCTCTTAAGAAGGATTTGATTCGTCTTTCTCTGCCCATTACATATTTAAGCACACTGCTATTATTATTTTCAACATAACCTTTAAATATCCAACTTTATTTTCATTTGGTGAATAACCATTAATTAATATATATCCTCCCATGATCGTCGTTGGCTGCTAATCGTATCCAAGCACACATTTTCCTGGAAGTCACTTACTCAGTTGATGGAAGTGTCTCTGGTAACTCAATAAACTAATCCTGGCATGGAGGGCATAGTTGAGATTGACGAAGCTTTTGTGTTTGTCACTTAGCCTCTTCATGTCTGCGGCATTCTCCTTTGAAGTGATTGGTAGTAGCAGAAATGGTTTGGTGCCAAAGTGGGCGATCTACAGCTGCTGCTTCCCAGGTTTGTGGGTTTATACCTGATACCTTCATGGTTTGTTTCAGCTGGTCCTTACAATGCTTCAAAGGAGCTCCACAAGGTCTTGTAGCAGAGCTAAGTTCCCCATAAGTAATTTGATGAGTAATGTCTCTTTTCCTTTGCTTTTATAATGCTCCTCAGATCTCTTATATTTAAAGTTGAAATTCTTAAACTGTTAGCCATATGTATCTATCAAAATATCTCCATGCCTGTCCCATAAAGTGAAAAATCCCCCCAATACTAACAAAATCCAGAACATCAACCATCCCTAAATATAGCACAGACTTCCCTTTAACCTACCACTTGAACATATAATGATTTCTTCTCCCTTGATCCACTATGTTTCCAGTATCTTAATCATACCTTGAATCAAAACATGTTTGTGTGTGAGAGAGAAACCACCCACTGTTGGCTAGTAGCTATCCATTATTCCCCAATGTTCCATCTATTGTATCTTATAAACTTTATTTCATTCAGCATCCAAACATATTCACTATTTGAGCTTCCATCCCTTCTAAATTCAAATAATGAACTTATTCTAACTAAACTTTCTAATTCTATCCTCATTTGCCCCATCTATTTAGGTGCTAGCACCATCTTAACCATGCTCTAGCTTAATCTATTAATTACACTTCCCATCATTTTAAATTCTAATTACTACCATCAGCTATTATTTAATTAGTAAATCATTTTAGGATAATTTACTACTAAAATAAAAACTATTCTAACTCACACATGCCTTTTTAGCTTCTTCATCTATTAAAAACCTTATACCTAATATAGAAACAGACCTTCTCTTTAAACTTTACCTTCTCTTTCCACTCGGTGAGTGGATTCTATAATCTAAAGGAACTCTAGTTATCCATTTAACCATTTCCCAACTCTTCCTCATCTATTCTCCTTTTATTTATTTATTTATTTATTTATTTTATTTCTTAGATTTGTATCACCACCCCCTTCACTCGGGCGAATCTGGGTGGCTTACAACTCATATTACAAACCCAGCAAAAAAACAACCCCATAAAAATAATCATAAAGAGTCTCAGGTTAAAATCACTAAAACTTTAAAACTTTTTAGCATCTTTGCCCTGGATTTATTAATGTGTTCTTTTTTTATCCCAACCAATTCCTCAGGTTACCAATCTTATCATATGTATCTAACATAATTTACAAAACCAGCCATCATCAATTGTCCATTTAAAGAATTCACAAACACATCTTCTTAATTTTTTTAGATGATGGTCAAATTTTAAAAGTCAGTATATCTCCCCACTGGACTAGTAGACATATCCAATGACATACAATCATCAGCTCTTTCCTGAACTTCTTGACACTCTCACTTAGAAGTAGGCCAATCTTGATTCTTCCCCTCCATTCTATTTACCTCTTGTTCCATTGGTCATTAATTAGATCCCACTCATGGAATAAACTCAAATCTTTATGCAACAATTCTATCCTGTAATATTTATCAGCATATAAAATTTACAAATACACTGGGTACTTCCAGTTAGACCTAACATTATTTTTTGTGAGGATAGTAGTAGCCAACTTTAAATCTCTTTTTTAAAAATACTTTTTGAGATATCTTGATTCAACTGTATCAATGACTATTTCTATTTTATTTGTCTATAACAACTGTCAAGCCTTTCCCCTTGCAATTTTTTTAAAATAAAGAATTCCTTATAAAAAATTTAAAATCTTACAACAATTTCTCTAGGAAATGTCCTTCCTCTGTGCTTAAGTCCTATTCAATAAAATCTTTCATAGTCCTCTTGAACCCAGGCCAAATCTGACGCCACCATCTTAATCTATTCAAACACTACGTCTCTAAGATTTGTTCCCTTATCAGCATCTCATTCTGGGAATCTACAGAGTTTCACATTCTTTGTCCACCCTATATTCTCCTAATTAATCATCTTCTTATCAATTTCAGCCTACTTGACTTCATGCCAATATATTTGTCCAGCATTAGTTTTAACCATTCTGTCAAATTTCTTCACTTTCAAACCCAAATTTCTTCATTTTCAAACTCCTTTAATCTCTGATATTGATTTATGTAATTCTGTTTTAATTTGTGTCACTGTTTCCTGCATATTTTGCTCCATTTGTGATTCAGTTGATGACCCCAATTCTGTTTTGAGTTCTTGTTTAACCTCTTTAGATTTTTCTCCAATAATTTCATGAATTCTGTTAACAACCTACAGTAAAACCTTGAGTTACATATGCCTTGAGTTACATAAAATTCAACTTACATAATGATTTTGTGCTAAAACCATGTCCCAATTTACATGATTTCCTATGGGTTTGCTTTGAGCTACATAAATATCTTTTTCCTATGCTTCGAGTTACGTAAAACATTTCCTCCCCTATGGGTTTGCTTTGAGATACATAAAAAACCGATTTAAGCAAAAGCCTACAGAACGGACTTTTTTTTTCGTAAGTAGGGGTTATACTGTATCTTCTTTCACCATTCACTTCTTTTGCTATGAGTCTTGTAACATCTATATTATTTGATCTATGTATCAAGCAAACACTTCTTTCTTTTTGTAACATATGAGGTTCTTCCTTAAGATTAGATATATGTTTCCTGCTTCTTGTGATTTGGCAGCTTCCTGCTTCTTGTGATTTGGCAGATTCTTCCTTACTTCTGTTGCAGATCTCTGAACTTTCTGCAAATGTTTTGACTTCAAAAGAAAAATCCGTGCTTTGAAGTCTTGGCAAGCTGTGATATGAGGAGTGAGATTTGTCATGTCTATTGCATTTCCATGTAGGTGTCTTACTTCTCCTTATCTCAGACCATCTTGACATTAAAAAAATGAGAGTCTCTCCAAGAAGAGAGTTCATGAACACACTTCACTGCTGGCTTACTTTAAAATTCTCTTTTTCTCTTATATACTATACATTTTACTCACAATCCACCAGATATAAAAAGGAGAAATTTTTAAAAACAGTTTTGGTGGCTTAGGATAACTTAATTCAGCTGTTGGCCGTCTCAGACCAGATACAGAACTCACAACTCAGGAAAACCCAGAGTTATGAAGAATATATAGTTATGCTGCCCATGATGGAGGATATTTATTTCCAAAATATCTTGGACAATAATAAAATTAGGTCATTTTGACAAAACTATTTTTGTTTCTTTTTTTTGCATCTAAGACTAACATCTTGACAAATGTACCAAGGATCATACTGCACACATAAATGCTTTTCATGAGGCTAAGCTAATTAGCTGAAAAGCACCTTCTATAGATATACAGGTATGTCTAGCATGGTAAAGAATATTATAAAAGAATAGAATTTATAAATGTTATTTTCATAGTTTATATGACTTTTGAATCAATATATCTGTTGCTTGTATCTGCAAATATTCATATTTTCGGACTCAAATGATGTTGATTGTGGTGGCATTGGCTAGAAAAGGGGTAAATACTAAGAATTATTGTATAAAGATTTACAGAGGAATGTCTATACTTGTTACTGATCACAGTTATACTACTTCGGCCACAGAGTATACACAATTTTGGTGTAGCTTCTGAACATTATATTATTGAGTAAAAATGATTATTCCAGTGGCAGCACTAGTAACTAACTTTAGTCCTCTACCACCCATACATGTTTGTGTATATTTTTATGTACTGCATGTGTAAAAACATTTTATTGATTACATTTGTATCCCATCCCAAGTGAAAAAGTATGCACTGGGTTTATCACATTCAATCTCAATATCTGTATGAGCTCACTTAGGCTAAGGCAGAATAACTTGCCCAAGGCTAACTGGAGAACTTGATGGTTGAGTGGAAATTCAATATGAAGCCGTGCCATTCTGAGCCCAAGTCTCTATCAACTGTGTCACACTTGCTTTAGATGTTTAAAGATCTCATTTACCTTATTTAAAGCTTCACATTGGAGAAAAAGAATCTTGTGTTCTGCAGCAGGCTTTATGGCTTTTGGAATGGAACATATCTGTCTGCTAGCCTTGTAATAAAGTAAAGCTACTGTCAGTGGACAAAGCCATCAATCCTTCAGCAGCAAATATATTGTCACCCTTTAGAAGTGGTCTCTTAGAAGGATTTCAGTCTTCACTGCATTGACAGTAAAAACAGACACAACTGGCATTGTAGGATGTTGTGCGAAAGATTGCATGTTAAATGCCTGTAAGTGTCTTGCACTAATCTGTCGAGTTATAGCTGCTCCATTTTGAAATGTGAGAAATATCATATTTCTTCAATGTTCCTCAGTGTCAATGTTGCATTTCACCATTTGAAAGGCAATATGGTCCAGCTTTTCAACTGGATGGGAGCTTGTCTGTGCAGGCTGCTTTTATGATAATACAGAGTGGCTGTTAATTTAAAAACTGTCATTCGCAGAGCATAGTCGAGGAAAACCAGCTGAGATGAGAATAGGCCACTGATTGAATGAAGTGCCCTGAGACAATTGATAATTTGCAGGGGCTAATTACCATTTTCTTCAAATGAAACAATGTCAAAAAAATAACAAGTTGCTTTGTATATGATAAAACTTGTTCCACTACCTGTAGTTTGCCATCACACTTAGCTCCATGGTGGTTTAATAGATTTTTTTTGTGACTCACCCCCTCCACTTGTATTTGTTTTCTTAGAGCTTTCTTCAATATTGCAAGATATGGCAGAAATTGGCAGCCCAAGTACTGTACTTACACTTCTCATTTCCATTGTATCACAGTTTGGAGAAGTTGCTACTTTGGATTACACTTCCCAGAAACATCCAGACAGCTTAACCAGCAGCCATTGCAGCTAGTAATTTTAGTGGTTACAATTCTAAAAAAGTAACTTGGATGTTGCTTGTGCAAAAAACAATAACTCTACATTGACTCAGGGGGAGCATGCCCACACTCAAACTTTTAGTGAATAAATAAAATAGCTGCAATTTTAAGGTTGCAAGAAGTGTGTCTTCAGCAAAGATTTAACAAGGTTTAATAGTTATTTACTTTGGCCCATGAAATTTTAGGAATTGTAGAATTGAGGGAAGGAGAGGAGTATTTAATGATATCCAAGATTCATTGGATTTTAGTTAATGCAACAGAAAGGTTCTCCCCCTTCCCTTTCCCCTCCCCCTTCCTCATCCTCCTCCATCTCCACTGTTGTGTCTAGGCCAGACGTGAAACTGCCAAACGCAAGCCACCTTTTGGTGAGTTCATTCTGCAGTTTCTTTCAACTAATCTAGTGTGACAAACATTAGCAGGCTCAGCAAGTTGGCCATTGCCTTGGGTATGCCCAATTGTGTTTGAAAAATGCCACAATCTTCAAGGAGGTACTTTCTGTGTACCCCTTCAATTTTGCTAATAGTGACCAACAAATGGAGCAACCCTACAATGTGAGAGCTACTAACAGAGTGCTGCCAAAAGGCTGGCAACTGGTGGTGTTGGGAGTATAGTAAAGGGGGCAGTCTTCATTTTTCAACTTCCCTTTGTTGCAGTAAATGGAGAGAGTAAATTAGATCAGGTGTCAAAGCAAAGATAAGTCTATAACTCCTCAGCTACCTCAGCATGCCCCCCCCCACTCCCAAATGGTATTGAAAAATCAAACATAAGTCCTTATTCACTCCTGAGTCATTCCTATTCCATAATTTTCTTTCTATACATAAAACTATATACACACATGAGTGCATGCACAAAGACACCTCAGATTGATGAAAGGACATACAAATGTGAAATACAGTCAAAACTGACACTTTCAGATTTCAAATCAAGTAAAAGAAAGCTTAGTTGATGTCAATAATGAAAATAGGGTGAAATAGGGGTGAAAGAATTAAGACATTAAGATAATATTAATTCTGTTTTAAAGCTGTAGAAATTATTTTCTCAGTACTCTGTAAAGTTGAAACAGATCAAATTGACCTGTCACGTAGATCTGATGACGAGGCTAAAGTACAAGCTCAGCACAGTTTGGACAGCTGACAGGGAAACGTAAATAATATTTGTGTGACATGACATGATGTGACATGAGACATGTTCCTTATATGACATGTTCTAAACAACAAACACTGAATGTTCTAACCTGAACTTATTGAAATGTCAGAAGGTTAATTAATAATTTTGGCTTTTCCCATAGTGATGTAATGTGTAGAAATTTCCAAATTTTATGCTATAAAAGGATGGCTCTGAAAATGTATATTTATTCAGGAAATATTTGCTTGGTAAAGCGTTCCTGAATCTGTTTGGCCAAAATATTGACAAATATTGACAAATATTAATATTAATAAAACTCCTAAATCTGTCTTAGCGTGTGGAATGCGAATTTGTCTAGTTCAGAATTCCATAACAAGGGAGACCACTCCAAAATGTATCTTACTGACTGTATTTTTATGGAGAACTGCATACAACCATGATAAAATTAAAGAATACCAGTTTTGATTTAGTCCTATTTAATTTTCTAATCATAGACTAATTTTTTAATCATAGACTGTCCTCTACAAAAAAAATGCCAGGTATTTATTCCAGTTTATGTGTTCATCTATTCATTTTACAAGTACTGCTTTTCCCCTAGACTTCGAGCAACCATTCTGGTTTAGCTCAAATTGTGGCTTCTATTTTCTTCTCAAGGGTGAATGGAGCACTGTTTATACAAATAACCCAATATATTTAGTTTAGGTGATGGTGACATATGACTCAGTAAAAATGTGATTGGTAAATTAAAGATGCAGAATTTATTGAGTTGTTTTTGTCTTTCTCTAAACCACAGAGACCAGACACATTACTAATGTATAAATGTAGAGAGCAGTGGCCGTGCTGGTCTGTTGTTACACTAAAAACAGTAAAAGATGTTGTGATGTCTTGAAAATTAACCAGCTTTATTTGACATACACATTTATGGACAACAACACACTTCATCAGAGACATAAAATTGTTTTAATTTTGTCCACACATCTAATGAAGGAGCCTAAAATTCCTCAAGGCTTATGTCAGATAAAACTGATTGACTTTTATGTTCCATGAGGTTCTTTGTTGTTGCTGCTGTTGTTGTTGTTGTTGTTGTTGTTGAGCTTTATTTATACCCCACCTTCCTGGTGCAAGCACCACTCAGGATGGCTTACAATATAAAACAGTTAAACCATTTTTATCTGTAAAAAGTAATTTCACACAATTAATATTTATTTTCAGCATTTATTATTATTCATATTTTGGTTACAGGTTTTACACACACACCTTCCTTCAGAAATCTTCAACAAGTACCCATTGCTTTTTATTGCTCCAGTTTTATTCTACCTTCTATAAAAGTCTTTATTAGGTTGTTCTTATTATCTAA
Organism: Bradypodion pumilum; assembly: GCA_035047305.1. NCBI lineage: Eukaryota > Metazoa > Chordata > Lepidosauria > Squamata > Chamaeleonidae > Bradypodion > Bradypodion pumilum. The sequence continues at coordinate 75,747,139 of JAWDJD010000002.1, read as the reverse complement.
GAGTCTCTCTCCATTGAAAATGAGTGCCTAATTAAATGTTCTGTTTGTAATTTAAACTGACAGGAATACTGTAAACCCTGACTTACAAATGTCTCGAGTTACATAAAATTCGACTTACATAATGATTTTGTGCTAAAACCATGTCCTGATTTACACGATTTCCTATGGGTTTGCTTCAAGTTATGTGAAAATTCATTTCCCTATGGGTTTGCTTCGATTTACATAAAAATTTCATTTTTCCTATGAGTTTGCTTCAAGTTACGTAAAAAAAAGTTTCCCCAATGGGTTTGTTTTGAGTTACAAAAAAAAAAAAATTCAATTTAAGCAAAAGCCTAGGAATTGACTTTTTTTTTGTAAGTAGGGTTTTTGCTGTATAACATTTACAGATATGGAAATGTCAGGATTTATGGTATCCATGTCAAGATACCATAATAGCAGGAGGTCTCAACCTTTTTATGCCAGGGGCTGGGTAACGCTCCCTCAGACAGCTTTGGAGGCTGGATGGCCATTTTGCCCTTCTTCCACCACATGGCACTTCCTGCTGTGATAGAGGCGGTGGGAGGCCACAAGAAATAGTGCCATGGGCTGCATCCGGCACACGGGTCACAGGTTGAGAATCCCTGATAATCGTAAAGTATTTTTCACTTTTGAACTAAAAGCTTTGGCTTATTCCTTCCACTTCATCCATGTCTCTACCATGACTTGCGTGTGAGTCATCAATTTAGACTTCAAGTCCCAATGTTATGCTAATTCAAAAGGCTAAGATTTGAGTAATGGCTTATTTCCATTCCACATAAACAAAACTGTTCTCACAATTTGCTGTTGGCAATGGATAATTTCATCTCTTTATCACAATCCCAGCAAAATGTTAATGGCAGAATGCTGTCCTTTTTTGAAAGTTGTTTCTTCTCATTGATGCCCATCACAATGTTCTCAAAGTTTATGTACAAGTCTGTAGATTTTTGTTTTGCAGCTGTGGCTCTAATGACAGCATGATCAATAGAAAGGGAACAGTTTACTTTGTAAAGGAAGTGCCCGAAGTTATTACATTTGCATTTGCCTGATATCTTTGTGAATTTAGTTCATAAATTCATCTACTGTAAATGTGTGACATAGAGTGTGGAAGGAGGTGGCAGCTGCTTGGCTCTGCTCTTGAAATCAGTTTGAATATTTGAATAAATAGGGAACAACTATAAATCAGGCATCTACATATGTAGAGAGCCTTGAACAATATACTTCCTTCATTGGTTTAGAAAACACAGACACATCAGGATGGAACAAGAAAGTGTGGTCTTGCCAATAGTCTAATAAGATACAATATAGACTCTAGAATACTGTAGATACTCTTGTTTAGGTGCACTATGCAGTGTTTCAAAATATGATTTAAAAAAGTCCAATGAGCATCCCACTCTAAAGAAAAATAGGATCTCTGTCTTTGTGCTCATTGGATTGTTTTCATTGGTACTCCAAAAGCATTGGCTAGAATCCCATTCACTATGGATAGAGTATAATGCTTCGCCTGAAATACTTCAAAAGTCTTCTGCTGGAAGCTGAAAATCTTTTACATTATAATGCATGGGCTTATGCTTACACAAGGAGGTAATAGATGCCTAACTGCAGAGTGTACATAAATGAAATAGGTGTGAGGATTATGGCCATAGACAGTGTTTTGGACACACTGCAGACCAAATGAACACATACCTACTGTGAGGTCTTGAAGTTTTCCTCCTTTGAAAGTGGAGACAGAACAAAATTGGAGCACAATTATTTAAGCAAATCCCAATGATCGCATTCATTATCTCAATTCCTGCCTTGCCTTATGTTGTTGTTCCTTTCATTCTCTATCACATTAGCAATTCCTAAATTCCTGTTATATTACTTGCTGCATGACAATTTAAACAAAAATCAAAAAGTGAGTATCCCAGGGAAAGAGAACAGTTCTACTTTGTAAAGGAAGTGCCCAAAGCAATTACTTCTGCATTTGCCAGATATCTTTCTGAGCTTAGTTCATATATGCATCTGCATAAAGATACAGCACATCTCTTACACTTCTACTTCCATCTGAAATGTGTTTCCCTTTGCAGCTATTTGGCAGGCCCAGGTACTGCTATTAAACTGAATAAACAAAAACTACATACTTAAGAGCCAATCATGTTAATGATTTTGATTATAAATAATTTGGCTTAGATTTAGCTACAGTATTCTCTGATTGCATACTTGCTGCACAACTTTATACTACATAAGACTGATGATGTCATTGTGCTGTGGTTATTTGTAAAACAAACAATTCTGATCACACCTGAAGCTTCTGAAGTACCTATGGGATCCTTTCATTGTGAGGAACCCATTGGAGCCACAAAACAGGGAAGTCTTTAATTTCAGAAAATCACCACTGCTAGGTTGAGTTTACTGTAGGCACCAATTTTCAGCAATTAAGGTCTCTCTCTCTCTCCCTCCCCCCATTCCCACAGCCCTCAATTGTTTCCCAGCTACAAAAGGAATCCTGAGGAAACCTTAGAACCTTTGAGGACGGGAGGTTGGATATTTTAAATTTATGAGTAACTGTCATCCTTACATGGCCATAAAGTTGTCCAAAGGATTTCCTCCTTAGTGGCACAATTTTTTAAAATGACAAAGATCAAGCTTATTTCCAAATATATTTCAGCTAGTTAAGTTCCATCAATGCTAATAAGGGTGATGTGGGTGTCAGCAAAGAATCAGGCTTTAAGTTTCTTTGAACCAAACAAAACAATATAATCTCTCTAAGCAAGAAGAAAATAAAATACAACAAGTGTTCCCAGAATATAACCGAATTTAATGAGCAGCCTTGTCAGTAATGCATCACTTGAATTGACTGCAATGACTAAACTTTGAAGAACATACATATTTTCCATATCTTTAATTTTTTTTTTGCATGATCTGTGAAATTATAACTGTCTCTTTCTAAGGAAAATGTTCTTTTCTTTGTTTGGTTGAAAAGATGTGACATGGCGTTTCCCAAGAATGATCCATGGGGTTACTATAATTTTGCTATGGGCTCCATCCCACCCCCCTCCCAAGATGGTGATGATGAACAACACAAGTCTAAAACACTGCCCTTTAACACAACATTTGTTAGAGTGTTTGATTTATTTTTTTCTTGATTTTTAACCCCAAAGGTGGCAAAGCCATCATTATGAATCTAGGGATATTCCATCTAAATATCAATGCCTGCTGAAACTATCTGTCCTTGGGTTGAGTCCCAGGCTGTAGGTAGTGTGGAATTAGATTTTTACCCATAGTGGTGCCTGCAATTAGGCAAGGCTACTATGACAAGTCACTCCAGTTTGCTTCCCACTGCTTCTTGGCAAGTGATTGCCAGTCAATCAAGTAGAATGAGCAGAGCAGCCACCTCATCTCCTTGATTAAGAGCAGATGGATACCTTATTACCCCTCCTTACCTGTATGAAGAGAAACTGAATGTTTTTGGAATAGACATTTGTGGAAGAGAATGGTGGAGAGAAAGAGGGATGGAAAGCTCACATGGCTCCTGGTGGTAAGATGGAGGAAATGGAAGACAGAGATCAAAGGTAGTGTAGTGAGTAAAAAGAACTGAGTCTGAAGATACAGTGGCATCAGCAAGGTGAACAGTGAGGTTGGTTGATGAAAACTTGGTCAATGCTGATTAAAATAGAAGATCTGTGGTTCAAAGCTTCAGACTGAACCACAGAAAGAGTGTGTTTGTGGAAGGTCTGGGCCTCTCACTACCAAAATAAGAAATTAATAGTTGTGTGGTGGATGTCTTTTGTTGAGGAGCCCAACAGAGCTCATGTGACAAAGGAAGAATGAATAACAATCATGAACACTTTTGAATACGCAGTTCAGACCAGAAATGCAATATCTAACTTGTATTGTCCTCCCCAAACATTACAACATTATATTTGCAAATGGAATACACTATATTCAACACAAGCATAGCTAGAAAGCTGAATTGCAAACTGGGATGATACTAACCTTGCTCAAAGGCAAGAGTATATAACCTGTGGTTTAGGATCCTGGTTAGCAAACTAACATTGAGCCACAGTTTCCTTCTAAAAAGCTGCTGAAATCATGACTCCATCTTCAGAGACATTACCAAAATGTTTAGTTTTATATAAAAAAAATAGTGTCAGAAGCACACAAAGGTGCTTTCTGGGTTGAAAGGATTTTTGCTGGAAGAACTCTTCTCAGGGGGCGCCCAAATGAGGCTCCTTTTATGTTCCCAAGATCTTTCCCCCCAAAGTAGTCCCTATTTATCTATTTGCAATTACTTTCTTTCGGATGGCTAGGTTGGCAGGAGCTGGGACAGAGATGGGCGCTCATTCCATCCTGCAGTACTTGGGTCTTGACCTGCTGACTTGTGGACCTTCCAGCTAACAAGGGGAGCTTCTTAACCACTGAGCCACTAGAGTCCCACAATGTTTAGGTGTAAGACCCAAGATCAAGGGTACAGAGCGAAAAGAGAAGGTTACATCTTCCTCTGGAATAAGAAACAGCTGCCCCAGTTGTGAGTGTCTTCTATTAATAGTTGTGATTGATTCTTATATCCTGGCCAGTCAACTTGTTGTGTTGACAGGTTTGGGGAGAGTGGAGTTTGCAGAATAGAAACAGAGGCCTATGTGGGAAAATTTCAAAATGTTGCCCTTTTGTGACATTCAGCCTCTTCCTTTGTTCAATCTCTGGGGGAGTAGCATCATGGAAAAGCATCCTATGGCAACAACAGAAGAAAGTTGCAATCAATGTAGCCCCTCTTAAAACACCAGTGAGATGTAGCTCCCAGTCGGCCAGCCGTCTTGGCAGTAAAGTGCCCCTGTGACAAATAATAAAGCCAAAAATCTCCGTCAGAGATGGGAGAGGGACAAGGAATGGTGGACTGTTTAAATGTATCCCAAATCAGTGAAGAGGAGGAGGGAGAAGAGTAAAAGAAAAAGAACAGAAAAAGAGGACAAGATAAAGTTGGAGGCAGCAGCAAAAACAGAACTGGTGTATAGTGTGGGGGTCAGAGTTTGTGAAGAGTGTATTATTTAAAAAGGGATAGATGGCATCACTAGAGAGATGGAACCACATGGGAAAATTCAGGCAAGATAAAGGAAGCAAAAAGTAAGGCAAGGATGGAGAAATAGTAATAGAAGGGATGGTAGAGAATATGAGGTGGTTTAACAATTAGTTAAAAATGGATAACTAAAGAGTGGTTAAGAAACACCAAAAGAGACCAGAATAAAAAGGAGGGTGGTAAAGGAGAAGTGAGAGGAAAAATATGTCCAACTAGTAGCTGAAAGTCCACAGAAAGGCAGGACAGAATACAACTTCCATTCTAGCCAATAAAATTAGACCCCAATGGGGAGCTACAAAGTAAAGCTATAGAAAGCTAAAAACAACAACAACACAACACACTTTTTTGTTTTTGACTCATGCCCAAGAGAAAATGTATTCAACTATCCAATTATAAATGTCTAATTATCTGACTTCCTCATTGAAGCACATATGAAAGAACTCTGGGGAAGCAATAGCACCACCTATGCAGTAGATCAGAAGTCAGAAAACCTGGCTCTCCAGGTGTTCTTGGATATCAGTTACCAGAAGCCCAAGTCAGTACACCTGCTGATCAATGAAACTCAATATTGGTTTGAAACTCAGTATGTGTTGCAGAGTGCTAACCTTCCTCCATTGGAGAAACCAGCTAGTAGGTGTCCTAATTGACAGAAAAGAAGCAAACCTAAATTCCTATTCATTAGTCTGAACCAAACCTCTCCCCATGGCTTACAAGATTGTGGCCTAAGATCTGGGTGGAGCTGAGATCTTCAGAGAGTTGGGATTCCTAGGCATTGTGAAGTTTCCATCTCCAGTATGAAAAGTGGATGCCAGTGACTTGTCATTGTTCTGAGTGCTAGCTTTCTATAAAAAGGCCAAGACAATCAACATTCCTATTTCAATTACTATGGGAAATTATAGTTTAAGCCAGGCTTTCTCAATGCTTGTCCACACCTCCTGGGCAGCTGATCGGGCTGGTCACATAGTTCCACCCACCCAGAAGCAGAAGTAAAATGCACACTGCATATGCACAGAACACATTTAGTGGTGTTCTGCACATGCGCGGCACACAGTTTTCCCCACTTCTGGGGTTGGTGAGGAAATCATGGGCCTGATGAAATGGCTTTGGGGGCCGGGTCTGGCCCGTGGGCTATAGGTTGAGAATGCCTGATTTAAGCAAAGCAGAACTGGTGCACTGAGAAAATGAGGAGGCTGAGTGTTAAGTCAGAATGGAATTTTGTGGTCCTGTTGTTTAGAAGATAGGAAATCTGCAACTGATTGAAATTTTCATATATAGTATTGTATAATTTCACTTTCCTAAGATAGTATAAAAGTTCAAGGTGTGATTGGTCTTACTGACAATGTCATTTTGTGGGTTTACTTGCCATATGAGTTTGAACTCTTTCATTTTCAGCTGGATCTGGATCAAACATACTTTATTTTGGTAGTTAGAAATAAAATGTTAAAGCACATCCATCCATCCATCAAATGGCTACAGGCTATAGATTACAATAATTTGCTCCCTTTTAATTCTACACTGCCAACCTCAATCAACTGAAGCTGGGGCAAGTCAGAGGACTTGTTCTTTGATGAGAATATTATTCAAGTTTTCAACTGTAATTGAAATGAATCTTTAAGATTTTTGAGGTTCATTAATCATGAACTCTGACTACAACCTATGCATCTTACTCAGAGTATTATAGTACTTCACTATAATTCTAGTTATCACTCATTACAGTAGCTGCTAGATTTTTCTATTATGAACTAATAATCCACTGGAGATCCTTCAGTACTTTGGCTGTTAAAAAAGAGCAAGATACAGAGTTTAATTATTTGCCTCTCTTAAAATGTATATTTTACTATACAATACAAAATGGCTTCCTGCTGTTAATATATGGAAAATACATCATTACACTTATTTTTGCTACCCAAGTTGGCATTACAAATTTCAGCACCACTATCTGGTGTCATTTTGCAGAAGAAACCTATTTTTTCTTCCTAAATTGAGCATCGTATAAAGAATTTCTAGTTGCTTCCACCTTCCAAGCTGATGATTAGAATTTTATTAAAATGCTAACCATTAATTTGGATCTGCTCTGTATTCATTCTGAATTTAACCAAGAAATTAATGGAAAATTATTATGATATATTTAGCTCTGTAGAAAGTTGCCCGCCCGAAAGTACTAATAATTTTCTGGATCCAATTTAATAGGTTAATTTTAATGCATCTCTTTAAAAATCTGTACAATATTAGCATTAAAGTATATAGGAATCAAGTGATATTTTATTCCTAACTCCCTGAAGTTGACTACTAGAAGGGTTAAGAGATGGCAAGATGGACTCTTCATTGACATTGTAGCCATGGGATGCTTTGAATCTAACAACTGGGAGTTGTCCTGTCAAAGACAGCAATTGTAAGACCCTAAAATGGGCTATCTAGGACTTAAGGCAAGAACAACTCATAGCCAGTTTTTGACCTACTGGATCCAAATTGCTCCATTCCCCAGAGTGTCCTAATCTTTACTCCTCATCTATGTTATCCTGAAGAGGCTACAAGACAAAATAAGACAACACAAAGTCTGTCCAGATAAGCATAAAGGCCAATGTCATTAGCATTTTGGGGCTGGCTGATCTGCATTTATTTCCTAGTGTTGAGACACATTAGATGCCAGAGAAATCCCAATTGTGCCCAAGGTGTGCCATTTGAACCGCTGTCAGGAGGTTCAGCCTTTTGGGTGTGCTCCCATATATGCCATTCCATGTGCCTGTGCACTGACAGAAAGACAGAGTTATTAGGCTCAGAGGAAGGACTCTAAAACTCAGCTTCCTTTTTGCTTCTTTTTGCAGAGTTTTGAAGAGACAATAAGTATCAAGTATGAATGGCAACAGTGTATATGTGCATAATGAATAAAAGACACTGCTTTATCTGATGTCTGAATTCAATCGAAAGAAAAGAAAGAAAAAAGAAAGAGCCTTTGTCTCTTAAGCTATTTCAACTGCCTACTTCTGGCTTTAAAAACATCACTTTACCCATTCATAAGCCCCAGTGAAGACAATGAAACTCATATTCAAGTAGATATTACAGAAACCTGTTGTTATCACATTGTGCTCCCTCACTAGCTTGTTTTATCATTAATAAGGGTTTGGCAGGTGACCTCATAATGTGACTAGGAGCACAATTGTAAGAATTGGGTGCAAAGTTTTCAAGATAAAAAATAAATCTTTCACAGAGTTTTGAAAAAAAAATCCAGATTCTGGAAACCTGAATGAGATTTATGGCTAATCTTATGTCTGTGGTTTGAGTTGTAACAATAATATGGACTTCCATGTGGTAAAATTGTGTTGTTACTATAGCTTTAAATAACTCCACTGGGGCTGATTCTGTTTGGGGAAAAATCTGGTTTGAAGTCTGGATAGTGAGGAAGGTTGGGTCTAGGGTTAATACCCCTGCCCCCATAAATCTTATACTTGCTAAAGAAACAGCAAGTCAACTGAATGATGATCATAGCAATTGTAATAACTGTAAACAACAAGAACAGCATGAAGATGTCGAATCACAAATTTGGAATAAAGCCAAAAGGTCATCTAATGGTTGTTGCTAGATCGATACTTAGTGTAAAAGCTACATCATGAATTGGAACTTGGAATGTTCAATTTTTATATCAATGTGGGAAACTCACACAAGTACTACCACAAATCTGTCAACTATGGCCTGCATATTCTGGGTGTTAGCAAAACCAGATGGACTGGAAGTAGTATACCTACCAGTGATGGGAAGACCATTTTATATTTGGGACATCAAGATTGATATGAATATGGGATGACAATGATATTAAGCCAGGAAACAAGCAAATCATTGATAGGCTGGAAGATTATTAGCCCCTGTATAATCATGGCCAGTTTTCAATCATGCCATGCAAAAACAATTATGAACCAACAGAGGAAAAGGATGACACAGAAAAATATTCTTTTTATGACTAACTACAAACTACAGTAGACAAAATTCCAAAACACGTTCTGAAGATACTACTTGGCAATTTATTGCTCAGATTGGCTGTGATAGAGATGGTTTGGAACATGTCATGGGCCCACATGGATCAGCATTATAGGCCAATGGTAATGGTGAATTATTACTATTGTTGTTTAATGTAAATGGCCTTTTCATTGAGAACATGTACTTTGCACACAAGGACATTCATAAGAAGGGCTGGAAATCACCTGATGGTGTCACAAATAATGACATTGACCATATCTGCATTAGAAAGTGCTAGAGATCATCCCTGCAACTTGTACAAAATATTGAAGACCTTGAAGAACACTGGGCACGTTTCAAAGAAATTATAGATAAAACAGCAGAATGTACTATTGGCTGAAGAAGAATAACCCAAGATGAATTGTAGCTCCAAGAACATGGCATCTAACTGATGAATGGAAAAAAGCAAAATGCCAGCTAGAACATGCAAAAATTAACCAAAACATAGTCCAATGTATTATAGCAGGGGTTGCAATCTATGGCCTGCAGGCCAGCTCTGGCTCCCAACGCCATTCCATCCAGCCCACAGCAACAACCCCGGAAGTGGACACACCCATGCATGCGCAAGCGCACCTTTGTGGCAGGAGAAAACCACATGTCCAAACCACTCAGCTGTCTGAGAGGGAGTTGTCCAGCTCATGGCATCGTAACGTTGAGAACCCCTGTGCTATGCCAATAGCAATTACACTTATACACTACCCTAGAGTGCTTAGTGCACTCTTTGGTTGGTTTACAAGTTAATTAGCATTTTGCCCCAACATGATGGGTACTCACTTTACAGACCATGGAAGGATGGAAGGCTAAGTCAATCGTGAGCCTGGTCATGATTGAACTTACAATGTTAGCAATTTTGGCTGTAATACAGCAGTTTGACCGCTGTGACATCTGATGATGACAGCTTTAAATAAGAATCAAGAACAAGATTTTTTTAAAAAAGTGCTTCACTTAATTGAAAAAAGAAAAAGAAATCCCTGTCAACAGAACAGTTGAGTCTGCTGTGTTCAATACCTCTAGTTCTGGAAAAGAGCATTATATATTTTGTGACCTGTGTAAAGGAAAAAAACTCTAGGGTTTTGCTTAATCAAGTTAGAGAGATTTCCCAAGCTTGGTCCTTGTGGGCTAGAAGAGCTTCCAAAGCTTAGTAGCTTCCTTATGGTTTAACTCTGTAGCTAATTCAAAGATTGCATGGAGTCCCATAAGAATGCATTTTCGGGTTATTGTAGAATTTCTCATGAGTATTGAAAAAGAACACATTTCAAGATATATCAACATAACATAGATTGCCTTTCTGTCAAGCTAGATAGAGATGCTGTTAGAAAAAAATTTCTATTCTGAAACCCTTTTACCATTTTATAAACTCATGGATAGCCAGGAGTGTGGCAATTTTTTTGGAGCTGCTGCATTTCTACGGCTTTTGACACAATTAGCCAGATAATATATTTGAGGTTTCTATATCTCAGGACACAGAATGGTGGGTGGTAGGGAAGAGAATCATATTTTATCAGCAGTGAATATAATCTGCAACTAAAACACATAGTTAATTTTGCTGGCAAATGGCAATAACAGACACCTGACAAGTCTCAAACATTATGTATGAAAACATGAAGCCTACGGTACTACTATTTAAAACATTCAGCAAATAAAATAAAACCAAATATTGTAGCTTCATGCAGTCATTGGCAGATAAATTTACATTGCATACCCATGTACAGGTATTTTGTTTTATAGCACTTCTAATGATATATCGCATAGAAGATCATTCAGCAGAGAGGTCATAGCTGCAGCTTAAAAGACACTAATATCTCCTTGACTCATTGTTCCATTTCCTCCTAAGATTCTCCTTTAATGTAGAATCTTAATGGAAAGCATGATGTCATCAAGATATCTCAAAAATCTGTAAATGAAATTAGGAAAAGCTTTGTAAAGATCAGGACTACCATAGGGAATTGCATGTTATGAGTTCAGTGTCCTTTGGAAAGCCAAGAATTGTGTTGCACTGAATATTCTTGCCAAATAAGGAAAAACACAGTCCACAACTCATTTCTTCTGTGGCAGTTTCACTGACTTTTATAGACCTATTCTGTTGTAAATGGGTGGTGGGTTGGTGCTCAAAGCTATAATTCAACAGAACTTTAACAAAAATCATATTGTACTAAGATCTTTGTGGACCATTTCGAAAATTTAAAAGATTGTGGCAGAGTTCCCCAAACCAAAACACATCCTTCATCTTTCTTTCTGCTTATCAGAACATTGCACAATTTAATATTACAGTAAAACCACTACTAACATAAAAAGTCCATTCCGTAGGCTTTTGCTTAAATCTTTTTTTATGTAACTCGAAGCAAACCCATAGGTAAAATTATTTTTTTACGTAACTTGAAGCAAACCAATAGGAAAAATGAAATTTTTATGTAAATCAAAGCAAACCCATAGGGACATGGAGTTTTACATAACTCGAAGCAAACCCATAGGAAATCGTGTAAATCGGGACATGGTTTTAGCACAAAATCATTATGTAAGTTGAATTTTATGTAACTTGAGGCATATGTAAGTCGGGGTTTTACTGTATAGACATATATTGAAATATAGGTAAAACTCAAAACAAATTAAATTGTTAAAATAACTGGACTATTAGACTATTTTTTGAACATAAGCCATCCTAATCGAGACTGACATAGCCAACTAAGGGAAATCTAAGGTTCGTTCATTTCCCCAGTTTGGCTTACCCTGCAATATCCTCTATTAGGCAGACAGAATAAGTCTGCTTTGGTGTGGTTAAAACTGACTTTGCCATTGTCTTTGTTTGTAATGCCTGATCTTTGGGGAAGGAGGGGTTACTTTGTTTGCTCCCAAATATAATTTCTTGCTGTTCACTCACTATGAATATCTCCTTTAACAATTGACACAAAGGACAAAATGGAAAACTTAGCCAAGTGTGTGCTTCGTCCAAGAAATAATATTTATTTCATATAATTTCAAAGATGGCTTGATCCTATGCACTGTTAGTCAGGAGGAGAAGTGTCATGGGAATTCAGTGAGATTTAAGTGGAGTGCAGGATTGCAGCCAGTATCAACATTTTCTTGTCCTTTTTCATATCCTTCAGCAATACATTGGAGAATGACTAGAAATTTTGAAATAAAAACACCGCTGATTGAATTCTTTAGTGTCACATTCCTTTTCTGCTGTATTACTGTGGAAGCCAGTGAGGCTAATGTTTAGTCAGTCTTTGCCAAGCCAAAATACTACCTTACTTGTAGCAATAAAACCTTAGCTTATACAATTTTAGCAGTATACAGTGGAACTTTATACAACAATCGCCCCGTATAGCAATGAAATCACATAACAATTAGTTGTGTTTTTTTTTTGGGGGGGGGGGGAATGGTGTCCCGCATAACAATTTTCCCTATGGAAAAAACCATACAACAATTTTTCAATGGGAAAAACCACTTAGCAAAAAATAAATAAAAATGTTCCATTGAATGATGCATCCCATAGGGAAAATCACTATATGATGTGTGCATCGTATAGCAATTGTTTTGTACCACAATGAGCCCTGTGGAACGGATTAAAATTGTTGTATGAGGTACCACTGTATTTGTTTCCAAGCCATGACAATTATCAGTGGACATCAGTATTGTACAGTATTGTTCAGAATGCTGTTCTTAGGTATCTTATCTCCACATATACCTGTGCCAGGCAATGATTTTTCAATGAAGATGCCTCTGATCATTGGCATTCCAGATGTGCTGGCTGTAAATAAATACTACCATATTGTCATCTCAGCCTTGATTTACCATTTCTAGCATCAACAATAAATTCAAATATTCTCTAGCAATCCAGGGAATGTTGCGTATATTTTCTTTTCAGACTTCTTAGCCTTTGGCTAAAATTCCTCTTTGATCAATTAACTCATTAATCAATCAGTGAGTCAATCAGTATCGAAAGTGATGAATCATTTTTGTAGCATTATAACTAATAAATAAATAAATATTAATACTTACTAAATATGTAATAAATAAATATACTGAGTTTGAAAATTAGAACAAACTATAATCAAGATAGGGTTGACTATCTAAGGACATATTTTAATGATACTAGGATTTTCACCTCTTTTTCTGAAGGATATTCAACCACAAAAACATCTTATCAATGGAAAGAGGAAGTCATCAGACTGTTGTCAATACCTATTTGTTTGCTTGCTTATATACTACAAAGAAGCAAAAAGCGCTTGTGGCTGCTAATGTAGGAAGGTCTTGAAAGTATATTTAACTTAGCTTATTTCTCAATGATCAATACAATAAAGACTGCTATTTCATCTATATTTCTTGTAGTTGTTTTATTGTTTTAAAAGTTCACCGGCTTAGAACTTTTTCGATATTTTCCCTCAGAAACCAATACTCTGTAATTCTTTATTGTTTGTTTCTATTTTCTTTCATGCTCTATGCCTCTGTAGCTATACTCTTTTGGGCTTCTGAGCGGTTTTTGCTTCTTTGGATTTCCATACCGTTTGGCCAATATCTTTTCTTTTTTTTTTTTTTTGCTTATATACTACCCCATAGAGCAGGAGTTCCCAACCTTTTCAAGCCAGGGGCTGGGTCACACTCTCTCAGTCAGCCGGATGGCCATTTTGTCTTGCCTGCATGATGAGGTGGCCAATGTGTCCCAACAGCTTCAAAGGGGGTGGCCATTTTGTTTCTTGAATGCCCTTGGAGGGGTGGAGGGCCACATGAAATGGTGGCGCAGGCTGGATCTGGCCTATGGGAACCACTGCCTTAGAGCAAGCACTTTCTGGGTGGTTCACAATATGCTAAATCATATTTAAATGATTCATACACATGCAATACAATACAAAATAAAATAGAAGTTTTCTAATGATACCCTTGAAATTATTTTGCCATAACAGTGACTTCAAGGATATCTCAATAACTTTTTCTCTAAATGACTATATACATTTTTAAATGGAAGGTTATATCTGTGCAAAGCAAGATGTGCTGGAAGCAGAACTCTAGTCCTAACAGATCAGTAATTTAGCTTGCTATTCACATGAAATCTTAGAGCAAACATTCTAAAATTTTTCATAAGTGGAATCCTTATTAAGGACAGTTGTAATTCAGCATATAATTTAGGGTCTGGCTGTGCTTAGACATGTATATTAATGAAAATGCCAGCTGTGCATTCCAGATTGCTATGTGCCTATAGATATGTCTATCCTAAAAGCATTTATTAGAAACTAAGTTCCAGTGATTTCAACTGCACTTATTTTTTAAGTTGGCTTGAGGTATCAATACACTGAAAGTGCTGTTCATACAATAAAATCTTATTTAGTGCTCACTATGATCTCAACAAAGCTGGAAGGAGAGCTCATTGAACTGGAACACCCCGGGGGTTGGAAGTTTGATTTTTTTTATTGTGCCTTGCGGACTTGTGGGTGATTTCTGTGATCTAAGATGGTCCATCGGACAATGGAAGCAGTAAACAACCACCGAGTACTCTTTGTCTAAAAAACCTTGGAAAGGATGTCTATATATTAGAATCGATCTGACAGTACATAATTATTCTTATAATTTGTACTTTGTTTTATCATTAGACTTAAGTGTAGCAGTGTTAAGCACTAATTAAAATACTTTGGTGCTAGATTATTAGGTTTGTTCTAGAGTTCAAAATTGGAAAGGATAGATTTGTGCTTGTGCAAATTTATGGATCACATTTAGGAGCATATTAAGTCACCATAGCCAAGACTGTTTTGTCTGTCTAGGCTGTATTGAATGGGGGCTAATCCTGATGAAACAGCAGAATCCAGCAGAATCAAGACATATACAATCTCCCTTTCCTGCTGCTGTCCTCCATAAACTCCATAAATCGGCTATAGAAGATTCAGGGAAGCTTTGGGGGGGAAGAGGAAAGGTGACAAAATTTAGAACATTGTCTCTCATGACCAGATGAACTATTCTATAGTGTACTAGCAATTTTTCCCCCGGCCTTGCTGGGCAGGTTTTGGATTTTTTTATATGTGTGGGGGTTATTTTTTGGTGTAAAAGACACGGCAAGGGTGACAGGCAGGGATCCACCAGTGTAGGCTTCTCCCCTGACGGATTTCTGCCTCTCGCCCTTGCAATTCTCCTTCCATTGTTTCAAAAACAGCCTTCGAAACAATGGAGGGAGAATGTCAAGGGCAAGAGACAGGAATCCATCAGGGGAGAAGCCAACCCTGATGGATTCCTGTCTCTCGCCCTTGCAATCATCCTTCTGCTGTTTCGAAACTGCTAGGTTGGCAGGAACAGGGACAAAGATGGGAGCTCACTCTGTCATGCAGCACTGAGGTCCCAAACTGATGACCTGCTGACCTTCCAGTCATTAAGTTCAGCGACTTAACCACTAAGCCACCACAGTCCCCTCGTTGTGCTAATGACTGCCATATTCTTCACTCTTAGTTAGTGTGATTGCTCCTGTATCTTCAGAGGAATATTGAGACTACTGCTAGGTCATCTTTTTCTGCATAGCTCTCAGGTCCTGAGGTACAACATTTTACTTCAGCCTTTCTTCCCAATTCTTACTTTGCCAGCAACATAGCTGCTGGTGTTCTCGACAGAGTTTGACAGTTCCATAATGGAGAAAGATGAACTCCAAGCCCCCAAGCAACTAAAGTTCTCATTTTTTTGGAACTAAAAAGTGAGCTACAGTAGAGAGAAATCACATTCACTATTGAATGAAATTTGATTGTACAACTGTTCATTGCAAAAGATAAACTGACTTGAGTGAGAAGTTTTTGCACCCTTGGTCTACAATTCTAATGTATTATACTTTCATCTTATCACTGAGAGCATGATCTGGAATTCTCTGATATCTTCAGGATAATCCATTTGTTAGTATGATAGAAAGAGTCCCACCTGAATATTTGACCTTATTAGCCACTTGGTGCTGAACTCTTGTCAAAACTTTCATAGATGTTTCCAGATCTGTTGCTAAATATATGATGTGTATATGCTGACACTTGACCTTATGTCTCCTCTAATTGAGAAATTAAAGGGAGTGAGAAAGCAGAAATATCTGATTGCAGAAAGTTTTTTCCATTATAACTTCCAGTACTTAAAGTTATGTTGGTTCCCCAGTGCAGGGGCTAAAATATGAGGTGCAATGAAGTTTGATCGAAACTGTAAGCATTATGTTCCAACCTCAGTTACTGAAATTCTATTGCATAATTTTAAGACACCAAAGAGGATGACATCATTGGCCACAGGCATATTACAACTGATGACATCATCTTTGTTGCATGGCTGTAAAGCTGCTTGGATTTGTTTGGGATCACACACACACACACACACACACACACACACACTGGTACCTCAGATAAAGAGGACTGCAGTGGCTCAAGTAGCTAAAACGCTGACTGGGAGGTGGAAGGTCAGCAGTTCAATTCCCGAGCACTTTGTCCCAGCTCCTGCCAACCTAGCAGTTCGAAACCAAGAAATTGCAAGTAGATAAATAGGGACCACTTCGGTGGAAAGGTAACAGCGTTCCGTGTGCTCCGGTGTCTAGTCATGCCTACCATATGACCACGCTGGCTCTTCAGCTTTGAAACAGAGATGAGCACTGAACCCTAGAGTCAGATACAACTGGCTTTCGAGCAAGGGAAACCTACCTCAGATAAAGTCCAATTCAGATAAAACCCGATTCAGATAAAGTCACGGTTTTCATGCACACGTGATACATCGCATAAAGTCTAAAACTGCTTAAAAAATGGACGTTATCCAAGGTATTTGGTATAGGAACCTTGGATAAAGTCCATTTTTGGACGTTATCCGATCCATCGCCCATTTGATTTGGATAAAGTCCAAAATTGGATAAAGTCCAAACTTGTGGAATGGAGTTTGGACTTTATCTGAGGTTCTACTGTATAACACAACTGAACTGACTCAGTGAGGGCAACTGAGAAACTGAAGAGACTGTATCTGCTTTGTGATACAGTTATTTGCACTGTATATACTTGCACCCATTTGCTTCCTGAGTAAACCTGTTTTGAGTTTGTCACCTGCACCATGACCTGTCTGCCTGTTTTCTCACAAGAGAGAGGACCACCTTGCCAGGTGCACACCCCTTGCTGGCCGCTGCATGCCACTCTTCTAACCACTCACATCCACACATTTATCGCTTGCATATTGCTAAAGCCATCTAGCCAGACATGCCTGAAGGAATTGATGGTGAGGTAAAGCCTGTGTCATTACTTCATGTTTCACTTTGTCTTTTCCCTGTCTCTGAGGTCAATGGCTCTGACATTACTTATGCTTACTGCAGCATCAATGAGGAAGAGGATTAGGCTCAGCAGGCTTTGTGCCACCATGTCCATTGGGTTTACAATGTCCCGTGCGACAGGGAAATTGGAGAACTTTGTTTTCTCACTTCACCCTAATTATATTGATTGAATCAGTTAAAATTTCAGACTAGCTTAATATGATTCCTGATGACAAAGGAGGTTTCCAACCATGGGAATCTGGGGACATCAGAGTAATGTGTCTGCCAAGCTAAATTTCACCTCCAGGCATAATACAGTAGTCATCAGGGCAATCTAACTGTGTGTAAACTACCATTTCCTAGATCATCAAAGTGCAATACTGTTTGTACATTTGAGGGATGTTATCACCAATTAAAATACCACTTTCTATCCACCATTAGAGCATTGCTGGTGCTGGTGCTGGTGCTGATGCCACCACTGCCAAGGAATGCCTGAGACAAGCTGGCAGTATAATGGAAGACCCTTAACCAGAGGTTAAGTATATGCCTAGGGTTTTCATGTACTTAACCTCTGCTATAGTTAGCTTTTGGATCCCATTTTCACAAACTGAGTTTCTAAAGAGGGAAGGATTTTTGTGGTAGAGGATTGATGAGGAATTCCCAAGGCTGTGATCTTTCTGATTGCACAGAGTAACACTGGATACTCCTAAACTTTTAATGTTAGTTGTCTGAAAATGCTGTGGGATAATATGCTGATAATGATGAAATGGAAGGGGAAAAAACCTTGGATAGTCAATGAGTGAAAACTCCCAGAAATCATTGAAAATCAAACCAAATAATGATCAGGCCAGGGTAGCTGACCATCTTCAGTTCTTCAGGTGTCATATCTGATTATGAATATTGACAATCATCATAGCAATCAGCCATGAAGATTGTCCTTGAAACAATATAATGCAGTGGCCTTCCATTTGCCTTCCATATTGCAGCGTGACACCCATACCACTGATTCAGTTCCATGAGTCACTTTCTGGTCCTGAGCCCCTTTGGAGCACAAAGTCCTCCTTAGCCCCAGGCCAGTATTGATGAAGCTGCTCCCCTCCATCAAGATGGATTCAAGTGGGATTCAATCCACTTGAGGACCATAATTTTCAGTTAAAGTTGTAAAAACATACTTCCATTCATTATATAGAAATTTAGAAAATACCTGCCTTATTTGCACATTGTTATTTTTGCATATTAGTACATACCCATGAATGTCCATGTTTTCAGACTTACCATTTTAATCCTAATGTATTGTGTAAACCTAGGCATAGACAGTTATGAAAAAAACTTTTCCCAGGACATGTGTGTGTTTTCAAGTTTTTGTATGTGTCCATGAAAGAGAATAAAGGTCTCTATTAGATGATCTCTTGACCATCTACTAGATGGTCTCTACTAGGACTGCAGTGGCTCAAGTGGCTAAGACACTGACTGGGAGGTGGAAGGTCAGCAGTTTGATTCACAAGTACTGCAGGATGGAATGAGCTCCCGTCTTTATCCCAGCTCCTGCCAACCGAGCAGTTCGAAAGCATGAAATTGCTAGTAGATACACAGGGACCACTTCGGTGGGAAGGTAACAGCGTTTCGTGCGCTCCGGTGTCTAGTCATCCCTGCCACATGACCACGGAAATGTCTGCAGAAGCAGACAGTGCTGGCTCTTCGGCTTTGAAACAGATGAGCACTGAACCCTAGAGTCAGATACGACTGGCTTTCGAGCAAGGGAAACCTACTAGATTATCATATTTAAGTGCATCACAATGGTGTTCAATTCTCTTTTAATTTCCTGTTTATGTATATGTCTCTATCCCCACTAACAGTATGTAAATATGGGTTGATAGACATGAATGTGGACTATCATTTAAAGACTGTTTCTACTATAGGTTTGAGTTCATCTTCTATTCTTATAAAAGTATGTTTATTTTTGTGACTCATACTTTTGATACCAGCTACCTCTACATTTATTCAATATACAGGATATCACAACTTGCTGAAAACAACAGAGAAATGGAGGAACACTTTCAAATGAAATGGAAAAGTTCAATCTCTTCTCTTCTGCAAATGTCAAGTTCACAACCAGAAAACGGCTTCTGAGTGCATTTTTAACTGGTGTGAAGTGACAGATTGCAGAGATTGCTTTTGGAAATGCTGCAGAGCTCTTCTTTTTACAAGACTGAATGGTTCTCAGGCAATTGCTGGGATTTTTCCTTGTGCTTTTCTTTTTCTTAGAAAATTTGTTAGGAATTGAGGATTGTTGCCCCCAGTTACAGAAAATGAGAAGCATAAAGGTGGTAACTTCTGATGAAGTAACTATGTTACCTTCACACTATGGCTATAAGATGGAGTGGTTTGACTCCCTCTTCTTTCAATTTCTGCTTGGACACTTCTTTTAAATGTGTTTCCTGCTGCTTGCTTGTGCTTATGCATACATATGGTCTAAAGCAAGGGTTCCCAACCTTTTTATGCCATGGGCCGGACCATGCCCCCCTGGAATCAGACACATTTACAGCTGTCGTAAATGCTGCCACTACTGCATTTACAACAGTCATGAGCATGTTTGTCCATGTGCAGTATGTTTTACAGATGTTGCAAATGCATCCTCTTACACTTTTGTGTGTCATGGTGGTACGGACCACATGAAATGGTGTCATAGGCCATGGGTTGGGAAACCCTGGCGTAAAGTATGCCATAACAGCACAGAAGAGGATTTTTTTTTTTGTAATTGATGAAATACTCATTATGTTTTCTGAGAACACACAAAATATATAATTCAAAGTAAAATAATAGCCTTTGGAGTCACTACTTAGGTGATGAAAAGGAAGAACTGGGAGTGCTTCTCAACAGGGAGGCAGCATACCCATTTTTGGGAAAGAAAGTCCTCAACTTAAAGTATTGTCCTGACCAAGTCTTATTTAGAAACATGGGGTTGTTTAAAGTCCTTGTCATTGCACAAAAATAAAACAACACATAATGATGAATTACTTGAGCTGTTAAGTTTATTTTTCCTTATAAGAATCGCCATAGAGTTTTCTAGGTATTCTCAGAAGTGTTTTACTAGTGCCTGCTTCTGGTGTTGCTCTCTACTTTGTAGTTTGCCCAAAGTTGCACAGGTGGTAATCAAATAACCCCATTATCCACACACATGAGCTCCCTATGATATTGGATGACACTTCTTCCAGAAGGCTCAATGGGGATTCAAACCCCTGCAGCCAGCCACTCCAGCACACTGAGCTGTGCCAGCTCATCCCATGCCTACATAAACATCTTCTTCAGCGTCCAGGCCAGATGTGAAACTGGCAAAATGAATTTTCCATCTTTTGGAAAATTTGTCTCGTAGTTGCTTTCGCTTGACCAAAATGGCCACCGCACTCTTTGCAGCCCCCCCAACCCGGACTCAGACATCCGGGTGAGTTAGGGGGCATGGCCACCCCTCTATAAAAGGGGTGGCCACGAGGCAGTCGAGCTGCCATTTTAGAAATAGCGACGGAGAGGAGAAGTTTTCTCCGTCGCTGTTTGTTTGAGTCTTTGGCTGTTTAGCCCTTGGTCCTTCCCGGCTGGGAAGGAAGGATTCGCACAGAGCCTTTAGCTTGCTGGCTGCTCTGTGCTTTTTTGTGCTAGGTTTTCAATCCCTGGAAAGGGATCTTGCTCTTTCTTCAAGATATGCCTCCCAAACGGAAGGCCTCGGCGATGAAACCGCAGCCAAAGGGGAGGACTTTTTTGGGCCCTGCGCAGGACGGGGGGCAGCCTTCAGGTCGGAGGACCAGGGCTGCGCCCCCGCGGCAGGGCACTACCCCAGCTCTACCCACCGATAACAGGTGGGGTGATGCAGGCTGGTGCTTGGCAACCGGCCTTGGCTGGCCAGCCTCCGGCCGGCCCCTCAGGGGCTTTGGCCCTCGGCCCGCAGTTGCCGGTCATGGGTCAGGACAGCGGGGGAGGGCCTGGTGTGGGTGCGCAACCCGTTCCTCCTCTGGCCCCTCATGGGCCGGAGTTTTGGGCATGGCCCTATTCTGGCCCAGGCTCTCACTTTGGTGTTCCTTGTCAAATGCCTGGTGGGCCTTCCGGCCCACCCGGCCCGCCTTATGCTGGGGGATCTGTGGCAGTGGATGCGTTACTAACACATTTAGCTGTGCTAGAGGCATCCTTGGGGATTGCACACAACTCTATGGGAGGAGGCCCTTCTCTCTCTGCTGGGGGCCCTTCGTGTCCACCGGCTACCTCGACGGCTGCCACACTGCAACAGGCGGCCAGCCGGGTTGAGCTGCTTGAGACGCTCCGGCCTGCGCCTGCCGGTGTCTCGCAGCTCCCTGTTTGTCTGATTCCGGTCGCGAGCTCCGACGCCCGCCGTGGGCCGAAACCCCCAGTGGGGGCGGCTCACGGGGGTGCACCTAGTGAGTATCAGGTTCAAATTAATGCACCCACATCACAGCCCACTTCCAGTGGTGGGGTTCAGTGGCCCTGGCCTCGTCAAGTCGAGGCGAGTGGGCATCAGTTACCAGCCTATCCCAGTGCCCCTTGGTTTCATAATGGCACCTCATTGAGGGTGGGGGTTTCCGCCCCCGGGCAGTGCCAGGCATTGCAGGGGCTGTCCAGGTCCCGCTGCGTATGCCCCGTGTACCTAATGTGCCGGTGACGGCTTTGCCGACGGCTGGCTATTCCTTGCCCCTTGGTGATCATTTGTCCCAGGTCATGAGGGAAAAGATTTGGCCGGGGGAGTACGTGGATATATTCTCCCTATTGAACCGTGAGCCCACTAAGGAGGAGAGAGAGGGACAGGACGACAGAGACAAAGAGCTGTCCCGTCGGCGTAAGCCACCGCGCACCTGGGCCAACTGGTTGCCGGCATATCTTATTTATATGGCGGTGTACCTTAGGGCCCAGCCTGATCTGGCCATTCCTATGGTCCAATATTTGGACAATATTTACAGGGCAATGGTGGATTTCCCTAGCCCATCATGGTTGGCTTACGATGAGGAATTTAGAATGAGGGTGCCCTTGCACCCAGAGATGAGATGGGATGAGCCCTGTCAGAAATTGTGGCTCTTGTACATGACCCCCACGCGTCCGGCGCCTGGGGATAGGTACCATTGTGGCCATGCCGTGCAGTGAGCTGCTCCAACACAGGCTTCCCGCCAGCCGGCGGGGCAGGGGGTTCCAGCCCGCTTGCTGTGTTGGAGCTTCTCGGCTAATGGCGTGTGCAATAAGCGGCAGTGCTGATATAAACACAAGTGTCCATCTTGCGCTGGCCCCCACGCCGCCGCTGCATGCCCACGGGCCGGTGGGTCACGGGGCAGAGGTAGAGGTGGACAGGGAGCGGGCAGAGCTTCTGCTGATGGAGCTAGCCAGTCAAAAGGCCCCCTCCCCAGTTAATGTGTATATGTTGGAGCGATGGCTCTCAACTTACCCTAGGCGGGAGGACGCGAGGTACCTCCTGGAGGGTTTCCAGTGGGGCTTCCGTATCCCATTCAAAGGAGTGTGGGGACCCCAAGATGCCCCAAATTTACTTTCTCTGAAGGGTAGGGAGGAGGTGGCTGCCCTGAGTATTGCCAAAGAGGTAGAGGCCAAGAGGGTAGCGGGCCCCTTTTCTGTACCACCCTTCCCCAACCTGAAGGTCTCCCCTCTGGGGTTGGTACCCAAAAAGGCCCCGGGGGAATTTCGTTTAATCCACCATCTATCGTACCCGGCGGGTTACTCTGTCAATGATGCTATTCCTGATGACCTTTGTTCGGTCAGGTATACGTCTTTTGACCAAGCCCTACGGATGGTGCGCTCTTGTGGTCCTGGTGCCCTCCTGGCAAAATGTGACATTAAATCGGCATTCCGATTGTTGCCAGTGCACCCGGGGGACTTTGAGCTATTGGGTTTTAGATTCCAAGGGAAGTTTTATGTAGATAAGGCCATGCCTTTTGGCTGCTCTATTTCATGTTCAGCATTCGAACGTTTTAGCACTTTCCTTCAGTGGGCCTTTGTTCGCAGGTCCGGGTCTCGGTCTGTAGCCCATTACCTCGATGACTTTTTGTTCGGGGGTGAACGGGGCTCGGACACGTGCACGCGTCTCCTCACTACATTTCAGATGCTAATGTGGGAACTGGGTGTCCCTTTAGCGCCCGAAAAGACCGAGGGCCCATCCACTACGCTCTCATTTCTGGGTATTGAAATTGACACGGTCGCACAGGCATCCCGGTTACCCATTGACAAGGTCACCCGGATCTCCGTGATGATTTTGGCCTTGCTGGCCAAACGTAAAGTGTCACTTCGTGAGCTTCAGGTACTACATGGCCATCTTAACTTTGCCTGCAGGGTGGTCACGCCTGGCAGAGCATTTGCGTGGCGCCTATGTGATGCCATGTCTGGCCTGTCAAGGCGCCATCATAGGGTCCGACTGACTAGGGGCATGAGGGCTGACCTTTTGGTTTGGCTCAAATTCCTGTGGGAATTCCATGGGGTCTCCTTTTGGAGATCCGACCTTTTGGTTTCCCCTAGGTTCCAAGTACAGTCGGATGCCTCCGGCTCCCTGGGATGTGGGATTTACTTTGAGGGGAGGTGGGCTTATGGCCAATGGCCTCCAGCATGGCGGGGCACGGATCGCCTCCGTGATCTTACATTCCTTGAGTTCTTTCCAGTCCTGGGAGCTTTGATGCTATGGGGCGAGGAGTGGGCCGACTCAGTGGTCCATTTTTGGTGCGACAATGCTGTGGCAGTGCACATTGTTAACGCTCAGACATCTAAATCACCCAGGGTAATGGTGTTGGTCCGCCAGTTTGTGTTACGTAGCCTACGCCTTAATGTGCTTTTTAAGGCCAGACATGTACCAGGTATTAATAATGATATTGCAGATGCTTTATCCCGCCTTCAGATCCCCCGGTTCCGTGCCTTGGCTCCGGAAGCAGAGGAATTCCCCTCGCCACTCCCGGCCGAGATTTGGACATTTGGCAAGGAGAGGTGAACCGGGCGATCGGCATGTCTTTGGCGCCCCGCACGCATAAGGCGTATCACCATGCTTTCGTTCAATTTAGAACTTTTTGCATGCAACTTCAGTTGCCCGAAGTGTGGCCCATTCCAGTGGAACAAGTTTTACAATTTATGGTTTATTTACACAGTCAGGGCCTAGCTCCCCACACTATAGCATCCAGGCTGTCAGCACTGGCATTCATGGCCAAGGTGAGGGGTTTTGCTGACTGCATGAATGATTTCCGCATATGACATGTTTTGGAGGGGTGGACACGGGAACGTGGCCGCTGCCCGGACACTTGCCACCCAATTTCTCCAGGGGTGCTTACCCACCTTGCACGAGGCTGGCATAACCTGTGTTTTGATAAGTATGAGGCGGCTCTTTTTCACGCGGCTACCACGGTGGCCTTCTTTGGAGCGCTCCGCATCAGTGAGTTGGTACTACTGTCTAAGGCGGATGCGACTCGTAAGGCACTGGAACTCGATGATGTCTATGTTTCAAATGAGTGGGCTCAGTTGAGGATACGGTCCTCAAAAGTTGATCAGCACGGCGTAGGCAGTGGAGTTAGACTGCTACGATGTTCCATTGCAGACATCTGTCCGGTTGGTGCCCTACAGGAGTTCTTGGCAGTGCGTGGCATGCACCCATTTTTCTGCCACCAGGATGGGTCTCCCCTTACTAAATTTCAATTTTGGAAGGTGACCGGTAAGGCACTATCCAGTGTTGACCTCCCCGGGGGCTCGTTACGGCACCCATTCATTTAGGATAGGTGCTGCATCAACTGCGGCTGCATTTGGGTACTCTGAGGCTGATATACGCCGTATGGGAAGATGGGGATCTGTACGTTTTGCTTTATATGTTCGCCCTCTTCAGGTATGAGTACCAGTTAAGTCACTGTTCTCTTTTTTCTTTTACAGACCCTGTGTGTTCCCACACACCGGTGGCAATATGGCTGGTGGGCCACAGTTACGTGCACTGGGCAGCGCAGTATGCTGCGGCGACAGGGTGGGGACCCCAGCTTGGACTGCATGCATCCGCACGCATACGTTGGTACAGTAAGTGCGGAATGAGATGGCGGGAACTGTTGCCATTCCTGTTTTCCATCAGGGATGCTGAACCGCCTGATGTCCCTGTACTGCACCTCGGGGGCAATGACCTCGCCCAGGTCACTGGTCTTTCTTTAAAATTCACGATTTGCAGTGACCTAGCTTATTTGCATTATGTGTGGCCGTCCACAAGGCTGCTATGGTCGGACATCATACCGCGTCATTCTTACAGGGGAGGTATTGACCTCTGTGCCCTTGACCGCGCTCGCCGCTCGGTGAACAGGGCGGTTGCCCGGTTCTTGGCAGACAAGGGTTTGGGGATAGTCATCCGACACCCCACCATTAGCTTACAAAATTATGATCTTTATGCAGGGGATGGGGTCCACCTGTCGGCTAGAGGTATGAACCTCTTTTTGGAAGATTTGCAAGCAGGCCTGTTGACTGAGCTGACGGTCTGGGGGGGGCGGTGAGTCTTCATTGAAGCCTCCCCGTGTGGCGGGTAGCACTGGTAAGGTAAATATTTATGACCCATAGGTATCCGGCAGGTTCGCAATTGACTGGCCAACACTTAGACAGGTACAGGTGTAATAACGTTGACCGGTCAACGACGAACCAGGCAAGGGGTGATGGCAGGAGCTTTTCAGCATGCATCACCCCGTGATTTGACGGATACACGTCAGAGGGTGGGGTCAGTAGATAGTTTATTGACTCCGGCCAACAATTTGTTTGTGTCATCAAACAAATTGATACAAATGGATACATTGTAGCCAATTGCCATTGGCAATTTTGGGAGGAACCTTACCAGTGTTACTGTGGCCTGCTTGCCTTAAGAATTATAATTGGATGAATACCAATTGAAAGTTATAATTCGGACTAGGGCATTATTCAATAAAAGTGGCCCAATGCCTTTATCCATATACCGGTGTCTGAGTCTTTCTTTGGGGGGTGCGCCTGCAATGAAAGCGCAGCGCCAAAATGGCCGCTGCACTCTTTGCAGCCCCCCCGGACTCAGACATCCGGGTGAGTTAGGGGGTGTGGCTACCCCTCTATAAAAGGGGTGGCCACAAAGCAGCCGAGCTGCCATTTTAGAAATAGCGACGGAGAGGAGAAGTTTTTCCCTCCACCCCCTCCCTAGTGAACAGTGTGATATTTTGGTCGCTTCGGGGCTGGGTGGGAATTTTTGGCCTGAACCTACAATTGGCCCTTGGGTTCTGGCTTTTTTGCCCATCCCACACTGTTGCTAGTGTTTGACATAGGGGTTTTGTTCTTGACTTTGGTCACTTGGGCGGGTAGCACTGGTAAGGTAAATATTAATGACCCATAGGTATCCGGCAGGTTCGCAATTGACTGGCCAACACTTAGACAGGTACAGGTGTAATAACGTTGACCGGTCAATGACGAACCAGGCAAGGGGTGATGGCAGGAGCTTTTCAGCATGCATCACCCCGTGATTTGACAGATACACGTCAGAGGGTGGGGTCAGTAGATAGTTTATTGACTCCGGTCAACAATTTGTTTGTGTCAACAAACAAATTGATACAAATGGATACATTATAGCCAATTGCCATTGGCAATTTTGGGAGGAACCTTACCAGTGTTACTGCGTCCTGCTTGCCTTAAGAATTATAATTGGATGAATACCAATTGAAAGTTATAATTCGGACTAGGGCATTATTCAATAAAAGTGGCCCAATGCCTTTATCCATATACCGGTGTCTGAGTCTTTCTTTGGGGGGTGCGCCTGCAAAGATTATCAGACACAATGTGGCTATTGCCAGGCCAGGGGTATGCCCAATTGTGGTTCAAAAATACCAAAGTCTTTGAGGAGGCCTTTTTTGTGTACCACATAAATAAACTAAAATAACTTCTTTTTAAAAATACAACTCCAGCTTTCATTTAACTGAATCTAAAACAGCTCAAAGGCTTTTTGTTTCAGACAACTTTATGATACATGGAATAGTATGCCACTGTGTATTTTAGAGACAGTGGAAGTTCCATATTAGACATAATTCTTTAGGGTTTACAATTAGGAATATGAGAAACTGTGGAATACTGTGTCTGATCTATCCATCCCAGCATTTTTCAACAATAACTTTGCACTGCACCCTAGAGTCAGATATGACTGGCTTTCGAGCAAGGGAGACCTTTACCTAATGTCTACTGCTCTCTTCATCTTTCATTGCAATTAACTGATTTGCACCAAAGTCTGTGTAAGTGCTGAAGCAGTGGGACATCTCATGGTGACTGTTGTCAGTGATTGAAAAGCAACCAGAGACATAATCCTTGCTTTATGCAAGTTGTGAGGCAGTGTACTTTTGTAATATCAGCTCCTGGCAAAGGCAAAATGCAGAGTGCAGTTGCACACATGACCTGCTGGTAGTCTCCCCACAAGTTACTGATTGTTCATTGTGTGGAGAAAATTTCGGACACGGTTGGCTGTTGGCTTGATTCAACATGGCTATGCTCTTCTGTCCTTATGCATCTATACTCTTATGTTTTCATGTGTGTAATAGTTGTATTACTCATTGCCTAGCTTTCCATTCATATACATAAATGCAAGCCAGACTTTTCCTATCCTTTACTTCTGCACACATCAAGTCTACTTATATACATATATGTACACTTATAAATACACAAATATGTGTGTATATAATTTTTTTAACACATATAACATTTATAGAGATTACAAGATATTTAAAATATTTGCTTAACAGCACTGGAAAGTATTTAGGTAGGTGGTTAACATGTAAAAATAATAATTTTCAATTAAGCTGTTTTTAAAAATGATATAAAAATAATTCACTTCTAGAACAGTACAATACATTCTGCCTTATCACATATAAGTAATTCAAGGAAAACGGTGCAAGTTGAGTTTTCAGTACACATAGGGCAAAGCATTTCTTTAAATTTTAAATAGTTTTATTTTCCTTCAAGCCAGTGGCAAGCAGCCCTCTCACAGGGAAGAGTGCGATTTTGGATTTTTTAAACTTTTTCATCAGTATTCCTGGGATTTTTGCAGCATTCTTCAGGTTCTTGGACCATTCTTTGGCACAGTGGATGATGGGACATGTTGGAATCCATTTTGTCCTTGCTTCCATCCAGTAATTGTTTACAGTAGCTTGTACAAAATGCACTTAGCAGACTTCGCATAGAGGCTAGGACGCGAGACTATCGCTTGGAATATTTTACCAATTTATACTGAGATTTCCCTGAGGAAAGGGCTTATACCCTTTGTAATGTATTTAGCCTTTAGACAATGATTTCTTAAACTTCTGTCTGTTTCCTTGACTTTGCCCTGAAGTCTGTGCTCTTACAGTACAATGTATCTCTATGGAAATGACGTTGTACGAGGCATCGCGGCAAGGATTTGGACATTGTATGAGGCATCGCGGCTAGGATTTTGCATGCCTCATACAAAGTCCAAATCCGTATACTTGTGGAACCAAGTTTGGACGTTGTATGAGGTATCACTGTAGTTTCATTTTTGTTTCTGCATTTCAGCTTTTGTAACTTTTCAGTGGAATTCTGTTGTATTCCTTGAAATGAAAAGATGTTTTTTTACAGCCTCATTGTTTGTCATATTGACTGCTAGATCTTCAGAAGGGTTTGCAATAACCCTCCTTCTCCCGTCCCCCACTTTTTTTGCTTTAAAATAGTTTTATTTCTGGTTCCAAACATGTCATCCCAACCTGTCCTCCATGTCTTGCCTTGCTGTTTGGCAGGTGATTAAAAAACTAGCTTCAGTAGCATGTTTAACTGCTTTTCCCAGTATTTATTTATTTTTGTATAAAAATGCACATTCAGGCTCAGATTTATACTGTGTTCTGTTACCATGACTCCCTTGTGCTTCAGCATTTTTCTTTTCTCCTTTCAGTCTGTGCTAATTATTTTAATTGACTGAATAATATTAGAACAGGAAACAGCACCTCTGCAGATAAAAATCCCTCTGTTCTTTCAAATAGCCTAGAGCCAGAGAAACTCCTGAAACAAATCCCCTTACTTTTAAAATAAATGCATTATTAAAAAAAATGTATTTGGCTAAAAAAGAAGTATCACCCAAGCATCTAACTATTCTTTACAGGATTGTTTAAGTGTGCTTTTTTAAAAAAAAATCCACTGCAGAGTTAAATTGGGTAAAGATGTCATATTCTGAGAATGACTGATTGATTGTGTTCATGTTCTAGGAAATATAAACAGGTTTTATTTCTAAGTTTTATAGTATTGCAACAGACCCATCTGTCCTGGATATTTGTGTATGATCACATTATGAGACCTGCATTAGGAGCAAATATCATCTTCTTCCTCTTTATTATGCAAGTGGTGTGCAGGGCAATTTTCCGCACAACAGATGTAGCTAAGTAGTTGGGATCATGTCATGACTCATTCATTTAAAGACAATCTGCTGTGGTAATGTACAGATACTTTGTGGTGGAAAATATAATAAAGGAAGAAGGTAGTGTTTTAACTAAAGTTACAGCTACTCTGACTTGAAATCACATCACTGACACTCTTCCGGAAGGGAAAAGGTAATCTAGTTGGTAGCTGTGCTAGTCTATTGTAGCACAAGAGAAACTTGATGTCTTGTAACACTTTTAAGAATACTTATTTGGTTGATCTGTGTTTCACACGTCAGTTTGATGTGGCAGATCGAAGCATCATCTCCCACTGTTTTGATCCTGTGCCAGTCTCATCCAGGGCCTCAAGAGCTTTGCCTTAACTGGTCTTCCCATCTGGTTACTAGGCCTTCCTATTGGTTGCTTTATGTCAAGTGGTATCAAGTGGCTTTTGTCCACCTGCCATCTTTAAAGTGGTACAAATGTCTTGCAAACTCGATGTTGACACTTGTATGCACCTGATCTTATGTGTAGTTCTTCATTTGATATTCAATCAACCCACTGTAAGTGTAGCATCCTTCACTCGACTGTTCTTTGTGTTACAATTTTTTGTTGTTGTCAGATTTTGTAGGTGCTTATGTTTCACTGCCATATAATAAAGCAGGCAGAATGGTGGTGTTGACGAGTTCAGCCCATACTTTTCTCATATTTGTATCACTAAGCACATGTATTATGCTTTTAAAAGTTGCCCATGCTGGTTGCCTTCTTCTTGAAATTTCTTTTGTTAGATCATGCCTTAGGCTAACCTCTTGCCCAAGGTATACATATGAGTCAACATCTTCTATTATCTCATTTTCACATCTCATATCTATGACATTTGTGAAGGCATTCCATATATATTAAGTTTTTGACATATTGATCTTCAGGCCGATATTTTGACTTTCAACGTCAACTCTTTGAGCATATAGTTTGTTTCTTCTACTGATTCTGATATTAATACTATATCATCAGCGAAGCAAAGTACTCGCCATTTATATGAATTCCCTTTTCCTCCCATGTCAAATTGTGCATTGCTGATTCTAAGATGACAGTTAACAACTTTGGACTGATCATATCCCTCTGATGGACTCCTCCTGATTTGTGTTGTGCATCCCTTATACACTTCTTTGGGAAGGCTGATATAGCATGGACCGATTCCTTGACAGCGTTGGTTTAAACAGAGTGAATTAACTGGGGGGAAAAAATTAATCTTAGAGGTGCTAAAGTACTTCAGGTTTTACAATCTCCAACATAATTTGCAGTTCTGTGGAGAAGACACATTTGCATTTGTGTCAACTGTGTGCCTGGTCATGTGTACAGTTTAGCAATGGAGATGCACTCCAGCACCTCATCAATTAGCCACAATTGGACATGGCAACTTACCCAAACTTTCTGTGAATACCTATAGGATTCACGCCAGAAATTTTCCAAAGATCTGGTTTAGTCTTGAGTGACTCAAGGTAAATGACTGGCTAAAATGATTGGTAATGAGTGTTGCCGTTAAGGATGGTCAAGAATAATTCAATCAAGAGTGCTTGATTTTGTGAGTACTAGTGTCCAAATTTAAAAGACAGGATCAACTATGGTGGGTATAGCCTTCATCTAACCTGGATGTATTTTCCCTACTGTAATACCCTATAGCATTGGGAAGTACAGTGGAACCTCGTACAACAATTGCCCATACAGCCACAAAATTGCATAACAATTAGGTTTGGGGGGGAAATGGTGTCCTGCATAAATATTTTCCCTATGGAAAAAACCGCACAATTATTTTTCAATGGGAAAAACTGCTTAGTGAAACAAATTGTTGTACGATGCATCCCATAGGGAAAGTTGATATACGATTCATGTATCGTATATTAATTGTTTCATACAACAATGAGCCCCATGGAACATATTAAAATCATTGTATGAGGTACCACTGTATATGGACATAACCTAATTACCCATGTGAAACTTATTCCATGGGAACTTTCTGTGGCTATGCTTGTTTCTAACTGGTATTTTGGCATAAAGCACTTAAAAGGAAAAAGATGTGGCTCCATCTGGAGAGCTACTACTAAGGCATTCCCATATAATAGTATACAATATGATATTAATATTCAAGTGATCTAGTTATTTCTTGTCTTTTAAATTATCTATACATGACTGTTTTGCAACCTACCTGCACCAGAGGTTATTTAATATTCCACTGAGAAATACTTCATTTAGTGGTTGTGGTTTCCCTTTGCTCGAAAGCCAGTCGTATCTGACTCTAGGGTTTAGTGCTCATCTCTGTTTCAAAGCCGAAGAGCCAGCACTGTCTGCTTCTGTAGATGTTTCCATGGTCATGTGGCAGGCATGACTAGACACCAGAGCACATGGATAACTGTGTATATATTAATAAAAGTTTTTAAGGAGCCCACGTATTTTCTTTCTTATTATCATTTTTCTGGAACATTTGTTACATCTTCAGAACATAACTTTTACATAGAATTCAATGCACCAAATTCTATCCTAAACCAGTTCTCTCTCCTCCCCCTTTTAAAGAAAGTTTTCTTTCATATGAAGCATACTTACAATCATCTGCAGAATAAAATGCACATGTTAAAGTCTTTGAGCTATAAGGCTCTATTATTTGCCTCTGAATTATTAAAAAAAATAAAATGAAATAATCACTAAATTGTAGGAGGAAGTCTATTTATCAGTCAAGGTCCACCCCCCACCTTTTTTTCAAGACATATAGGTATTTGGCCCCAGGCCGTCCGAACCTATCTGCAAAGAAAACAACACACACTTATTTTGGAGAGGAAAATGCTGCTTGCTTTTCGAACCCAAGTGATCAGGATTTGCTATGCTCACACTGTCTAGATCAGTCGTTCCCAAATTGGGCTCCACGCCCCACAGGGGACTTCAATTCCCAGAAGCCTAAGTCAGTATATTGGCTGATCAGTGCTTTGAGGAATTGACTTAGGCTTCTGGGAAATGGAGTACAAAAACCAAAGTTTGGGAAACACTGGTCTAGATCCACTGACCTAAACTACCACAAGAGATGTGTGCTGTTCAGCTCTCCTACCAAAGAACTGCAGCTGCAACCAATTTGCTATGGCTTGCCAATATCCATTAATCATATATCTTGGCCCCCAGTTGGAGAAGTCAATCTCATCTGCCTGAGAGATGAATATCAATTTAAATGAGATATCTGGATGCTCCATGACTTTACCATCTGGCCAACTACCCTACTCTTTTTTTTGCCTTGTGATTTTTGTTTATTTATTTATTTGAATTTATATTGCCACCCCGTCACCATGGTGACTCACAAATACAACCATCACATAACAATAAAAAGGAACCTCAAACTTTTAAAAACTGTTAAAACCATTATGTCTGTGATGTTCATGTTTCATGGATGTCTGGCTGCATTTCACAGCTGCTTTTTGAGGAAGCCCAACCATATAACCTGGATGATGAGGTAGTAGCTATGGATCAGTTGCAAGTCCACAATTCATAGAAAATATTTGGTCCAGTCCCTTCGTTGTTGGTAAATCATATCCCCCTAGTTTGAAAATAATAACATCAGGAGAACCTTTCTATTTTAGCTGGTGTCATGAAAAGGAAATAAATTGGAGCATGTGCATGTCCCTCAACCTCATCCATGTGATGCATGTCATTCTGTCTAAACTGAGATGTTGTCCCCCGCCACTGAATGCCTTGTATCACAGTGGACAATGTTGTGGCTGAGTAGGTGTACCTGGGAACTGAATGAGAGGAAATGTTAGGATTGCATTTTGGGCTCTTGGATGTAACATTTGTAGGTCCTCCAAAGCTCATCTGTCTTTCTATTTTATATGGTCAGAAGGCATGCTCAAAATGGCCACCTCAGTGGCTGCTCCAGTTGAAAAGGAGTTAGATGCCAAATCCTGAGGTGGGTAGCCTGCCCATGCTAGTGTTACCTGGAGTATTCCAGTGAATTGGTAACAGATCAGTGGCAATCTTCACCTCCCCCACCTGTGCACAGGCCTGTGCTGGTGCTCCAAATTATCAGGATGGGTTGCTGCATGACTCTACGGAGAACTCATAATTTAAAGGTCCACACCATCTCGGCAATTTCCGCTTTGGTTCCTCTCACAGGCTTCCCTCTGCCCTGTGAGAGAAAGTCCACTGCTTCGGCAGCAGTGTGGAGATAATCTTTCTCCCACAGGGCCGCTGCTGAAGCACTTCGGACTTTCTCCCACAGGGCAGAGGGGAGCCTGTGAGAGGAGCTGAAGTGGAAACTGCCAAGATGGTGTGGCTCTTTAAATTATGAGTTCTCCATAGAGGCACATGGACGTTGTACCAGCAATTTGGAGCCCCAGCACAGGCCTGCCTGTGCAGTGTTGTAGGTTGGCTCTGGTTGCATGGACATGGCAAGAGGAGCTCACACCTGGATCCATGGCACAGGTGCTTGGTCTTCAATGCAAGTCTAGGGCACCATCCTTGAAGGAAATATCCCACTTCTGCACCACCCTCCCATGCATTACATTCTTGGACCTCATTACTAACTCCTCAGATTGAAAGGCCCTGAAAAAGGCCAGTGTATACAGTGTCTTAAATAAGGATCTACTTGGTTAAGATGTAATATCAACACACAAAGAGCTGTTCTGTCTTCTGTTCTTTAACCAATTTTCTATGGAAAAAGGGAAGATGGAAGAAGGTGTGAGTGAAAATATGAAAGGGCTACAAGTGGAAGATAACATCACCATGTCAATCGGTAAATAACATTGAATTTTACTGTGCTTCATCCCAGGTAATTGGGTATACTGTAAGGAGTATTCATACCTGAGAGCTGTCACTTCAACCCTTTAAAAGATATGGAATTTTGGGTCAAGTTACACAATGTGTGTGCATGTGCAGTGCAGTGCTCAAGAGGCTGCTTTACAATTTTATGTCTCTGAGATTCAAAAATATGACTTCACTCAGTAGCAAAACATGCTGAAAGACACTAGCAGATTTGTTTCTTACTGAACAATAGGGTAAAAGACTATCTGAAAAACTTGACTGATATCTTGGATTTTATAAAGACTAAACTTTTCATATGTATCTGCACTATATACAGTTTACAATGAAGGTCCATTCCAACAGCCTCCGTTGTAACCTGAAAAAATTGTAAACTGAAACATCCATAGGGATGCATTGAAAAATAAAAAATGGTCCTGAATTGATTGTTGTAAACCAGGAAAAAAACACTAAAATTTTTAAAACCGGGATGGCATTTCCATAGGATTTGTCGTTGTAAACCGCCACAAACTTAAACCAAGGCGGTTGTAACCCGAGGCTTTACTATAGTTATACTGATTTCATACTATTATAGCTGTCATGGGATCTGGGACCACCAATGATACATTTGAATAGAAGATATCACAAAGCAGTTAGCTTAGTTACTTTTAAAAAATACTCCTGTACTTTCCCATTTCTCATAAATAATCTTAAAAATATAGTCTGTATGCAATGCAAAGAGAAAATTCTTCCACTCAGTTGGTTTTAAGAAGGCATCAATACAATTTTTTAAGAGTTATTTCCAAAATGTTCTGCATGATATTATCACAATGTAGATTTCATTAGTTATAAAGACTGTTAATTTAACTCACATTATTTTCTTTGACTGCCTAACCTCCTTCACCATGAATCATCGTTATAATTTCTGTCAGATCATGTGTGTTTGATGTTGTGTGCAAGAATTTACAGCAATGCCTTAAGCTTTCTTTCCAGTGTTTTTTAGCCAAGACTTAGCGTCAGTGTGATCCAAGGTTCAGATATGCTTATTTTGTAATTACTCATTTTATTATATTGTTAAGTTGCTGCATGTCAAGACTAACAACATCAAGCTTTTAATGCAGTGAAAAGTACTTATAATCCTTTCTGCTTATGACAGTCGAGGACTTTAAAATCAAACATGTAATTCATAATCCCAACATGTAAATTAAAATCAGGTTGGAGCTGAACATGGATCAGTATGATATTATGGTTAGATCAGAACTAGGCCACAGTAGTCAATTCCATAGTTTTGTGTACAACTCCTGTAAACTTAATTTCTTAGCTACATTGGTAGGGCCTGGTAAAAACTTTAGGTCAAAAGATATCAGGAGGGTTCTAACCATCTACCTGTGGGAAAGATTTTTGGATTAGGACCAGGGAGATCTAGATTCAACCTTCTGCTGAACCTTGAAGTTCACTTGGTCAGTCACTTTCAGTTCAGTTTGTCTTTATTTCTGCAAAGATCATATAAGGGAAATTTCCTAAGCTCCTTAGGAAATGCTGGAGTAAAGACAGGAACCATAACAATAAACTAACTTTAATCAACTTATTCTTTCATTGGAAAACATTCAGAGCTCAATTAACATGCTCAGATCCCAAGAGTAATTTTGTTCAGATACAATCCTTGAAATGTCAGTTTGGTGAAATAACTGTTTGCTAAATGAGAAAAGACAAGAGAGTGGGAGAATTAGTTGAGGTCTGAATGTTGTAGTTTCTACCCTCACAATAATGCAACTCAGGATCATTTTATATACCATGTGCTCTTATATTATATATATATAATATAATTATATATATATAATTATATATATATAATACAAATATATTCAAATGCAATTCTTCTTTGAGAACAATCAATTGGTGAAATGCATTAGCCTCATTCAGTTAATAATAACTACATACTGCCAAGTCAAATTTATTTATTTATTTTTAGGATTTGTATTGCTGCCCAATTCCAAAGACTCTGGGCGGTGTACAGATGTTAAAACCATCACAATTTTAAAAATCACAATTAAAACCCCATTAAAAACTACCACAAAACATTCCCTACCCTTCCACAAGTTTAAAAAGAGGGAGAGAGAGCGTTCTTAAATCAGCCAGCAGGCTGGGGCCACAGCACTGCCGGTGCCCCACACCTGCTCTGCCAGCCAGGTTTTTAAACTTTTCCTGAAGGGCAGCAACTCCATCTGCAGACCCAACTCAGTTGGCAAGAGGTTCCATAGGGCCAAAGCAGACACTGAGAAGACCCTCCTTTCTAGTGCTAGAGAGACGTGCCTCTCTAGCAGATGGAACAATTAGAGAGCTTCTCCGGTTCGCTCTGGTGGGACGGACAGATGTTTTTGGGGTGATGCAGTCTCTCAAGTACATTGCCTTGTTCTGCTCCACAGAATGAAGATTAGAAAGCTATTGTTCACTTTCCAAATCCTTTCCTTTGGGGTAGGTAGGTGACCTAAGGAAGAAAAGTGACACAAGCCTAAAAGCTCCATGAAGATGTTTCCTTGCATTTTGGAATTAAAAAGTAAAAAGAGGAGGGCTGGAAGTTGACTTGTGGTGCCAATTTACAGGTGGAGAGTACTCAGAAGTGGTTTACCATTTCCATCTTCTTTGGGTGCAGCAATTTCCTGACATTTTGAATTGTGGATAAAAAGCACAATATCTCACATTCTTAAACTAGAGGATTTCACGTAAACTAACATTGCCTTGTCTGCTCCACAGAATGAAGATGAGAAAGCTATTGTTCAGTTTCCATATCCTTTCCTTTGGGGTACTGTAGCTAGGCGACCTATGGAAGAAAAGTGACATAAGCCTAAAAGCTCCATGAAGATGTTTCCTTGCCTTTTGGAATAAAATAAAAGAGGAGGGCTGGAAGTTAGCAATGTCATTATAGTCCTATTTTGCATGTCTCACTCAGTTCACAGATGGTACCAACTAAAATATGATACAATGCAATACACTGTAAATTAAGAGGAAATGAAATGAAACATCATCTCCTTTGGATTCATTTTACTGTATATCCCACTTCTCCTCCAAGTCAATGAAGGTAGCACCCACTTACAACAACCATTTAAATTGAAGGGCAAGATGATCTAATACTCTTCATATGAGAGATCTCCAATTCACAACCTTGGATCCAAAGCCAACTAGTGGTTTTCACAGGACCAAAAAGAGAAAAGCTATGTCTAAGGCCAATCAGTGTGTCAGTGGCAGAGGCATGATGCCACTTTTCCTGAGAAGAGCATTGCTTTCTCCCTTGTTCCATGCTGCATGCTTCAAAATAGAGTCATAGACTCCAGTCCCATTTAGCTTGCCTTGCTCAATCCAAGGATGGTAGGTAAAGGTAACCCTTGCTCAAAAGCGTGTCGTATCTGACTCTAGCGTTCAGTGCTCATCTCTATTTATACCAAAGAGCCAGCGCTGTCTGCATCTACAGATGTTTCCATGGACACAGGCAGGCATGCCTCAACACTGGAGTGCATGGAATACTGTTTACCTTCCCACTGAAGTGATACCTATTTATCTACTTGCAATTCCTTGCTTTCTAACTGCTAGGTTGGCAGGAGCTGGGACAGATATGGGAGTTCACTCCATCATGTATCACTCCATTGGGAATCGAACTTTCTGCTGAGTAAAGCAAGAGCTGGTCTGGTTGATTTTATCCCTGTTCAAAATGGAGAGAGAAAGGAGACTTTGAAGCCTGTTAAATAATGTCTGGCCCTTTAAGAGCAAAAACTCACCAAAGCATCATCTCTCATTCTTCAAAACCCTAATGTCTTGTAATAGAAAGTTAAGTCAAGCAAATGCTTATGAAATATTGTTCTTTCTGGCAAATTTCTACTGCACATGCCCCAGAGTTGATTTTGTGCTTAAAAGGAGTGGCTTAACTTTTGAATATTTCCATGTCTACATAATGGATTTGCAGCAAAGGTAATGTAATGAATATCTTTTAAGATGAAAGCATTAGTTGTATAAAATGCATTTCAGCAATTTCTTATCTGCTGGAGAAATAGTTGCTTTCATCTGAACGGAGAAGTAAATCACCTCTACATTTAAGAAAATCATAAATTTAAAACTATTTTAACTTAATATCATCAAATGTGGCACAGAGCAACATCTGACTGTCTACTCCTACTATACCAAATCTCATGCAGATCTGAAGGTATATCAAAAAGTTTTTATGATTAGTTTAGGCTCCCTCCCTTTTTTATAATTGCCTTGTAGAATGCTGATTTGATCTGCTGTATAATATCATCACTTCAGCATAATGTGGTG
Organism: Bradypodion pumilum; assembly: GCA_035047305.1. Lineage (NCBI taxonomy): Eukaryota > Metazoa > Chordata > Lepidosauria > Squamata > Chamaeleonidae > Bradypodion > Bradypodion pumilum. The sequence continues at coordinate 75,708,381 of JAWDJD010000002.1, read as the reverse complement.
AAAAGATATCTGTTTACGTGACCAAACCTTTCACATTCAACATCTAATGAATGTAAAATGTGTAAAAATAAATAGAAATGTCTACATGTATTTTTATTGAATGATCAACCAAAGTCTGTTAAAAGTGATCCAGAATTTACTGTGCCTCTCAGTGTAGTTTTAGCCTCAGGACAGACTTTGATCTTTTTAAGGCATACATCACACTTTTTTTTATTACTTCACAAAAGGTTAAGTCAACTACATTTTATTCCATTATATTATCAACAGGCTGGGAGAGGACGCTTTATCTAATGGTTAATGGTACTATATCCAAGTAGCGCTGCACCAAAGATAAAACTGAAGCATTCTTTTCCCAGGAGGTTTCTAATGCATGCTAGAAACTCACTGGGTGACCTTAAGCTGGTTATCATTCTCTCTTTCAGTCTGACCTATCTCTCTGGGTTGTTCTAGTACTGATAGTGCTGAGCCAATGAATATTTTTCTAACACCTTTTTCAAGAAAGCCACATTGAGACTGGTAGCCAAGAGAATTTCAAAACATTAATATACAACTAAGGCACTGGTACACAACATTTAAAGCAGCACTCAAACTGCCTTTAAATGAAAGAATACTCTATTTTATTTTATAGATTCCATTTTATGAAATGGAACTGGAGATCCTCAGAACAGAACTTTCTGAAGCCTTTAAAACCATTTCAGAAACACTTGTACAGCCTAGACATGTGGTGGTTAACCTTGGCACCCCATCTGTTCTTGGACTTCAATTCCCAGAAGCCCTGATCAGCAGGTGTACTGACTTGGGCTTCTTAGAGTCCACCACCACTGGCCTAGACACTAAAACAGGGGTGGCCAGTCACTATGGCCTGCAGGCCAGATCCAGCCCCGATGCCAATTCATCTGGCCTGCGAAGTCCTTGTCGCTCCCAGAAGCGGAAGTAAAACACGCCCGGACTGGGCTTACATTTCTTTGGTAGATAGTCCAACAGCAAAACAATTTCCTTCACAGCAGTTCAGAAGGATAGAAGCCAAGAACCTTTCAGGCTTCAAGTACACTGGCAAAGCAGTTTAGCATTCAAGCACAAACAAACACTCCGGCAAGAGAGAACAGACAGTGCTTACTCAGAATGCTTCCTCTGCTAAACATCCAGTGCAGTCCAGGGCAGGTTCAGTCCTGTGCAGTCTTAGAAGAGCTTTGCCTGAGCTCCTCTTCGGTGTTCCAACAACTCCAGCATGAGTTCCAGATTTAGTCCTCCAAACAAGTGCTTTGCAGGCATTTCTTTATAGAACCATATCTGTCAAGTTTTGTATTTGAAAATAAGGGACATCCAGCGGCGCTGGGCAGTCGCTGCACCAGTGTGCATGCACAGTACAGGTTTTGCCTTTTCCTTCTGCACAAGGCACCATGGGGGCTGTAGTTCCCGGCCCATTAAAAATATATATAGAATACGGGAGATTTACAGGAAAATACAAATATGGGATGACGGCGGGAAAGAGGAGTAAATAACGGGAGTTTCTTGGCCAATACGGGAGACTTGGCAGCTATCAATGAAATTAGCTGTGCTAGTCAAACACAGGATCTTAAAGCTATAGATGCAAACAATCACATACAAATATTCTATACATTACCTATTGATAATACTTTATCCCTGACAAACTTCTACTGCAATTTTGTGTTATAGCTTGGGTAGAGGTTGTATCTTTTACAATTTGAATATGCAAGTAATATTAGTGAGGAAAAATGGAAGATCTCTGAAATGTGGAATTAGATGTGCAAAAGTAACATTAATTGATTAAAATGCTGCAGCCAATAGAATAAAGTTAGATCACGTATTAAAAATTAAGTTAGCTCGACCACTTTTTCTCACTGATGTAATGTTATTGTATATTTATAAAAATGTCTTGTCAGTTATCACAGCAGCTGTCGAATAGCTGTATGTTAATGTATTGCTTTCCATTTTTCCTGTGTGAGAGGAAAAGACACACTGACAGCATGACAAAGATAGCCTGAAGCAGAGAGCAGCTGAGATTATCAAATCAAATCACAAAGCTTACATAATATTGTTAAAATGTTTTTGAATTTAGAGGTCTGATGTTTAATTTTGAATGCTGTAGGCACATGGTGGGAGTTTAGAAACAGCATCCCACATTTGTTCATCCTTGTGATCCACATTATAACTGAGAAACAAATTTTTAAAAAATAAAAATATACAGTACAATTACAATGTATACTAATCTTTATCTCTCTCTCTCTCAGTAAAAGTGTGATTGCCACTAAAAATACTAGAGATTTCAAACAATGTTCCTTAAATCCCATAAAACTAAAATGAATAATGAAACTATAATGGAGAGAAGTTATTTCAGGGTGTTAAAAGCTAATGTACCGTGATTTCAGTTTCCAGTTCACTGAACAGAAATGTATACAAGAAAACTGGTAAACAGCTGAATTCAAGCTTCCAAACTAGAGGGAAAGACAGATTTACTACTTTGATGTACAACCTGAGTATAAAAATATGGCTTTGAGAATCTGGACCATATGCATTTTCTGGTTAATTCTTTGAAAGGAAGACAGTCCAGATATTCCAAAGTAACAACAGAAAGGTTCTATGAGTTAAACGGATTTTAAAAACTATATTGAGTCATGGCTGTTGGCATCACAAGAGTGAAACGTCAAATACTGTATTTGTAAAAAGGTGAGGCTGTTTGTTTATTGCCATAACCGGAGGGGCTCTCTAATAGTGCCATCAGCTAGGGGTGCACATCTATCCAGCACCCGAAGGAGGGCCTTCTCTGTGTCCGCACCAACCCTCTGGAACCTCCTGCCAACAGATCTAAGACTTCTAAGAGAATTGCTGCCCTTCAGGAAAGGATTGAAGACCTGGCTGGCAGGGCAGGTGTGGGGCCCGAATGGGAACATGGTCCCCGCCTGCTGGCTTATGTAAACAATTGAGAACTCTCTCTTCTTCTTTTTATAGTGGGTGGGATGGGTGGGTGTGATATGGGTCTATTAAAGTGGGTGGGATATGGGTCTTTTAAAGTGTTTTTATGTGTTTTAGTACTTGTTGTAATGCCGCCCTGAGTCGGGTTCTGCCTGAGTGGGCGGCATATATAAATATGACTATTAAATTAAATTAAAATTTTATTCTACCCTATCTCAGCATCTTTTGCCTCTGCTCTTGATGCTCAAATGTCCAATAATTTTCATTCTTCAGGGACTGTCTTTGAAAATAGATCATCTCCTCTCTCTCTTTCTTACTTCAAATAGTAGAACTTTCAACAGACAGCTTAATGGAGATGACTATGATTCCTATTTACTGCTGAAGAATATTACAGGCACATTCTTATAACACTGAAGATATTATATGGACTTTAACTGATTTCCCCCTAAAGAAGAATTCTTTAATCTGAGAGATTAAAAAGAGAGAGTTTAAAGCATTTTTAGAAACAATTAGAACAGTGAGAAAGATCCAGAGCTTTGGAAGAGCACAATTTATGACAAGAGTTCTCAACCTTTTAAAACCGGGGGGCAGGTCATGCTCCCTCAGACAGCTTCAGGGACTGGATGGCCATTTTGCCCTTCTTCCACCACAAGGCACTTCTGGGTGTGGTGGAGACAGTGGGGGGGGGGCACGTAAAATGGTGCTGTTGGCCACATCCGGCCCATGGGCTGCAGTTTGAGAATACCAGGTTTATGAGGAAGATCAATAACTGCTGAAGAACTGGAACTTACTAGATCAGATATTCTTAACCTACAGACCATGGGCCAAAACCGGCCACTGACAGCAATTCATCTGGCCCCTGACGCCCTTGCCAATCCTGGAAGTGGAATTAAAATGTGTTTTGCACATGCGTGGAATGGATTTTACTTCCATTTCCAGTTGGGAGGAACCACGAGACTGGCCTGATCAGCAGTCCAGGAGGCATGGTCAGGCCCACGACCCGAAAACCTTGAGAAATCCTGTACTAGATACTGAAGGCTACTCAGCATGCCTACATATGAATGCATGCACACACATACTCACATGTTCTGCATCTGATTGCCTCATGACCACTGTACTATTTCAAAACTTCTTATCTCATGCTCCAGGTCATTCAAGTTTAATTTTTTGCTATTAGGATAGGGTTGTATTGGCCAAGTCATGATCATGCTGTTTTGCAAAAAACGCACACACACACCCCCCTCTCTCTCTTTATCTGGCTTGGTCTCTGTACATATCACCTCAACATGAAGTTTGGAATGTTTGTCTGAAAGAAAGAAAGTGGTATAGCAGTAGTAAGGTATTGGTTACACCTTAAAATGTCTAGACTGTCCTTCATCCTGATACATTCTAGGGTGTGTACAACCCAAAAAATTCAGTATCATAAAATGATTACATAATATATAAGAAGCAGAAAAGCCATAGAACTGCAGACAAGGGCAATAAAACTAATTTAAAATGCCTGACAGAGTAAACATGTCTTAATGAGGGACCAAGAACAAAGAAATGCAGTCAGCTGTATTGTAAAGCTGCTTCCTCCCCATCTTTACCAAATAGCTCAGTTGTGTCCCTACTTGGAAAGGCGGTCCCTCATAACTCTGTGCTGGGGTGACTGCACAAGTGCGGCTACTTCCACAATTCTAAGTTTGGATCTGGATCTGGCAGCAGCATTTTAGTCTGCTGTTTTTAATGACAATCAGTTGACCCAGCACCATCTCAGCTCAGTCCCTCACTTTCTCAGCCATTGAGGTTTTTTTTTTTGCCAATCTGGAACAGATGAAGGTCAAGCATAGTCATTAAAACCACTGTGCTGACATAACAGAAGACAATTCTAAACTGGGCTCTTGAGCATTCTGCTTTCGTCAGTCTCAAGTAGATAAAAGTAAGTGTGTGTGTGTGTAGATCATTGTTTTTTTAGAAAGTAAAATATGACTCCTGCACAGCTGTTGATAAAATATAGCCACCGTCTCACAGACATCACTTGATTTTCAACCATGACCTTGGTCTCCAACAACACAACCTTACACTTAAATATTATTTTCTGTTTCTATGTGAATGAGTTTCCAAATCTCAGTTTTCTTCCATTGTCTCATTTTTGTTAGAACAATCTATTGATTTTCATGATATACATAGTCAATGTCTTTACTGTAATCTTTAAAGCACAAAATGCTTTTTTTATGTTTCTCCTTACCATCGAGTAAAAAAAGTTTATTTGCCATTTAATTTCTGAAGCCTCTTCCTTTTCTAGTACGATATGATTTCTAATGCAGCTCCCTTTTTTGAATATATGGAATTTCTTGCTCCACAAATGATAATTTTTTTTTATCTGAAGCATCATTTTACTTGAATGGGAAATTAATATGATGGTTTTATATTTACTGCCATTTTTGTTATCTCTTTTTAGGATTGCAATGTACTGTATATTCAATGTTTCTAGTCTACGGACCATTACTTTATTTTCTGTATTTGTTGGTATATTCTTGTTGTGATTTTGATTCAGTCTCTAGAGCTTGAAATCACAGAGGAAATAGAATATTTATCAATGACAAACATTATTAGTGAAGCAGTTTTACTTAGCTTGCTATGGGAAGCAGTGCTTTCCCTACTTATATATGTACTTGTGTTAGCTTTGTGTGTGTGTGTGTGTGTGTGGGGGGGGGGGAGATGTGCAGTAACTGCTAGAACAGGAAATTATTATTCTGAGCACAATTAGGAAGTAACAACCACAGGATCAAAAACTGTAACATTGCATGTTAATGTTTGAAAGGAACGGCAACATTTTCTTTTTCATTAATATGTGAACAGGGAAAAGATGTTTTATTAGTGTACAAAGTGAGAAGTCTTCAACTTGTAATAAGAAAAAAACTATTAGTTGTTATGCATTTATTCTAATCTTGTTCTTTTATGCATGTAAAGAATTACATACTAGCACAATTTCCAATAATGTTCACTAAACAGTTTAGCTTACCAATTAGAATTATTGCAGCAAATGTTTTTCACTGAGAAACTAAAAAAACTTTATTTTATTTGCGTCAGATGATGTGAGGAGACTGTGTATAATCTCACTGCAGGCTGGCTTCATTCTTTGCTAGGGGGGATGGGATGTGTTGTTTTTGTTTGTTTGGGGGGGGGGTTATGCAACAAAATTGATCTAGCAGTGTCCTTTCTCATGAATGGAACATCACTGACAAAGTTGGATGGCTGTTTGGTAAATTGCTATAAATGTCTCCTGTATAGCAATCACTGAACAGTGAAATCATAAGCAGCCAACATGTTATTGGAGTAACCTGGAGCACACCAAAAAAGAGAGGTCCCTCTCCTCTCCAGACATCTTTTTCTTGAGAAATTCCTTGACTTCCCAGATGGTGAGTTTTTGTGGATCAAGTCCACTTCCTCAAATGGGACTTGGTCAAAGAAAGTGTGTAATACAATATAGAAGTTAGGATTCAACTACAATGGAAAGCTGAATCAGAGAAATATAGCTCTGCTGCAGATTGATTTGTAGCCTCAATTATGACTGAAAATGTAACGGGTGCTTGTATTGGGCTTGTGAGTTGAAACAAACTACAGCGCCAATGAATTTGATTCAGCTTTCCAACAACAGCTGCTGCTGCCCCAAGCTCAGATGGTGTGTGCCTGGCTGAGGGGTCACTACTGGGAGGCTGCTGGGAGGAATGCATGCCATCTCTGTGCATTCATGCACATGTACACACAAGCACACACTCACACACACACACCCCACAACAGCAGTAGCAATATTTCATTAATTAATTTATTTATTCAATTTGTATAGCCTCCCCAATCAATGTGCGACTCTGGGCAGCGTACATAAAATCCACAACATTTAAACTATAGAGACCCTTAAAATTCCTAAAAACACTGAAAAACTACCTCCCACCTGCATTAATTAAAAATCTAGTTAAAAACTATTAAAAGCATGAATGACCCTCATCTAAATGAGCTAGTGGTGGTGGTGGGGGGGCTCCCTCTCCACCTCCCCACACCTGCTCTGCTAGCCAGGTTTTCAGCTCTTTCCTGAAGGGCAGCAGCTCTATCTGGAGACACAGTTCAACTGGCACGAGGTTGCATAGGGCCGGAGCAGATACCGAAAAGGCTCTTCTTCCAGTGCTAGGGAGGCGAGCCTCTCTAGCAGTTGGTATTTTTAATTAGCCCCTCCGGTCCACTCTAGTGGGATGGGCAGATGTCCTTGGGGTGATGTGGTCTCTTAAGTATCCTGGCTCACTACCATGTAGGGATTTAAAGGTAATTATAAGCACCTTCAATTGCACCCGGAGGCACACTGGCAACCAATGCAGCTCTCGTAGCAGGGGTGAGGTACGGGAATAATGCCCACACCCCATCCCTAATGCGCCGCTGCATTCTGAACCAGCTGCAGCCTCCAAATAGTCATCAAGGGCAGCCCCATGTAGAGTGCATTACAATAACCAGTCTGGAGGTGACCAGAGCATGTGTGACTGTAAACAAGGAGTCCCAGTCCAGGAGTGGTTGTAATTGGCAAATGACACAAAGTTGTGCAAAAGCCCTCCTGGTCATGACTGCCACCTGCTTATCAAGCAGGAGTCGTGAGCCCAGGAGGACCCCAAAATTATGCACTGGGTCTGTCTGCAGCAAAAAAAGCCCCATCTAGCTCCAAAGATGGTAGCTCCAGGGATAACGCAGGGTCCCTGACCCACAGCCACTCAGACTTACCAGGATTCAGTTGTAGTCAATTGTCCCCCATCCAGACCCTTACATCCTCCAGACACCTGGATAGGACTCTGACTGCATCGCTTGGATCACCACGGGCCAAGGTGCATAGTGAAATATCATCTGCATATTGATGATCCCTCACTCCATGGGAATGGATGATCTGCCCCAGAGGCTTCATGTAGATATTAAATAGGAGAGGTGACAGCACCGAGCCCTAAAGCAGCCCATATTGGAGGGGCCTTGGGCTGGACCTCTTGCTCTCCAACCACACCGACTGGGTCTTGCCCTTCAGAAATGAGGCAAACCAGGACCACACCGTGCTCTGGATCCCCAATCCTTGGAGCTGTTCCAGAAGGATACCATTGTTGATGGTATCGAAGGCTGCTGAGAGGTCAAGAAGAGCAAGGATGGATGGATGAGATCATCCAGCAGCGCGACCAATGCAGTCTCAGTACCATATCTGGGCCTGAATCCTGACTGAAAAGGGTCCAGATAATCCACTTCATCAGGACCTCCTGTAACTGGCGAGCCACTCTCCTTCTCATACACCTTCCCCAAGAAGGGAAGGATGGATATAGGCTGATAGTTGGCTAGTACTGTAGGGTTAAGCGATGACTTTTTCAAGAGGGGGTGCACCAAGGCATGTTTCAATGCTGCTGAGAACACCCCCTCCCTCAAAGAAGAGTTCACAATTGATCTGACCCAGCTGCCTGTCACCGCCCTGGTTAACTAACCAGGTGGATCATGGATCTAATGCACAAGCAGTTGCATGAACAGATCCAAAAAGCCTGTCCACTTCCTCAGGGACAACTGGACCAAAGTGATCCCAGATAACATGGCTAGATTACAATCCAGTCAACCCCAGCTCTATATTTTCCATGCTACGGTTAAACTTTGAGTGAATCTGAGTGATAAACAACAGGAACAAACTGAGTTTCTCTCCCTTAATATGGTTGATGAGGTGCATGTAGATGAACAGATTGCAGGAGAGAGGTTCCTTGTACTAGGCGATTCAATTATTAGAAATACAGAGAAATGGATTTGTGATGCACATGATAACCGTATGGTGACTTGCCTGCCAGGTGCAAAAGTTTCAGACATCACAAGAAATCTAGATAGATTGTTAGATAGAACTGGGAACGAGGCAGTTGTCATGGTACACGTTGGTACCAATGATGTTGGGAAGGCCAAGCGGTCTGTCCTGGAAGCCAAATTTAGGTTGTTAGGAAGAAGATTGAAGTCCCGGACTTCCAAGCATTTTCAGAAGTGCTGCCTGTCCCTCGCGCAGGACCTACCAGGCAGGCAGAGCTCAGAAGCCTCAATGCGTGGATGAGGCGGTGGTGTCGAGAGGAGGGTTTCAGATTTGTCAGGAACTGGAAAACATTTTGGGACAAGCCAAATCTATTCCGGAGGGATGGGTTGCATTTGAACCATGATGGGACCAGATTGCTGGCACTCAACATCAAAAAGGCTGCAGAGCAGCTTTTAAACTGATAACTGGGGGAAAACCGACAGATGCTGAGCAGCATCCGGTTCGGGAAAGTGTGTACTTGAGTAGTGAGGAGGATGCAAAAATTACTGAGCAGAGCAAGGAGCTAGTCACCAGCACTCTAGCAGAAGGATGCAAGAGGCAGTCTAACAATGCAACTGGACTCAAAAGACTTTATCAGGAAAGCATATATAAATGCTTGTATACAAATGCCAGAAGCCTCCGGAACAAAATAGGGGAGCTGGAATACTTAGCAATAGATAAGAATATTGATATAATTGGTATCACTGAAACCTGGTGGACGGATGATAACCAATGGGATACAGTTATCCCAGGCTACAAACTGTACAGGAAGGATAGGAAGGGGCAAACGGGAGGGGGTGTAGCCTTGTATGTCAAAGAAGTGATAAAATCGTATGAATTGGAATATCTAGGTGATTTGGAGTCACCATTAGAAGCTCTGTGGGTAAGAGTACCAGGCCACAAGGATGGTCTATCAGTAGGCATATACTATCGGCCTCCAACCCAAACTCTTGAGGGAGACTGGCAGTTGGAGAATGTTGTAAAGGAGGCATCCAAGAAGGGAAGCTTGGTTATAATGGGGGACTTCAATTACCCTCACATAGACTGGGTGAACTGTTGTTCAGCACATGATAAAGAGATAAAGTTCCTAGATATGCTAAATGATTGTTCCCTGGGACAGATGGTTGAAGACCCAACTAGAGGTACAAGAATCCTTGACTTGATCCTGAGTAATACTCAGGATCTGGTGCAAGATGTTAATGTGACAGATCCAATAGGGAACAGTGACCACAACTCAATTATGTTTAACTTGATCATAGACCGCAAGTCACTGATAAAATCTAACACAGAGACCTTAAATTTTCAAAAAGGAAATTTCCCAAAGATGAGGAAACTAGTAAAAAAGAAGCTGAAAGGAAAAACTGAGAGAGTCCAAACACTCCAAGAGGCATGGAGGCTGTTTACAAAAACAATAACAGAGGCCCAATTGGAATGCATACCCAAAAGGAAAAAGGGCACTGCCAGGTCCAAGAGGACTCCAATGTGGCTTACAGGAGCTGTTCGGGAAGTGATCAAGAGCAAGAAAAGCTCATTTAGAAGATGGAAGGCTTGTCCGAATGAGGACAGCAGGCAGAAACATAAATTCTGGCAGAATAAATGCAAGGCAACAATCAGGAAAGCAAAGCAAGACTTTGAGGAGCGTATAGCTAAAAATACTCAGAGAAATAACAAAGACTTCTTTAAGTACATTAGAAGTAAGAACCCAACTAGGAAGGCCATTGGACCATTAGATGACAATGGAAGGCAAGGGGTTATTAAAGAGGAAACAGAGATTGCAGAGAGACTCAATGAATTCTTTGCTTCAGTATTCACTGAAGAAGACAGAGACCACATGCCCAAAACAGAGGCTATCTTCGTAGGGAGGGAAACCGAAGAATTAAGCCAGATAGAAATAACCAGGGAGGAGGTCCTTGCATGTCTTGTTAAACTAAACACTAACAAATCACCAGGACCAGATGGCATCCATCCACGAGTTCTCAGGGAACTTAAGGATGAAATTGCTGATCTCCTGGCCAAAATATATAATCTTTCACTCAAATCAGGCTTTGCGCCTGATGACTGGAAGGTAGCGAATGTAACACCAATTTTCAAAAAAGGATCCAGGGGTGATCCAGGAAATTACCGACCTGTCAGTTTGACATGTGTCCCAGGTAAAGTGATGGAAACCATCCTAAAAGATAGAATTAATAGGCACATAGAAGAGAAGGCGCTGCTAAAGGAGAGCCAACATGGCTTTTACAAGGGCAAATCATGCCTCACTAATCTGTTGGAATTTTTTGAGAGTGTCAACAAGCATGTGGATAAGGGGGATCCAGTTGACATTGTTTATCTGGACTTTCAGAAGGCTTTTGACAAGGTCCCACACCAAAGGCTCTTGAATAAACTTACCAGTCATGGAATAAAGGGACAGGTCTTGTCCTGGATCAGCAACTGGCTAAGGGACAGGAAACAGAGGGTAGCACTAAATGGACACTTCTCCAAGTGGAGGGAAGTAAAGAGTGGGGTCCCCCAAGGTTCAGTACTGGGACCCCTGCTTTTCAACCTCTTCATAAATGATCTAGAGGTAGGAGTAAAAAGCAAGGTAGCCAAATTTGCTGACGACACTAAATTATACAGGGTAGTGAAAACTGTGAGAGATTGTGAGGAGCTCCAGAGGGATCTCTTGACACTGGGGGAGTGGGCAAAACAGTGGCAAATGAGCTTCAAAATTAGTAAGTGCAGAGTGATGCATGTTGGAGCAAAGAACCCCAATTACATTTATAAACTGATGGGGTCTGAACTCTCTGCGACCAACCAGGAAAGGGACCTTGGTGTCCTGGTGGACAACTCAATGAAGGTGTCAACCCAGTGTGCCTCAGCAGTGAAAAAGGCAAACTCAATGCTAGGGATCATTACGAAGGGTATAGAAAATAAGTCAGCAAGTGTCATTTTGCCTCTTTATAAATCTATGGTGAGGCCCCATCTGGAATACTGTGTACAGTTCTGGTCGCCATACCTCCAGAAGGATATTATGGAGCTGGAAAAAGTGCAGAGGAGGGCAACCAGAATGATTAGGGGACTGGAACACCTTCCTTACCATCTGAGGCTGCAACGGTTGGGCCTCTTCACTCTTGAACGACGACGTCTAAGAGGTGACCTGATTGAAGTTTATAAAATCATGCACGGTGTGGACAAAGTAGATAAGGAAAAACTGTTTTCCCTATCGCACAACACTAGAACTAGGGGACACTCCATGAAACTTTTGGATACTAGTTCTCAAACAAATAAGAGAAAGTACTTTTTCACCCAGAGGATTACTGGTCTATGGAACTCCCTGCCAGAAGAAGTGGTGACAGCTGTCAGTCTTGACAGCTTTAAGAAAGGATTAGACAAGTTCATGGAGGACAAGGGTATCAATGGCTATAATTATGGATACTTAAGGACAACCTCCGGGTTGGAGAGATAGGCAGGATATCTCTCAATGCCATTTCCAGGGAATCCTAAGCAGGTGAAGGCATCTCCTTGGGAATACCCTGAAGGAAATGGTGAGCCACTGTGTGAGACAGAATGCTGGACTGGATGGGCTGTGGCCTGTTCCAGCAAGGCTGTTCTTATGTTCTTATGTTCTTATCATTCTCTCTGGTAGATAATCAGCTAAAACTTCAGCAGACCCCTGCCAACCAGAGCCCAGCCCCCCTCTACCAAGGAGGGACCTAGTCACCCGGAACAGGATTGCTGGGTGATTATCCACAGAGGCAAATAGGGCAGTGAAGTATTGACATTTCACCAACTCTATCGCCACAAGATAGGCTCTAATAGCAGCTCTAACAAGTGTTCAGTCAAACTCACTCCGGGTCTTCACCCAGTGGCGCTCTTGGTGTCTCTTTGCCCATTTGAGCTCCCTCAATTCCTCTGTGAACCATGGGGCTGAGTGGAGAGGCCATAGTGGCACGTTTACGTCCAAGGCCATGGCTGATCCCTCATTCCAGAGGTCAACATGAGCCTCGGGCGAACCGTACTGCCGATCCAGAGGAAAACACCCCAGTTCCCTTTGGAATCCATTTGGATCCATCAGTCGGCAGGGCTGGCCCTGCCTCCCTGTGAAGAAACATCGCCCCCAGAGAATCCAGAGTCACCAGATAGTGATCTGACCATGGCACAGGAGTTATGTCTAGTTGCTGTAATCTCAGATCACTCTGCCACCGCTCCAACAAGAAGACTAGATCCGGTGTGTGGCCACTGCTCCTGGTTGGGCCCTGAATTACCTGAGTCAGGCCCACAGCTGCCATGGAAGCCATGAACTCTCACACTACCTCAGAGCCAGCCACTCATGAAGGCAAATTGAAGTCATCCAGGTCCATAAATCCAGGGAGCTCCAACGCCAACATAGTGACAGCCATGAGGATAACCACTGTTGCTTCCTAGCTTCATTTTGCTCCTCCTCCTCTTCTTTTTCCTTGGGCTGCTGAAGTAGCAGTAAGGCAGCAAAGGCACTGAGTGTTGTGGTGGCTCCATTTCTCTCCCCTCTCCCCATTTACCTTGTCACATAAACACATAAATGTACACACCACACTCCTTCACTGTTTGGTAGCAATCCCTTCTTTCATACTCCCTCAATTTCTTCATGGCAGATGCTTTCCCTTCCACTATTCTCCCCTCCTCCTCCTTTATAGACACCCCCTTCTGTTTTTACATATCTCCATGGGGAAAAGCCCTTTTGAATTCTTCCAGCAAGAAAAAAAGTAAAAGTTTCAAAACAGGAGCAATAATGTCACTTTGGGAGCATTCGAATCAGCATTTGCATCATGCAGGCTGCAAAAAGTACTTCTAATTCAACCCTTATAGAAGAGGAGCTAATTCCAATGTTTTTGGTGGTGTAGTCATGTGCTTTGTCTTTAGGATGCCACACTTTTTTCTGTTTGCGTGTGTGCACTTTGTGTGTGTCTACTTTGTTTTGCTTATTATCTGAGATGTCTGCATGGACTAACATGGTTACCAAAAGTTCCAGATAAAAGATTGCCTTGAAAGAGAGCAAGGGATTCTTTACTGTTGTTTTGTGTGTGTGTGTGTGTGTGTGTGTGTGTGTGTGTGTGTGTGTGTGTGTGTGTGTTGTGTATGGAATATAATGTGCCTTTAAGTAATGTAACCACTCGAATGAGTGGATGTAACAATCCCTAATAGTAACACTGTAACCTTCTGTATGAGGACGCGAGCTAGTGACCACTGGAGGCAGTAGCGAGCGCCCAGCTCACATGGTACCAATTCTCCAAATACCTACAGCCGTGGAAAGATTCCCGCCACTACCTCACCTGGACAAGAAGGGCGTGACTGAGGGTGATGTCACGCAGACAGTAGCCAATAAGCTACCGAGGAGCCACATTCAAATGTATAGCCACTGTATATATTGAGCTGTTCATCCGCCATTACCACATGTTCCCCCTGACCATCATGCAATAAAGATGAGTTAAGCCAGACTTCGGCTGTTTCTTTTGTCTTGGTTCCTGAACACTAAAGTGTGTGTATGCCTTCAAACGAGCAAAGAAACCATAACTTGAGCAGAAGATTTGTGAGAAATAATTAGATAGTTAATAAGTTTATATTTATAGACCAGGGTGACCAAACTTTTCATGCCGTAGGCCAGTCACATGGTTGAGAGGGCCAGTCACATGGTTCTTCCTGCCGTAAAATGCATCCACAGCTGTTGTAAATGTGTTTATGGCATCCGTGGGTGCATTTACAGCAGCATTATACACATGTGTGGGCACATTTTACTTCTGCTTCCAGTAGCAGTGCAGGCTTCATCAGCTGGATGATTTGGCACCACAGGCTGCGTCTGGCCCACAGGCTGTAGTTTGGCCACCCCTGTTATAGACAACTCTTCAAATTAAGATATATTTATATGCACATTTTCAAATTAATGAATGGAGAACCAGCTACTTCTTTCTAACTACCTGAAATGCTTATAACCCATGTGATAAAACAAACTGTCTGTATATTGAAGGCATCCGTGAATCCTTAGCATCAGAAATGTATATGCTGGCCTTGAATAATTATTTAAAGTTCAGAAACTTTTTACCAACTTATAATGAATATTTTCCTCAAATAAAATAAACACTTCATCTAAAAAGGATAGATTTACAGATGTGTTCATGCAGCAGACTATATGAAAGTCAAGTGTAATGAAAGATTAACTACAAACACCTTGAATTAAATGGCTGACATATTTTTCATTTCGTAAGAATTAACAGTTTTAATGTAATGCAATGAACAAGAGGCATCTGAAATATTACATAATCAAAATTATTCATGCTACCAACCACCACCAAAAAAAGACAGCTTAATTAATGAGAAATTTTGTTTTAATCTTTTGTGCTCCATTAAAGAAAATAGGTCAAGAAGCAGAGTTAGGATAGAGCCTTCTTTGACTAACTCTCTTTTAGGCATTGATCTCAATGGTCAAAACCTACTGAGAATTTGGCTGAAGTTTCATATTGAAATCAACAGGGGACCTCCTTTTCCCTGACTGCAGATTCTGTCTAACAAACTTGAAAAGGGTTCATATAGTTATACCAACATTCTGGAGCTAGTAAGAAATAAACTGGCATGCCATTTTTTTTTGGTATTTATGATTTATTAAAAGTATTTATAAGTTGCTTTTCTTTAATCCAGGGCTCTGGGGGAAGGTACAACAAAATCAAAAGAGAGAAACGTATCAGAAAGAAAAGATTCCTTATTAAGAAAGGATGGAGCCAACCCAGGAATGGAATTTTCAGAATTATCAATTCCTGAGTCCCACAACTGGACGGAATGGCAAAAGTATCTGGGCCAAATATTCTTGGATCTTGGTTGTATTTTCTCTTTCTATTAGTATGTGGACCATTAAATTCTTCTTTCTTATTGTCAGCTGCCTTGAGCACGCTTGTCATAAAAGTAGGATGTCATAAATGAATGAAACAAAAATTACGAATTGCACTTAAATTACTGGTATGTCATTAATCTGCAGCTAAAGAGGCATCTCTAAAGTAATCTTTCTTCACAGATTTTTCATGTTATCTAGACTGCTCTTTTCTTGAATGGCACCATCATATTTTAAAATATTAAAAACCAACTTTCATTCATGCATTTTGCTGCTTACAAAAAAAAGTGGAAATGGAACTTCAGCAGTTTCTTGTACTTGTCCTCAACCAAACACTTTTTCAAAGTTGCAGACTTTACATCAAACATTTGCCCATTGTTGTAGTTTAGTTAATTGCTAGAAAATACATATTTAAATAGTTCATATGTAAGAGCCCTTGAAAGATCATAAGGATTTATACAACTTCCACTTCAGGTTAAGATGTCAGCAGTGGAAAACCAGTGAAGTGTGATGTGAAGTATTCCATGTACTAGACTTAAATAATCACAATGGCAAAGCATTGCATAAGCGGAGTTATTTTGGCTAGGCATGACTGGCAGTGCTTAATATTCAATTAAGCAGCAGGTTCATGGGCTCAGATGCTGAAGCAGTCCTGAAAGCGAGCTTAATGTATTTGACCCTAGTAACCCACCAACTTTGATTTTGTATCAGATGAGTACCTAATGCATTTATATAACCAAGGGACCTACAGCATCTCTTCATTATGGGGATGAGATGTCCAGTTCATTCTCTAAAAGCCTACTTAAGTGTCCCTCATTCATTGATTAAAAAAAAGGAAAAGAAACAAGCTTGAAGAACCTTTAACCCATGTTAAATCTTTTTTATTTGCTAATCTGAACAGGAACTAATCACTGGTGTAAAGGATTAACAGACACAAGAGACCAGATGGTACAATTTAAGTTTTATTTTGAGGTCCTGGGGGGAATACTATGGTGTAGAATTGGATTAACCTTTTTGACACTCTTTCTAATAACCCAAAAGCTACATATAAGACTTAATCTCTTGAAACCCTGTGTAAATCTTCAACCCGTAGATTCTACAAATATGCCTGAAAAGACATAAACTTTATCAAAATGAAACACTTAAATCTTTCCTATGTTTGCCATTAACTTGTAGGAATAGAACGGTCATCAGTTAACTGCATTAATGCCAGCCCTGTCTATATTTGTATATTTGTACGTGTGCCCGGGGCTTTTGCCATGGGTGTGCGCTTTGCTTCTTCCTCCCCTGGGAAGAGGCAGCAAAAGCATGCTTGCAGAAGGGCAGTGTAGGTGGGAGGAGCTGGCCTCTATTTAAATTGCTGGCTCCCTCCATTTCCCAACCTTTTGCTTCCTTGTTTTCCGAAGGCAGCTTGTTCCAGGCTTGCCGCTCTGATTAATGGTCGGCGAATCACTTAGCAATTTGAGGAATGGCTGCCCCTCAAAAGCTTTTTGTGTGAGCCTTGATCGGCTTGCAGGGGAAGAGGGCACAGTCTTGGAGGATTATCTCTTCCAGCACAGCTCGTCCACGAGCCCCACAGAGAGCTGCAGAGCTTTAGGAGAAGGCTTTTGCTGCTTTCATTTTCAGGCTGCCTCGATGGTGCCAAAATGAAAGCCTTCCCAAGGGGGTCTGTGGTGCCAGTTCGGTCCGCAGGAGGCCAACAAACACCTCTCCTACCCTGGCGCAATGTCTGCCACCGGGGGGGGGGGGCGGTGACCCCAGGGCCTTATCAGCCCATATTGCAGCCCAGGAGAGGGCTGCTGGCCCCTCCTGTCCCCTTCCTGTGAGCACTTTGGTTGGGGCCCCCAGGCTTATGGTGCTGACAATTGGGGTGAGGTCATACTGGCCCTCCATCAGTGTGTTGAACAGCAGGAAGCTGCCCAGGATCCTGCCCCTTGGTCCCAATGGATTATAATGAGCCTGGTGAAGATGTCCTGGATTCAGGGGCTGCAGATGGGGTGGATGCCCCCGCATTGCTCCAGGTTCAGGATATGGAGGACCCACCAGTTGAATGCCTGGCTCCCGCTGTTAACCTATTTGGAGGCTCAGTTGGAGCATTGTTTTGGTGAGTCTAGTACTCAAACGAATACACCTCTTGTCCCCCTATCCTCACTGCCCTCTTGCCCCCAATCTGTGGTCCACAACCAATGGCCGTGGCCCCAGCAGGCTGCTTTTCAGCCTCCTACATTGCCTCCTGTGTTGGGTCAGGGCTCCATGCCATTGTGGCACACTCCTTATCCACAGCCAGTGCATCAAACCTCCAGACCCCTTTGCCCCTCCCCAGTGTGGCTGTGTCCACTGTGGCTGCCCTGGGATACCATGATGACTTGAGGATATTAAGCACATGGGCCGTTGGGTTTCCAGTCACTTTCACTTATATATCTGCCCCATGCAATTTTGACTCCCTTGCTGACACAATTTTCTTTTGTTTTCTTTGCAGGATCTCTTTTCCCGATGGGCCTTTACCGGGTGTATGGCTGGTTGGCCATAGCTTTGTATATTGGGCCAGCCAGTATGCAGCACGCACTCCATGTGGTGTCCATCTCAGTTTGCAGGACCGTGCCTTCTTCTTGTGTCTCGGGAATTGTGGGATGCATTGAAGCCACTTGTTGCCCTTTCTGGCTAAGTCACGACGGTACCATCCTCCATTGGCCCCATTCAGAGCAGCAGTTAGGCCACAGTTTTGATTCGTTTTAATAAAAGTGGCCCGTTGTTTTAACCAAAAAAAATATATGTGTCCGACTCTTTACTCAGGGTATGGGGGAGCAATGTGTATACATAGCTTTCAAAGCAGAGGTCGGCAACCTTTTAAAGTCAGGGAGCCAGGTCATGCTCCCTCAGACAATTGAGGGAACTGGACTGGTGATCCCACACTGCAAATGCTGCTGTAAATGCATCTGAAGCTATCATAAATGCATTTACAGCATCTGTAAATGCATCCGCAGCTGTTGTGAATGTATTTACAGCAGCCGTAAACATGCCCACAGATGTGGTAAATGTGTCCATGGCCGCTTCCTGGAGCGGCAGTAGCAGCAGGGACAGTTGGCTCAAGGACGGGGGCTTGATGATTTGGCGCAATGGTCTGGATTCAGCCCATGGGCGGTAAGCTGCTGACCTTTGTTCGAAAGGCTAAAGAAAGCAATTGCACAGTATGTGAAAACAATGCATTTTTGCCAAGCAACTGTTTGTAAATGGATTTTGACAAACAGATGTGTTGTGTCTATTGCATAGATAATTCTGGTTGTGTATTTAAACAGAAAGGGGCAATCCTACTATCAATTATGCATGGATACATCTCACTGACTTCTGTGGGATTTATGCCTGAGATACAAGGGCAGAACTGTAGCTCAAATGTCGATAGTTATTGATTGTGGTTCATGGCTTACCAAACTGTCTTCTTACAATGCCATTCCATTTCTATGTAATTTCACTTTTCCATAGGTGGAGATGAACATATTCATTCGTGTTAATGAGAATGGGAGAAATCCATAATTGTCCTTAGATGCATTTACACACACACACACACACACACACACACACACACACACACACACACACACACACACACACACACACACACACACACACACACACACAGGTGAAACTCAGAATATTAGAATATCGTGCAAATGTTCATTCAGTTCAGTAATGCAACTTAAAAGGTGAAACAAATATATGAGATAGACTCATCAAAGCGAGATAGTTCAAGCCTTACTTTGTTATAATATTGATGCTTATGGCTTACAGTTTACAAAAACCCCAACCCCCCAATCTCATGTACCCCATAATCATCAGATAATCTCATGTACATTGTACACCATGATCATCACAATTATTAAAAATCTTAACCTATAAAACCAAGTGTTCACCGTTGGAATTGGCTATACGTTGCTATGCGTCGCCCTACTGACCCGCACCCTTCCTTCGTGCGCACGGCCGAATTGCCTACGCAGGTCAACGAAGGATTTAAAAATCCGGCACGGTGGCCTCAGCCCCACAAACGGCAAGAAAGGGAAAGAACTTCACGTCCCAACAGTCACTGCACCGCGGCGCGCCAGAGCCAATCAGGCTGAGAGGCTCTGGCACGGCGTAGCGTTCGGACACGTGCCGCAGCCAATCAAAAGAAAAGCATTTTAAAAAAACGCATCACAAACACAAAGCACCAACCTATTACTACAAGCCCCAGCATCCTGCGTGCCATGAGTGCGCAGAACGAGGAGGCAGCCGGCGCGTGAAAACAAAACTTAAAGAAAGCCGGCTCCGCCGCCATTCATCCCCACGGGCGAGCCAGCATGGCCCGTGGGGGAAGAAAATGAAACAAACCCGCCGCCCATGCTCTTCCGTTCGAAGAGCCAGCGGCGCGTGAAAAAAATACAAACAAAAAAACCCCCCAACTCCCCTTCTTCACCACGGGCCAGCAAGTATGGCCCACGGAGGAAAAATAAACCTCGGCCGCCGCTGCCCTTCCATTCGAAGGGCCAGCCACCGTGCCAAAAATAAAAACAAACCACCCACCACCCCTCCCCCGCAACTGCCCTTCTTCCCAACGGACAAACAAGCATGGCCCGTGGGAACGAAAGGCACCCTCCCCGCAACAACGCACCCTTCCCAAGGGCCATCCAGCATGGCCCATGGGATCAAAAGGCACCCCCGGCCGCAAGTTCCCTTCCTAACCATGGGCAACCAAGCATGGCCCATGGGAAGAAAAGGCACCCCCGCTGCAAGTACCCTACTTTCCCACGGGCCACCAAGCATGGCCCGTGAGAACAAAAGGCACCCCCCCTAAAAAAAGGACGCACCAAAAAACAAATCAAAACCATTCAAAAACAGAAATCTAACCTTTAAAAAATAAACACAAACAAAGACAGGAAAACATACAACAAAAAACAACAGCCCCCCCCCAACAAAAACTCAACTCCCCCCAAATAAATAAATAAATAAATCAGAGTGCTTACCATGAAGACGTCTTCACTTCATGGCGACAGGAACTCGAATGACCAAAATAAAGGAAGTAACACTTACCGGAACTGAAACCCAGAGGACAAGAGGAGAATGGAAGAGAGGAAACAAAGTTCACCACCGCCACCCAGAGGCCAAAAGAAAAACGAGTAGAGGATGCATTCATGATGTGCTAAATGAGGAGTTCTCAACCTTTTCAAGTTGAGAGCCAGGACACACTCCCTCAGACAGCTTTGGGGGCCGGATGGCCATTTTGCCCTTCCTCCACCACATGGCCCTTCCAGGTGTGGTGCAGGAGTGTGGAGCACATGATAGATAAAGATAAATTCATAATTCCAAAATGCAGAAAATAAGTTTGCAAAACATTCCAAAATATACACACTACTCTCAAAAAATAAAAAATTACATAAATCACTTTAACACCAAATTAAATATAAAATTTAAATTTTTTTTTAAAAAAAATTAAATTTGTATGAACAAAAATAAAATAAAAACTCCGCCACAGCCGGACCCAGCGCAAATAAGCCACAAATTCAAAAAAAACTTTAAAAACCATTAAACACAGCCCAGCACCATTTGTACAGGAAAACAAAAAAAAACACCTTACCTGTCCAAAACATTTAAAAAATGCACGGCATTTTTTTATTAAAAAAAACCCAAAAAAAAAAAGCCCGGCAACGCCGGGCAACCCATGCTAGTATACATATATATATATAGACTCACTACATATAAGATAGATACACTCACTACATGCAAACATCACAAGATCTGTGATATTTGTATGGAGACAGGTACACAGTCTAGTTATTGAGAATCACAGAATTGACTTAACCTCTACAGGCTATGGTTAGTAATATAACTGAGGGACTCTGGAAGTGAAAGGACTGACTTTGGGAAGCTGTAATCACCTGATCATCGCATTTTCATTCTTTTCTACTGCTTTGAAAACATTTTATTATCTATTTACTTTTATTGGTCAGCCCAATTTGGCTATTTATCACAGAAATTCAAGGCCTTTTCTTTAAATTAGATGAGATAAACAATCTGCCCTGTTGTGTTTAGCATCATGATAAACTTCTGTCACTTACATGGCAAGTATACACATTTGTTTTTAATGTACCAAAAAACAGATGCAGAACTTCCCCAGAGTACTTCTCAGAAGGGATTGAGAGAATATAGGAATGGCAATTTGCTTCCTCTGTAGAATACATCTAGACAAAATCTTCCGATGTCTCTGCTAGTTTATACACTTTTCTCTTTTGATATGGCATTCAGTACAACAGCAATTTGTTTAGAGAGTAGCCAAGTGAATGTTGGAGAGAAAAGTAGGCCAGGCCCAGAAAAAGCTGTCATGACCTCCTTACAACCTTCCTCTGCCCTAGTGCTTTCTTCTGACAGTTCACTCCCAAATTAGAGTTCTGTAGTTTCAAGGCTTTTAGAGCTACAATTTGCTACTTAGGCTTTCCATTGTAGCTTCCCCATTTCTCAAAAAGGGATTAATCATAATACTTAGTCACCATTTTCAGAGCATTTGGAGACTTCTACATTAAAAGTAGAGACTGCGGTGGATTAGTGGTTAAGACGCTGAACTTGATGGGTGGAAGGTCAACAAGTCAACAGTTCGAGACCTGAATGCTGCATGATGGATTGAGCTCCTGTCTCTGTCCCAGCTTCTGGCAACCAAGCAGTTTGAAAACAAGAAGTTGCAAGTAGATAAACAGGTACCACTTTAGTGGGAAGGTAAATAGCATTCCATACAATCTAGTCATGCCTGCCACATGTCCATGGAAATATCTGCAGACGCAGGCAGTATTGGCTCTTTGTCTATAAACGGAGATGAACACTGACTTGTAGAGTTGTGCACATCTGGCTTTCGAGCAGGGGTGACCTTTACCTTTACATACATTAAAAATGCTGAATTCATTGAGAAATTTAAGAAGTTAGAAGTGCAGGGAGAGAAATTGTATACAGTGGAACCTCATACAACACTCATACAACAGTTGCCCCGTATAACAATGAAATCGTATAACAATTAGGATTTTGGAGGGAAATGGTGTCCCGCATAACAATTTTCCTTATGGAAAAAAATTGTACAACAATTTTTCAATGGGAAAAACCACTTAGCAAAAAAACAAAAAACAAAAAACGTTGTATGATACATCCCATAGGGAAAATCGCTATATGATGTATGTATCATATAGCAATTGTTTCGTACAACAACTAGTCCTGTGGAACGGATTGAAATTGTTGTATGAGGTACCACTGTACTTTGTATTTTAAGATGGCAAAAGAACAGGGATGCATTACTGGCTCCTCAAAAATTATTGTGCTAATTTTATGCCATTGATATGAAGACAAAAATATACCAGACACCCCCCAAAAGCAAAATGACAACTTCCATCTGTTTGTTGGTCTTTGTTTTAGTATTTATTTATATAATTTATATGCTGTCTATCATCAGTGTCATTTAGATGGTTCATGCTGAATGGGATTATACTGGGGCAATGAAGTATAATGCTGGGATCAATATGAGCATGCAAGAAAGAGGGATGATAATCTTCATGCAGGTGATTCTATGATTTGTGAATTTATGATGACTAGAAAATTGACAATTATACATCTACTAAGGTTTTTTAAAAAAAGAATTTGTTGGACCCTGTGCACTTCCTTCTCAGCGTTTGCCATCAATCAGTCATGACAATTCTGGAAAAAAATTTAAGTCAATTATTCGCAAGTTACAAGCATTTAAGTACAATTTCTCCCTTCTGGAAATGAATGAAAAGCACCTCTGGGTTTCTATCCACATTCAGCATAAATTATTTAAAAAGCCTGTTGAAACAGGATTATGAAATGAACAATCAATGAAAGGCTTCTCTATATCCTTCCCTTCCTGATTTCCCCCCTTTGTTCAGCTTTGGGAAATGACGTTCACAAGCAGAATAAAAGGTTGTTCATGCATTCAGAGTGACAGACTAAATAATTTTGCTTGACAAAATTCCCACCACTCCCTCCCAGTGTGGAGGCCAAAGGGATTGCTGGAATGAGGGTGAAAATGGATCTTCTTTGTGAATCCTGCCTGACTTCTTCTCAGTCTCCTTGATAAATTCCAATTCATGAAGAAAAAAGAGAGAAAAAGAATGACCTTTATAGTCCATCTTTCTCTTGAACTGAACATTACTCTCCGTTCCCCTGTAATAAAAGTATTACATGGATAACTATCCAGCATTATCATCCAGAAGGAGAACTAATTTGGGAACAAAATGAAGTAATTTAACACAATCCCAGATTTTTTTTAACCTTGTAGATACCTGATAATATGAGCCGAATAATTTCATGGACATGGTAAATACACTGCACAACCTATCTTTCGTAAAATGCAATTTCCTCTTCAAAAGTGAAGAACAGCCATATCAATATTCTTTGCAATTATGGACTTTGCATGAATGAGGTTGAATAAATATTATATAGATGATTTCTTGCAGGTGGTGGAATTAGTAGACTTGGTGTTACTTAAATCCTACTTTGCCAGGGAAAGCAGTGCTTCTCAGGTAACCCCATTCACTTTTGTAGAGTGTCAAAACAGCTAGTAATTATTCTAATTAGTGAGTGTATACTTTTATTAGTTCCAGAATCCTTTTGAAGTGGCAGAACATTGCACAAAAGGATAGCAATATAAAAGAATGTGGGAGAAGATGAAAAGAATGTTTACGTGTTCGCACTAGTAGAGATTTTAAAGTTTAGCTACATTTTAAAGTCTCACATAGATTCAACTCTGCGATTCCCAGTCTTCCAGGCAACATGTAATACCATAAATGGGATTTCCACTAATTTTAATGGTGGGGTGGTATGATTACTGCTTAGCTTAATCTTTCATATAGGAAACACATGAGCAAAGTCATCTATAATTATGCTTACTAACATTCCATTAAGGAATTTAATACTTGAGAAGAAACTGATCACACCATGTTGATTAAATAAGTCTTCTGCTTTGCAGGCGCACCCCCCCCAATAACGGACACAGACAACATTGAAAGTGGATAACAGCAAAGGGCCACATTTATTGATTCAATGCCCTAGTCCGAATTATAAATTTGTATTGGTAAAACGACCAATCATAATTCCTAAGGCAAGCAGGCCGAAGTAACACTGGTAAGGTACCACCCCAAAATTGCCAACGGCAATTGGTTACAATGTATCAAATTGTATCAATTTGTTTGTTAACAACAAACAAATTGTTGACCGTAGTCAATAACTAACTCATGACCCCACCCTCTGACGCGTATCCGAGAAATCACAGGGGTGATGCATGCTGGTTAGCAATCATCATCACCCCATCGCCTGATTCGTCGTTGACCGGACAACGTTTAACTACTTTATTCCTGTCTAGTGTTGTCCAGTCAATTGCGAACCTGCCGGATACTTGTGGGTCATACTGTTTACCTTACCAGTGCTACCCGCCCATGTGACCAAAGTCAACAGTAGGAACGAAGAAAGACCCCTATATCAAACCATAGCAACAGTGTGGGATGGGCAAAAAAGCCAGGACCCGAAGCCAATGTGGGTCCCAACCAAAAATTCCCACCCGGCCCCGAAGCGACCATGATCACACTGTTAACTAGGGAGGGGGTGGAGGGAAAAACTTCTCCGCTCCGTCGCTGAGGCAAAATGGCAGCGCGGCTGCCTCGTGGCCACCCCTTTTATAAGGGAGCTGGCCACGCCCCTAACTACCCGGATTCTCTGTCCTGTGGGGGGGGGGGCCCGCAAAGTGCGCGGCGGCCATTTTGGCGCCGCGCTTGCATTGCAGGCGCACCCCCCCAATAACGGACACAGACAACATTGAAAGTGGATAACAGCAAAGGGCCACATTTATTGATTCAATGCCCTAGTCCGAATTATAAATTTGTATTGGTAAAACGACCAATCATAATTCCTAAGGCAAGCAGGCCGAAGTAACACTGGTAAGGTACCACCCCAAAATTGCCAACGGCAATTGGTTACAATGTATCAAATTGTATCAATTTGTTTGTTAACAACAAACAAATTGTTGACCGTAGTCAATAACTAACTCATGACCCCACCCTCTGACGCGTATCCGAGAAATCACAGGGGTGATGCATGCTGGTTAGCAATCATCATCACCCCATCGCCTGATTCGTCGTTGACCGGACAACGTTTAACTACTTTATTCCTGTCTAGTGTTGTCCAGTCAATTGCGAACCTGCCGGATACTTGTGGGTCATACTGTTTACCTTACCAGTGCTACCCGCCACACGGAGGGGCTTCACAGAAGACCTGACGCCCCCCCCCCAGACCGTCAGCTCGGTCAACAGGCCTGCTCGCCAGTCACCCAACAGGAGGTCCATACCTCCTCGCGACAGATGGACCCCATCCCCTGCATACAAGTCACAATTTTGTAGACTAATATCGGGGTGATGACTAACCCGTCCCCAAGCCCTGGTGGTGAGAAACCGCGCCACTGCCTTATTGACCGCGCGCCTAGCTCGGTCAAGGGCCAGGAGGTTAACGCCCCCTCTGTAAGAGTGGCGCGGAACAATGTCCGACCAAACCAGGGCTGTGGCAGGCCAGACATAATGCAAGTAGGCGAGGTCCTCGCAAATCGCATGCTTGAGCGATAAGCCGGTGACCTGGCCCAAATCATTGCCCCCCAAGTGGATGATTAGAATGTCAGGCGGGTCAGCCCCCAGGCCAGAAAAAAGGAAAGGCCGCAGCTCCCGCCATAACATCCCAGGCTTACCGTGCCATGAGAGACTGGTGTGGTCACCCAGTCCCAGTCGGGGTCCCCACTCTGTCGCCGCAGCGTAACGCGCTGCCCTGAGCACATAGCTGTGGCCCACCAGCCATACTGTCACCGGTGTAATACGACACCCAGGGTCTGTAAGAAAATTGAGAAAAAGGAAGGTAAGGTGACTGGATTGGTACTCATGGCGGGAGTGGGCGCACATAAAACTGAAAACATTGTGAGCCCCACCTCCCCCTGCTACGTATGTCAGCCCCAGAGTACCCAAAAGCAGCCGTTGTAGAGGCTGCGCCAATACGGAACAAATGTGTGCCAGAACGGGCACCCGGTAGTCCCACCCTGGTGAGGGCTCTGGCAGTCACCTTCCAAAACTGAAATTTAGTAAGGGGAGACCCATCTTGGTGACAGAAAAACGGGCCGTGGTGCATGCCACGCAGTGCCAGGTATTCCTGTAGGGCACCAACCGGACAGATGTCTGCCAAAGAACACCGTAGCAGTCTTACTCCACTGCCTACGCCATGCTGATCTGTTTTAGAGGAGCGAATCCTCAACTGGGCCCAGTCTTTGGCAACATATACATCTCCGCGTTCCAGTGCCCTACCACTTGCATCCGCCTTAGACAGCATCACGAGTTCGCTGATGCGGAGCGCTCCAAAAAATGCCACCGTTGTGGCTGCATGCGATTGGGCTGCCTCATAATGATCAAAACAGAGGCCTGGCCAGCCCCGGGCCAACTGGGTAAGAACCCCTGGGGAAATAGGGTGCCGGTCGTCCGGGCAACGCCCGCGCTCGCGCACCCACCCCTCCAAAACGTGTCTCACACGGAAGTCAGAGGTGGTATCCACATGACCCCCTACTTTGGCCATAAAAGCCAACGCCTAGAGCTTGGATGCTATGGTGCGAGGTGCAAGGCCCTGTGCATGCAGGTGAACCATGAACCGCAGAACATGGTCCACCGGGATGGGCCAGGTCTCTGGCCATTGAAATCGAGTAGCAAAAGCCCTATACAAATTGAATGCTTGTTGATACGCCTTACGCGTGCGTGGCGCTAGTGACAGGCCAATCGCCCGGTTCACCTCTCCTTGCCAATAGTCCACATCTCGTCCGGGAGTGGCGAGGGAAATTCCTCCGCATCCGGGGCCAAGGCGCGGAACCGGGAGATCTGCAGGCGGGACAAAGCGTCAGCAATATCGTTATTAACCCCTGGGACATGCCTGGCCCTGAACATGACGTTGAGGCGCAGGCAGCGCAGCACAAAATGGCGCACTAGGTCCATGACCCTGGGCGATTTAGAAGTCTGTGTATTGACAATGTGCACCACGGCAGCATTGTCGCACCAGAAATGCACCACCGAATTAGCCCACTGTTCGCCCCATAGCATCAAAGCCCCCAGAATGGGAAAAAATTCCAGGTATGTGAGATCCCGCAGGCGACCTGTGCCTGCCCATGCCGGTGGCCACCCACCATAGGCCCACTTCCCATTGAAGTACATCCCATAACCCAGGGATCCTGAGGCATCAGACTGGATCTGAAAATTGGGGGATGCCAGGAGGTCAGACCTCCAAAATGAGACCCCATTAAACTCCCTCAGGAATTGCAACCAGACAAACATGTCTGCCCTGATACCCCGGGTAAGCCTGACTCTGTGGTGGGGCCTGGATAACCCTGCCATGGCGTCACATAAGCGCCGGGCAAAAGCCCTGCCCGGTGCGACCACCCTGCAGGCAAAATTGAGGTGCCCGTGTAGCACCTGCAGCTCCCTCAGGGATGCCTTACGCTTGGCCAGCAATTCCGAGATAAGGGTCACTATCCTAGACACCTTATCACCCGATAACCTAGAAGCCTGTACTACGGTATCAATCTCAACCCCCAGGAATACTAGTTTGGTCGACGGGCCCTCGGTCTTTTCGGGCGCTAAAGGGACACCCAGTTCCTGCATTAGCGTCTGAAATGTATTGAGGAGACGTGCACACGTGTCCCAGCCCCGTTCACCCCCGAATAAAAAGTCATCCAGGTAATGGGCTACAGACCGGGACCCTGACCTGCGGACGAAAGCCCACTCTAGGAAGGTACTAAAACGCTCGAAAGCCGAGCATGATATAGAGCAGCCAAAAGGCATGGCCTTATCAAAATAATACTCCCCTTTAAATTTAAAACCCAGCAATTCAAAGTCGCCCGGGTGCACCGGCAAGAGGCGAAAAGCTGACTTAATGTCGCACTTGGCCAGCAAGGCACCCGGGCCACACGAGCGCACCATGCGCAGCGCATGGTCGAACGATGTGTACCTGACCGAACAAAGGTAATCAGGTATCGCATCGTTGACCGATCGGCCGGCTGGGTAGGACAAATGATGAATAAGGCGAAACTCACCTAGGGACTTTTTAGGAACCAAACCCAATGGTGAAACCTTTAGGTTGGGAAAAGGGGGTACGGGAAAAGGTCCGGCGACCCTGCCCGCGTCTAACTCCTTTTTAATGCTGGCCTCGGCTACCTCCTCCCTTCCTCTGAGGGATAAAAGGTTGGGAGCATCCTGAGGAGATCTATCACCCATAAAAGGGATACGAAATCCCTGCCTAAAACCTTGGATAAGGTACTCCCTGTCCTCCCCCCTTGGGTACGATGCGAGCCAGCGCTCCAGCATGTCCACCTTAATTGGGGAGGGGGCCTTTCGGAGAACTAGTTCCATCCGTGGCAGGCTTGCCAGCCCACTGTCCACCCCTCCCTCTGCCTCGCACCCCCCCAGGCTTGGGACAAGCAGAGGCTGCATGGGGACCAGAACATGTGGGACACTCGTGCTTATACCTGCAGTTCTTCCGACTGCAGGAACCATTGGACGAGAAAGTCCAGCACAGCAGGCGGGCTGGAACCCCCTGCCCCGCCATTTGGCGGGTAACCTGCGCTGGAGCTGCTCGCTGGACCGCATGTCCACAATGGTATCTATCCCCCGGGGCAGGACGTGTGGGTGTCATGTACAAGAGCCACAGTCTCTGGCACGGCTCATCCCATCTCATCTCGGGGTGCAGGGGAATCCTCATACGGAATTCCTCATCATATGCTAGCCATGAGGGGCCCGGGAAATCTACCATCGCCCTGTATATGTTGTCCAAATATTGGACCATGGGAATAGCTAGATCCGGCCGCGCCCTCAAATACACCGCCATGTATATCAAATAAGCGGGGAGCCAGTTAGCCCAGGTACGCGGCGGCTTACGGCGGCGTGCCTGCTCCTTGTCCTTCTCATCCTGACCCTCCCTTTCTTCCTTAGTGGGCTCTCTGTTCAGGAGTGAGAAGATATCCACGTACTCCCCTCGCCATATCTTTTCTCTGGTAGCCTGCGCCAAGTGATCACCCAATGGCAGGGAATACCCTGCCGTCGGCAAAGCCGAAAAGGGGATAGCTGGCCTACCCAAAGGGGCATGAGTTAACCCTGCCACCCCAAGGACATTCCCAGCAGTGTAAGAACCAATGCCCACCCCAGCGGGCATGGTGGCAGTAGTTGTCACCGGGTGGGTCGCCAGCGGCGTAGCCCCTGCACCACCCGCGCGAGGCCAAGGCCACTGAAAGGTCCCCCCCATATTGGGAATGTGTGTGGATGTACTCGTTTGCACCATATACTCACACGCTGCACCCCCGCGGGCCGCCCCCAACGGGGGTTCCGGCCCACTGGGGGCGTCGGAGCTCACGACCGA
The DNA here is from genome assembly GCA_035047305.1 of Bradypodion pumilum. Taxonomy (NCBI): domain Eukaryota; kingdom Metazoa; phylum Chordata; class Lepidosauria; order Squamata; family Chamaeleonidae; genus Bradypodion; species Bradypodion pumilum. The sequence continues at coordinate 75,678,346 of JAWDJD010000002.1, read as the reverse complement.
TGTAGAGCTCATCACCGGGGCTTGACCCGCGCCAGGTTGCTGGCTGGGGAGCTGCGAGGCAGTGGCCGGAGGAGCGCCACCCGCCTGCAGCAGCTCGACCCTCCCCGCCGGCCGTGGTCCTGCTGCCGATAGCGCCTCCAAAGGTACCCCAAAAGGGGCACCTGCCTGACTGGCACGAGCCAAAGACTCCTCCAAGGCCGCAATACGGGCCAGCAAGGTGTCTACAGTAACCATGGGCAAAGAGCCGGCCGGTCCACTTGACCCTTGCATGGGTACAGGTCCCTGCACCCCATGGCCCAGATATGGCCATCGGCCAGGGCCGAAGCCCGGTAGGGCTGGTGAGGAGACCTGCCAAGGCGGGACACCAGGCCACCCCCCGAGGCTAGAGGGCCCCGGGAGAGGCTGGGGTCCAGAAGTAGTCGGCCCAACAGGTTGGGCGGAAGGAGGAGCGGTGTCCACCGCTCGCGGGCCGCGGGCCGGAGCGCCCTCCGTGCCCGCACTCTGAACGGGCCACGGAGCAATAGACCCCAAGCCACTAGCCCCGGCCGGGGATGGCAAAGGTGGCTGCTGAGGAGGCGGCACCACGGTCCTCCGACCTGGGTTGCGCCTCCTAACAGCCCGAGCTGAATTCGCAGCAGCCTTCTTTTTGGAAGGCATCTCGAGCAAAAAAGGGAAGCTAGCTAAGCAAAATCGACCCAAAAGGCTTCCCGGCGATACCAACGAGCGACGGAGGCGCAGGGGGAAAAACTTCTCCGCTCCGTCGCTGAGGCAAAATGGCAGCGCGGCTGCCTCGTGGCCACCCCTTTTATAAGGGAGCTGGCCACGCCCCTAACTACCCGGATTCTCTGTCCTGTGGGGGGGGGCCCGCAAAGTGCGCGGCGGCCATTTTGGCGCCGCGCTTGCATTCTATTTAGGGTAAGGGATAGTTATTTTATTATTTTATTGAAAACTACATAGAATCTCTGGGGTTTTACTCGTGATCTTGCAACCTTTTTAGTTTTTTTCTTGTGTTCTTTGAATGCCTTGTGTTTAAGTTAAATAGCTGGCATAGATCAGGGGTGCCCAAACTTTTTGGGCCATGGGCCGGTTACGTAGTTCAGGGAGCCTGTCAATATAGCCCGGGGGCTGGATCTGGCCCCCGACACTAATTCATCCAGCCCATGAAGCCCTAGTCGCTCCTGAAAGCATAAGTAAAATGCGCCCATACTATTTTACAAGGAATCATCTATGCCAGGGGTGCCCAAACTATGGTCTGGAGGCCAGATCCAGACCCCAACACAAATTCACTCCTGGAAGTAGAAGTAAAATGCCAGATAAAATAGTTTCAAGCTTCTCAGAAGTTTTAAAGTAAACCCTTGGAGTGATGAATGAGTTAGTAGAAAGCAGGGGGAAATGTGCATGTCAAAGGTTCTTGCCCTCCAATGAATCACCCAGTTTGCTCCAGGAATATCTACATCACTTTTGCATGTGGCTTTCATGTTTTTGTGGGAAAGAAAGTTATATGAGCCCATTGCCTATCTTATCCCAAAAAAGGGCTATCAAGCCTAACACTTGAGGTGTGCATGTGAATTATAAACCTACAGCTGAAATGTACATGTTTATTTTGTTTTTAGGAATCCTGTATTAATGTCATGGAAATATTCTTTGTATGTGTGCATATGAAAACTCCCCCTGTCTCTCATAGCTTAATGAGCTCAGAGCAAGATAAATGAGGAGTTTATGACTTAGCCACATCTGTAGAGTTACTTTAATGTAGCAGATAGTATAACATTAAGACCTGAGAAATAGCATTGAATTGTTACTTACAGAGATAACTCACTGCAAGCTCTATTCAGATGTTCAAATAAAGTTATACCAATCCACAAGCAAAGGAGCACACTTGCAATATTTCCCTTCTCTTTGTTGCTTTGCTCAGATCGGCATCATTGTCAGCTGCAACTTGTATCCGAGAATGCATTTTTTCCTGAAAGAGGAAACATGCCATTGGCGTGAATTTGTTTCAGGTGGATCCCAGCTTGCCATGAAGTGACCCACACACTGTGATCATGGAGCCATCTCCTGCGGCATATCTGAATTGAGACATGCAGGATTTAACACCAGGACTGCAATGGAGTGCTGCAGCCTTGAGGATATTATCAAGGTGCACCTTCACAGCCAGTCCATCTGGCATGGCCTCTTCTGCCTCCATGACCGTTGAGAATCAGAGTTCCTCCTCTGCTCATTTTTCCATTGGGCCCAATATGATGGTTTCCAGTGGCATTTCCTTCACTGAGGGGGACCATCACCCCACCTAAAGGGGCTCATCCACCCATAGCCATTGGCCCTTTTAGGGAGGCAAGTTATTTACTGCTGCCCAACACTCAGCGTTGAGTTGCTGGCTGTATGGTCTACTCCATTGCTCAGATAAAAAGGACCTTTTGAAGATGGGGATATCTCCACATTAACCAAAACTCAGGGACATATAAAATTTGGACCACATGGAGAAATGAATCATGAAGAAGAGGCTCTCCTTCTCAGAGTGCTGTTTTTCACATATGCCAAAAAGCAACCAAGGGGGTGGAGCCCATGCTCTTTTTGTTATATATTGTTTTAACATTCATTCTGAATCCCTGAACAGGATGTCTGTGTAACCTATGTCACAGGACCGCAAGAAAGTAATGAAAATGTCTCCAAATGTCTCCCTGCAATCCCAAAATGAGGATTGGGACAAAAATGTATCAATAGAAATAAATGTAGTAAGAACAGCAGTAGCAGTAGTAATAAGGAGAGTAAGAATAATCTCCTATTCTTCTACTTAAAAAACTGACATGGTTTTAAAGTGGCTTTTGTACTCAGGTGAATATATCAGATAAAAGACCAATGCACAATCATCTGTATGTTTGTATATATAAATATGCAATCAGTAATGTTGTATAATTAGAATTTGTAGAGAGAAAACATCTATTTATATGTTTGCCAAGGATATGTGCTTCTAAACATGCTCAGGGAATCAGACCTTCTGGCACTTGGCTTAAGGAGTTTAGTTCAAATATGTGGAGATTATGGAGAACATGAGGTTGCCACAAGTCATAAACAACTTGGTGGCACATCACTACAACATATGTGCTAGGCAATCTGTTCTCCAGTTCTGCCAGAGGATGTCTGTGTGGTGAGGTTGATCCAAGTGACCATCTTTTATTGAATCAATGGAAGCCAAGCACATGGAGTTGGCATTGCTTTATCTTGGAAAGGGAGCACTCTCATAAGATACCCACAGTATGGCAGTGGAAATTAGATCAAGAACATTTCAGAAAACACAGTATATTGGGGAAAAATAATGGATTTCAATTAAATAGTTTAAAATGTAAGGTTTCATAAAAGAACAGCAAGATAACACTAAGCGGTATTTGTGGCTCATATCGATAATGCTATTGGCTTTTGACTTTCAAGTAGGTGGAAGGAAAAGGGGGATTACAGAAGAAATAACAGAAAATTAAAGAGTAAATGAATGGGGGGGGCAGAAATAAAATAAGAAAGAGGTCCTTCATTACTGTTCTGTATATATGTGGAATACCTCTTGAGGTCTGGAGCCTCAAACATGCCTCTTCCTAGACTTGAAATCTGTATGTGTTCCCATGACCAAAATCTGTATGTGCTCTGAAAACTCTGTGTCTCTCGCACAGAATTGCTGCCCGCATCTCTCGCTCATTTCAGACAGTGCAGCTCCAGGTGCCGCTGGCATGAATCGCAAGAAACATTGGTGGTATTATGACTACCAAGGGTTCTCAACTTTACCGCACCATGGCCCAGACAACTCCCCCTCAGACCACGCCACGGGCCGGACAAAATGGCAGCAGGAATGTTTGCGCATGCATGGTTGTGTTTGTACATGCATGGGCATGTTCGCTTACACTTCCGGGGTTGCTGCCATTGGTTGCTGCCCGTATTTTTAACCCTCTTCCCGCCCCCTCCCGTTTTATTAATTTCCCCGTATTTTCTCTTATTTTCTGCCACCACCAGGCCTCCGTCCGGAGCCAGGTGGGGCCGCCTGGAGACCACACCCCCAGCCGGGGGTGAGGAGGAGGACCAGGCAGCTGAGCGGTGGGAACTAAAGGCCAGCCACTGCTGCCCCTGTGAGGCCTCCATCCAGAGGCAGGCAGGAGCCGCCCAGAGACCACACCCCCAGCCGGGGGTGAGGAGGTGGACCAGGCAGCTGAGCGGCGGGAAGGCCAGCCACTGCCGCCCCTGTGAGGCTTCCGTCTGGAGCCTGGTGGGGCTGCCCGCAGACCACACCCCCAGCCAGGGGTGAGGAGGAAGACCAGGCAGCTGAGCGGCGGGAAGGCCAGTCACTGCCGCCCCTGCGAGGCATCCATCTGGAGCCGGGCAGGGGCCGCCCAGAGACCACACCCCCAGCCAGGGGTGAGGAGGAGGACCAGGCAGCTGAGCAGCAGGAACTAAAGGCCAGCCACCGCCGCCCCTGTGAGGCCCCGAGAGACTGTAAGTGCCAGCTGGGGGAAGGGGCTGGGTGGGGTGAGGTGGGGGGTCCCCCCTTGTGTGCCTGGGGTGGAAGGGCCACCCAGGGAGGGAGGGAGGGAGGGAGGGAGAGGCAGGCATGGCGCCTTAGGCTGGGGGGTTTCCTGGCACCTCCGGGGCTCCCCCTCGGGGGTGCCCGCCCACCACACCCCCTGTTCCCACCCTAACAATGGAGGATGGCAGCGCCACCAGAGAGGGTTCCTGCCAGCGCCGCTCCAGGACGCCTCGGGATGGGGCTCCAAGGGAGCGGGCAAGGCTTCCTTCAGGATGGCTGCAACGGGGACGCGGAGTGGGCCAGCTTTCTGGCGCCCCCCAGGAATGGAGAGAGAACCCGTGCTCCATGTGTGCGCGCTTGCTTGCCTTGCACGTTCACACAGTGGCAGAGTGTGTATGTGTGTCTGCAGGAAGAACCGTCCAAATCAGTAAAGCAGAAAGGTACTATTCAGGCCACAGGGACTGTGGTGGCTCAAGTGGTTAAGACACTGAACTCAATGGCTGGAAGGTCAGAGTTCAATTCCCAAGTGCTGCACGATGGAGTGAGCTCCCATCTTTGTCCCAGCTCCTGCCAACCTAGTAGTTTGAAAGCAAGAAATTGCAAGGAGATAAATAGGGACCACTTTGGTGGGAAGGTAAACAGTGTTCCGTGCACTCAGGTGTCTAGACATGCTTGCCACATGTCCACAGAAATGTCTGCAGATGCAGGACAGTGCTGGCTCTTTGGCTATACACAGAGATGAGCACTGTGTATCTTGTATCTAATTTAATCAAATAGTGAAGATTTATTTTATTTTTATTTTATTTTTGTGAGTTGGGTGGCTATAAAAATATGAATATAAAATAAAATAAATAAGATGAAGCTAAAGTACTTTGGACATCAAATGAGAAGGGAGGACTCACTTGAGAAGGCTTTGATGCTGGGAAAGAAGTGGAGGGCAAGAGAAGAAGGGGGTGTCCAAAGATGAGATGGATAGCTGGTATTGTGGATGAAGTGAGCACAGAGCTGGGCAGGCTGAGGAGGAGGATGGAAAGACAGAGGTGCCTGGAGGAAAACGGTCCATGGGGAGATCGCAAAGGGTCGGAATCGACTGTGCGACTGAACAACAACAAATAACAGAAAATCTCTGAATGGTGTTCAAATTTGCTGTGAAGTTTGGCCCTGTTTATGCAAGTGCTTAGTAAAGTTCTTCCTTGCTCAAAAGCCAGTCGTATCCGACTCTAGGGTGCAGTGCTCATCTCCATTTACAGCCAAAGAGCCAGTGCTGTCTGTGTTTGCAGACGTTTCAGGCATGGCTAGAGCCCAGCAAGTCACATGGTCAGATTTGGCCATGCCCACAGATTTGGCCATGCCCACAGATTTGGCCATGCCCACAGATTTGGCCATGCCCACAGATTTGGCCACGCCCACAGATTTGGCCATGTCCAGATGTGGCCATACCCATGGAGGGGTGTGGCCAAAATTTCCCTTATTTTCAAATCCAAAAGTTGACAGGTATGATAAGCAAGCAAACAAACATATTGGAGTGATCCAAATACCAGTGTGGACCTTTCTCACAAGAGGAAAAAAACTTGTATCAGTGTGGATGGAACAATGGATCATAGGATTGATACCATAGATCACACTGAAGGTAAGAATTGTTTTAAACATGAACTAATTCCACTCCAAATTCTGCTATTTTGACAGGCCCATATTTGGTAAAATCCTGCTGTTGTATATTTATGATGTCTTAACCCAGATCAGGCAACAAAAATATTTAATTTAAATGAATAGAAAGCTTCCTATTCATATTCTGAAGCTCCTTAAGGCTCCCCTTTGTTCTGGGGAAGACTTAGAGAGCCTTGGAACAGGGAAATGAACCATGAATAGTAAAAGCAACTACCAGATTATTTCCTGCCATCCTGATCCCACCAGTAGTGATCTGGTGGTGGTTTTTAAAGTATTAAATGACCCCCAAATGTTTCCTCAGGGAAAAGGGAGTCTCAGACCATAAAGAGGGATAGGAAGCATGATTGAAAATTTTCTGTTTCAGTACTGTAGTTTAATTAAATGTTTCTGGCACTCAGTCTGGTTTACACCACTGTAAATATATGAATCAGTATTTTTCCCAATACATAGAAAATCAGGGGGTACATATGGTACATTCAGGAGTACACTATGCTTTAAATGCAATTTTTTATCTCCAGAAAGCTACAAAGCAAGTTGCACTCTTTTCTGTTAGCCAGTTCTTGAGTTTCTGTTTACCAATCAACTCTCTATGCTTATTTGTCAGAAACTGGACAGCTATTATCTTATTGTATGGGACTACAACACCTGCCCAACTTTGGTCCATATTTGCCCCTAGATTACATTAAATACAATCCTACAATGTTTGTATTAGCTATCAGTTTTTGATTTTGAGATGCAATTAACTTTTCCCTTTAAAATATTTAAATTTTGTGGATCCACTTCTTCACAGTAATACCAGAATCTGAGGAAGTGGACTTGATCCACGACACCTCACTTTAAAACATAGTACAGTAATTAGTCTTTAAAGTTTCTCAGCGATTGTTCTTACTTTATTTTTTTAACTTTTGTTTTGTTTATTGTCTGACATGCCTACAGAGACTAACATGGCTACCACTTTGAAAACTTAGTAAAGATCACCCTTGCTCAAAAGCCAGTCATATCTGACTCTAGGGTTCAGTGCTCATATCTGTTTCAAAGTCGAAGAGCCAGTGCTGTCTGCATCTGCAGATGTTTCTGTGGACATGTGGCAGGTATGACTAGACACCGGAGTGCACAAAATGCTGTTTACCTTCCCACCGAAGTGGTACCTATTTATCTACCGGTACTGGCAATTTCTTGCTTTTGAACTGCTAGGTTGGCAGGAGATGGTACAGAGACTGGAGCTCATTCTGTCATGCAGTACTCAGAAATCGAACTGCAACCTTCCAGTCTTCAAGTTCAGTGTCTTAACCACTTTAGCCTCATTGCTATTTCTGTTTTCTGATGCTTCCACAATGCTTTTGTCTTGCTGCTGTCTCACGTACAATACATAAACCTTCATATTATGTAAATTATAGCCTTAAACATGGTTTAGTTCCTTAGCCTCTGGCCTTGTTGAAGTTTGTAGGTTTATTATTTGTGTCACCTTTGTGTTGTTTTTTCATTTTCAGAACTGTGCCCCACAAGAAACCTGATGGATAACTGTGTCCATTTTTTTGGATACCCTTCAAATATAAAAGCTGTTTTTGTTCCTGCACTGATTCATCTGAAACTTGGCATCTCTAAACTCCTTCAAAAAGACAACTATTTCTGTTAAATTTTTCCAAAGTTGCCAAGAAATAATTGCATTCCTTTTAGAAAATCAGACTTTGGAGACACTTAACAGCAATTCCTTGACAGAAATTTGGCAGGCATTATTCTATTCTTTTAGGTTATAAACACTCTTTATGTTATCTCACACTGACATATATATGGCATTTTTTAAAAATAGTTATAATTGTTGGGAGGTATTAACTTTTGGACGTCCTCCTCTTGACTTGAGTTGGGACTCAGATTGAATCAGATGGCTTCCAAATTTCTTTGAGTTGAAATGGATTATTTGCTGAATCTCTGAATTAGCATCCAAAATGAATTCTGTGATCAGTGCTACTTATTTCTTCTTATTTTTTCCTTTTATATTTTTGTAGGTGGTCTTTGACAACTCAAAGTCTGGTGAATTCTGCCATCTTCCTTCCTAAAAGCCTGCTCAAATTTCTTACTGCTAAACATTTCTTGGGATTTTTCACATCATTGAAACACAAGCTCAGAGATGTTCTCTCTCTCTCTCTCTCTCTCTCTCTCTCTCTCTCTCTCTCTCTCTCTCTCTCTCTCTCTCTCTCTCTCTCTCTCTCTCTCTCTCTCTCTATATATATATATATATATATATATATATATATATATATATATATATATATATATATATATATATATATATATATATATATATATATATATATATATATATATATATATATATATATATATTACTCTGTTTTTTTGTCAGCCTCCCAGAGTCGCATTGCGAGTGGGGTGGCGTACAAGTCGAAATATAAATAATAATAATAATAATAATAATAATAATAATAATAATAATAATAATAATAATAATAATAATAATAATAATAATAATAATAATAATAATAATAATTTTCTGATGCCATCTGGATTTGTCTCTTTGGACTATTATTGGTTATTATTGGATGATTTTATTCTGATCTTTTTAATATATATTATGGTGTGTGTTGTATATTTTTATATATATTGTAAGCTCCCCTGAATGGTGCTTGCATCAAAATGGCATAGTAAAACAAACAAACAATGCAAGAAAACATGCACATACACGCACACACACACGTGTGCGCAAACACACACTCTCCAATCTTCTTTCAAATTTGGATGTACTTTTTATATTTTTAATATTTTAAAAAGGTTCTTCCTGTTGGAAGCTTGAGATTCTTGGATGTTTAGAGCTGCAGCATGGGGAATACTTTGATACAGTCAGATAATTATTTGATGGGGTCTGAAGGAGGCCATGCAAACTTAATACAAATAGAAAAATGGGAGAGTTATCAGAATTACGATTGCCATCATTCACAGTAGAACTCTAAAATTCTGACAGTGGCAAGCATTCTTATTCCAGGTCACTGCAGCCCTTAACAAGAACATAAAAGGTGTGTCACTTTTCTTCTAAATGATTTTCTTTACTGCTCTTTCAAATATTGTCATGTTTAGTGGAATAGGAAAAAAAAAATCAAACTATGCCCTTCTTGTGTAGATGCGGACATTTTGATAACAGGCTGACAACATACATCACAATAGCATATAATAATGACTAGAACACATGGGTAAAAACATGGATTTCCAATCACTCTCCTGAGTGAACCTTTCCTAAGACAAGCAAACCTATTAGCAGCTCTCAAAATGCAACAATTTATGTGACTTTTGTCATTGGAAGCAGCTTCTGTATTGTGGTGGCTCTCAGAATGATTCCAGGCAAACGGAAGTAACGGGAAATAAGTTTGCAAGGAAATGAAACTATTTATCTGCCTCCTTATCCATCTTATGTACCTTGATCATTAAAGTTAAAGGAAAGTACAGTGGTACCTCGGATAAAGTCCAATTCGGATAAAGTCCAATTTGGATAAAGTCGCCATTTTCATGCACACGTGATGCATCACATAAAGCCCAAAACCGCTAAAAATGGATGTTATCTGAGATTTTTGGTATAGGAACCTTGGATAAAGTCCATTTTTTTGGACATTATCCAATGCATCGTCCATTTGATTCAGATAAAGTCCAAAATAGGATAAAGTCCAAACTTGTGGAACGGAGTTTGGACTTTATCTGAGGTTCTACTGTATTCACACAGTTGCTCCAGCTGCAAGCAAGAAATGCAGTAAGCAGACTTGATACTTGGTCCCCCATGGCAAGGGAATCAAAGAAGCTGTTTTTTCTGCATCAGCCACAATTTACCATTGTCTTCTCATTCTTTTGAACATGATGAGATTAAATAGATCTACCTGTATAGCAGAAATTCCTGCTTCTGTGTTTCTTGCCTTTCCCAAAAGAATTTGTCTGCTGGGGTACATTTCTGCTGTTGTCACATTTTGTTTGTCCATGAACTGAAGTATCAAATGAAACTTTACCAGGATTGCATATAGTTGTACTTCTTGATTTTTTTTTGTTATGCTAGTAGCAAACATAAATTTTTAAAAAATGTGTATTAGAGGCTGGTTGTAATACTGTCAGGAGCTCTAGAAGGCAGTATTTTATCTCTTTATTGGTCGATTTCATTATTACATGCTAATAAATGGCATTAAGAATGGGAATAGAATTGGTAGAACAGGGAGAATAGAATTCAATTCTCCAATAAACCTCTGGTTTATGACTGTTGGATAGTGTGCATCTGTATCCATGATTTAAAACATCAGGAAATGGCCCAAAATTACTGCACAATATTGTGCCTGCGTTGCTAGCAGGGAAATGGACACCTAGCTTTACATTGCAAATGCCAGTCTGAATGTTGTCACACTGGTGCAGCAGTCAAGACAGTCTAACAGGATACCCTCTTCTGGTTATTATCACACTTGTTCAAATAGAGCCATGACAATTGCTTTGCGTTTGAGTGAGGAGTGGCCAACTGATGAAAAAGGAAGTGCAGCAAAGATATTTGTGCAACATATCTCACAGAGAAACAGACAACCCTTTAAGCTCTTATGAAAATTAATGTTGCCATGCCCACTCTGCAAAACACAAAGCAGAAAGTGATATTCCAATTTCCAAACTGTTGTGTTCTGATGGTTTTATCTTACACATGGATTACAATGTATCTGAGCCAATGTAACCTTGCCTATAGCAACAATGTAACCTTCAGCTGTATCATATAAACCCTGTAATAGGACGCGAGCTAATGACCACCAGCTGGCAGCAGCGAGCGTCCAAGCTCTCTTGGTCCGAACTCATCAAAGGCAACAGCGCGGGAAGTTTTCCCGCCACCATCTACACCTGGACAAGAAGGGCGTGACCCGCAATGACGTCACGCAGACAGTAGCCAATGGGCTACCATGGCACCACGTTCAAATGTATTACCACTGTATATAAAGAGCTATCGATCCGCCATTACCTCATGTTCCCTCTGTCCACGATGCAATAAACCTGAGTTAACCCAGCCCGAGGCTGTGTCCTGTGTCTTGGTTTGCATACACCAAATTGGCGACGAAGGTGGGATAATGGATCCCCACGGAACAGCCAGGGCACAGAGCGGGTTCAACATCACCAAACCGCAAGACTGGGAGCTGCTAGAGATGGACTTCCAGGCGGCACTGGTGGAACTCAGAGTCAAAGGAGACGACGAGGAGAGGAAGAGGGCCATCCTCACCAGAATGCTCGGGATGGAAACCAAGCGGACGCTGGTGGGCATAATCGCTCCGAAGAAGGTGAGCGAATTTAAGGCGGGCGACATCATGAAGCTGCTGCGAGAGCGGTTCTGCCCCTCGAGGGCAATGTTTCCCGCTCGGAGCGCGTTTTGGAGGCGAGTCCAAGCGCCGGATGAGTCGGTTGAGGCATTCGTGGCCGCCATGAGGGTAGCCGCCGCCCCCTGTAAATGGGGTGACATCCTGGAGATGGCCCTCAGGGACGGCGTGTTGTGTGGCCTGAAAGACAAAGAGGTACAGCGCAGCTTGATGAACAAGGAGCCGCCACCCACGCTGGCAGAGGTCGTAGAGGCCGCGGAAGCCGCAGAGTCCACAAATGCTGGAGTGGATGAGATGCACCAGTGGCGTGAGTGGCGTCCTAGAGCCGGCAAGATGGAAAATTCGGTGCACGGGAAGTCCGGACAGTCGGTGCACGCAACTCGACGGGCCTCAAAGTCGTCTACGGAAGGCAGCGACGGCGAGGAGGTCCAGAAGGTCCGAAAGGGTGGTCGACGCTGCGAGGGTTGCGGAGCGGCCCATGAGCGCGCGAGATGCCCGTTCAGGAAGGCCGAGTGTTACACCTGCGGCCGTCGGGGGCACATCGCCAAGGCATGCAGAAAACGGAAGGAGGGCCGGAGGCAGTCACAAGACCGTGCGGCCAGACCGGACCGTCCAGCGAGGCCAAAAGATGGCGCCCAGACCACGAGGAAGCAGGATGGCGTGGGCCGCGTCTCGGATGACAGCGAGGACGACGCCCCAGTGTTCAGCGTGTCCGCGGGACAGTCCCATTACTTCGTTGAGGTATTAGTACAAGGGGCCCCTATTAAGATGGAAATTGACTCGGGGTCCTCCTATTCTATAATTCCCCAGAAAGAATTTTTGAAAATCGACCCCCACGTGCGGCCCAAACTTAAAGCGTTGAGGTCCACGCTACGAGACGTACAGGGGAACAGCATTCCGGTGTTGGGGGTCGGGAAATTTCGGGTCAATTTTAAGAGGCATTCTGCGGAACTGCCCCTAGTTGTCCTCAAGGGGGGAAGCTGTAGCCTCCTAGGGACACAGTGGTTTCAGCCCTTAGGTTTGTTCATAGGGGGAGTGCATACCGTGGGGGGGGACCCAATACAAGCGGTTTGCGATGCGCATCCCGCCGTTTTTAAGAAAGGACTCGGAAAGTTCAAGGGACCCCCTGTTGCTTTCGACATAGACCCGGAGGTCTGCCCGATAAGACTCAAACCGCGCAGGGTGCCGTTCGCGCTCAAGGACAAGATAGAGGCGGAACTGGACAAACTGGTGGGCCAGGGGATTCTTATTCCTGTTGATTCCGCGGAGTGGGAAACTCCAATTGTAACGGCCCTAAAGGCTAACGGGGAGGTGCGCATTTGCGCTGATTATAAGTGTACAATTAACAAGGCGATCCGCCCTAATGCATACCCGGTGCCGGTGATCAGCCACCTTTTGGCCAGGCTAAATGGGGGAAAGTGTTTCGCCAAACTCGATTTGGCACAAGCCTATCAGCAACTTCCTGTGACCCCCGCCACGGCCGCGGCACAAACGATAGTTACACACAAAGGAGCGTTCCAGGTGTCGCGGCTACAGTTTGGCGTGAACTCGGCACCCGGCCTTTTTCAGTCGCTTGTGGAATGCCTCCTGAAGGGACTGGAGGGGGTGTTGCCTTATTTTGATGACGTGTTGATAACAGGGGGGAGTGAGGCTGAACTGGCAAAGAGGTTGGACAAAGTATTGACCGTGTTCGAGAAAGCGGGGCTGAGATTGAGGAAGGACAAATGTGTTTTTTTCGAAACTGAGGTCGAGTTTTTAGGGTTCCGGATCACACCCGAGGGGATTAAACCGTCGAAATCCAAAGTAGCAGCCATTAAAAAGGCCCCTCGCCCCACATCCAAAACCGAGCTACAGTCCTTCCTGGGGCTCCTCAATTTTTACCATACATTCCTCCCGCGGAAGGCGTCCGTGGCCGAACCGCTCCATCGGTTACTTAAAAAGGAGGAGACATGGATGTGGGGTGACGAGCACGAGAGGGCGTTCAAAGAGCTAAAGCAACTCCTAACATCTGAGGCAATCCTGACGCACTTCGACCCCAAACGGCCAGTGGTCCTAGTTTGTGATGCATCCCCGGTGGGGGTGGGGGTGGTGCTCTGCCACGTGTTGGAGGACGGGAAGGAGGCCCCGGTAGCGTTTTACTCAAGGTCCCTGTCCCAAGCGGAGCGAAATTACGCACAAACCGACAGGGAGGCGTTAGCAATAGTAGCGGGGACCAAAAAATTTCACGATTTTTTGTATGGCCGCCCGTTCAAAATCGTGACCGATCACAAGCCACTGCTAGGGATTTTCACGGCGAGCAAGCCCACGCCGCAGATCCTGTCCCCGAGAATGCTGCGATGGGCTATTTTCCTCAACGCGTACCAACATGAGTTGGAGTACCGGCCCGGAAAAGAGATCAGCCATGCTGATGCGCTTTCGAGATCCCCTTTGCCCTTGTCGGACGACCAAATGGCGAGAGCAGAAAGGGACCGCCAGGTGTTGCTAATTGAGGTTTTAGACGCACCCCCAATAGTACCAGCCGACATTGCTAGGGCGACAGGCAAGGACAGGACGCTGGAGAAAGTTAGTTCATGGGTGCAGAAGGGGTGGCCGGCTTCGTCCCCGAGTACAGAGTTCGACCCATTCTTTAGGAAAAAGCTAGAGTTGTCCCTAGAGAGGGGGTGCCTTCTGTGGGGCCAACGGGTGGTGGTCCCTACGCCCCTGCGGACGAGGGTGCTCGAACTGCTGCACGTCAGCCACCCGGGCATAGTGCGTTCAAAGGCGCTGGCCCGGAGTTACTTCTGGTGGCCGCAGCTGGACGCGGACATTGAGCACATGGTCGGCACTTGCGAGGCTTGCCAGGGGTCCCGACCTGAGGCGGCCCGTCTCCCGCATAGGGAGTGGGACACAGCAAGGGGGCCATGGTCCAGAGTGCACGTGGATTTCGCTGGCCCATTCCGAGGAACCATGTTTCTCCTGGTGGTAGATGCGTTCTCCAAGTGGCTGGAGGTTATCCCAGTAAAGAGCACGTCATCCGCCACGACAATTAGCCAGCTAAGGAGAGTCTTTTCCACGTTCGGTTTACCCGACACTTTAGTCAGCGATAACGCTAGTTGTTTCACCTCCGCTGAGTTCGGAGCATTCATGGAGGCAAACGCCATTCGGCATGTCACATCCGCACCGTTTCACCCGGCCACGAATGGCCAAGTGGAACGGTTGGTGCGTACGACAAAGGAGGCGCTGCGGCGCATGGGCCCGGGGGACCTGAATCACCAAGTTTGCCAGTTCCTCTTAGCGTATAGGGTAACCCCCTTAGCGTCAGGCTACTCGCCGGCAGAGCTCTTGATGCGGCGAAAACTGACCACGATCCTGTCCAGGCTAGACCCGACGAGAGTCGAGGATAAAGGGAAAAACATAGGGTTGGCAGTCTCGAAAGGTTTCGCCGCCGGTGACCCTGTTCACTGCAGGAACTATTCCAGCGCAGGGCCAGCCTGGGTACCTGGGACGGTTGTAGAACAGACGGGGCCAGTGTCGTACCGGGTCGAGACTAGCACCGGCCTCCTCTGGAGGAGGCACGCAGACCAACTGAGGCACCGAGTGAGTGGGCCAGTCAGTGGAGCTCAGCAACAGGATTCAGCGTTAGGGTTCTCCCCCACCCGCTTAACCCAAGGGGGAGACAGCAGTGGACAACAGTCCCAAGCAAGGGGGGAAGGCAGAAGCAGCGGCCCCGACTCATATCCTTTTGATACGCCAGTCCTATCAGGGGCCGGGGAAGGGGGAGAGGAGTTCGCGACCGCTGCCCCCGATTGTAATTTTGATTTTGCGAACCGGGGGGGTTTTCAGGAGTGTTCCCCCACCCATCCAAGCGAGAAGAGGGGTTTTTCGTTAGCCCCCAGTGCCCCCGGTTCCTCCCTAAGAAAGAGCACACCTCCCAACAACGCCGCGGAGCCGCGGCAAGTCACTAACGAGTCTCCCTCTCCAATTACAGGACAGGAAACCAGGGGACAAAGAGAAGGTAGCAAACCCGGGGAGAGGCAGCCCGCATCGAGACCCCAGCGTGTTCGAAATAAGCCATCTTGGCTGAGAGACTTTGTCTCCTAAGGGGGGGGGGAGTGTGTCAAGTGTGGGCTCGAGACTTTGTCTCGTCCTAGGGGGGAGGGGTGTTGTGTTCTGATGGTTTTATCTTACACATGGATTACAATGTATCTGAGCCAATGTAACCTTGCCTATAGCAACAATGTAACCTTCAGCTGTATCATATAAACCCTGTAATAGGACGCGAGCTAATGACCACCAGCTGGCAGCAGCGAGCGTCCAAGCTCTCTTGGTCCGAACTCATCAAAGGCAACAGCGCGGGAAGTT